>PPHJ01000099.1:0-1200000 GCA_002991585.1 Ilyonectria mors-panacis | reverse complement strand
CTGGGGAGCCCAGTGTGGCACAGCGTGCAGCAAAGCCACTGGGCTCTGCCAGCGCGTCCACACAGCGTTCAGCTTCAGAGTCCTCTGCATGCCCAGCCCATGCTACTGGACCGTATTGACCTTCTCCATTCCCTGTCTCGCTCTGTTTCGCCCTCGCTCGCCCTGCGGCACTGCCGCCGCCGAGTTTTCGCTTGACGCAATGATATTTGTTCCATTTCCCAGCGTTTGCTCCGTCCCTTGTACTGTGCAGAACCGTACGTACGGCATTCGCGGCTGCTAGTCCGCCTGCAGTATCGTGCATCCGATTCCCCCAGAGCGAGCCAGCACCGGGGTCAACGAGCCACTAGCCAGAGGCACTTCAGCCAGTCTCTCGGGAGCACCGACCCTGATTAGTTAGGGCGTCCGCCGCTCATCTCCAGCCACAGAATCGGATCTCCTCGCGCGCGTGAGCTCTGAGATGTCCTTGTTCTGAGCTTCTGTGGCCGTGCGATCGAAACGCACAGGCGACTAATTAGGTACGTACCTGCTATTTCCAGTTCACGCCCGCCGTCGCAGAACGCAGGGAACAATCCGCAGGACCCACCTTTGGGGGAGGCGACGAGTCTGTGAAACTGGCAGACGCGGCCTTCTTGGCTCGTGGGCCGCTGGTCCCTGCGAATCCATCATCTCACGTGGCCCTGTAGTAGTGTAGTAGTCTCCCATCATCACCATCATCGTCCTCTCCATTGCATGTGGATTTTGGGCTTTCTGAATGGAGGCAGATCCATGCTTCCGTCCTGACTTCCCGAGAGGAATCTCTAAAGACTGATCACCACTCGACCGCAGCGTGCGTGCCGGTTCAACGTAGTACTCATCCCGACCCCGATGGCCCGCTGCATCTTGGTCTTATTGTGCTGTGCCTCCGCCTCACAGCAACGTTTCGCTGCTCAGCCTGCCTGGCCTCTGACGCCTCACCTTGACCCCTCTCTGGACATGTGCTCGGCACGGTACCCGACCAACGATGCGCCTGGGGCAGTTGCTTAGTTGCGAGATGCCTTCAACTGCCTCCCTTCGTCTGTCTCTCACGCACTAGCTCACCAACATGTGTTGGGCCTCTTGGCTGAGCCGAAACTCGCACCCGAGGCGCCATGTTCGTCTCGGACACAAAGAAGCTTAACTTGGTTGGCGTGTGCATTGCGTGCGTCGCCCTGCCCCTGGATACGGATGGGTCCGGTCCCGAGACGATTACGCAGCAGCGCCGGCCTTGGCTAAGGGACTACGATCCCAGCGAGTTGTCGAGCTTCATCACTGTCCAAGTGTGCTCTTTATTCCGAAGCTCCAATACTTCTTGGCAGCGGGAATGCTCCACAGCCACAGGGAAGGAGAAATCAATCCCGTGCCTCATCAAATAGCATTCGGGTCGTCCATCCGCCATCTGTACTCGCCGTTTCCATTCTCCTTGCCAAACGTCGACACGTTCCACTCTTGGTGGAGCACGTCGCCAATCACGTACATCAAATATCGGTCCAGGGCTCCAAAACCACCCCGGCCCTATGATCCCATCGATTTCTTCCAGACACGACCAGGGAGGGGGTGGCCTGTAAGACCCCAGAGGCCGCGTCATCTGGCGACGGCTTGCGTACTGCCAGAATTTGACCACTTGCCACCCCACACTCTTCTGGACTCTCTGGGCTCTTGGCCTGCCAATGACAGCCCGGTTTTGACGGACCCTTGGATCCCGTCTCTGCCACGGAGATTGTCACTGAGGCTCTAACGCTGACCCTGCCAATATCTCCAAACCTCCATTCGCCAAGCTTCCCCTGGATCCCAGCTCTTGGCTCCTTTTTCCCGCAATTCAAAATTCAGATGAGACTGTGCGTTCGGGTTTTTGATGTCTTAGTTGGACCGAATATGCCTTCTTTACAGACCTAAAGTATCCTGTAAGAGTGGTCCTGATGACTAAATATCCCAAGAATCCGTGTCATTGGGCACGTCACTGAGGTGGTAACGGGTTTGGCTGCCCCGTTCTTTTCTCCAGATGCAGCATGCATGCAGCCTCAACTTATCCACCTCACAAGACTCACTCTACAAACTAAGACTTTTGTACTTCCGCTTCCGCTTCCACTCCCTTTCTGCTGCTCTCTGAGGCAATTCAATTCAAGATGGTAGTGATTGGGAGATCACTCTATGAGCACGAAACTCAAAAAGCAACCGTCATCCAAGCGAGTGTCATTCGCCCAGTGGACTATCAAAATCTCGTGTTGGGATATCCATGCCGTGTCCCTCTAGGCACCGAGTATCAAAACCCTTGATGGGTCAGTTGAAGAAGCTTCGTCGAATCATACCAGGCCTGTTCTCATCGCCGGCAAGTTGCGGAGCACGGACGACACCAGCATCGACTTACTTGCCCGAACGAGCAATTTTCACAATGGCTTCCTGGTCAACTTTGTGAGTCCACTTGCCATGACTCCCATCCCAACTCGCCCGCTTAAGTGCCCGTCCCCACAGAGGTACTCGCTTGGACGCCCTTCGTCGGCCTCTCCAGAGGTCGGGACGCGCGTTTCCTCGGCGGATCCCCTCCCGACTCGCAACCTTCTGCAGCCCCGTTGGGCTTTGCCAGCATGGGGAAGGGTAGGGGTGACAGGAGACCCGGTACTGTGGCCGTGAGCCGTGGGCTGGTGACGCAAAGCCACAATGGGGACGGGCCGGTATTCCTTGTTCTCGAGGTTTGATGGGCGGTGAGTTCTGAGGCTTGGGGAACTGGTGTTGACGTGTAAGCCGCTACTGGGGCTGGATCCTGATAGCCATACCCTACAGCCCCGGCGTAGAATCCGCAGAATTCCGTAATCGATTGCTGGACAAGCCAACTAGCCCTATGAAACGCGAATTAGTTGACTTTCAACGGTAGACACTCTGTAAGTGTTAAGTGTAAGTCATATCAGAGCTTGCCCTTTGGGGCCGAATGTCTTTGTCACCATCACCAACGTCACATATGGATGTGGACTGGAGGAACATCAGACCCATCATTCCTGAGGAGAAAAGTACGCACGTTCGCATGGATTTGTGCATCCGAGTATAACCATTCAAGAAATCTACAACCCAGGGCTGTCGTTCGGTCCAGACCCTTCCATACATTGCCACTAACACGCCTCGTTTTCGTCTTCCCGACTCTGCGCCGACTCTCGCTCCCGTCCAACATCTCGCCGTGTGTAACCTCCCACTGGGGATAAATCTACCTTTCCCACTGCTCGAGGCTAAAGTAGCTCTCCGGCATCTCCACATCCCATGTCGGTCTCTCCACCAGGGCCACCTCGAGGTCCTGGTCTGGCATGCTGAGGGGCACGATGCCGAAGATGGGACGGTACTTGTAGGTCATCCACCAGCTCTTTCGCTCACCGCCAGTCTCTGCAACCTCTAAGGCTGGATCCAGTCTCGTTGCGGTTGCGTAGCTGGGCAAGTTCGCCGTCGGCCTCATCCATATCGTCATCGCTGTTAGCGTCCTCAGTCTGGGGCGCGTCCTCCATGTCGACATCCTCCCACTGACCCGCCGTGTGCTTACGGACCTGGGAGGGCGCGAGGTTGCCTTGCTCCATCTTGCCACCGGCACCACTACTCGGGCCGCCTCTCTTGCGTTTCATGCCCTGCTTGCCAGGGTTCTCACTTGCGTCGGCCACAGGAGCCGGCTTGGGGAGATCCTGAGCCATATCGATCATGAGGAGGAATGAGACGCCGTAGATCCATGCACGGGAGCCCCGCCAGAGCACACCCTTGGCCAAGTCTAGGAGATCTTGAACGGCTGTAGGGAGGGCATGTCGGGGATGACGACGAGCCCACGGGGTCAGGGAGCCTTGCAGGGGGTGGAACGTAAAAAGGTTCCACGAGGAGGTGATTGCCAAGAGGGTATAGTCGTTGGCAACGTCTGACTCAACGTCCGCCCCGCCGACAGAATTTTGGATCTGGGGCACGTCGTCCGAGAACGACAGAACCGTCGCAGCAGAAGGGAGTTTGGGCAGGAGCTTGGCGTTGGGGTTCCGAACCCATTGGTCACCAGCCTGCGTGACTGCATCGTCTTCCTCCTCTGAAGAATCGCTCTCCGAGGATGAAGACGCGTCACCCTCTGCCTTAGCTCCATTCTGCAGGTGCTCTTTGCTGCCGCGTAACACCCAAGTGTCGAGGTATCCCGCCAAGTCGGAGGTTGCGAGCATATTCGAGTCAGCAGAGAAGGCGACATGTGTGATGGTCCTATCGTAGCTGCCCAGTCCGCCATTGAGAATGTAACGTGGGATATGTCGTCGCAATCGGGTAAGCCGTCGTAGTTGCGGCTGGAAGGTGATGGGGGCTTCAGAATCCTCGAGGGTGTCGACCTTGGCCAGCAAAACTCGAGAACCCTCCTGCACGGCGCAGAGCCACTGACCGTTGGGCGAGAGCTCGACTTTGCTGGCACCGATGCCAGTCAGCTTCTGTGGGACCTGGATGCTGGAAAGCTTGACGTCAGACGGCTTGACGGGGTCTTGGTGCTGCAGCTTGAACGCCTTGACACTGGTTGAAGTAGACACCACAAGGAGTGTACCATCCTGATTGATGGTTGCGGAAGTGATGTTAGAGTCTCCCTTAACCACAATCGTCTTGAGGAGCTTGCGGTTTTGGTTGACATCTACATCCTCACCACCGGCATCGAACATGGCTGTTGCGGATTTCCGCAGAGCCCAGACATGAACTTCTCTCTCCCACCAACTAACGACGAACCGTGCCCTGGCAGCACTCAAGACAGGAGGTTGCTGCGGTAGGCTAGACATGATTCGGTGGTTCTCGCGTCCCATCTCCTTGAGAGGAATCACAACAGGGTTGGCGTCGGGGCCTGGTATCCGCGTTAGTGGTTATTTCAGGATAAGGAGTTGGATGTCTTACCTCCAGAGACGACAACGCTGATACGACCACTCTCAAATGAGGCCATGGACTTGACATCATGCTCGTGATACCGCCTGCCCCAAACTTTGCTCCATCGGTTGCCCGCGCCGGTGTTTTGCTTGTAAAGAATCGTTCGTCGGTCCATGCCTCCACTCAGGATTGAGGTTCCATCTGAATTGGTTGCGAGACTGAGCACATCTTGCTTGTGACTTTGCATTCGCTGTGTCTGCGTATATGTCTTGCCATCCCAGATGCAGACCTGACCGGTAGAGTCGCCTGAGACAATGTTGCCTCCGGGGAGACACTTCACTGACCAGACGATGATGTCCTTGGAGCCACCAACGAGGTCAGAGCCTAGTGTCATCCTTCGCAACATGTGACCCTTGGTAATATCGTACGCTCGAATTGTGCTATCGGAGCAACCAACAATGGCGACCTTGCGGGACTGGAAGGTAATGCTGACCATCTGGGCTTTCCTGGTGGGAGACCTCAGCAGCACTCGCTGAAAGCGCAAGTCGTCATCCTCGATGGAGTACATAACCAACTCGCCGTCAATGGTTCCAGCGATGAGCTTGGTGGAATCTTGAGCATCCTGTCCGAAGCTCGCCTTGTCGGTGGCAGGCGGCTGGGCGGCCATGCACCAGATGTCGCCATGCTGACCGCTTGCGTGCCTCTTGGGTACTCCCTTCTCAAGATCCCACTCGGTAACCGTAGAGGTGTAGCCGATGCTGAAGAGGCGCAACTTGCCAGCAGCAACTCGGCCGTCGCCGAGGTCTTGGTCAGGCTCGTTGACCCAGACTAGCCCGTCAACGCTACGGTCCTTGCCTCCGGGGATGACGAGTTCCTGGTTCCAAGACCCATTTGACGGGTTCCAGATCTCAATATCGCCATTGGCCCTTCCAATTGCCAGACGCGCAAGTGAGGCTTGCAGCGCAGACCTCGTCTTGGGGTGCGAGAAGGCGATGGCGTTGATCGCGGAGGGTTTGTAGGGAACGAATCGGCAGCGGTGGACGTCCATGATTGCGGATAACTTGTCGCCTTGACGCGTTTATCGGTCGACTTCCGTATTTCGACTTCGTCGCTCGTCTCCGAGTGTCGCACGTAAAATCTGATTAATGCCGAAGCTCGCCGCCGAGTAGCCAGGCGTTGAGGTCGAGCGAGGCTGATGGAGAACAAAAAAAAGCTGGGCCGTCGTCCAGATTTTTTTTTTCTGAGCAGCTCGGTCCGCTTGCGAATTAAGGTGTGGTCAGTGCGCCCAAGTGCCCCTCCACCCCACCATGGCAACGCAAAGGCAGCCTCAAAGAAGGAGCGACTGACCCCTCACTGCACAGTTCTCGCTCAGCCGTTTTTGGTGCATTTTGCGCCCATAATTAGTCGCGGCGGGGAGCAGTGTCCGCTGTAACCCTTCTGGAAACGTCACTGACGTCCGCTGTGACTCAATGAACTCAGCCAAAACACAACTCGCGCAAACCCAGCTTCACTTCTCGCGCCGCACCACGGCCTCGATCGCTCAGACCGCTGCCATTGTAAGCTCGTCGCGTCCCGCGCCCTCTTGAGCATTGCCTCTTGATTCTCTGGCCCGAGGAATATCGCCATCCCGCCCGATACCTTGTTGGCTTGGTTCCCCGCAGCCTTGAGACCCTTCTGATCCTGCCGGCGTCTCCCGTAACGTGACGAAACGGTCGCGCCATCGCCCCCCAAACTAGCTTCCGACCCCAGCTCCGGATCTCCGGTCCTCTGGCTCTCGAGCCTCCAAATCGCCGACCAACCGTCCCTTGGCTTCGCTCTTACACGCAATCCGCGCAATTAATCCCCCAGAATCTGCTTCAGAGTCGCTACCATGGACTTCAACAGCTCGTCGCCGTTCCCCGAGGGCGTCATCTCCTTCCTCGACACGGACTTGTACAAGTTGACGATGCAATGCGCCGTTTTCAAGTTCTTCAAGGACGTCCCCGTCACCTATGCCTACACGAACCGCACCCCGGACAAGAAGCTCTCCAGAGCTGCCTTTAAGTGGCTCGAGGAGCAGATCCGGAGTATGCTCACGCGACTGTCTCCGCAATCGGTGTGTTGACAGCTAACCTCGTTGTCTAGAGCTCGGTTACATCTCCCTCTCCACCGAAGAGTACAAATTCCTCGAAAAGAACTGCGACTACCTGACGAAAGATTATCTCAACTTCCTCAAAGAGTTCCGCTTGCGCCCAAGGGAACAGGTTGTGCTGACCTTCACCCCTGTTGGCGAAGACACTGGTGCCGACTCGGTAGTTGGCGATGTCGATATTCAGATCAAGGGCGCTTGGGTTGAGACCATCCTCTATGAGATCCCCATGCTTGCTCTGACATCTGAGGCCTACTTCAAGTTCATGGACACGGATTGGAATTACGAGGGCCAGGAGGATAAGGCCTTTGACAAGGGCATGCAACTGCTGGAGGCAGGATGCATCACATCCGAGTTCGGAACTCGAAGACGGCGCGATTACCATACCCAGGCCCTGGTATTCCGCGGCCTTGTCAAGGCATCTAAGGAGGCAGAGAAGAAGGACTTCCAAGGCAAGTTGTCTGGAACGAGTAACGTCCACCTGGCCATGCGGTTCAACATCCCCCCTGTCGGCACCGTCGCCCACGAGTGGTTCATGGGAACAGCCTCCATTGTTGGCGACTACAAGAAGGCTACCGAGGAGGCCCTCCGACACTGGGTCGGCTGCTTTGGCAACAAACTCGCCATTGCCCTGACCGATACCTTCGGCACACAGGAGTTCCTTCGATCCTTCAGCTTGCCCGTGCGCCCCGTTGAGGGCGGCTTCCCTGCGGAGACTTTCCAAAAGGAAGACGGAACCATGAAAACCTATGGAGAAGTTTTCGCTGGAGTGCGGCAGGACTCTGGTGATCCGGCCGAGTACACGAAGATGATGCGGGATTATTACGACGAGCAGGGGATTAAGGATAAGAAACTCATCGTCTTTTCCGACTCGCTCAACATTGATCGCTGCTTGGAGTATAAGCAAGTATCCGAGAAACTCGGCTTTCAACCTACCTTTGGTGTGGGAACCTTTTTGACGAACGACTTCACCCACCTCAAGACGGGAACTAAGTCTGTCCCCTTAAACATTGTCATCAAGCTCAGCTCAGCTGCTGGACGTCCTGCGATCAAGATTAGGTGAGTAACTATCAACCCTTTAATCACACCCCCGGAAGAACTTTGCCTGACTGTGAGCAGTGACAACGCTGGTAAGAATACAGGCGATAAGGAAACCGTAGAGAAAGTCAAGAAAGAGCTGGGATATATTGAGGTTGAGTGGAAAGAGGGTGACGAAACCGCCCGGTGGGGAAAGGAAGAAGAACCGAAGGCCTGAACTACCTTCCCAACGCCTAACCATTGACGACTGCGAGAGCGACAGAGAGAAACAGCGCAAGCTCACTGGCTTTACCTGGCGTACCTGCGATTCTGAAACTGAGAAAGTGGAAGGCTGTTTTCAACAAATGATTCCCGAATAGATTGCAAGCGCTTTAGACGCTGAGTTGATGCAACTCGTCCACATATTCCAATACCAATGCATATTACCCGGAGGTTGAGCAAGCGAATGCTCACCCCGCCTGTTGTTTTGATCAACTCAGATGATTAGGATATTCACTCGTCACTCATCTATTTTGAGCCTCACTTTAATGGGAGGATCTCGCTGAGTCTGACCGACTACGCCCATGGTCTGAGATGGAAGCACCTGGGGACGACTCCTGCCTGGTCAATTCTGGACGGCAATAGCGACCACTTAGAGAGAGCTCCTTCCACGAACGGGCGTCGATGAAGATGGTAACGGAGGCAAGTATGGATTATTCCACTCAAACGGCAGGAGTAATGTGGCATTCTCAATGTCTACTAGATCCCCCTCCCAACTGGCTTTAATTCCCTTTCTCATCATTCACCTCCTTGCTCACCACACTACGAATTCTTCGCCTTTCTTTTTGGGACCCCATTTTGGCTCGTTGTCTTGGAACGCATACTACCTTTCTTTACTTGTGTTTGTTGGGACATCTCCAACATGCCGTCCCTACATTCGCTCACCCCAGACCGTCGAGCGCCGTGGACCTCGATAAGGCGGATCCTGGCTCTTAGCCTTGCATGCCTTGCTTTCCTTGCCATACTCATTTTGGGAATGGCTCAGTTTATTATTGATGCATCGCCCGAACCGAAAGATCTATTCCTTTTCAAGAGACAATTCCAACTTGGTAGCCTCCTGGGTGGAGGGGCCGAACATGTGAGTTAGAGGTTTCCCGAGGGGTGCATAAGCAAGGCGTTTATTAACAAAACTACAGCAAGGAATTCCTATGATCTCCGCCGCAAGCGATGTTCAGAACCTGATCCCTACGGACCACCTCTCTGTTGAGCCGAGTGCTGCACCACTACAACCAGTGCCCTCTGGACATGTCGCGGACGACCTGGAGGTCAATGTTGCAGGGCTCTCTGGAAGGCTGGAGACCTCGTCATTCACGAATACAGCAGCCACTGCCGGCTTAACTGGGCAACAAGAACCCCGAACACGGCGTTCATGACCCTGCAATCTCTGAGCCTCGGGCCTAACACCATACCCGAATCTACCTTCCGCAGTGTCATCTATGCCACCACAGACGGAAGCATTGGAGCAGAGGCTCTAAGCACCCCATTGACTTCGAATCCGACACCGATCCTTTCAAGTGATTTGGTTGGCGATGCGGCAGGACCCGCAGCTGCTGGCCAAGAGACTGGTCGCATTTCTTACTTATCTCAACTCGGCGATATTACCAGACAGCCTTCCGGTGTCGATACTGTGTTTTCGAAGCCAACGGCGTCTCAAATCCTTCCAACGGCTGCGCCAACTCCTTCGAACGTCGCTGATATCCTGAATCCAACCACTCCTCTAGTTGCAGGCCCTCTTTGTGAAACGGTTGAGGGGTGTCTTCCTCTAAACTCCCCTGCTCAAGCTAGAAGCTTGAGCATCGCGATTCATGATGGCAGTGACATCAGCAAGCACATGCCCAGTTCCATGGGTGACTCGGCCAGCTCATTCAATGGGCAACTTTGTGTCGTCAGACAGATTGTTGCTGGTGTGCTTCGAGAAGTGATTACACCATGTTCAGTTGTGAGAGCCAATTCTGCATCACCTGACACTGACACTGCACCGAGCGCCGTTCAAGAGGGCTCGATGACTGGCTCAAGTGATAATATACCTGCGAATGTCCCTTACCCAGCTCCAATTGCTTCTGGTCAAATCCAGGCCTCCGGATCACCCACTGTGAAGCTGCCAGACTCGGGAAATGTCCGTCAAGATGAATTGACATCCCCGCTAAAGTGGGAGGCCCCTGGACAAAGCACAAGTGGTGGATCTTCGGGGGTTGACCCAAATTTGGGAGCGGCACGATTAGGCGGCTCTGGATCGTTGAATGGTTGGAGTGATGCTGGTAAAGGTAGATGATTTCCTGCCTTCTCAGCCCCCTTTGTGCACGACTGACCGATGGGTTAACACAGAGACACCGACTCTGGGAACTCCCACCGCGTACAATCAGCTAGGCGACCAAACTCAAGTGTCGGGGACACTGGGGTGCCCAGCTGTCGATCCGATACCATGCCCCGCATGCCCGACTTGCATCTCTTGTTCCCAAACCGACAATGACAACCAAGCAGGTAAGCCAGGTCTAGGCCCTTGTCCCGAAAGGGGATTCCAGTGTGCAGAATGCCTAGACGGCTGGTTCTGTCCTCCAAAAGAAACACCAGCACAACCAGTGCCCTGCGGGCTGGGATGGCCATGCTATCATTGTACATCAGGATGGTTTTGTGAGCTGGTTTTTACGCCCGAGCCCACAGTCACGCCCTCGGAACCGCGCCCCAATGGAGGGATTGTTGGAAGTCAAGGCGCCAACGACGGACCAGTTCCTCACGGTGGTTCTGGCGTTGGAAGTGGCTCACCTCCAGCCAATTACCCAGTTCCCGGAACGAATTCCCCTCATTCCGGCAACCTGCCAGCTGGGCAAGCCCCGGGCATGGATCCGATTCCAAACGGAGCGCCGATTCCAAATGACGGATCCAATTCCAGTCCAGGCTCATCCCCTAACCAAGGTCCAATCCCGGGAAATGGGCAGGCTCCTGGGACACCGGCGACTCCAACAAATAGCCTGATTCCTGGAACAGTACCGATTAACATGGGCGATCATGCTATCACCCCCCTGCCAATCCCTGGAGGCGCACCGATTCCTAGCCAACTGCCTGTCCCACCTATCTGGCCAAGCCATGGAGCAGACCCTGCTCCTGGAAACGAAGTGATTCCTGGAGACAACTCGGTTCCCAATAACAACCCTAGTCCAGTTGTTGTGCCACTCCCCAACGCCGAAAATGGTGGCATGCAAAACAACAGAGAACCAATTACTTCGGGCTGGAACAACTTGGGTTGTTTTCAGGATTCTATTTCACGAACCTTGCTTGGTGCGAAACCGGCGGATTATCTAAGAGGGGCCATGTCGAACGATTTGTGCATCCAACACTGCAGCTCCAGAGGGTATTCGATTGCCGGCACAGAAAATGGCCAAGAGTGTTGGTGTGGAACAGCTATCCGGGAAGATGCTGTCAGACTCCCTGAGAATTATTGCGGCACTCCTTGTCAAGGTGGATCTGGGACGGTCTGTGGCGGAAGTTGGGCTGTGATGGTGTTCGACCGCCATGATGCAATCTCTCAACAACCATTTCCTCCCGAGTATGGGTTGGTACAAAGAGACTCCGAAGCCAAGTGGAAAGAGTCTAGGTCTACTCTCAGACGACCATTTCGAGAAAGGGCCCTGGCCAGACTTGGAGAAGCCAGCCACAAGATCGGAATCCGAGAAATGAGACATAGCAAGCGGCGTGGTGCCTTTTTTGCTGGTGAAAACCCAGCGTTTGGTGTCAACGATTCGACTGAGGACTGAAGAATAGACGAATGCGGCATGTTGGGAAACGATGATTAAAAAACGAATATGCGATAACCTGGGTTAATGATTTGTTATGACGGCAATGGATCTTAGAGTTTGAGAACCCCCTTTTTGGACCTTTTTTGGAACCTCCTCTTAGCTAATTGGTACTTATCTGAGGAGGAGCATGCAGTTACAAGTAGTGAGCAACCGAGTAATGAAGCTGATGAAATTGTATTCGATGCAGTTGATGTAACGATTTGTTTATTCTGGAACAAGGAGTAAAACCCCATCAGAGTCGCACCTCACACTATGTGAGTATAGTACAGAGCTGATTTCGAAATGCTTAGGAGGAAGAAGCCACAGCTTCAGCTCCCGCCGCGCGACCGAAAACAACACATTCCAGCAAAGAAGACCCTCCCAACCGATTGTCACCATGAATACCGCCAGTGATCTCGCCAGCAGCCAACAGTCCGGGGATGGGAACCAATTTTCCGTCGCGCTGACGCAATACGTGACCCTGCTCGTCAAAGGCGACACCACCCATGGTGAAATGGACAATGGGAGTCACACGGCCAATGTAGATATATTCATCGCGGTTCTCCTCGCCGGCCTTCAGCGTCCATCGACCGTATGTGCTACGTCCGAATTCGTCCTCGGCACCCTCAGCGACGGCCTTGGCGTACTTGTCGACTGCGGCGATGACAGCAGGCTCGAGGTCGCGGACCTTAACCTTCTTAAGCAGGCCCTTCCACTCGTAGAAGCCGATGTGGTTGACAGATGCCTCAGTTGCGCCCGGGTCAAGTAGCAGGGTCACATCCCACTGCTTGATAATGCCGTCACCGTCGGTGCTCTGCGGCAGCTTCATGACGGCGGCGCTGACGTACTCGCGGGTCTCCATCTCGTTGACGAAGCGCTCGCCAGCGGACGAGAGCATGATGCCGCCCTCGCCACGTAACATCTCGGCAGCGAGGAACTTGAGCATCGTGTTGGGGCTGGCGGGGTCTACGAAGCCGGTCGGGTGGATCTGCACGCTGTCCATGTCGAGGAGCTCGGCGCCTACGGCCGTGAGGATGTTGTGCGACCCGGGTCGCTCTTCGTTTGTCGAAGGGATGCCCTTGAGATCGGGGCGGTACTTTGCGAGCAGGCCGGTGGCATCGCCTGCGAATCCACCACTTGCGAACATGACTGTTCCTTCAAGCTTCTGCGTCTGGCCGTCAAGAACGTACTCGACACCCTTGACGGCGTCATCCTCGCTCAACAAGGCCTTGACTTCGGCCAGGTTGGTGAGGGTGAACTTTTCGTTTTCCTTGAGTTTGCCGAGTAGGGCAAAGACAATGGCAGCACCGGGGGTCATCTTGCCGCCACCACGGTGCGTACGGGCGATACTGTGACCGCCAAGAGGAGCGACGACGCTCAGGTCCACACCGATCTCATCGACAAGCCAGTTGACAGCTGCGGCGGACTCTGCAGTGAGTTTGGAGACGAGGGCCTTGCGGTCGACGGGCGGGCTGGCATCGCTGAAACGGGCGCCGGCAGAGCGCACCGTGTCGCTGTAGAAGAGAGTATCTTGGGCGATGCCCTGGGCGATTTGGAACCGCGTCCCCGCGCCGTTGATGCCGGACGACGCCTTGATGCTGTTGCCGCCGGGCTTAGGCGCGCGGTCGAGTAGGTGGACGGAGGGAGCGCCTCGCGCGAGGGCCTCGTACGAGGCGGAGAGGCCGGCGAGGCCGGAGCCGACGACGATGACGGGCCGGCGAGCTGCAGTGGATGTAGCCATGGTTTTGGAGAAGGCGGAGCTGACTGAAGGGCGAAAGAGGTTCCCGTAGAGCATAGCAGTGAGAGCTACTGCGATGCCGATGCAAGAGAAGAACAGGATCCGTGGTCTGCTCATTGTCCAGCGAAGGATCCGAGGCATTGAAATGAGGGGGATCGGAGATCGGAACGCGGAGAGCCGGGCGGTATCGGCCGTTCTTTATACGGTCGTCGTGGCCGGCGCAGCCTGCAGACACTCAGCTCAGTTTGGCTTGGTCTCTCGCGGTGTGCATGGCCTGGTTATGGTGCAACCCGGTGGTACAACCAGGACGGAAGTCGAGAGAGGAGCCAGCAGCGTGGGCGGACTCGTGGGCGCGGCATCAGGCGATTCCTGTGGAAAGTGGGCAAGCTGGGACCGCATCGTACGATGGGACGATGACGCATTGAGCCGAAACTTTAGACAGACACGGTGTCCTTGGCGTGAGTGCACGCATGGAGGGCAGACAGGAAGAAAATTGGCACAAACAGGATGAGAAAACATCTTGGTATCAACTTGCGAAAAGGAATTGTTCTGAGATATGGATTGGGAGGTCAGAGATCCTCCGTGGATTGCCGGACCCCCCCGGCCCCGTTGTGGAGGGGGGGGGCGCCGGGAGGTGGGCCGATCCCGATATGACGCCAGATCCCGGCCCCACTTGGGGCCCCCGGCACATGCGGCTGGTACTCGGAGCCTCATCTCGGGCGTACACTATGCCAGAAGCCTCAGGTCCTCTCGATCTCCGACCAACGCCACGGAGATCACGTCTGGACCGAACGAGCGCAATAAACCCATGCTCCATCAATCCCACCCCTGTTTTGGCGTCTGGCCCAACGCCGACGCCAAGTAGCGAGGTGCCCACGGACCCTGCGATATCGGTCGTCGACTGATCAGTGGAGTAGGGGACTCGACTGCATGGCGTTGTCCCCGGCAGATATAAACGAACCGGCGGGGGGGGTATCGATCGGTATGGGCCGCAGCAGCTTAATCGAGACCTTCGCGCACTCCGATGGAGGGTGGAGCCGTTCTCAGCTTTTTCCTGGCTTTGCTTCCATTTGGTCTTCCATCCTTCGCTTGCAGATAACCTGTTCGGCCGTGTCGCATTCAGCATCCGCAGCCGACGAGCGATATTACCGTTTCTCGGCGAAATACTTGGCCCTCGTACCACGCAACGGGGAGATTCGGTCAATGAGAACGATCAGTTATCAGCAGTCATCTCTTTTTAAGTTTGCGCAGAAACGTAGGTACAATCCCAAGCCGATTAAAACACGCTATTCGCCGCCAATATACCAGCCGCGCCCGCAACGGCAGCGGTCCAAGATTTATAGAGAGAGGGAGAGAGAAGCATCAAGCGATGCAGGCTGGTGAAGGAGAGAAGCATCCAGGCCCTATCCAAAAATTCCTCCACCAGTCCATAGTCGGGCAGTCCGATCTTATCTATTGTTGATTTCGAGTCATAAGCCGTGATAGGAGAAGACGTTGCACGTCACGCGACAAAGCAATGCCGTCACGCGATTTATGCCAGGTTACGCTCGGTCTTCTGCTTTCGCTGCTCTTGGCCCTTGTCAGACCAGGGAAAGTGGAAGACAGGGACCTGGAAGAAGGAGTTGCTATGAGATAACATGTTAGCGGGTGGGTTCCATGTGGATTTTTCTTTTCGGCCCGGCATTGCGGCGGGGGCTAGGGGGCTGACGAACCTGCTGTCCTGAATGCCGGCCAACGCATTGTACCAGGCCATGAAGGCCGCTAGGAAGCCAAACAGACCGGCTGCTTTCTGGAGCGCAAGTCTGGCAGTCTCATTGCCTAGTCGTGCGCGTAATTCTCGCAGGCGAGTAGGAGAAAGCAGATGTCGAGTGTGAAGAAGAGGAGGAAGAAGGCGACAGTGGACCTGAGGGTGCAGATGACCAAGAGGGTCGTGAAGATGAACCAGCCGGTCAGGAAGAATCCCATCACGGAGCCAGTATCGCCTGCGTAGGGGCCATCTTCCCCGAGAACGTTCCAAGTCGGAGTGAGAAGAAGGCCGTAGGCGATCCAGAAACCGCCATACGAGGACAGGGCAGTAGCACTAAAGGTGTTACCAACAGCCATCTCCCTGGAAAGCGCATTAGTCGGAGAGCGTCGTCGATACAAAGCCTCGATGCAACATACCACATGCCAGCAAGAAGCTGGACGACGCCGCCATAGCCAAATGCCAAGGGCACGGCGATATTGGGAGCGGACACGCCACGGACGTGCATGTTACAGCAAGAGAGGACAAAAGTGGTGAGGGCGAAGGCACTAAGACCTAGGGGTGATGGGTTGCCGAACTTTCGGTGCTCATAGGGCTTCCACATGCCAGGATGGAGGGAACCGCCCGCAGCCGGAGCCCAACCTGGGTTCATCTGAGGGTAGTCATGATGGTGGTGATGATGTTGGTGGGCGTCGTTGCTGTGGCGGTCGAGAGTCTTGTCCGAGTCGCCGTGGGGGTCGTGTTGGATGCGGTCGGCCATTGTGAATGTGTTGCAGGAAATATTCGATATCAAATGGTGGAAGAAGGTTGACGGCGGTTGACGGAATATGGGTTGTATATATATAGGTTGGAGTTGGGGAGGGCCGGATGGGGTGACAGCGGAGGAACCCGACCAGGGGGGCACGGTACGTATACGTGGTGGGGAGACAACCTCACAAGGGATGAAGACAACAAACTTGAGGAGGAAGAAACAAGATAGTAACGCGGAGAAGCAGTCTGGGGAAAGGGTGGGGAGGGAGATAGGGTTTTAAAGACAGTCCCAAGCTGCGGACGGACCCTTTCAGACAGAGATTTGGTGAGATTTGTCGTATGCAGTCTGGGGAGGGGAGCCCAGAGAGAGGGACCAGGCCGAGCAAGGGGAACACGGTGGCCGTCGTTAGTGTCTCCAGGAGAAGAGGGAGTAGGAGGAGTGGAGGCTAGGTGACAGAGTGGAGAGGAGATGTCGAGTGGAGGAGACGAAGTGGGAGAAGGGGGACGGAGGAGAGCGGAGGAGGTGGAGAAGGAGGAGGGAACAGGGATTAGGATATCTCGTTCTGGGGACTTTTTTGGGCAAGGCTGGGTCTGGATGAATGGATGCCAGGGTGTTTGTGAATGTTGGGATGGAGGTGTACGGCACATAACGGCGGTTAGCAAGTTGAATTGGCCATGGCAGGGTCATGGACCGTGATAATCATGGGGTATTGCATGGAGATGGCACGAGATGAGGGGAAAGGACGGGTCAGACGGCTACCTCAACGATGCGGCCGCATGGAAGAGGGAGTGAGGATGGATGGATGAAGCGGAATCGACGGGGGAGGGACAACAGAGATTTCACAAGAAATGCAGAGACGGGAAGAGACGGGCATGAGAATCGTCAGAGACGGTCAATTCGGTATCAACCACAAGAATTGGCACCAGGATTCGGGGTAGCAGACGTCCATGGACGGGGAAGATTGGAGAGGCGAAAGACCGAGCATCAGGAAATCCGCGGGGAGCGGACAATGATGGGATAGGTACCACTGACACGACCAAGGCACCCACCATCGCGGCCGTATCCGTCTCATCCATGAGCTGCGAGCGCCAAGTTGAGGTGGCTGCGTATGCTAGAGACGGTACGTGCGCTGCCTTGGCTCATGGCTATGGTCGTGGATTGATGGCTGACGGCGGATGGACTCGTGGATCCCCGGGATGGTGTTGACACCAAGTGACCACTGGGGATTGCCCCAGTACCCTCTTTCCGGGAGGGGCGTACATAGTACACGAGCCAAGAAGGCAAGGGGAACAAGAGAAGGGCGGAGGCCATCTAGGCTTCAGTTCATGAGAGGTAAGACCGGCCAGTGGTTCGGGATATGAGGTCGGTAAGTGGTTGGGGGTGTGTCAAGCGCGGGGGAGAGGTGTGGTGGACAAGAAGAGTAAGCCTGAGACGCGGAGAAGAGGAGATCAAGACGGGGTTGCTGATGAATGGGCAGTGCCTGGTAGGATGGGGTACTTCTGTGACCCGAGGATAGGCACCTGGACGCGGGGAGGGAGATGCAAGGCTCCGCATCCTGGTCATGATGCTGGGTTTGGTGAGTAAGAGGGCGAGGCGAGAGGCGAGAAAGCGAGGCGGAGAAGACAAGGAGGGAACAGGCCAAGCGACGAGGAGACCACGCACGCGGATGTAGGCGAATGTATGTGGGTGCGTGGACGCCGGCCCAACAAAGCTGCCGGTTTCTGGAACTGGAGAAATGACAGAGACGGAACCTCGGCGGATTTTGTCATGTTTTTCTCCGTGGAGGAGCAGTTCTCCGGGATCTGCTTCTGTCCGTGGTTGAGAAGCTGGACAAGATATGCGGATTGGTGTGTCAACAGAGAATGGCGGCGAAGTTGACGACAATTAGCTACGAGACTTTGTTCAGTCCTGCTTCCAAAGCCTTGTCGTGGCGGCAGGCCAAAATTACGTTGTAAATCCGGACCAATCAGATGGGGAGAACCCAAGCTTTAATTCATGGTTGAATGTGTTCTCCAATTCTACACAGCGTCATTGCAGGAACCATTCGTTCACGCTTGTCTCAGCCATCCTGTTGCATGCTAACCATTCGGTTCATCCGACTTGCATAAATAGTATAGAGCACTGGACACCAAACAAAGTCGAGAACGATGAGGATAAGAGAAAAAGAGGAAGAGAGAGCTCGAGCTCAAGGAGGGGAATGGTCCATTACCCCAAAAATCGGAATGGCCGTCGAAGGCCTGACCAGCAGGGGTTGGCGAAGAGGGGAACGCAGGTGGCTTGGAATTTTTGCAGGCGACAGATTTGGGGGCAGTGAGGGGGACATGGGAAGAGAACCAAATAAGAGGGAACCGAGGGAAGAGGGTACAAAGAGATGAAAAGAGGAGGATGACGAGATACCAGACATTACTTCGTACAGACCCTCGGTAATGCTCCCATGAGATATCCACATTTTTTATTCTCCAGCGCCCGGACCAAAGGCAACCGGTCTGCCCTGGGATCACCTTGTCCAGCATGGAGCCCTCCATCGTCAAGTTTCCCTTTTGGGCCATCTTCTGTTGATGCGCGCGGAACAAAAAGACCGGCATTTGGGCAATTTTTGCATCTCTCATCGTCCGTGGGCTCATTCTCGCAGGCCGCTCAAGGCTCAAGACCCAACTCACACAACTCACAGGCGTCACTTACAGACACAAGTCCCCACTGCGGTGGGCTGGTGGGTTCTTCAGGTGGAGATGCAAAGTGGGGGGCCGAGGCGGAAGAGAGAAAATCGCAGTGCGCTGCAGCAACAAGAGCGCAGGAGGGGGCGTCACTTCAGCGCCTCACGCCGGATGTGACGTTGATTGACAGCGGTATCAAAATTGATTGGACGGGCATACCGTTTCGGGATTTTTACAGGGTAGGCAGGGATCACGCCGACGGAGATCGGCTAGGTACCGCAAGGAGAGGTGAGGAGGAAGAAGACTTGGTGTCGTCAGCGTCAAGACCTGTGGCGGTTCGTGGCAACAAATGCCCTTTCAAACCACCACGGGGACTGGATTTGCTCGACGATCTGCGTGCTTGGTCTTGAGCTAGATGGACAACGTGACGATAATCAAATCGAAAGCCTTGTGCTACGTACACCTGTTGGCCTCTTTGTTCGATTGTCAATCCCAAAAAGTGGGGGTCGTCAGTCTGCTGTTCGTGCGGTTGTTGGAGATTAACCCGCAGGCGTCCTGGACCGCGCCGACATATCCGAGTTTCGTTTGCCATCGGCTCCGCTCTGTGTGTTGCCGCGTAAGGGTCAGTCCCAGAGACTAGAAGAAGGGCATCCATTTGGTCGAAATAGCGACATTCCAGAAGGAATTGTTTGGGACCGTCACGCCTTGGCTCCTTCGCCTTGGGCGACGTTGAATATGTGACGTCCGCTTCCCCAAAAAAAACAGCGAAATTTGGAGAAGTGCTCGGTTGTCTTGGCAAACTCTCCTCTTCTCTCCTCACGAAATTTGGAGATGGCCCTCCCTTGTCCTGCCTCCCGCCGCGGGGTTCACACCACCTTCGCACTATTGAAAACTCTCCGCTGCGGTGAACAGGAAGACAGAGAGGGTGTAGAAAAAGAAGGACTGCGGCAATAACAGATTGCAACCACCTTGCAGCTCATGTGTGTCTCCCCATCAGCTCAGAACACACGGCTTTAACGGGTGCCCACGAGAGATTGCCGTCGGGGCCGCAACGGCCTTGCACCAAAAACCATGTGGCAACCAAAGGGATTGCATGGGTGGCGCCGCGCTCACACACGCATCCGCTCAGTGCGTGTTTCGCGCATGGTGGCCTGATCAGACAAGCAAGGGAATGCCGGGTTTTGAGTTTCCCATCGCCTCAGAACTCGTGTAAGCCGTTGTCAAGCTGCGGAAATGTTGCCCCTTGGCAGGAACACACAGCCCGTAGACCTGAGAGACGAAACAACGTGATCTGTCTGTGTCTTTCTCCCTCCCATCGCGAGAGGGCCTTCTGGACACCCTTGCGAGCTGGAGTCCTGGATACAAGCCTGAAGTCTTTTGACACAGACACGGCCTGAAAGTTATCCTCGGTAAACGGTCGGTCTCCGGCTCTTTGAACACACGGACATGGGACCTGGCGGCTGGGACCCTCTCGAACGGAGCCGCATGGCCAGGGTTGTACGGTACGACGTCTTGGCGATGACGCTTGTAGGGCCGGTCGGTCTGTCCCTCTAATTTTTCACGGCTCAGTCTCGTTGGGCTCGTTGGGGGGCAATCCCTTTCTCCAAAACCCCGATGTCGGGAGTTTTGGGGGAGGCAATTAAGAGACGCTCACAAGGTGGAATCATTACGTACCGTAGCAGTGCCCAGCTCACCGGACCGGATTTCCAGTGGGTGACGCCGAGGATGAGGCGTTCTGTCCAGCCAGGCTGGCGGGCCGCCATGGCGTTCGCCGCAGCTGCGGCTCTTTCCAGGTGACGGGAATGGGACGAACTAGCGACCACGCCACTTGATGCAGGCGCCTCACCAAGGGGCTGCTGGGCATATTCCAGAAACAACAGGTGCAAGGAGCCTCCTAGGAGCCTGTTTCCCTTTTTTTCGCCCGGGGCCAGTGCAGGGCAAGTGCAGGACAGGTGCAGAACGAGTGCAGGGCAGGCGCCAGCCCGGGTTCAAATGCAGGCAGGTGCAGGAACACTGGGCGCCACCCGCCATCGCTCCTGTCTACCTTCTGCCTCTATCTCGGCTTGTTTCCTTTCTGCTCATCTGCAGCCAACAACGCACGCCAACAACCTTGTCTCCAACCATGTCCCAACACGCACTCGAGTTCCTCTATCCGTATTCCCGTCTCAATATTTTCTCTTCAGGTCGTTCTGTTTGGAATCCGGTGTTGGTACAGCCTCCATCGTCACTCCTCGACGGAGTACAAGGTCCATCAATCAACCCCTGCCGCAGCCCATTTTGCGCCTCGAACGGGATAATTATCCAAGTCAGCGCTAGCGTTGTTCTCACCACTCTCTCTCTTCCAGAGATCGTGCGAATCGACGCTGTCGGTAGCGCTGGGAGCCCACACGCGTGGTGACGGGCGACGGACCCAGAGAGCTCCACTATCGTATGAGTTCAGCTCCGCCGTCATTGTCTCAGCCAATTCCGCCAGCGGAATCGCCGTGTCACACTCCCCGAAGGAAGTCCGTCACCGCATTGCCATTTCGATTGCGGCTGCTGCCATTATTAGCCCACGCGTTGGGGTGTGCCCCGGCAATGAAAACAAAGGAGCAAGTTCAGAGCGTCCATCTGAACGACTAGCCATCGCCAGCAGCGTTCTCTTCTGACGACTGTGACGAAAACTCTCTTTGACTTCGCTGGTAGTCACGTTGAAGCTGCACTCCCTACGCACACCCACGCACAAGCGCAGAGACATAAACATACGCCCTATGCCAGCCAAGACTTGAAGAGCCGCGAGGCAAAGTGTCAAGGGTCAGGGGCCAGGGTTGCGATCTGCTAATACCACGCACATTGCCGTTAGCCTCCCAACCCATGGCAGCCACCGCCGGACACCGACGCGAGCTGTTGGAGACCTTTTGGAGACGCCCGGACTTCAAATCCCGGAGTCCAAGCGGCCTGCAATGAGGAATCGTCCAAACCATCGAGCGGTAGGTACCCAAACCACACAGGTTTCTTGGCCTGAGAATCAATGCCCTTAGCCATGCTTCAATCTCAGGACGCTCGAGTAGATCCTCTGTGAGGATGCATCGGGACCAGCTGTAATAAAAATTAGGCTCCAAGCATCCATGAACCCCGAGATATGAAGGGATCCAAAATACACGGTGTCTTCATTCTCTCGCTCTCAAACCACTGCCCCCTCAATCTCTGGTGAATTAAAGGCCCATTCCAAGTCGCTAGTAAAGACTCAGCTCAGGTCGTTTGCCGACCGCTCTTCGGCCGAGATTTCGTCAGTGGGTGGTGTGAGCATGTTATCCTCGGTCCATAAACATTCATCGTCACTGTTGCGTTTTCCCTGCGGTAGCCAGGGGGTTTAAGCAAGGAAGGACGATTTTCCTTATTGGCCCATTCGGGCAACTTCCTTTGAACCGAATGCTAGGTTATGTTTTATGAATGTGCGTGGGTTTGGGGTGAGACGGGACGGGATGTAATCTATCACGTCGTGGATCATCGTGGGTCACATCTCACATCAACTGACTCCATATATTCTCAACCTCGGTTATGGCAATGCCTGACTGCAAACGATTCAACCGAGTATTCCGTACAAGTGTCTTGGTAGGTAGACGTGGTCAACTTTGAGCAGCGCTCTGCGTTCAGCGCCTGCTGCAGGATGAACACTCCCCCTATCCATTTTGACAAATCTCGACCACGGCTATCCATGGCTTGCATTAACATTGTCCGTCCTTGCTCTTAAGCTTGATCACTCAGCCGGTACCAAATGGTTTGGGATGCGGATCGCTCGCAGGGAAGACCTCGTCGGAACAAACGGCAGTGCGGGTGTGCATCCTTTGCAATGGCCCCCTTAAACGGCCTCGATCATCAACAAATCGAACGACGGGTTGCCAGCGACCAAGATCAACATGCACTCTGCGGTTCCGCACCGTAATCGACCGACTCTTTCGTAGAATCAGGGTGTCTGTAGAATCTCGGACTCGGGATGTCGACAATGGATGACTTGGATCCCGAGACTCACGAAATCGCGGTCGGCAAATGCTCTCACTTGAATGCCGAGATTCGCCACCGCTGCGGCAGAGTAATCGGCCTTCCTGAGCTGGATTCTGCTCCCTTCAGGAGCTGCAGGCCGCTGGTGGTCACTGTTCAAGCCTTACCCCTATTCCCACTGAGGCCATCACCAAATTGACCTCAGGGCGTGCCTGGACTTTATCCAGCTTGATAAAGACCCCTGAAGATGTAAAAAGTAACAGAATACCTCTACTACAGTGATGATCTGTCAACGCAGGCCGTCAGCCCTTGGGCGAGGGGAGGTGATCCTGTCCAAACAGGAAGTTTGCGAAATGTGCAGCTTGATCTCCTCGTCCAGTCACTTAAAGATTTTTAGAGACCTGTGGACTATGACTTAGAGTCGCAGTTGATATTTTACGATGGCTCCCAATAATTGTATGCTTGAAGCCCTTCTGAAAATATGACATCCTCGTGGGCCAGTGATTGATGCATCCAAACAACACATCGCCACCCTCACCTCAGAGGCTTCTGGACCATTTGGCCCACTCCCGGCCCATCACGCCTCGAGAGATCGTGCCTCGATCATGGGCCACAGAGATCTCGCCATTACAAAGCTCAGGTATTACCCCATACCCACAGGGACGATGTGGATGCCTGGAGCACAGATGAAGCCGGCGCAACTATCCCCACGGGGTCGCCCCAGAATCCATCCAGATCTTATCTGAGACCCTTTTTTTTGGTTCGGTATTCGGGAATCTGGCTCCACTAGTAGATTTCAACGTCGTGGCATTGAAACCGGTAACTTTTAGTGGTTACCCCTGAACGCTTTGGAGGTGCAACACAACTGCGCTGTCACTCGATCATTTGAAGCCACCATTCAAGGCTGGTTTGTTCAAACTTAGTTTCATACTGTTCATTGTAGTTTTAACGCTGTATGGCAATGATTTTCGGCCTAATGCCTGATCAATCAAGTTGGGGGGTGAAGCTCTGATTTAGTGTTACCCCTCGCGCCTCTTCGGCCACATCTTTACCGCAACCCTAAGTCCTTACAAAAAATCAGTTCTATCTTTGTTAATTAGGTTTAGGATAGATTTACTAGACTCTTTATCATTAGTTTCGGCCCAAGTTTGTGATACAAAATGTGCGAAGCTGCTCTCACTCTGTGATCCGACACTTACCCTATATTGTTCCGTCTCGACATCTAAACTGCACGTAACTGGATACAGCATGTATTTAATGATTTTGGTTGTCTCTATAAGGCATTGTTAATAATTTCCGTCCGGCCTCGCATTATGTTCAATATTTGTTTAATTTGCGCAACACAGCATGGTTTTGTCTTAGGAAGTATACCAAATCTGGTCACAAAGTAGAATTTTCCTACCTACCGGGGTATCACTTGTCAGTTATCAGATCTATCAACTAAAAGAATTAGTTGTCGGACAACCAATGAACCTCGCGAACCAGTACATACAATCATCCATAAGAATGACCTAGGAGAGCAGAATCCGCATCTCGTGGCCCTCACCCCATAGCCACCCGATCTCGTCATCAGGACCTTCCTCGACATCAGCTACTCCATATCTACCCCACTTTCTATCGTAGAAGGTGAAAAGGGTCTTGAGCTCTAGGAGGGTGTGCAAGTAACCAAAGATAATGAGTCCAGGAACGAAGAACATATCCATAGGATTCTGTACCAAAACTGGCAGCGGCTTAATCAGCTTGGTTAGGAAGATTCCTGCAGCGGGGATTGCAAACATCCACGGTGTCTCAGTTGCATACCAGGTGAAGGCAAAGGATGTGAGTAAAGCGACATCGCAGAAGAGTGACAAGTTGAAGAGGCCCGACAGGTGAATGGCGTAGGCACCCCACGGGTAACGCTTCCATACCTTCGGGGTACAGAAGAGCATAGTGGTGTGGGATCGCCACGAGTTCCGACCTCGACGATCACAATGATCGATGAACTGCGAGGCTGTGCGGGTAGGGACTTCAACGCATGAGTTGGTAGTTGACTGGAATGCAATGTGCCAATCGTGTTGGATGAGCCACCGAGTGATGAAGTTATCATCGCCAGCGGCAATAGGTCCATACTTACCAAAGAAGAAGTACTCGTTCTGGAATGCCTCCACAAACTCCGGGGCTTGGATGATCTCGGTGCGGTAGAGGGCAGTCTGGCCCTCGATGACCTTGACAGACCTGTCGATGGCATTGGTAGCTCGTGTCTCGTAGTTGAGACTCGAGAAATACACACTTTCAATGAAACCCCAGAATGAATTCCAACTGAATCCTGTCGCCTCGCGGCGGATACGCTTGTTCGTGAAGACGCCGCCAACAGCCCTGTCAGTGAAGGGGGCCAGTGCAGCAGCCAAGAACCGCGCAGGCCAGAAGACACGATCGTCGACGAGGATTGTAATACCAGTCGTCAGTTGTGGAATGGCGTGTGCGATCTGGGAGCGCTTGTTAGCCTGTGGCACTGCACCGACGTGGATTCCGGTACTGGGGAACTCAAATCGAAGCTCACGAATAAGATCGTAGAGACGATTTCGGCGACTTCTGCCCACAGTGACGAGGATGAGTGCATAGACGCGATTATTCAAGACTGAGCGAATACACTGCTCCAGATGCGGGTTGTCGAGGTCGACGATGGGCATGATGATGGTACAATCTCGATGAGTGATGGCAGGGTGCGCAGGAATTGGGAACGGATGGTAGCATACTGCGCCGATGAGATTGCCCATAAGGCGACAATATCGGAAGGAGACCAGAACAATGAAGGCGATGAGGGCAGCGAAGTGGCCCGTCGACGAGGAGTTAGCCTCCATGGCGAGAGTGATAGTCCACTGAGAAGGTCAGTGCCAGATGGATTGTGACAATTGAGGTGTGTAGAATGGATGGGAAGGAAAGAGTTGGCAGTAACCTGGCGACTGCATTGGTGAAAATATAGACATATTGAGGCACTCACCCAAGTCCAGATGATTGCAGAACAAGACATGGTTCATGTGTTCATTGCAAGGTGTTCGGATATTCAGGACCAGTTGCTTGGGACATCATAGTCTATAGCAAAACCACCTTGTGTGTCGGCAAAGTCGCATGAAACATGCGTGGATAGTACCACTTCTCTCCCATATTGTCTCGACGACATGTTGGAATTCTCGAGTTAACCACTTTGTGTACTTTGTCAGGGTAGAATCGAGTGACCGCTAAGTTTGGGGGCTTCTCCTGAGGTCCAATCAAAGGATACTCTCTTTGTCCTTTGCGCAATCATGAGGACCGTGCCACGGTGCCAAAAACACAGAATCCTGAACAATAGCCGACACTAATAAGTGCTGCAGCCGGTTGGCGCATGCAGTTCGTTAGTGTTTCCGCGGTTTGGAGGCGTCGCGCGGAAAGGTTTGGGATCTGGTTGGCTGGCTGGCCGGTTGTCCGATCGGCCGAATCCTGAGAGACGTGACGCCCCCGCTTTATCCCCGGACTGTGAACAGGAACCGCAGCTACTTAAACCTTACAAATCCACGCTGCAGACGCGGTTGGCTCTCCAAAGACATGGATTGTGGCGGGAGGGCGTCTCCACGTGGGCTGTGAGACTCTTCAATCAATGTCTCTTCAGCATCTCAAAGCGTTTCTTCAGCGGCTCGTCAATGTATCTGTCATGCTATGATGGCCTCATCGTGCGGCTCCCCATCGCCCCCTCTCCTCGACTTCCTCAAGCCACCCACAAACTCGTCACAAGCTGCTCCCTAATAATCGATGAGGGGACATCGGGATGTTGATGCGACGCCAACCGAAAAAACCGAACTAACGACGCTCCGTGCTATCCCCGACACCATTTCCGATCCTCGGGTCGATGATCCATCCACTCGATAATGGAGGAAAAGTGGTCCAGCGCCCTCCCCGAACCGACCAGCATCCACCCAGAACCGGGGTCACTTGCCGGCCTTGGATCAAAAATCTGGGGCCCGCCGTCATGTCAGTCATAAGGAGAATTTCCATCTCTTTAGGCATTTCATCCTTTCACCTCCGCTCAGCAAGGCGTCTATCGCGATCCTCACCGGTCGTCTCCCGCGGTATTGTCCTCCGCTGTCTTAGGATACCCTGCCAAAGCCTGGAACACCTCTGTTCAATTGCTCCTTCAGAGAGGTGAAATGGACGAGAAACGAGATTTGGCGGATCGGTACCCGGAACGCGACACCGGCAGCCCAGACACGTCGACCTTGAACGATGGAGATGCCATAACCGCCATTCGAACAACCGACAACCGACGTTCGCCTTCCGACGTTGACGAGGGATCCCCTGCCCAAGACAATGGACCTCCGCCCCCGCCCAACGGGGGCTATGGTTGGGTTTGCACAGCTAGTGTCGCAACCATCAACGCACATACTTGGGGCCTCAACTCGAGTTATGGTGTGTTCCTTGCTTACTACCTGAAGAACAACACCTTCCCTGGCGCCACATCCCTCGAGTACGCCTTCATTGGCTCACTGAGTGTCAGCTCCGCCCTCCTCATATCCCCTGTTGCCACCATTGCCGTCCGCGAGCTCGGTACCAGACCAACTCTGTTCATCGGTGTTGTGTCTTGAAACCGCCAGTCTGATCTGTGCCAGTTTCGCCTACAAGATCTGGCACCTTTTTCTTACCCAGGGCCTCCTATTTGGCATTGGAATGGATTCCTCTTCGTCCCAAGTGTTGGCATCGTTCCCCAGTGGTTCACAACCCGCCGATCCTTGGCCAATGGCATCTCAGCTGCAGGATCCGGTCTTGGCGGACTCCTCTATTCGTTTGCCAGTGGCGCCATGATCAGGAACCTCGGCCTTGCATGGGCGTTTCGGATCCTCGGCATTCTTGTCTTTGTCGTCAACACCATCTGCACCCTTCTTGTCAAAGATCGTAACAAGATCATTGGCTCCCGCCAAGTAGCATTTGACACTGCCCTGTTCAAGCGTGTCGAGTACCTTTTGCTGCTCGGCTATGCGTGGTTCAGTATGCTAGCTTACATCGTGCTTATCTTCAGCTTGGCAAACTATGCCAACGAAGTCGGACTCGATTCCTCGCAGGCTGCTCTTGTCAGTGCTATCTTCAATTTGGGCCAGGCTTTTGGCCGACCGTTCATTGGGTACTTTAGTGATAGGACTGGTCGAATCAACATGGCTTGTCTGACAACATTCATGGCCGCAATCTTTGTCTTTGCCCTCTGGATCAACGGCAATGTTTACGGAGTTTTGATCTTATTCACTATTATCGGCGGTGCTGTGGGCGGTACCTTCTGGGCGACCATCGCCCCTGTCACGGCCGAAGTGGTTGGCTTGGCGGATGTGCCCTCTGCTCTGAATCTCGTTTGGTTGGTTATTGTACTACCGTGTACTTTTAGTGAACCCATTGCTTTGGAAATCGTGGCGAAAACGGGCAAGTACATCGGTGCCCAACTTTTTGTCGGCTTCATGTACATTGTGGCTACAATGTGTTTGGTTGTGCTGCGGGGATGGAAGATTGGTGAAATCGCCGAGGTTGCTCGAGTGACGCACCAAGCGCCCGAGAATATCGACCGCGTCATGACTGCCAACAGCGAGGTTGTTAGTGTAAAGAGCAAAATGGTAGGGCGGAAACGGATGTTTGCTGAGTGTGGTAAGCCTGGAAGAGTCTGAATGATGCGGATGAAGGTCTCGCGCGGATGGATACTGGGAATAAGCACACCAAATTACCCCGAATGATTAGGTACTAAATAAAACCTAATACATAAAATAAATAATAATTAGTATTCTGAAGTTATAAGACCTTCAATTCCCTTCCCTTTGCATCCGAATCCTTCTAATTGCAGGCATAGGTCAGATACATAAATTCAGCTGAGCACATAGTTTGTTATTAGGAACGCGGGTTATCACTAACGGCAAGTTAGGGACGGATAAGTTAAGCTAGGCTAGACTAGGGAATGGAACAGGCATGCTGTTATCTGGGAATACTTGATACGGTGCTTCCTGATAAAGTCTCCATTCGTCCTTGAATCTACCTAGACGGCCCTAATGTCCTTCAACTCTCCTACATCACCCCATTCCAAACCCTTCACCAAGTCCACCAGAAAACCCTTGCCCCCATCCTCCCATATTCTCAAAATTGTATCAAGCCGGCCGTTGCATGCCACCCTAAATTCCTCCTCGACTCCGCCCCCCGTGAATGACCTGCTGGATACCCATGTTGTGTCGGCTTATGTGATGCAAGCCCTGGGTAAGATGGTGAAGTAGGCCTGGCCCTAGATGCTGAAACTACTGCCTTGCTCGATGTGCGCGTACTAAACGGGAGACCTGGTTGTTCGAATGTCAGCTAGTGCTAAAGCAAAGTGTTGATGTTGGAGCTCACGTGAATGACTGGATACCGTCTGCATGTTTCCTTAGGTATTCCGAATCGCCTGGTTGTTTCCTATCTCCTTTGACTTGGCAGCATACTTGTTCACCAAGCCATCTGCAGCTCAACGTTTGGGCTGCGTCAAAGCTGAGATCCACCCCGCTGAGTCCCTGTGAAAAGGTTAGCTAGAAATCTTCGAAAAGAGTCTACTACCTAGGGTCAGAATGGAAACGCGGCGAGTGTCTGGCTCGAAAAAGGGCCCATCTTGGGGTGTGATGTCCTAAGCGGTGTCATAGTGAGAGGGAAGCGTTATCTTCAACTACTCTAAAAGTAGTTACATCTCATTGCTTAGTCGAGGTCAGCGGGGTTTTCTGAATAGCGTTTTGAGATTTGAAGTACTACCGATGGCCCCAAAAAGTTTCGAGTCTGCTTCAAAGCTTGTTAGCAACCCATGTAGAGCTCTGTAGAGGGGCGCAAACACTTACCATAAAATCTTTGTTGACGTTTGCACTGACAGACAGGACACTAATACTGATTAATTAGAACCGAGTAGAGATCAAAAGATACTCACTGTCCAGAGAAATCCTTGAGTAGCCCTATTAGCCGACATGCCTCTTTGTTCAAGAATAGGGAAATACTTACATTACTTGGAGCGGGTCTGGGTCGGGCCCTCCTAAATTTTATGTCAACGTGCCGATTATAGTTACTCTGGACCTGATACTCGAACCTTCTCCTTTTGTCGAGCCTAGAACACGTTAGATGGAGATTGACTAGGACGACAAGCCAGTTAAGTACCTCTTTCATCTCTTGAAGCTCGGCTTTCAACGCCCTAATCAGCAATTTCATTCTCATGGCATGGGAAGTGGAGGTACTAACAAGGATCTCCTTGACGCCAGCCTTTAATGATGTCATGTTAGGTACTTTCTTATTAACCAACACGGACCGACAGAGTACTGACATCCATAGAAGGGGCAGTCTAAAAACATGTCAATAATCAATGGTATTTTAAAGACAGGAATGGTATTTACCGTAATCTTCTCGTCGAGATCCTACTCATATTGATGATGGTCAAGATCATTGCGCAGGTTGAATAGCAGACGGCGTGCAAAAAAGATAATTACTTACGATAATCTCGTTCAGCTTCTCCTACGGGCAGTTAGCATCGTGAGCAGGAATTCCATGGAAGCCAACTAATTACCTTGTACAGAGATTCGTAGTGCTGTCGCCGTAAAGGTTTAGCGTGAATCCATTGTGTTATGACAAGAACCCATTCTCTGAGGATACGATACCTTGCTTTTCGAAAGATACGTCTAAATAAAACGTCAGTCTAAGTCTCCAAGATGGACTCTATCAATGCGATCCATCCACTTACGGTTGCGAGATTGAACATCTTCTACAACTAGATTAGCAACGCTGCTGCATAAAGGGTAAATGAGCGAAACGCAACTTACTTCTCTCTGCTCCTCAAGATACTGACATTGCCACATGTAAGTAATTCCCAAAGAAGTGTGGGGCTGTTAGCGAACCTCCTTGGTGCCTGGCTGCACAAAGGGAAACCTGCCGTTAGAGCGAGGACAGACGGAATTTGGGACATCTCAGTAATTAGACGAACCTTCGGCATTTTCGTGCTTCATAGAGGATGTGTCAGCCAGATGCTTCGGACATGGAGTTTGGGAATGAGGATCATACAATTGGAGTTTGTTAGACTTCTACAGCCACGCCACCAATCAGTCATCAAGTCACGACCAGGAATGCACCCTGGCTCTGTACTCACTTGTGTTTGCGATTTTCTGCAATGGAGTCAGAGAGACCGGGCACTCAAGACGTATGAGATCAGGCAGGACTTACAGTGATGCGTCTCTTTACTTGCCCCTACTGTCAGCAGCTTATCTATTCGTCCTCTGGACCTCGAGGGTTTGACGTACCGGGCGACCGAATGAGTTTGTGTAGGAGAAGAAAGAAGCCGAGGAATAAAGATCGAAGAAGTTCCTTTAATGGCCTGTGCACGCGAGCACTTCACCTCAAGCTCACCTCAAGCTCACCTCAAGCTCACCTCAATCTTACCTCTAGGGAGGCGCAAGCGGCTTCGGGGCGGAATGATTTCCCCTCCTTGAACTCTTCATCTCACACACTCACATTCGTCGCACACCACACGCTCAAAGCCCATTAACACCTATTATCGCCAATTTTCACACGCTATCGCCCAGAACTGCACATAACTATCCCATGGCTTGAGCCCACCTCGTTATTCTGGGAGTATTGCTATTCGCACACACAAGTATGTGCCCTAATCCTAAGTATAAGGTAATTATAAATAATACACCTAATACATCCGTTTAGGAACTAAGATAACCGAGATGCGCAATTTCAACATGGGCCACAGCCATGATGCTGTATTTTCCGGCCAGCCCTCTACTCCAGTCACTGTTACCGTCACCGCAGATGCACTTCCTGGATCTCCAGATATGGGCCTATTTGCTGCTTTATTCAAGAAATTCCTGGATCTCCTCGAGCGACTTTTCGATAGCCTAACGGAAACGATTGATAATGGCCTCCAAAAGACCTGGATTAAGAAAGGGGTGTTTGGTTTTGCTGTTATGATGGGATATCTGGCAATTGTCCAGGTGGCGAGCTTACCACCATATGGAGGATCAGGCCGAGGGCTTAAGCCTTCCTTTACTAATAAATGCAATACGATAAAAATAATAAAAATAAGTCTTAAGGGATAAATACTAAAACTAAGGGCCTGATTCTCCATATGGTAGTAAGCTCGCTACCGTAAAGCTGTTACGCTTGTCAGACTCTTCGATTCGGGGTTGGTTCCACGTCTTTACTTATAACCCAGACCGACGGCCGCTTTGCGGTGACCACGGACTGTACGGCTCAGAGCCTGTAGTGCGTGGAGTCGGGCGGGCAACGAATTCCGACCCTGCAACATCCACGTGGTGTTGCCTGGGAACCGGGCCTTTAATGGCCAGAGCCAATGCAGAGACATAAGCGATACAAGTAAGTGTGACTCTTTGTTCGGTGATCGGGTGAGCGTCCAGCTGGAATTTCTTCGACAGGCTCTACGAGCCAGTTTCTATGGCCGAGCGTGACTATACTCGGCTACTACAGATTTCCTCAAACACACAATTTTTATACTCACAACTACGATAAACGACCACCATGAAGCTTCCCTTCTTCCTAATTGCGGTTGGTTTGGCTAACGCCCACGCCATCTTTCTCTCATTCGAAGTTGACGTTAACAACGAGATCTCCTACAATGTCCGAACCCTTTCCAACGACGCCACCCTCACTGACGTCGACTCCGACTCGCTTGCATGCAACGGGGACCTAAACCTCACCACGTCCACTAAGACGATTCTCGCCGTCGCCACTAGCTCCACTGTCCATGCCCTTTGGCGACGTGCCCTCTACTTGGGGCCGGAAGACGTCATGGATGCGTCCCACTTCGGTCCTGTCATGGCTTACCTCAAGAAAGTCGATGCTGCGGTCATGGCCCTGCGCGCTGCAGTGAGCGGTTCAAGATCCGGGAAGCGGATTCAATAAAGGGGTTTGGGAGGCTAGCAAGGTTATCAAGGCTCAAGGAAGATACCCGGTCACCATTCCTCATCCATATTCGAGATTCAGACGTGGACGTGCATATCTTTCAAGTATTTTCCGATGATTAATAGATCCATTAAATTAAAACGCTCATTGGCTTCCGCTCAGTCTGCGTGATACTCGTGGTGCAAGTGTCCCATAGTAGATAGACCGCGCTCAACCACATACTCCTACTAAAACCAGGCATCATTGCTGCCAGGGACACAACGCACGACGGTATTTCGCTGCCTTTGGTACCGCGCAGCTCTCTCCAGGCGCTATAATTTCCATACATTTTTCCTTCACTTCGGTGAGATGCGAGATTACTTGACAGAAATATGAACCTGGCGGCGTCTCCCCATCACTCGCCTTACCAAAGCAAGTATCAAGCGCCACCATCGCGTGTACCTTTAAGAGGTTCAAGTCCATGCCTCGTAAGCCAGGACGCCAATATCTGGCTCATCGTAGACACAGTCTAAGGCCTCCTTTAAATCTTCTGCAAAAACGTAAGGATCAGTCCAGCTGATCACTTTCGACCCGGCCTCTAAGTTGTCGAATTTCGACCCGGGCACTATGTAGTCCACGTGCCATCCCTGGTCCCATTTGCCGACTTCGAGGAATCTGCCAGAACTGTCATGAAATTCATGTCCGTTGTGTTTGAGGGGAAGAGGTCCTGGGAGTCGTTTAATTCGGTAGTCGATGATCCATAAATGCTTGACCAGCGCAAGGTCGTCCGAGGCAGCTCTGGCAAAACATCCAACCGCGCCGTCGCTGTTGTATCCGAAGCGGTATTCCCGCGTGCTGAGAGGACAATCTGGGTTGGGATAGACGAATTTCGGATCAAACTCGAGCGCGACGTGGTTTACGTCAAATCCGAATTGATAGTTAAAGATGGGCACGTACTCTCTGAGCATAACCCAGTCAACCGTGTCGAAGTCATATGGCTGGAGGCAGAAAAGATCTGATTTTGGGTAGGTCGTGAAGCACTGAGTTTCTCCGTTGGAGGTGAAGGTATTAGTAGCTGGGGCATCCGGCCGTTCCCCACAATACAACGTCGTATACCGATGCTCGCGACATCTTTGCCTCCATCCCAGCGTGTCATATCGCTTCTCCATGATCTCCCTTGACTCTTTGCAAGCCGTCCACAGTCCACTGTCCATCAAGTAGCTAGATGGATTAGACACCGTCCATGAAGGCGTCTCTGGATCCAACTTGCTGCACCGAGGCGCAGCCAAGTCACACCATTGTGGGTTGTCATCTCCGATAGCATACTTGCCCATGACCGAGACCTCTGTTTGGTTTCTAGCGTTGAACACGGTAAAAAAGTGAGCCCCAGTCCGAGCAGGCCGTACAGAGTGAGCCCATATTTCGTCCCTCAGCTCCCTTGGCAACTCGGAGAATTGATGAAAGATCGAAGTAGCCATGTTCGAAAGGTGCTGAGATTATCAGGTTGCGAGGCGGGATAGTGAAGCGAAGAGTAAGGTGGGTGGCTCTGAGAGGACCGCGTGAGAAAAATTATGAGGAAGAATTCCGGGCGGTAGGGGGAGCTATGTCGAGGAATTTATTGCTTTCTCCGAGAAGATGAATCATGGCCGCGAACCCGGCTGGCACAGAGTAAAGCCAGTTTCGCATAACCCTGTGAAGGAGTTGGTACTCCACACCCTTCGAACCTTTGTGTACCTACGCAAAGGTAGTATGACGGATACGAGGACATACAGTCTGAGCACCTCGAGAAACCAATTCATACCTTGGTAAGTTGGCACTCAGCATGGTGTCTCTCACAAATGTCGGTTTGGGTGCCACGTGACCTGGCGTTGCTTCTTTGACGCGCTCCCAGGCCCCGCAAAAGTTCGCGACGCTACCCTCACGTCATCGGCTTCTTCCTCTATGCGATTGTGAGCGACCTTTCGCCGTGCTTTAACCCCCGGAGATGTGGCTCTTGGAAAATGAAGAGGCCTTTGATGGTAAGCGAGAGAATCTCGGAAGACAACCGACGCCACTGACACTCTCCTTAGGTCGTCGGTTGTGGTTGCGACCAGGCAAGACGTACCTCTTCGGCAGGACCGCAGCAGAGCGTGAGCGACCCAACACCACGATTTAAACGCTAGACAGCTAACATGCCACCGACAGCTGGTCAGCTGGCAATCTCACATAATACGATTTCCCGGAAACACTTGACGATTACTGTCGATAATGTCGCGGACGGACGATCGCAGAGCCCCAAGCATCGGTCGACACTCACGATCGAGGACTTGAAGACCAAAACTGGAACTGTTGTCAATGGAGAAAAGATCAAGGGCAAGAAATATGAGGTCACGACAGCGTCAGCGGATATTACTATGGGTAAATGTCCCAACAAGTTTCGGTAAGGATATCCGTACATAACCCCAGGGCTCTTGCTGATCAACTCTAGCATTACGTGGAATCCAGTTGTATTCTCCTTTGTTTTCACAAGCAAGGAGATGCAAAACAACCCCCTAGTGCAACTTCAGGAGAGGTTCGAACAACTAGATGTCAAACTCGTGACAGACTTCACCAGCGCCACCACGCATGTCGTCTCGAAGAAACGCAACACAGCCAAAGGGCTTCAGGCCCTGATTAATGGAAAATACATCGTCAACGAGACATTTCTCAATGCAGTTGTGGAGGCTGCAACCATACCTGAGGGTGCCGATGCTACCGAATCGAGTGCCCTAGAGAAAGATTTTGATGCACACTGGCCGGCTGCGATGCAACACTTACCACCACGAGGCGGAGAGCCAGTGCAGCACCCAGACTCGACATATAGTCCCGATCTTGAGAGAAACGAGATCTTTAATGGGTATACCTTCATATTTTACGACAAGTCACAGTACAACAACCTCCTGGCGCCAATTACCAGTGGTAGTGGCAAGGCTTTACTCGGCGACGTTGTCCCCAATCAGACTGAAGTGGACGAGTTCGTCCAATATGTCAAACATGTTGCAGGTGAGAAGGGGCTGGGCGCTTTTGATGACGGAAGCGAGGGCAAGGGTGTTGTGCTGGTCAGATACTTGCCGTCAAAAGGCTCTGGGGTCAACTGGTACACCGAGTTCATCACCGCAGTGTCATTACGATTGGATCACCGCCCAATCGAACAGAGCGAGTTCCTAGAAGCAATTCTGATCAAGGACGCGAGCATTCTCCGCCGGTCGCTCGAGGTCGAGTCGACACAGAATGCCCAGGACCCTCAAGGAGTCGCCCCAAGCGTGCAGCCAGGCCCTGCACCACAAACTGCCAGCAACAATGTTGAAACAGAAACACCAGCGCCCGAACCTGTCCAGGAATCGCAACCTGCCCCTAGAAGGGGCAGAACTCGGCGACCGGTAAAAAGGCGGTTTGCAGGCTTTGATGATGACGCAGACATTGACATGGACGATACGCCGTCGGTTCCTGTTGTTGAAAGCCATCCCCCAGCCGAAGAAGAAGGCGGGCTATTTGTATCACAGGATCCTAACGCTCCACCCCCTCAGGAAGTTTCAACCAACACCCGACGATCACAAAGAAAGCGACATGCATCTCCCCTCCCAGAAGATGACCTAATGGAGGGCATGGCCCCAGCAGCGGCAAAGTTCAAGCGGCAGCGGCTGGAACGAGGAGAGGACTTGAATCCACCGACTCCAGAGCCTGAAGAGGCTGTTGAGACCGCGCAACCAGAGCCAAAGAAGATCAAGAAAGAATTTGACATTCTGGCGATGGCGGCACAAAACCGAGAACAGGAGGAAGCCAGAGCTCGGGCAGAGAAGGAGGATTTGGCCAACCTCCCCGATGATGTCGATCTTTCTGAAATCCGCCGGCTCAACATCGTTGAAGAAATTGAAGTGCGAGCCCCGGCCTCACGAACTGGGTCGCGAGAGCAAGACGTTCTGAACGGCCGATGGAACCCGAAATGGAACGGCATGCAGAACTTCAAGAAATTTCGGAAGCGTGGAGAGACGACTGGAAGACCACCCGCAAGGGTCATCGTGGCCTTGACAGAAGTGAAAAATAAGGAGTTTGGCGTGGGTGATGATTACTGGCTCGAGGACGAAGACAGCTATGGCAAAAAGAAACAGACAAGCCAACCTTCCGGTCTTGAATCGCAGAGCTCGGCGGCGGCGCCACCACCACCTCCACACCCCCGAAACCTGCCCAGAGACGAGTTGTCGGAGTCATACTGTCAGATAGCAGCGACGATGACAACGGCAAGACCCAAGAAGCGGAGCCCGCGCCACGAACGCGAACACGAGCATCTGCATCGCAGTCTCAAAGTAACACTCGGAGCCAATCATCGAGGGTGACTAGCCAGGGGAGCAAGCGTACTGCGCCTGAGCCAGCAACAGAGCAACCACCGAAGAGACAGCGGCCGGCACGCAAGCCAATAACGACGATTGCGGATAGCGACGAGAGTGATGACGAACTCAAGTTTAGGTTCGGGAAGAGACGGTAAGGGATCGACCTCTACAATTCGGGGGTATCTTTCTAGCTAGTGTACATCTAAATGGTGGTTTCTACCCACGCTTGAGCACAGGGGCGCCGTGCTAATATGCCACACTACTCGTGGTTTCAATGCCGCATAAAACGCCAACCCAGAGTCTACTTACCTCTTACACGTCTTCGTTGTAAATTGTGTCTAGTCCATCTGGTCCATCGCGCTCTCCCCGGTGCCCTCAGACTCCTCAACCAAGAGACCGACCAGACAGGCGGACAGCATGGTTTCGTAGTTGACCCAGGAGTGGATCTCGCCAAAGAGCTTGGTAGCATCCCGAGCCGCGCCGCGCATCAACTCCGGAACGCGCCGCCGGGGTGGTAGTCAGCGTAGGGAGTGACGTTGTAGACCTTGCCATTGAGGGCCATCCAGGCGTCCTTGCCCTTGCGACCAGTCATACGCTTGAGCATGGAGGGCGTGACCCGCAGATAGGATGTGGATGGTTCAACGCCACGGAGGTCAGCATTGGGACCGGAGATGCGAGCCCAGTCAAGAGGGGAGTGGCCCGGAGTGAGGAGGACCTTGCGATTGGGCTTGGAGGGCTTGGAGGAGTGGGAGGGAGGCGGCGCGAGGCCGGAGGACATGGGAGGACCACGGTTCGGGGTCGGGCCGCGGGCGCGCTGGGCGGAGTTGGGGGCGGGGAACTGGGCGAGGGACGGGGGACGGCCGGCCGGCGGTGGCATGCGTCCGGGGGCCGGAGGAGGGGGCATCATGGAGCCTAGGGATGTCGGAGCGGCGGCATAGAGGGTGGGGCCTTGAGCACCCGGGGCGCGAGCGAGAGCAGCGGCGGTCGGCCGGCTGGGAGTGGAACTGAGAGGGGCATTGTCGAGGGAGAAGCTGGGTACGGGGATCGAGGGTACACTTGCTGGGGTGGCCTTCGGGGTGGTCTGCTCGTCAGGTTCGGCGATGGTCGGGGGTTCGATAAGGATCGGGGTTTCGATGAGGGTCGGAGGTTGGATGACGGGCGGAGGCGGCAGCGGCGGCGGCATGGAGACAGCATTGCGTAGCTGTGTGGAGGAGGCTGAAGAGCCATCGCGACGGCCGAGAGGTACCTGGCGTTGGTGTTGGTCATGGTCGGACGAGGCAGGCGTGGTTCGGTTCTTGAGTTGAGTGCCCGGTTCAGCCCGTCGACCCGGTTCCACCCCGTGATGTGACCCTTGATCACGGTCATCGGCCTTTGCTTTTGTGTCAGAGCCGGTGATTGCGCCTGTGCCTCTCCAGCGCAATAGCACCTGGAGGGGAGTCAGCCACGGGGGCGGGCGGAGGATGACCCAGACGACGGAGGCGACGATAAGCGATATCCCCAGGAGGCCCATGGCGACGGACGAGGCGATGGGCGATGGGCGATGGGCGATGGGCGCGGGGCAAATCGAGCTGAGGGATCTGGGAGCGCAGAAGGACAGCAAGCGAAGGTCAGGCTCAGATCCCAGGGGGTCTGGGCGCTGGACGGACGCCTGGAGACGCTGGGAGGCTTCGCTGGGGGGGCTGCTGTCGGAGCGTCGACGCGGGAGCGCGCGGTGGGTTGTGGACTGGTGGTTGCAGGATCATCGAGCCACTGATGCGGCGTCTTGGGATGGACGGGTTGTGAACTTTGTGCTACTGCTAGTGCCCAGCGTCCCGGTGCGTCCCAGCTTGCATGGATATGTCAGCGGGCAAGCGGCTGTGAGACGCGCTGGAGGCCGAGAGACCGGGACTCCGGGAGCCCTGAAATTCAAGGCGCGGGCGCTGGTTGGCCGGCTTTTCAGTGCCTGGGGCCAGTGTAGGTTTGCGTGCCAGCGCCTGTGCCAAGATTGATTGTCGACCGCTGTCGATAACAGGTGTCAAATTTGGCGGGGGAGGTTATTTTTGGATCCCTGTTTTGGGCGACTCACCGAGTATGTGCGCCGTGGTCCTCTCATTTGGCATGATGGCTTAAACAAAGCTCCGTCTACCCCCGGGCCACACGAGTCCGCAGCCTGTGGGTTTTTTTTTTCTTCCTACACAATTTCTTTTGACAGGTTGACTCACTAACAAGAGGCTGCGAGCTGAGACTCGGTCACGCAAGTGCGCTCCTTCACGGTGGACCCCGGGCTCTTTGGGGTGGTGGCGTGGACTTGGTGGCGCTGGCGGTGTCATGCCACACCGCGGCGATCGACGGCTGGTGGCCGTCTCGAGTGACTCCCGGGACGAGACTCCATGTGTGGATCGTTCCAAGCATCGTCCAGGGAGGACGATGGAACCAAGGGGCCGCCGGGAGCACCCACTGGACTGTGGAGTCGAGATTGCGAGCTGTCGAGGCGGACGGCATGAACGGGCAATCAGCAGAGATGAAGCCCATGAACTCGGCATTGGGAAGCAATTGAATAGTTTGGTTGGGCTCGCGAGCCGCATCAAGGGTGGACCAGGACCACGTCGACACGGACCTTGCAGGATACGGACGGAATGCCAGATGCACCGGCACAAGACGGCGGAATTGGGCAACCATGAGCCATGGTCGGGTCTCAGTTGTTCTGTTGTTTGTTGTTCTCCAGTTCATTCCGAGTCATCCCCCGCCAAACCAAATGAATCAATGCGTGTCCGAGTGACCTCGCAAAAGACAGCTGGGTTTCCCTTTCCAAGACATTATCATGCTGCGTCGTCGACAGCATCAGCTGGCTGTAATTATCCATCTGCTCTCGGGAACGCCCCCAAAACATGCGTGAACCCGTCCCCCGTCCGCATCCCTGGGCAGATGATGGAGGATGACATGGCACGGCTGGTCTGGCACGGGCTGGCCCTCGCATGGCAGGGGCCCGGCGACTTGGCCATGGATTGTGGGCGCGGATGCTGCAGTTTGTGTGGTTTGTTCGGTTTGTGTGGGCGCGCGGATGTGAGATGTGGGTTTGCTCGACCTTGTCAATGGCGGTCAAAGGTCAAGGCGAGGCATGGGCTCCATCCTTTTTGTCCCTTTTTTGCCCGGGCATCCAGCATTCAAATCCCCTCGCCTCCCTCGTGCTCTCCTCCGCCTTCCGATCCTCTTCCTCTCTTCTGCCGCTCTCGTGTCCCTGCCGTCTGCTGTGATATTTCTTGTCCCTGGCGGAGTCTTGCAATTGCCCACCGGTCCTTGATACATCCTGCCTCCCGCCATTCTATCCGTCACCGCCCACCCCGCTACGGCTCCAGTGTTTATTTCCTTCCGCCAGTGCCTGCGCCGCACTCCCGGCCTCCAAGTCCCGTCGGGTCCCTAAAGCCCGCTATCCTCCAGCGCCTCAGTGGGAAATCCCGCTGTGGCTCCAGGGGACCTCCCCCTAACTTAAAACTGTTCCCCCCGAGCCATGCCGGCTAGCCAGTAAAAAACACGCCTATCAAGTTCGGGACTGCGCACGCCTCCGTGCTTCCGTCCCCCGTGCCCCGTCGTCAGGATGCGCACTCTCAACTCGTCGGCCATCAACATCAACAACTCGTCTTCGGCCTCGTCCTTCGACACGCCCTCCTCGCGATCTCCCGCTCCCGCCCTCACCTCCCACAACGGCCGCTCCGCCACGCCGTCCGCCAGATCGCTCTCCGCCTCCTCTGCCAACAACACAAAGCGTTTCCCCGCTGCCAAGTCACCGAGGTCACCCGTAACACCCACTCCTCAGGTCCGCGCTCGGTTCCCCTCCGCCCCCGTCGTCTCCTCCGACTCTCGCTCGCCGCCGCTCGGCTTCCACGAACACAAGCAGCAACAACATGTCCTGGCATTAACTACGACCACGACGCGTTCATCCTCCTCGAGCGCCTCCAAAATGCCGCCGGGCGACTCCAGGCCCCGGCCCCCACAGCTAAGCGCCGCCGCTCTCAAGAACGTCGGACGAACGCCCCTTACGCCCAAGATTGCTGCCAAGGGCCTTGCGGTAGCTCCTCCCTAGGACGAAGGTCGACACAGAATCGAGATGACGGCTTCATAAACTCTCTCACTCCTCGCTCTGGCGGCCGTCAGAGCCGTGGTGAGAGCACAAACACCACACCTAATGGCACCCCAAACCCGGAGAGAGGCCACGATGGCTGGGACCCACGAGCAACCTTGGCAATTGACGCCGGAAGACAGTCTCTTGCCGCGGCTGATTCTCCCGGAGACTCTGTAGACTCCAAGTTCTTCTACGCCAGCGAGGCCCGGCCTGTTCAACAGCCACCCTCCCGGCCCTCCACCGCCGCCACTAAGTCGTCCAAGACTTTCATCTATGCGAATGGGGCCACCGCTGAACCCAAGAGGGCCATGAGTCCTCCCGTGAAGCCAGCCTTCGCCCCGATGCTGGCAACGCCTCCTGAACCCGCAGCCTCCAAATTCTTTTACGCCAGCGGCACTCCCGAGATATCTTCGAAAACAAGTCTCCAATCCTCTGGCCCGTCGTCAAGCTCAAGCTCGAGGGTGGCGGCTGGACGCCCGAGCACGAGCAGCTCAGCTACTGGCCCTGGGCACTCTATGCCTCAACGACCAATGTCTCCAACAAAGATACTCCAACAACCTCCGCCAATCCTAAAAAACACGACAACACCTGGCCTAAACAGCAGGCCTCCGTTATCTTCACCGCCCCCTCTGGCACCCTCTTCGAGCGCCAATACGAAGAGGCGAATCAGCACTGACTCGGCCCCCAGGTCAAGGGGCCACTCGAGGACCGTGAGCGTCCCTACCATCGACTCGCTATACTCTCCCAGGATGCCAGTCTCTCCGCCTCAACAACCCTCTGAACCGTCGTCTCCCCTGCGAGCCCTATTGTGGTCCAGCCAGCTATGACCATGGCATCCATCCTCCAAGCTGTCGAGGACTTCACCGAGGAGAATGAGGAAGACTCATCTCCAGAAGTCCAGAGCCCGACAAAGTCGACACACTCCCCGGACCCTGTGAATGCCGTGGTGGCCAAGGCCCGGAGAGAGCGCAAGGTCCAGGACCTCGAAATCAGAAACGGTTCGCTCGAAGCCATCAACCGAACTCTTGAGAGGCAACTACGAAAGCAGACTGCCGAGATTCGCAGATTCAAACGCATGTCTCGCATGTCTCTCGCTTCAGCAGCCTCTAGCCGAGTCCCGTCCGCAACACTACCCGATATTCAGGTCAACCTCCCTGACCTGAGCGAGGAGGAGGAATCGTTCATGTCAGAAGAGGAAGAACCGGACTCTCTTGACGATTCCGACCTCGAAAGTCTCGATCTCTCAGCTGATCCTCTCGAGTCCAATGAGAAGCTGACAGTCCGACGGAATCGAGACGAGCGTCGCTTACAACTCGACCTCACCAAGCACCAGGAACTCCTCGTTGATAGCCAGAAAATCAACCAGAGCCTCAAGCGTTGCCTCAATTGGACAGAGGTTCTCATCAAGGAGGGCCAGAAAGCACTTGAATACAGCGTTCGCGTATCCGACGTCGACTTCGGTGGCCACGTGCTAGCACCGCCGGATGAAGACGATGCATCTCATTTGGACGACGCATCTCATTTGGACGATGCGTCTCATTTGGATGACCGAGCATCTCATTTGGATGACCAACTACTAGACGATGACCAGCTACTGGAGGATGATCAGTTACTGGAGGATGACCACCTACTCGAGAGTCTAGACGTTGGGTTAGAACCGCCACCGCCGTGGGAGAAGAGCTCCCAAGACCGTGACAGCGGCATTGAACTCCAGGCCGAAGGAATGTGACTGGACTTGCTCCCGTCCATCCAAGCCACCCGCAGTCTTGAATACTAACGACCGACGGCGGCCTAGGGCCGTACACAATCACCACTCCCGGCTTCCCCCTTACAACTTATCTCCACCAACCAGCCAACCCACCATACACGCATGGCACACACACTACATACGCACACGCATAAACAAAAGGGGGGCCACATGCATACTGGGCGTTGGATGGCAGGCGTTTTCTCTCTTTTTTTCTCTTTTTTTCTTCTCCACTTCCCCTCAGCGACGCCGCTGCCCACAATGCTACCGTTTCCTTTCTCCCGAATCTCATCAAGTCACATGCCTATAATGACCGGGACGGAGGTTATCGTCTTTTGTTTCACTGATCGAGAAGCGGGTCGGATATGGATTGGAGCCCTAACACTGGGGTGTTTTTTATAGCTTTCTTTCGCTTTCTTTCGCTTTTTCATTTGTGTATTTGGTTTTCGGATTTGTACAACAGATACCCCGTGATAATTCACGTACCGGCGAGTCACAAAAAGAACGGAAAGGGTGGTTGGTGGGATTTTCAAAGAGGAGGTGACATGGATATCAATCAGATGGCTCCCGTGCTTGCTCTTAAAGAGGTAACTGGTAGAGACTGTGGGAATTTGTGGATAGAACCCACGAGAGAAATATCAAAGACACGTTAAAGTCAAAAGTGTGTTTGTGATTGTGCTTATCTGGTGGCTGCCGATGCCTCCGCTTTGATGCCGTAGCTAGTGAACACGGGAATGGGTTGGGAAATCGTGATATAAGGGGGGAATGGGGTCATGAGAATTATGTCTAAAATCGTCGCCGGCCGTCTGTGTCTCGCATCGCTTTCTATGTCGTCTCCTTTCAACAGCCATCGTCGTATCTCACGTTCCCTGACTATACCCCGTTGCGTTATAGTTCAGCCATCACTCGTCACTTTTCCTTCCTCAAGCCTTGGGCACGTTGGGCGCATCAGCGGCCACGTCCTCCGCCTCCTTCTTGTGGCGGCTCTTGTGGTCTTTCTTCTTCTTGCCCTCCTCATCCTTGTCCTTCTTAATAGCAGCCTCGGCGACGAGCTGCTCGAAGACTAGGTAGTCACCCTCTTCCTCGGGGGATCGCTCGGCCTGAAAGTATAAGAGTTAGTTCATATGTTCGGATAGAAGCCCCATTAGGCACGGTATATTGGAATGGAACGTACCTTGTTCAGGATGTCTCCGATGAGAACCAGGGCCTGGGCGCGCTCTAACCGCTTGGAAAGGGCAACCTTCTTATCGTTGAGGATGCTGTCGCACACCTCGCGCAGAACGCTCTGGATCTCGAACTTGCTTCCCCTCCAGGCGGCGGTGAGGATCTTGCCAGTGACGCGGCGTTCATACTCGGAGCGCCTCTCGTCGGTCCAGTCCTCGCCACCCTTCTCCTCCATCTTGGCCATGTCCTCCATGGTCTGCTGGGCATCGATGGCACTGCTAATGGTGTTCCAAGTTTCCTTGACGAGAGTGCCCTTGTCCTTCAGCTTGCTGAAGAAGCCACCAATACCGAGGAACTTCTGGCTGCGCAGCAGAGTGGAAGCCTTGGAGACGTAGGTCTGACCGATGGCGTGCAGGATATCGATACCGAACGACTCCATCTTGAGTTCCTCGACCTCGAGGCGCATCTTCTCCTGGAACGCCCTGGTGACGTCGGCACCCTTATCCGTCTCGGTCCACACGCTGCATCGGTCGAGCAGCTTGCTGACGAGGTTGTCGACACGCTCCTGGCGGATGCGGGCACGCTCCCTCTCGTACGCCGCCAACTGCTCGCGCTGCTCCTTGGACAGGCTGCCCTTCTTCTTCTCCTTCTGCTTGAGCGCCTCCTCCGAGAGCTCGCCCTCGGTATCCTCGTGGGACTTGTCCATCAGGGCCGGTCGAAGGGGGATCTGGGTGCGGTTGCCGGAGCCGGTCGAAGGGGCGGGGGATGTGGCTTGGGATCGAGGGGGCAGCGACGGCGGCGCATCGGCAACGCCTCCGGGGACGGCGGCGGTACGGGGCTTCTCGGTCGACTTCTCGTCCTCGACCACGACGGTGGGCGGGGGTGGCGCCGAAGGGCCTGCGGGCGGTGCGGTACCCTGATCCTTCATGCTCTGCTTCAAGGCCTCATCGGTTCCGGGGAAGTCACCCTCCTCGGCAGCCGCAGCTTCGGCAGCAGCTGCCGCTTCCTCCTCCTCCTTCATGGTGATGTCCATGGTGGCCGTGAGATCCTTCATGAGACTGATCTCGCCGATCCAGTCGAGGAAGGCTTCGCCGCCAAAGATGGAGGTGAAGAACTCGGCGGGGTCGGCGAAGCCCTCCTGAGGCTTCGCATGGTCCTTTCCGAACTTATCGTAGGCCTTGCGCAGGTCGGGGTCCGATAGGACCTGGTAGGCCTCGCCGATGGTCTGGAACTTTTCGTGGGCGGTGGGATCGTTGGGGTTCTTGTCTGCGAGGGGCTCTTGGTTAGCCTTGACGAGTTGCATTCCAACCATGCCCGCTAATCGGAGAGCCAGGGCACGGAGTTAGAGTAACACACCCGGGTGGTGGACGATGGCCATCTTGCGATAGGCCTTCTTGATTTCCAGCTCGGTCGCTGTGGGCGCGACGCCCAAGGCATCGTAATAGGCGGTATCGACGACCATCTTGGAGATCTGCCGTGTCGGCCTGGTCGCTAGGGCTTAGAGTCTCCGCGTGGGATGAGACGGGAGGTGGAAGGGGAAGAGAGAAGGCTCGCGGGTGAGGTATATCTGTAAGGTCGAAAAGTAGAATGTTCAATGATGGCGTCGGGTGTCACCCAAACCGTCCAAACCAAGTCTCACGCCAAGGCTACGGCTACGCAACAACCCGCCGTAGCACAGAGCCACATCAGCAGATGAGCCACTGGAAGCCACTGAGCGTTAGGGCGGGGTTTTCCCGGCTTCAGTGGGCTTGGGCCTCGTTGCCCAGCCGTGGATCCTTTTACCCCCGCCACTGGGGCTGATTTTTTTCTCTCGAGGGAGCTGAAGGGAGGGGAGGGGCCTACGTAATGGCGGGGCAGTGTTCGCTGAGTCCGAGACTGCCACTTCGCGCAGAACAACCAGCTGTCACATGAGAAATGGGTCATCTCGCCCAATACGTCAAGGCGCTTCATGACGTCTCTCACACGTGTAGATTTGAGCTGCGCATCATGGGGCAAGTTTCTTTGCGAGAGTTTCCGAAAGGCAGGCAGCCATCGATACTGTCTTATTCGCGTCCACAACACTCCCTGCTCCCCGCTAACAAAGCTGGTGGCATCATCCCATCTCCCCTGTCCAAAATTCACTGACAGCATGAACCAAGAGGCCTCATTTTGCACAGAGCATCGTATAAGTTATGCCATAAAATGCATATCGGGATGCACTTCGCAGCGTTAGCTTGTCAGCATCGTTTATTCTGGCCATGGTGGACTTGAAGCTATGCGGCCTTGATGTGCTGGACCGAACGAGAACAACTGTTCCGCCTGAGATTATGAGTATTGCTATTCGCACACAGATACAAGCCCCTTTGGCTAAACCTCAGGGCAAACCAATATACCTAGTATGTGCATTAGAATTCTTAGACCTTACTTAGGCTTACGTTTATTAATAAATTCGACCTAATAAAATATGATACAATAAAAAGTTATTAGGGAATAAATATAAAAAATTAGTTTTCTAAGCTTATTAGGATAATAGATAATTACCAGCAGGATTGAGGCATGCAGTTATGTGTGCAAGTAGCAATAGGTGTGTGTGCGAATAGCAATACTCGAGATTATTGACAGATAAAGCAACCAACCCCTTGACTGCATGCTACGAGAACCAGGCAACTTCGCGCCCACCCATCATTGGCTTATGGCTGAGGCAGCAATCCCGTTGCCATCCGCTGGGTTCTCACTTGTCCCAATTTTCCTCATTCTCGCAACTGCTTTCCGACATGCCCCCATCATCTGTCATTCAGGGATCGAGTGCACTTTGGAATGTCTAATACGACTGTTGGACTAAAATTCTTAGGCTATCTCTTTAAGCATAGAACCGGGAGTGATTTCTCATAGCCACACTCCCATGAAATGATAATAATAGAAAGTTGTTTGCAGTCGAAGTCTTGTCACTGGCCGCCAATCAACTCATACAAACTGTGAGAAACAAGAAACCACGTTAAATAGATACTCACTTCGTGCTGATTCATTTGAAACGCCGTCCGCCTCCATTCCCGAGACTCTAACTGTGAACAGCGTTGCTCATCAGAGGGCCCGAGACACTTTCCCTTGTGGGGCCGTCCAACATGTTCCGTCCGGTGGCATCCAGAGCTCCAGCTTGCTTGTGCTTCTTCACAATCCGGGCAGAATTGCTGGACCACAAGAGCCGCATCATAACTCTTATGTCAATCTTCAAACATTCCTGCAAGCCATTCCAGGCGTTTCACACATTATCATGGCAGCAATGCAAACAGGCAATCCTGGAGAAAGACGTGGCAACAGCATGTCACATCCCGCCCATTGGCTCGCTTCTCAAATGTTGAGAAGATTGAGGCGCAATTTCCCGAAGTGTGGGGTTGGGATAAATCCGGTTGAGCGGTGTAGAGGCCCGGCTCGGAAAACAGCATACCTTTTGATGGGGATCGAATATCGCTATATAAGAGGTTTAACGGTCCCCCAGATGCACGACGCAACCATGACCCTACGTGCAGGCATTCCCCTCGTCTGAAAGATCCGATGGTCATCGGCGGAATCACATCGAAGACGAATCAGCTGGGGTATTCAGGGCTAATGCTAGAATATTGACTCACAAGCGACTTGACTCAAGCAGCATATACCCGTAGATACGGTGGCTGCGGCAAGACGGGGCGACGACCCGGAGGCCTGGTCCTATGAACACGGCCAACCGAGCAAGCGGAACGTGGCGTCTCAGTTCACAACGCCGAACCTGCCGACCTCTCACAGGAGGCCCATCGTTAAGGTTGTCAGTTCCCACGAGTCGGCTCTGGCCAAAACTCCAGTAGAGTGGAGAGCCAATCACCCAGCTTGCGCACCTCCATCCACAGGCTGCATGCGGGGTGCTGCCGACTTAACTCTGAAAGGCTTGGTCTCGTCCAGATAGCACTTAAGACGCAGGTAACACAACCCCCCAGCATGTGTTGTTCAGGGTGTTCTTCTGGCATGATGCCACCTATTTTGTGTCATGGCAGTATCGCAATGTCATCCGATTTGTCAGGCATCTTCCTTATGATTACGGCCTCTTTCTTGATTCTGGGAGTTCCAGATGATTGCTTACCCAGTCAATCAGAGATGCTTCTGTTAAGCCACCAAAAGGCCGGGGTTTCTTGGTTCATTTGTATCATTCGACGAGACAGTCTTGATCGAGGCATGCTAACAGTGAAAGTTAGGCATGTGATAGGGAGATGACAATGTCCTCTTCGTTTGGTCTAGGTGTTATCATGTTGTGAATGAGGGTTGAGCCTGAAGTGGTCAAAGCCCAATCCTCCTAACAAGAAGATCACAGTTCTCTATCCCTGTCCCCGATGTACCACCCACTATTCTTTCTACCTGGTCATTTGTTGCCTCCATTATCGACATGATCAAGGTTGGCGTGATTCAACATGACAGGTAGTGATTTACAAGTTGGTCCATGCAGACTTGCCTTAGCCGAAATTCACAAGGAGAGAAGGCCGTCTACAAGCCCACGCCAATTGGCGGACAGACCCTGTGGGCTTGGAGAACATCTGGGGTACGGGATATTCTCCGCGTGGGCCGAGCCTAGATTCCAGGATTGACCGAGATTTGGTGTGGATGGCATGGCGGCCTTGTTGTAAGCGATCCATAGGAACGACCCCAACGAGCCATCGCGTGCACCCCGGTTGCTGCGCCGATGCATCTACAGGGGCTGGAACGCGTCACAGCACTTCGCAGATCGCTGTATCCGGGATCGGGCGCCTCCACTTCAGAAATGAGCACCTGCACTACTAATGTGGATTTACCCGGAGCGGAGGGCACTCTGTTCTCTTCTTCTCCTCGCAGTGACTGCGAGCGACGACAAAACGACGCGTTCCAGCAGATTTCTCGGTTGCAATTGCCATATATCTTTGCATCCTTCCATCTCCTGGGCGTCTGAGTTGACCTCTTGCGCACTGTCCATCCCTGATACCCCTTGCTCCGCCGTCTTTTTTTCTTGCTCGTCCCCGCTCCCGCTCGAGCGCTCGTGCAAAAATGGGTGCTCTCTACTACCTCTTCCACCCGAACCAGCTTCGATCCATCATTCAATGGTATGTTGCTTGCTCCTACAATCTTTCGCAGATCTTGCGCGGCTGACACGTTTGCCGCAGGAAAGTCTGGCACGACCCCGTCCACACCCGTGACCTCAAGAACGAGTCGCCGGAGCTTCAGGAATGCTTCCGCTTCCTCAACTTGACGAGCCGCAGCTTCTCGGCCGTCATCCAGGAGCTCAACCATGAGCTGCTCGTCCCCATTACCCTGTTCTACCTTGTCCTCCGTGGCTTGGACACAATTGAGGATGACATGACCCTCGACATCGAAAAGAAGGTCCCTCTCCTGCGGAACTTCCACACCACCATGCTGCAGGACGGCTGGCAGTTCCACGAGAGCAAGGAGAAGGACCGCGAACTGCTCGAGAAGTTCGATGTCGTCATCTCCGAGCTCAAGAAGATCAAGGAGCCCTACATGGAGATCATTAAGGACATGACCCTCAAGATGGGTAACGGCATGGCGGACTACGCCCAGAACACCGAGATGATCGAGAATGGTGTCCAAACCATCGAAGAATATGAGTTGTACTGCCACTACGTGGCTGGCCTGGTCGGAGAGGGCCTGACGCGCCTATTTGTGGCATCAGAGCTCGCCAACCCCAAGCTCGCCGAGCGACCTTCTCTGACCGAGTCCATGGGACAGTTCCTCCAGAAGACCAACATCATTCGTGATCTCCACGAGGATTGGGAAGATGGTCGAAGGTGGTACCCCAAGGAGATCTGGGGCAAGCATGTCGACAAATGGGAGGACCTCTTCGACCCCAAGCAACGCCAGAAGGCCATGGAGTGCACTTCAGAGATGGTCCTCGACGCCCTGAAGCACACTGAGGAGTGTCTATTCTACATGGCTGGTATTAGAGACCAAAGTGTCTTCAACTTTGTCGCTATCCCCCAAGCCATGGGCATTGCCACCCTTGAGGCCGTCTTCCGAAACCCCGCGGTGTTTGAGCGCAACGTCAAGATCTCAAAGGGAGATGCCTGCCAGATCATGTTCGAGTCTACTCAGAACCTCGTTGTCGTCTGTGAGGTCTTCCGGAAATACACCCGAAAGATTCAGAAGAAGAACGATCCTAGGGATCCCAACTACCTGGCCATCAGCGAGCAGTGCGGCAAGGTAAGTCGCCACCGAAACATGATGCATGACTCCAAACTAACGAATAACAGATTGAGCAATTCATCGAGACCTTGTTCCCTCGACAAGACCCCAAGAAACTCGCCGTCGAGACCAAGCAGAAGGCGAACGACCAGCCTACTATGGACCCTGGCGAGGCGGCGGTCCTGTTCGGCGTTGTTATTTTTGCTTTACTCTCTATCTCGGGCATTATGGTGCGTCGCAACCCCCATCCCTCACTGTTCCTCAGAAGCTAATATGTGTATAGATTGGCACTGCCTGGATCTTTGGCGCCAGATTCGATAATGTCTTCAGTGAGCTCAGCGTCTTCCTACCGGGAAGCGAGGCCAGCAGCGAGGCCGCCAAGCCCTTGATTACGGGCCATGACGAATTGTAGCACTATTCACCTGCTTTTGGGTTTTGTTTCTTGTCACTTTTCTCACGATATCCTAACGTACATAACACATTACCAGCCCCTCCTCATAAGGAGTCGGCGGCCCAAGCCTGATGAACATGGTGGGCTATATACTCTTGTTAATACAACCAGCAGACAGCGTGGCACATAGCGGTGCCACGGCGCATTCAACGTGTCCCCGGCGCCAACCCTTTCGGTGCCCAGCGCGAAGAGATTTGGTCGCTCTTCATGCGCATGTAATCGACCAATCCAGCACGGATGTCAAATTGCAATTCAGTCCTATCATGACTGTGGTTGTGCCGAAGAAGTGCTTATATCAACACCCGTCGCTCACTGGCTTCCGTCTCCGTACGATGGCCCGCTGCGAGTCCGTCTTGACGTCACCTGGACGATGGACTCAAACGCGGCGAGCAAACATGCCATATCCCAAATCTAGTGTGGATAGTTTAATATACTCGTGACCTTTCTCCTGCACCTTGTCCCCCGGTCCTATACCATGGCCAGTATATCCGTACACCTAGCCATGCAGAGCTGTAAGTGAGGCTTAGGGTTTCATCGACGCATGCTACGTTGGGTTGCAGCTGTTGCCTGCAAGGATCGACGTGCCTATCATCTAGTATAATGTACGTACATGGTCGGACTGAACACGCCCAAGATTTCGTACTGTGTCATAGCGGGGTCGTCAACAAGCTGCCGCACGATAAGGCCATGCCTTCGAGGCTCGTTGCGAGTTTTGTAGCCATGAAAGTCACTCACGGAGGATTTTGCGTGGGAAGGATGGCGGGCTGGTCGAATTGTTGGTTCATGCGCCAGACGCCAAGCAACATGCTCGCAAACGTTTCGTTGTTGGTCTTGCTGACAATTGTTCCCACGGTTTACACTGTCAGCTCTGCCTGTCGGTTGCCTGCTCCTCGTGGCTGTGTCGTGATCTTTCGGGGCCGGATCAGCAACATCACGTCAGTACTGAGTCGATATATGATTCCTAGTTTTTCAGTATCCCGTTCATCTTGACATTTCAGCATTCTCACATTTCCGTATCTTCAAAATGGCATGTCGCCCAGCTCTGTTCTTTTCTTCGCTATTCACATTCATATCCCTTGTGGGCCTCCTGCCACTCGTCTCAGTATGGGAGCCTCCATCCCAGCCCACCATCCCCGGCATTGCGTTCGGGTTCACTCCTGACATCGGGTGTGTTACTAGTTCTGTCTTCCGATCGTAGTCCGTGTTAACCGGGCATAGCACGGTCGCCATACACTTCCCGAACGGCACGGTTGTCCAGATAGCTTGCACCGAATGGAAACAGTCGCAGTCATACAGAACCTTCATGAGGAAACCTGACGGCCTTGCGGCGGATGTTGAGCGATGCAACTGGCTGCCGTCAAACTTTACCGGCTGTGGCAGAGATGCCGACTTTGAAGTTGTGAAAGCCCTCTTGATCGAATTCAAGGCTATAGTCGAGGTAGTGCTCGGCACACAGATATGCTTCGCAGAGCTTGTCATCCCCGACCCGCGCCAAAGCTACCAGCGCCGTGTTATCGAGGAGGCGCTTGTTGCGGTTGGTCTCAGGCAGATGCTCAGTACGTCAGACGCCCCCAAGGCAGCGCTTTATGCCAACGACATCAAACATCCGGTCGTCGATGATGAGCAAGTCGTCCTTGTTGTGGGCTACAGCAAGTCCCACTTGAACCTCGCCCTCTTCTTAGATGACGAGGGTCTCGTAGAATCCATCCGCCAAGACTACCAACAGGGTCTCGGCGCAGACGACGAGCCACGCCAGGAGCACTGGACCGACGTAGTGGTGGCCCTTGGCCAGATCTCAGCGCAGCCGTTCGGAAACTCGGTACTGGGCGGGCCCGCTGCCACGGAACATCGAAAAGCTCGTACTGTATGGCGACGCGCTGGAGCCAAAGTTTCTTGACGTCTTGAGGCTGGCTGTGGGTGCGGAGCTCGTAAACCGGGCGCGCGTCTACAGCTCGGCGAGTGCAAGTACCGCGGGCATGGCGCAGCTAGCATTCAGGCTTCAGGATGGGACCGATTTTAAGGAGGCGGCGGCAATTGGATGCACAGGGCAATCTAGGCTATACCGTTGGAAGGCCCACGACGAGTTGTAAGTGGTGTCTCTACCACTGTGTTCTGGCTTGAGCACTCCCCTCGAGGCCAAGTGCACAGGATTACATGGTAGACACCTTACGCGCTCGTTCACATATCTCAACACCCTGAATCCCTGGGCCGAGGTTTCGAATGCCGCCATCCTATCCCTGGTTTCCCCGTGCGCTGGCCGTCGATCAACATATTTGTAAAAACCCTTTCCGAACTCTAACGGGTAGCTCTCCCGGCTCTAAACCCCCGATTCGAATCCCCCTTCACCGCACGGCCAGCCGAGTCAAGCATGCGAGATTCCTCAGCTTGTGCCTGCATATTCAGGGCGGCGACATCCCCCCCAGTCTCCGTCCCCATCCTCATCCGCGTGCGGACGGGGGTCTGGCCTGCGGCCGCGTAGGCCTGAGGGGTTACATCGGGGCAGTGAGACTCGGTCTCCTTGAAGAAATCTTCCGACTCGTGGCTGTAGTGGACCGGCCCCTGACAGATCTTGTTTCACCATCTTCGGGTATCCGTGACTTGGGCTCTCTTTAACCGACCCACCTTTTACGGAATCGCTTCAGACAAATGTTGAGGCAATCAGGGTCTCATTCGCTTCTCTCGACATGGTGAAAATAGTCCAATAATATGTACTGTCTATACGTTCAACCCGCTTTCCTTTTCCAGCGAGAAAAACCCCCGCTCAAACACAAAGGGGGCCCCATGAAGCGAAGTGACACATTAATGTCAATAAAAGGCCCCCATTCTTTCTATATTACATACACACTAACACACACATGAATCGAAGATTCCACCCTCGTAGCTAGCCAATCGTCCATGAATTTTGGAGCGTCTCATTTTCCTTCATCCCGTTTCCTTGTTGACATCTATTGGTTTCCATTGTTGGCAATGAGGTCGGTCGTTCCTTCGACATTGTTGACCACTTTCGAGCCAGTCTGTGTGGCAAGGCTCTTCATGAGGGTGACAACCTCGGTGGGGTCCGTGATGCCCTGGAAGGCCATGAGGTAGGCGGCAAGGCCAGCGACGTGAGGAGAGGCTGTGAATATTATGTCAGTATAAATTCGGAATAGAGCCGGTGAAAAGTGAGGCATACCCATGCTAGTACCGCTTAGAGTAGCCTGGGCGGTGTCGGAGTCGATACCAACGCTGAGGACTGCTACGCCGGGAGCGTAGATATCGACGTCGGTTCCGAAGTTGGAGAAATCGGCTCGCTCGTCAGTCGTTGCATCAATGGCACCGACGGTAATGGCTTGGGGCGCAGATCCGGGGGAGGTGTTGGCGGTATCTTGCTGTTATGGTTGTTAGCCAGTGCATGAGATACGAACTCAATTTTTCACTTACGTTCTCATTGCCAGCAGCGACAACGGGGACAATGCCAGCGTCGAATATAGCCTTGATAGCGCTGTTGATGGCTGCGGAGAATGATCCTCCCAGGGACATGTTCATAACAGCCTTTCCGGTACGTGTCTTGTTGGCTACATCATCAACAACGAACTGCATGCCCTGAAGGACACCCGAGTTGCTGCCGCCACCGCTAGCGTCCAAGACCTTGACTGCAACAAGGTTGACCTTCTTAGCGACTCCAAAAGTAGCACCGCCGATGGTACCAGAGACGTGGCTGCCGTGACCGTTTTCGTCATCATTCTATTATTTCCAGTTAGCATATCGAATCCTTCCGGAGTGTAGGAGAAATTGAGGTCCACATACAATGGTATCGACGAAGTTAGCACCGAAGGTAGCACGGGCCTCAAATTCGGTGTGAGTGACTCGGATACCAGTGTCGACCACATAAGCCGTGATACCCTCACCCGCGGAATCGTCGAAGATGTAGGTCTCAGTGTTAGGCGCTGAGTGAGACAGGCGGTTGAGTCCGGGTGTAGCATTGATCTGAGCGATGGCGCCAGTGATGTTGATCTTGGTATCGGCCTCGATATATGCAACCTCTTCAGCGTTGAAGAGCTCTTGCACCATGTCGTCATCAGCATCGAGGGTCATGCCGCGCCACTTGTTCATCGAGAAGGTGTTAACCTGCGTGGACAGAAGGTGACCCATACTACTTCGCTTGCCGAGATTGCGCTTCTTGACGGCGTTGATCCAGCTTGTCTGCTTAACGCTGATGGCATCGTCGTCAAAGGTGTCGTTGTAAACAACAATATATATCGGTTGGAAATAATGTTGGAGGCGTCGGGGTTCGAAAGCATAGGCCGGAGGAAGCTGCTAATAGTAAAATCGCTGTTGCCAATCGCGTCGGCGACGGTATCGACCATATCATCCAGGGTCTCGGACAGATCACCGGGGATCTTGGGCAGGTCCATGGGGGCGGCAGCCACCAGGGGCAGAGCCAGAAGGAGGGAGGCGAAGAGGGACTTGAGAGGCGCCATTGTGGTGGGTATTTTCGTTTTCTTTTGTGGTGTAGGTAAAAGAGTTATTGAAACAGGAGTGGTGAACAAGGTCCAGCCGTTTCACCGTATTTCTCGATGCGTCTAGCAAGATCAGGTTCGAGAGGTAAAGTGAAGGTAATCAGTCGTTGACTGAGGTTGGACAATCGAATGAGTGATAACTCAAATGAGTGGTAGCAGAGGAGGCGGGCGATCAACGCTCCTCTCGAATAAGTTACGAAGACAAGGAATGTCGTGAGTAAGAAAGGAGGGTGATTAGGAGACTGGCTCGCAGTACACAAGAGGGAAGGGAAAGGAGGGAAGATACAGAAAAGAGGAAGAATAGGAATAGGAAACGAATATAGAAGAAAGACCCAAAAGGAAGTCTTTCACAATGGAGCAATAGAACAAAACAGCCGGGCCAGCAGCGATTTGAAGGCGGGCGAGCTGGGTTAAAAGGAGGCGGCAGACCATACGGTGAGACAGCAGCGGACAATGCAGCGGGTGGCCTGGCATCTACAGACAAGCTGGCTTCGTGGCCTGTGAGTGGTGGCATCAGAGCTTGCAGGCCAATGCCAATGCTAACGGCCCCAGTCGGCGAGACCCCTGTAGAGAGCCGCAAGATCCATTCTGGGGACGAGGTTTGCAACGGGGCCGGGGTCAGGGGTCAATACGGTTACCGGGGGGTGGGGATATTTAGTGTATCAATGCACTGGACCAGGTCGGAGAATCGCTGCCAAGTCAAACGCGCGGGCCCTGGCACCAGTGGCAGAAGAGCCTAGAGGCCTCGCACAGCTCAAAGTTTGGCTCGTCTGGTTCCGATCGGCTGTGTGACTCGGAAACTCCTCGCAAAGGGATCTCAAACTAGGCCACTACCAAGCAGCCCAGCCTGTGCAGCACTGGAGGTAGCAGCTGTGTTGCTGACGAAACTTACGAAACCGCAACTGCTTGAGCCACCGTGACCGTCTCGTGTGCGATGTCATGTTTTGTTCAGGAGATGGCCGCTGCTGATTGGCCGCCGTGCGTGTGTATTGCAGTTTTGGGGAGCGCGTCGTCATTGAGCAACGCGGCCGGATTAGAGGCCGCATGGAAGCCAGGACCACAGCGTCGGAGCTGACCAGTACCGAAAAACTCCCCGTCGGATACGCCCCGTACGCCGCCGGGCCAGCAAAATCCTTTGGCCCACGGAGGTCGCTGACGCTGCTCCCAGCCGCCGCATTGTCAGTCATTAGCGAGGCAGACCAATACAACATCTCAATTACCCATCATGGACAATAGGTACAGCGCTAAAGACCTTTCTCACCAGAAAGCGATAACCAGTCGAACCGAGGGCGGTGACTCCGGTGATGTCCTAAGCACCTAGTCAGGGCAAGTGGCGACAGGGCTACAGTCCTGCCTTGGCTTGCCTCTAGCCCTGCCAGTCCCCTGTCCGCCGCTGGATGCTGTGTCTGTAGGTATTGACCTTCAGTTAGGGTTGGTTTCTTGATCCTTCGAGCTAAATCGAGCCGACCCATGATGTTTGTCGTTCTAGGCGCAGCAGGGTCAACAACATGCAATTCTAACCTCAAAAGTAAGCTTCTAGGAGGGTGTGTCTCGATGCAGTCGCGGATTGAGAGAAGCTGGGCGGACAATTCATGCGGTGACAGAGCGCCTTCCAGGAGCATTGTCCAGCAAGAGGCAGCACAGCCCAAACAGTCAGATGAGCCCCTGGTTTCCATCTGGTGCGCTTGGCGTCCAGACTCCAGTAAGCTTAGCATCTGCGAAACCGAAGGTGACATCGTAGCAAGGAGATCCACCGACTGGAAACCCGCCCAAAAGCGGTGGTGAGCACTGGTGGCGGCCCCTGGATTCTGCCTCCATCTCCATCCCGTGTCCCATCGCTGTCAATGGTCCCGTCAGTGGCCCCGCTGCCCGATGTGAAACAGACGAACCCCCGCGGTCTAGCGGTCATTGCCACCGCGTCTTGCATAGCGACGTACCACCTTGTTTGGCTGGCTCTCACTGGCCCTTTGCGTCTGCGGATGCCCTCTAATGTCCATTGGAAGTGCACCCTTTCTGTTGAGAGGTCAGCCATTGCCGCCGCTAGGACCATCGTGACACGCACGTCAAGTAGCCCTTCCGCATTTTGCTTTGCATGACGCTCAACGCATGGCAAGCCTAGGAACATGTTCTCCTTCTGCCCAGACTTCCACGGGACTATCGGCAGCCCTGCCCAGAGTCATCTACCCAGGGAGTGTTTGTCCATTCCCAAATTGGTCGCCTGCGCCGAGTACAACGGACGACGATATTTGCGGGGCCCTCCGAGAACCCGGCCGGCCGGCCGGGGAGAAGCATACAGGAGACGGAACGTGCGTGTGTCGAAGGAGCCGGGGATCGATGGGGGTGAGTGTGTCGGATTGTGGTGTGGCTCTCGCCAAGGCCATGGCTGGGAGCATGGGAGGCCCTACTTGGAAGAGCCCAGGGACGGAGGTCCCGCTGGATTAGGATGCGTAACATGAGCTTCTCCTTGTTCTCGTCCAGGTATCGTCCAGCATTTCGTGCATCTAGACTCCGTAAACAGATTGCCCATGATGGTGTAGAACGGCCCGTGCCTTGAACCTTGTGCGTGCAATCTGGTTTGTCCGGGTAGTCATGCGAGGATGCAAAGACGACGCTGCACGGGTGGCGGGGCGGTCAAATCATGGGTCATTCCGTACCAACCGAGTAGTACTATGTTAAGGTAAAGAAGAAGGTTGAGATTTAGGTGTGTCGATGATCCCGTCTAGTTGGTGTTTGCTTGCACATGGCTTAGGTTCTATTCTAGGAAGGCAGCTCCTGCCTCACCTTCCTAACGTGCCGGCTAGGGCTGCAGGGCTCGCCGTATTCCGAAGGAGCAGACGATGGAAGGCTTGGCTGCACGCCGATTTCATGCCAGATGGAAGGTGCATGGGCATGACATGTGCCCCCCCAAACATCAAGATCTTCATTTCGCATCTCCGAACGCCCTTGCGTATGCCCTCTGCATTACCTACGAAGCTCCATGATATGGTGGTAGGGTTCGCTCGCACATGCAACAATTCGTGATTCCCGACTCGTCAGCGAAACCCCAAATACCAGAATAACATGCTTCATCAAGATCGAGATGAGATGCGGCCCATCCCTCTCGCCTCGTCTCGTCTCGCCCGAGGTCGTCTCACATCGTCTTCCCCTCATTTGAAGATGGCAGCTGCGACGCATCCAGCAGTGGACGGGTTTTCTTCCCCTCCTCGGTGTGGTCTCAACCGGGGCCTCGTTGACGCCGATCAGTTTCGGCATCTCAACTGTTGCGCCTCATCTTCATCTCAGCTCATCCCCAGCCTATTAGAATCTCAATAAAACGCCTTTGGTAACTACATAGGCGTTTCACGGGCGTCTCATGGCCAAATAAAATCTTCTCCCCTCCCTTATTGGGATCTCTATGCAGTGGATCCCCCGCACAGGTATGAGGGGGGGTGTTGTCACGGGCTGCCTCCTAGCCTCGTCTCCGAACCGAACAATCTGGAGGCGGAGGTTGTTTAGATGCCCAGCATTCTTGTTTGAATCAGAATCCATATCGAACGTATCTAACCTAATTTGCACGATTATTTGACTGGCAAAAGAAGCGAGCCTATTGGGTTCTGACGTTGTTGAGCCGGGATGGAAAACTATTGTCTCAGCCGTGGGTGACGTGCCGACGCTGACGAGGTAGATTCGTCAGTTTGCCGCCTACTCAGACTTGAGACTGGAATGAAGCTTAGAGTGTTGGCAAAACAAGGGATCCCTAGCATGCGCAGACTTTCTCCCTCATTACTGGCTTGGAACATTTTGTCCAAAGACCGCGATCGGAGCGTCGCATTGAGCCTAAGAACTTGCCTCTTTTCTCATCACCACGTACAGCAACGGTGCAGCTAACACACTTCTGTTGTGGGGGATGAGGACTAATAAGACGTGACGACTAAACACGCCCTGCCTGATCTAGGAACGCATGTTCTATCGATGAGATCATGAAAGCAGGGTCGTGCAGATCGTCCACGACGGCGCAGCGCTAGCAACTGCAGATGAGGATGTCTCAGGGTCTTCGTGCTTTAGTAAGCAAGGTAAGGTAGGCAAACCATCTGTTGTTGAGGGCATTTTCTTGCCACTAAGACCAAAGTAGGGACGCCCAATGGCTCACTGGAGGGACCCGTTCGCTGCGGGTGACATGTTATTGATGATGATAACGCCTGTTGACGCCTAGATGCCCAATCGTCTCGGCTCTGGAAGATTGTACATTTTAGACGCACCTGTAGCGTACATGTTGCCCTTGGTCGGCTTGGCCATACTGAGGCGTACACGTCTCTGTGCTTGCCGCCGGGGTGGCCAAAGTGGACAGAGTTTTTCCCGGGATACTTCATCGTCACCAACTTGCGGATTTATTTCGCCTCGACTCTCGGACGGTATCGGCTGCCAACGCAGCTGATGTCCATCATCCGCCTCGAAAGAGTCTGATGATGGCATCCACGCAACTACATGCCTTGCGTGCCGGTACGGGAGTAGCCTGGCCTTAGTTAGGATCGTAATCTGCAGCCCCGCCCCGCCGTCGGCACGCGACCCCCAAAATTTACAGATTGCGGGCACCCACATTCACGTCTATGGCAGCGCGTAAAGTGCAACTGCATCTAATCTCTCTGCCCAGCCCATCATTACAGAGGGCCGCAATGGCACCTACATACGTGGACACCTGCGAGGAGGAAATTATGATGTCGGAACGAAGGACGTAGGGCAAAAGCATGCGGTTAGGCACATCCTCCACTGCCACACACGTACGCAGTCGCCACTCACAGGTCAGAACAGCCCTCCACCATCGATAATGGACACCAGGCTGTGATATCACTGCCCCCATCGTCACTGGCCGATGCAGCGTGCCGCGACAATGTTTGGCGCAGCAATTTGCTCGTTGGGGATCTCAGGGCATCGCCGCATGGAGGGAAGGTTGACAGAAAGGGAACCGGGCAGTGCCAAAGGGCGCATGAGTCGCGGGTAGAGCGACAGACAAGCAAATACCGGTAGAGACAAGCCAGGAGGAGGGGGCGAATGAGTGCTAATAAACGCCTCCCACTCTCCTTGGGCCGTGCCGTCCTGCGCTGTACCACTGCGGTTCAACCCTGGTTGCGTTCGGTGCCGGTTTTGATTGCGATTTCCCCTCCCTGGCACTGGCGACCCGACAGTCACCTGTTTCTGATCCCTCCGCTCCGTCTACGCTTTAGTGATTCATTTCTCGCTCTATCTTGTCTCTCATCTTCCCTTGTCTTGGGCAGTAATTCGCTTCGGCCGACCTCGTAGTGCATCCATCCTCTTCTCGCCCCATCAACTCCTCGCCATTCTGGTCCCCTTCGCCCGTGTCGCTTCATCTCCTCCCATATCCGTTCTCCGGCCGCCGCCTTGAAATGCCCACCGAGCCGACGTCAGCGACGTTTCATGGAGTGCCCTGAACCGCCAGCCGACCTCAACATGGCATTCTCCATGGGCGATCCCATGGATATGGGCGACGACGGCCATGATGGCCACGACGTCTACGACGCCTCCTCTACGACGCCTGCATCGACACCCTGCATCGCTCGTTGCGCCGCCCTGCTCCCCATCCGTGACGGCTGCTCCGACCTCCATGAGAATCAGGAATCCGATGACGAGTTCGCCTCTATCATGGCCTCCTCTATGGTCACCAGTCTCCTAAACACCGCCTCCAACCCCGTTTCACCGGGCTCCTCCAGCCCGCCCCTCGACCAGTCCAAGAGCGCCGACTTCGTCCCTCCCACCAGACCCAGCAGCACTCCGTTCCCACATCCCGACCACCGGCACTCGAAACCATGCTGCCTCACCGACTCCAGATACGGCGACGACTGGCAGCCCTCTCCCGAATCCCTCGCGGTTTCCGACGATGAGCCCCGCTCGCTCCCTCTACCTATCACGGATTTCAACCGGCTACCCATAGAGGTGCACGAGGCTATCCTAGACCACCTGTTCGGCTACCGCGTCTCAGCCACTTCCCGGAGCGCTATGAGCGTCTCCTGTGTCACAAAGAGCTGGGGTACGGCGCTGCGCCATTCGCGGAGGAGGGAACTCACCGAGTTGGCGAGAGTGAGCGAGGTCTGGCGCGTTCTGGTCCAGCAACGGCTCTATCGCCATGTCAAGCTCAAGGCCACCGTGGATTGTCTCGAGGATGCCATGCTCCATTTCGCCCCAGCACGAGTATCTCCAGTCGTATGTTAAACACATCGAGATCTGGTTCCCCGTATTCCAGCCCACATATGGCCCACTAGCGCTATCGAATACCTTGTCGCTGCCCACGGTTACGATGGAGGGCCTGACAAACGCAACATACACATTGCCAGGCAATAACTGCACCTTGGAGGAGGTATTCCATTTTGTGGTACAAGCCTTACCACAAGCAAGGGTGTTGACGCTTGAGGGCGGCGAACGACGAAAGGCGCCAAGGGTCCTTCACTTCCACGAGCAACGGGCTGACCCGACATTCCATAAGTCCCTCCCGATTCTGGAGTCGGTGCAAACGCTGGTGACCCGTGGCCAATGGAATTTAACGAGGGACGACCAGGACTTCTCAGCAGTGCTCAGCGCCTTGCCGTACCTCGCAGAATGGCAGAGTTCATACAGTAAACCCAAGTCGAAGAGTTACATCACCATGTCGGAGTACCTCCCGCAACTACCCCACAACGTCACCAACCTCAGCCTCTGTCTCGAGAGTGACTACCGACGCGAGGGTGTAATGCCCGCTTTCTACTCCAAGGTGATTCAGAAAACGCACATCTGTGTCCGGATGGCGGAGGCATTACCCTCACTGGAGCATTTTGCATACACTGGTCGCGTCTGCCACCACTTTTTTGAGATGGCGATGAGGTCGACGGACTCGCGCACGTCAAGGCTCAAGTCGATCGATTTGACTGTAAAGAACTGTTGTCGGCACAACGTGAGCTTCCATGAGTCGGGTTCCGGAATCCAGGACATGGGATTCATCGATGCGTTTGAGAAGCTAGTCGTCTCCGGGATTCGGTCCATGGAAAAGCTGAAAGAAGTAGTGTACCTACGGATTCGCTTTGTAGACCTTGGTAAGTTTTTTGTCTTCGCTGTACCTGACTCTTCTAATTTGGACATAGACTCTGTACTGCCACCTTTGAATCCCTTTTTCCTCATGCGGAACGGGGTCTGTTCAGGTGTCTGGAGCGACAGGATTCTGACAGAGATGGCACGAGTGAGACCTGAGGCATCCTTCACAGAATTGAGCGAATCCTTCGGAAATATTGTCTACGGCAAGGAAGGGCGAATGGTCATCACCCCGGAGTATCCGCGAACACGGATCACGTCACTAAAGCTGACGAACTACCGGTCTCTCGCGGCGGGCATCACAATTCAATGAAAGCACCTACAATGGGAGGCGTAGGCTTCAGTCCAGGTTGGAAAAAAAGGAGCAGGTGTTGACTGCGTCTTACCTCTGCTCTCTTCTCGAATTCGGTTACATGGGCAGATGATGATTTTATTTTTGGCGGGCGTTTTACGGAAGCGATTCGGAAAGGCCGGGAAGCGGCATGTTATTGCTGATAATATGAATTACATACCCAGATACTGGGCGGAAGGGGACCTTCGCAGGGAGTTTCTGGTTGCATGGATACACGGGATTTGGAGAGAACGCGGGGTACCACGAATTTGCTTGGGATCTATTTACCCTAGACCGTGAGGTCTGTGCCAGGTTGTTGGTTAGTTTGGAAGGGGTCAAGACCGCCAGATACCCTCAATGCTTTTGAGATTTTAAACAATAGTGCGTGCTTGAAATTATGACAAGATTTCTCTTCAAATATTCGTAAACCATGTGCATCGTGGGGTTTATTATTGCGCTTGTTCAATGGTGGTTTGTCAAGGCATACGGGTCTAGGATGCCACGATTCAAATCCACCTCCGTATTAGTATTTCTACCTTGCTTATTGAAACAATGTCTACTCTACATGGGGTTTCTGCCCAACAATATTTGATACAGTCAGTTGTGCCCCATCGCTAATAATTATGCCTAGTATCCAACAATTGACCAGGAAGAAGCCCAACGAGGCGAGCCAAAGCCCTGGGAAGAATGTGCTAATCCCAAGAAACTCTAGCTGGTACCCCTGCTGCAGCCAGGCGGCCTGCGAGACAACCCAAAGTGACAAAGCCGCCACGCCAAGCTTGGGGTTGCGTAGTAGTGACGAGTAGGGGAGGTAGAGTGGCAGGAAGACCATGTACCAGAGGAAATACTGGGATGTGCGCGTCAGCAAAAGAGAAGCACCAGGGCGGTGAGTCGGAAGCGCAACAAACGTACCTGAGACGTGCAGACCTTGTTGAAAGTGACAAAGGCAAAGGTCTGCGCCATCATGGACGTGGCCAGGTCTCGCTTGGCGAGGGCCAGCGGGATCAGGATGCACGAGAGGAGCAGCTGCGGGAGGAAAGCTAGCGACTCGATGCGGAGGGATGATGCTGAGGGGACAGCCGAGATGAGATAGAGGAGGGTATTGTAGGGTGAGAAGTTGTGGCGGTGGTCGATACGGCTGACGTGGTGAAAGTAGGTGTGGACGAGGAACGGTGTTCCGTACCTGGACAGGTCAGTTGAGGAGACTCTTTATCGTGAATTTCTAAGTGAACTGGGGGCGCGCAAACTTACATGGAGTACATGAGTAGATTTAGTCCCATGAAGATCGCGAGACTAATGATGGCAAGTTTGATGCGCTCAGGAGTCACGAAGCGCACCAACGCCTCCATCACTGACGATGGCTTTTCTTGTTTGGTCGTCTTTCCTAGGCGCTCTGCATCCATCCACCACACGATCGCAGGCGCGTAGATAAACGGGTAGATCTTAAAATGCACGGCGAGTCCGAGGATCACAGCCGCTAAACTGACCCTCCTCCGCTCGACAGCCCACAGCAAGCCCATAGTCAAGACGCCCAGCAAGCCCTCTGAGCTTCCGCGCGTGCTAATAGTCGCAACCATCGGGTTCCAGAGCCAAATCGCTGCAAAGGCCCCGGCGGTCGTCTCGGGCATGCCCCTCCGGCGCAGCACGCGCACCATGAGCCAGCCGGCGAGCAGGTCTGCGGCGGCAAAGACGAGCTTGCCAAAGGCTGTAAAGTGGACGGTGGGCAGCATCGTCCAGGCGAGCAGGGGCGTGTAGCGGTAGGTGTCTCGGGTATAGGGCGAGTCTCCAGCCGCCAGGAAGCGGGCGGCATCGGTGAAGACGAGGTAGTCAATATCGGTATACTTGAGGGCCGAGTGGGCATCCTGCCAGAGGCCGTAGACGAGGAGGACGAGGCGGAGGAGGGTGGCGACGAGGAAAAGGGGTGCTGGCCTCAGGAGAGGGGATATTATTGTCATGGTGATTATGTAGCCTGTGCGTCAGGCGTGTCGTGGGCTTGAGACGGCGGGTTGCGATGCCAGAAGAGGCTGTTGATGAGGACAGTTGGCGATGATGAGATTGAGGTGAGATGAGCCTCAGCGATTGCGGGATGACGATTGGTGTTTGAGCCGATTCGCACTCATGGCTTGAAAAAAAGAGACTTCTCTTTTCCTTTTATCCTTTTCTTCCCAGTTCAGACCTGCATTCTCGTTGGTGGCGGCCGCTGTTGTGGTCTTATACCATGAGCTTGGCTGATAATCTGCAGGTTAGGGGTTCCAGATTTAGCACAGCGCGGCACAACCAACCGCCAGAACGGAATTGCGAGAGCTAACAATTTTCACATGAGCCAGCCACCCCCTGCACAAAATGGGCCCCGCCAAAGTACCTTGTCCCATCCTTCACATTCACCACCAACATCGGCATCCAACAGTATCAACAACCAACCCCGGATATTCTTATCTCAACGACCAGCGACGGCTATCGGATCCCCACAATGTCCAGCGGCGTTAAGAGAGACCGCGATGGCAACGCGCGGGCCAAGGCCAAGCAGCCGGCAGGGCCCCCAGGCAGGTTCCACGCCATGTTTGAAGGGTTCCGCAACGAGCTGGATGAGCATCATGACCGCCGTGAGAGGATTATCAAGGCGTCGCGCGATGTCACGGCACAGAGCAAGAAAATGTTCGTTCACATGAAATACTACATATTACGAGTATGACTGACATTGTTGCAGTATTTTTTCCTTGCAGAGGTAGGCATTGCTCTCAAGAGGCTGCATTTGAGTTGACTTGCTTACTCACTCACCACCCACCATAGAGTCAAACAGCTGAACCAAGACCCCCCTCCTCACATTCAGAAGGACATTGATACCCGTCTCGAAGAGATTTCTAAGCTTCTCAACAGCGTCGCCCCAGACCTGCAGTCCATCAACCGTTACCCGCTACACATCGCCCTTGCGTTGTCTGGAGGAGTTCATCGAGGCACTGTCCTTTGCGCACTACCTGCGCCACCAGACCCTCATAACACCCGAGCAATCACAGGCCGCCATGCCTGCGAATATCATTCTGACGCCGCATGACTACATGTATGGCATTTTCGACCTCTTCGGCGAGCTGATGCGTTTCGCGACGGTCACGACGGCGCAGACCGGCGAGCTGGCGGGACGTGAGGGTCGCAACATCCTCGAGGACATCCAGGAGCTGGGATGTGCCTTTGAGATGCTGCCTGCGGTGCCGACTAAGGATTTCCGTGGCAAGATGATCGCCGGTCGGCAGAGCGTTAACAAGGTGGAGAAGCTGGGGTATGGGCTCGTGGTGAGAGGCAGTGAACGACCTAAGGGGTGGGTGCCTGACATGAGAGACGATGCTCCCGAGCCTGTGTCACCGATTTGAAGAATTCAGACTTCACTTAGTGGAAAACAGACCAGCGAATGTCCTTGAATGCCTGAGTTTGACCGCAGGTCAGAGAGGGGGATAGCATGTTGGAACGCACACCTCTGTGTTTGGACGCATACTTCCGTGTTGTGCGACCGAAATGGACACTGAATGAAAGAAATTACTATTATCTATTACTTTCTGTCCAAACTTACTACCATGGCTAAATGCAGACTGTGGTAAGCTGCAACTGGATTTCTACACAAAAGATAGAGTCGCAAACAAAAGGCATTAATCTAAGAGAAACGAACCTTGCTATCCTGCTGATTGCAATGCCTTGTGATCCCGACGATAGTGGTGTGGTGTAACTAGCATTGTGAACAATGACCGCATGTCTTCATGCCGTGTTGAGCATTATATCCACTGCAAGCAACATTGGCACCATAGCTGGTTCTCTCCATCTTAAATGCCACGACATCACGCTGACCAGATGCTGAACTCAACATTTCAACACTGGGAGTGAGTGTCTTCTCAGTCGACACTATGTGGGAACACGAGGGATACGCCCTGTGCGACGGTAGGGCAGAGAGCGGTGGCTCAGCGGGCACAGTGTTGGAGTACCGTGGGATCATCTGACTTGTGTTGGCTGTGCAAGATAATCCCTGAATGATCGCTGGCTTGTTACACATAGATTATTTCAGGATACGGCTATGAGTGGTGGAGGAAGTCCAACATATCCACTAACAACCGAAGTGCTGCAGGGAGCCGCGAATGAGAGTGCGCAGGTACGCGCCGACGCCTACCGAGATAATTTTACACAGCGTCAGGATCAGACTCTCTATATTTAGATGGAAATCGGGGGTTGCTAATCCAATGAACTGCTCTTATTCTCGGCATGCACCACAAGTCCTGCTCATTCATTACTACACTCCGTTGGTAGATACCATTTCGCTCAACCAACACTGCCAAGGCTTGCCTAGCCCGAGGGATCATCGAGGATGATTCTTTGCCTTAAATGGATTATTCCCATCCTTTGATCCTTTGGTGTAATACCGGAGTCAACATTAACATCACGCTACCAGTCGCTTTTCCGCTCAAAGTATGGATTTGTACGAGCGACCATCATTAGGCCGCGGCACCCACCAATACCAAAGCGCACTTCAAAATCCTGGCCCTGGCTCAGCCTCGATTGAAAGCCTCCCCGGCAGTACACTTTATTCGAGATCCGTGCCGGAGGACCATCACCCCGAAACAGAGACAACCCACGACATTGACTCTTCAATTCAGACCGACCTGGAATCAGAACGCAATGCGCCGCAGGACAGCACATATGCATCGCTCCTGAAGTCCACAGCAACTTCGACCGGGGAGAACATTTCCGAAAAACAGTTGCAAAGTCCACCATGGCATCCATTTTGGCTGCGGCAGGTCATGCTCGGCAGCTTCTGTGGATTATTTATGTGCTGCACTATAGCACTGCCCGTCATGTTGTCTTTCTCTAAGCGCAACAACGGCCTCCTTGAATCTCGGCCAAATGATGCGTACGTGTGGAGGTTTAGCCCGACTGCCAGTAAGTTGATCCATCAGTCACCACTACCCAGGCGCCAGACGCATCACCTAACATTCCATTCCTCAGTCATCACCATCATCGAGATAATCTGGGCCCGAGTCGAGTTCCAAACTCTGAGATATATGCCATGGATGGCAATAAAGACTGGACAGTCTCTGGGCCCAGCTGGGTACAGTCTGGACTATACCCAGATGCTATCTCCAATGGTATTGATCCAGTCTCTTCGACGAAAACACCTCTTCGTATTTCTCGTTGCTACCGCATCGCTAATACTGAAAGTCCAAGTTGTTCTCTCCCCCCAGTCTTTACCAAATAAAAACCACTGGGAGCACCCAACCTGTTGAAGTTCAGGTCCTGGACTCGTTTGCGGTAACCGACGACTTCAGCAACGCCACCGGCACCGCCCCCTATTACAACGCTCGAGCCCTTCAAAATTTCGACATGATGTTCCCCTTCGGCGTCACTAAAGAAGGGTCGTATCAAACATTCAAGCTGGCAAAGCAAGCTGCTACAACTCGTGGCACTACCAATACACCTTTGACGGTCACCGTGGACGGGGTTTTCACGGACATAACCTGCCTTGAATTGGAAACCCACTCAGTTTCCAAAACATCAGTCAACGGCCGTTATCACAACCTCACAATCGATCTTCAGTTCGAAAACTGCGAACAATCAGTCAGCATAGAAAACAAGTTTCTATGGGCACCTGCAGACAAAGACGATGTCCAGGTCTACTGGACGGTTGAGACCCAATTTGAACCGAAATACCCCTGCTCTTCGCTGCCTCGACAGAACGCAAACTTCGTTTATTTTGCAGGATATTACAAGCCGTCAGCTCAGAACATGTCGCTACCACACCTCAACACCTCCGCCGCTGTGATCTGCTCGCCGATTGCGTACACTTCCAAAGTCAAGATTGTCGACGACGGCACCAGTCCGAAATTAACCGTATTGCCAAATCAAGTTAACACCACAATCAAGTCAAACCCTTGGGTCATGTTGGAAAATTCTGTCCCAGACGGATTTGCGCCCATAGGAATCTCCGCAACAAATATTGTCACGGGCCCGGTTGCAACAGCTTTCGGGTTCAGGGGCAAAGACCCAAATTCGACAGACATCTCACTATATCAGAGCAAGATCCTGGCCCAAGCCGTCATGAACCTAACAGAGCAAATCGGACCCATGCTTGCTCATTACCAACTTCGGCAAACAGAAATGAATAATATCACTGGGTCGATGGTTGTGGAAGAATACAAACTCCACGTAAACGAATCTGTTTGCCTGTGGATGACGGGCTTGTTTGCTGTCACCATGTGTATTGCTTTCTGGGCAATGTTTCAATCCAGAAGCGTGTCTCATGTTTGGCACCGGGACCCAGCTACGATACTCGGAACGATGCTCTTCTTTCAAAGCAACACTGAACTCAGCATTGATGTTGTGAAGTGCGAATCAGGAAAAAGAGAGAGTAGAAAGGGAGAGTGGAGCAACTCTACCCATTCACCACTCGTCCTACGGGCTTGGGCTCGTGCACTATTCACTATATTTGTACTGGGTCTCATCGATGGCCTCATCGTTACACTTCATATATCAGAAACCTCAGGTGGCTTGGCGACAATCGACGAAGAAGGTTACTTGCAACTCTTATGGAAATCACTCCCGACGTTGGCCATGCTCTTAGTCTCATTGTATATTGGTTTAACTGATACAACGATGCGAGACCTGGCAACACTGTCTAATCTCTCTATCAGACCTTGCGACTCGCTGGAGCTGGATATATCGCTTTTGGATATGTTGGGATTCCGAGCTTTGTATCACTCGCTTCGGCTGAAAGTTTACACCGTCACCGTTTCACAGATGCTTGCTGCGGTTTGCGCCTTCTTGACGACTTTAGCGGCTGTGCTTCTCACCTCCCAGGTCGTTCCAAACTCCACACCAATGCAGTTTCAACAGGAAAGCTGGTTCGGTTCGCGACGAGTACCACGCAATGTAAAATATTATGACGAACTTAGTACCACCAGAGAGGACCTGAGCAGTCTACTTCTGGCGCGAAGGCTGTCCAACTTCACATACCCACAACACACATATGACGACCTGGTTTTCCCCACCCTTGGGATCAATGATACAAATTGGGACTCCCACATATCGGCACAAGTCCGCACTTCCGCTGCCAAGTTGCTTCCGAGTTGCGTTAAACTTTCCGATGGCGATTTCAATATGTCAGTTCAGGACGACACTAGCGAGGAGCCTTTCTTTTCATACTGGGCAACTATCGCACACAAAACTTCACATGCCCAAATGGCGCCGCCACTTCCTTTAGTGATATGGTAGGCATACGCTCAAGATCAACGGATAAGTATGGACTGTCATACATTGCGGAAGTTGTCCGGTCTCCGGATAACCCGTTCACCTTCGCTACTCACTGCGACATCGACCTGGACGAACAAGACCTCTTGAATAACCCCTGGAGAGTCCAAACGTACGTTTGGGGCAAGTTTTTGACCTCTAAAAGGGACTTTGATCATCTTTCCGTCTGGCGTTGCAACTACTCCTGGGTCGAGGTTACGACTGACGTGAGGTTGATTCGGGCAAACAAGGCCACTTTGATCGACCACCAGAATCCTCCTACTCAAGACAACTCAACCATCAAGCCGTGGAGTCCGCCGTTTAGTTTTCCGCAACTTGGCCAAATAGAAGAGCTCACAGGAGTCAGTGACGTCTTTCCGGAGATTGAGGTCACAGATATCCGAGCCAGCGAATTCACTACTCAATTCAGCTCACTTGTGGAGCCCTTTGGTCCGATACAAGTCGAAGCTTTTGGCAAACCAGACCAAGAGGGCGAGATCCTTGAGGCACTTCAATCAAATCTTGGATTTATTAGTGCCCAGCTCGCAAAATGTTGAACATCGTTTGGGCATCGACGAGAAGTCAGCATCGGCTCCTGCGGATCATGGAGACCTTCCATCCGTCAATGCGACAATTACCGATCATGGAAGGTACCGATTGGTTCAAAACCCAACGATGACATTTATATTAATTGGGATTTTGTCCTTGGTTGTTGTGGTCAACGTATGGGCTTTGGTCTTGATAGGTCTGAGGCACTTGCTGAGCGACAGAGGGAGTTGGCTGCTGGACATGGACTTGAAGGGCCTGGCACCTCAAGGGTTTAGCAGTATTGCTATGATGGAGTCGCTGATTCATGGCTCAAACTTTCTTACAGGCACACTGAATGATGCTCGCTCAATGTCTCCAAGTGATCCTCATCAGTGGTTAGCCGGGAGATTCTTTCGGATGGGTTGGTTTCAAGGAGATGGGACTAGAGAGGAGAAATTCACCATTGGGGCATTAGAAGATGAGACCTTTCCATTCTTAGGAGATAAAGGAGATATGAAGAAAACTAGGGAGGGTGCAAGAGGAATAGAACTACGTACTGTCACAGGAAATTTCGTCTAGATAGCACCCTCGGTTAATTTCAGAATGTCGCATCTTAATTAGCGGATATTTTTCTTCAACTGAATCTTCTCTGAAGTCGCGGGCGCCTATAGCTTGGAGTTTTTGCAGGGCTATAAATGGTAGTCGTCGATAAGAAAGGAAAAGGAAAGGATCACTTCCAGTTGCACTTAACCTTACATCTCACCATGTTCCAATCCGTCAACCATGAATTGGTCCGGCATCTCCATCCAGTCCTTCCCCGTCCTTCCCGTCCTTCCCGTGTCCTGTGAATACAGTTATGAAACCCATTGCTCAGCCTTAGATACTGGACTGAACTGAGGTGATACAACTCCGGTTAAGCTCAATTTCTGCCTAAAGCTTTTATAATTCTTGGAGGCAGACGACATGTCTACTCTCAAAGGTTGTTTGCTTTATCCCTAGAACCTTCGATCTCAACAATGACTGAGTCCCAAATAACAAAAGGAATCGGTCTTGGCCGAATAAATACTGCGGTTTAAATTTTTGCTCTCTTACTCCCATTCATTCCTGTATTCTTCCATATTGTGGTCAACTTATTCATCCATTTTATTGAATCTAGTCGCCAAGTCATTGTGTTTTAGTTGACAATTATTCAATAATGACGATACCCAGTGGCTTGTCCAGCAAGGAAACCTTGCAGAACCATGCGTTCGAGCCAGCACCGACAACCCCGACAACCCCAACAACTCCAACACCCCCTCTCGGCCCTAATCTTGGTACCATCGAAATGCCTCAGGCTCTCTTCGCGTCCCAGGAACTAAACAAGGTTAATGGGCTGGAAGGGGGCGGGTTCAAAGGCGGTGCCTCGCCTGCTGCAGTGCCCAGCAGAGAATCATTGCACTACGATGGGCTCCACGTCGTCGAAATAGAAACTGCCGAGGAGAAACCCAAATACCCCCTAACAGTCGATCTTGACGACATGCCATACGACAGGGCGACCGTGAAGCTGTGGGGAAACGAGAAGAAGCCTGAACGTGTACAGTTGCTTGAAGGCATTCAGCTGGATATCCGCCTTGTGTGTTCCAGCCACATCTTTCGAGACACTGTACCTATGTTGGGGCCTAGATGGTATGCAGAACATTACGAATACCGAGGTTTCTATGAAGCGGTCAAGAATGATGACCTAGTTCCGGACATGGTATCGGAGGGCTCAAGAAGCAACACACTCGGCAACTTGCAAGACGATGAGAAAATGAAGACGACGAGTCTCCAAAATGAACTCCCAAATAAGGAAAACAAGGCACTTCGATGGAAGATGAGGGCTTGGATGTGGGACACGATCCATGGCCACATCTTGAGTGAAAAGGGGCGCATTCCAATTCACACTCTCGTCTTCAATACCGCGAAACACATATTGTTTTCTCTTCGGCCCTTCATCAACCATCAAGGAGACGAGCCGCATCTTCAAGAACTTCTCTGGGCCATTACCACAAAAGGCAGAGAGGCTGAGGGTGCTCCTGACCTCGGAACAGGCCGTTCGATACAGTCTCTCGCTGTCGAAGAGCATGAACCCGATGACCATGCACAAAACAACGGGAATGAAGGTACTTGGTGTACTGGGGGCCACACATACAGATGCCTCGCAGGATGTTATTTGGATGGTGCTGTTTGGCCCGATGGTGCGCTACGTGATGGATGAAGATGGCGGTTACCTCGCCCAGATTGAGACGACTGCAGGCGTGGTGACGTATCGGCCAGAGAAAGAAGAAGAGCTAAGAGAGATGTGTGATTATTGAAGAAGAGAAGGAATGGGCCATGGCTCGATGATCTAATGCCAGTAACAAACGAGTTGACGAGGAAAACACCAAAGGGGGGCAATGCAGCAGGTCACACATCCATTTACAGAGATGATTCTGTCATGAGGCTTCCTTGAGATATCTTCGATTTGGGAAGGCGTTTTTCTTTTTGAAATATTGAGTACCTATTTAAAGACTTATTATCTGCAATGCGATCTTGTCACGTGTTTCCATCTCTGTTGTGAACAACTTCACTCCCCGCTCAGTCTTGACCTCAGTTGATCATTTATCCCTGCACTGCATCATCTCCAGATCTTGAAAGAGAAAAGTGTCAACAACAATTATGCTTCAATGCGAGTATTGAATCAGCCCCTCGAGTGCAGCCTTAGGGTACCTAACGATACAGCGGCGTTAGCATCGTTGGAGGCGCGCCGACTCCCCTAAAGCGCGCGTTGACAGCTGGCTCGCACTCGCCACAGGTGCTGCACCATTGAGCATGATTCAATGCTATGAATAAGCCTCCCCAAACCCGCACCGCCTATTGTGTTGCGCCTCCTGACTTCATTCTTCCATCCTCGTAATTTCCTCCTTCGGCCTACCTAAACCCATTGTGCGCCGCCCACGGGCGCCTCTCGCCATATTTCGCGATATACAAGACATACCTTCTTCTTTCTGACTTTGGGTTCTATTGATCTTTATCCTCTATTACGCGCGCGCCCTATCTCGGCACACACTCTCTCTCCTCACTGATTTCGGAGGTTCGTGCCCTGATTCTTCCTTCACATCTTTTCCCTTCTCCCCCTACACCCTTCATCTCTCGCCCACTCCGGGGCTGCACCCGTTTTATCTATCACATCACTTCTATCTTTCCATAGCATTGGGCTGAAGCGTTGGTACGCTGACTCTTTTACCCCGGCCTTTAGTCTCATTCACTGGGTTCCCAAAGCCTCCTAGGCACCGACTTTGGACGCCGACGACGACCGTCGAACATTTCCCCTTAGATCTTCCGACAGGAGAAGGATTCCACGTTGCCTCCACGCAATGGAAAATCGAAAATACAGAGCCATGGATCTCGACGATTCTGGACCCTCTTCAGCGCGTCCCCCTTCTACTTTCGGTCACCCAGTCTCGTTCCACACCCCGCCTCATGACAACACGACGGAGTTTGACGAGGATGAGGATTATTCTCCTTCCAGCGCTTCCGGAGAAGCCTTTTGCTCTCGAACAACATTTTTCGTCAATGCCGACTGGCGCATGGGGTCGACTCTCGCAAATGCAACCACCATCGTCGGCCAGATGTACGTGGAGCGCCTGGATCCCGTTAAGAAACTGCAACCCTACCCCATCATCCTTATCCACGGCGATTTTCATACCGGCCAGGTACGTTGAGATCTCCCCAAGCCTCGAACATCGTGTAACTAATTCCATCTCTAGGTCTAGATGGCTAAACCTGATGGAAACCCTGGGTTGGGCGTCGTACTTTGTGCGACGAGGCTTCCAGGTCTATGTCGTGGACCTACCTCCATGCGGAAGATCGAACTTTCTGACTGCCGCCCATTTCATCCATCGAGACCTCAGTCGCGTATCCCACACACTTGCGGCTTCCGTCGTCGAGAGTGAGCTTACCGCTCCAGGTAAGGAGCCTGCTCATGGTCAACCGCTCGTCCCTCTTAGACACTCGCGAGCTGGTATGCATAGTAAATGGCCTGGCGTGAGTCACTATCCCATTTCAAGCCATGAAATAAGGCTAACATTTCATAGACTGGACAGCGAGGCGACCCCATCTTTACCAACTACTGCGCCTCGCTCGTCACATTGCACCTCAACAAAATTGAGCGTCAGTCGTTGGGTCAGAATGCCATTCGAGCTCTGCTTCACAAGACTGGAAAGGCTGTTTTAGTAGGCGAAGGCTCTGGAGGAAACATGAGCTGGCTAGCAAACGATGTGGCGCCGGACTTGGTTGCTGGAGTGGTGGCTGTTGAACCAGCAGGCCCTCCCTTCGGAACTGCCATGCCAAAAAACGGCCAGCCTCGGGTCTACACCCAGTTCATTGAACAAGACAAAGGAAACCGGCTGTATGGATTGACAGACATACCCTTGACTTACGATCCTCCTACCCACCCCCACGATGGATTTGAGAGACCTGCGAGAGATCCCCTGGACATTGTGCGAGCATTGCGACCCGACCGCTTGGGCGCTTGCTTCCTGCAACAGAGAAAGCCGAGACTGATCTAATTGAGGTCGGGTCTGATGGCAAGCCACTACCTGGACAACAGCAGGTTCGCCAACTGATCCACCTCAAGAAAGTTCCCCATGCTCTCATCACTGCGCATGCCAGCTCACACACACCGTATTCGACTGGGCCACAGTGGCCTACATGAAGCAGGCAGGCGTCGCTGTCGACTGGCTAAGATTAGAGGACTTCAAAATTGTCGGCAACGGTCATTTGATGTTCCTCGAGACGAACAGTGATGAGGTCGCCGGTGTCATTGAGAGATGGATCCAGAAGAAGGTTACCGCCGGTTCTCAAGTCGCCAGTCCGACCACTGCGTCCGAGTCGCGGAACACGGTTACTTCGGAAAATGGAAGAGCGAAGAAGAGTGAACAAAGCGGCAATTTGAAGGCCATTCCGCAATCGACCGCGGTCCTTTCTTCAACGGGTTCCATTAGGAATTCCGAGTCGGCACCGCATCCACTTCCACGTAACACACCCCAAGTCCAGGTGCAAAATCAGAAAGGGGGGCCGAGAGCTGGGTTTCAATCCAGTGGGCCTGGTCAACTGACTCAAGACAACGGCAAACGGCCGGCTGAACAGTCCATTACCGAGCGTGCTGCTTCTTCTGAGACGCTTCAAGGCATGGGGATTCGTCCAGAGTCACCCTCAACGCAAGAACAGAAACGGCGCTGTTTGGGTCAGAGTGCCAAATCTTCCTCGATGCCAATGAACACTGCTTCCGGAACGTTCCCTATTCCTCAGCTCACTCAACAGCAGCACATTCGTGCCTTTCAGAATATGCAGGGACAAGTTCATGGTAGAAGCAATCTGCACCCGCCTCCTGAACAGAGCATGATGCGATCCCCAAACCCGTGTGGTCCCATCCCAGTGGAGGCAGCAACTCCAGCCGATCACCGGAGTTTGTCCTACCAGCCCTTATCCCGCCACCGCGACGCTTCCTCCTATTGCACGACCTTCCACTCCTCAAGGGACCCCGCTGTATGCTCACCTTTCAGGAAATGCTCAGCCTGCTTCCCAATCTAGTGGACTGGCCTTGGTGGCTGCGACAGAAAGCGAATCTGCTGGGCACCTTCCCCGAGTGTTTAGACACATCACGTTTTTCCGATGAGTCCATCAAAGCTTTGGCAAGCACACCTCCACATCGCATTATAGGCAACCCTGAGCCAACTCCTGGGTCATCGGCTCATTTCATTGCTACCGCGGTTCGTCAACAACTCGACTCCCTGGGACAACCACGAATGAATAGCTCACTCATCGACCCTCGGCTGTCTCAAGTTTCGACACCGACAAATCAACAAACCTCTCCTCGGCCCAACAATGTTCAGATAACCCCATCGGGTCATGGAAATATGGATTTTGGCGGCTTGCGAGTAACCGCATTTGGCACGTTGCCTGCAATGACGCCCCCAAGCCCATCCCCGGCTCCAAGGCCTTTGGTCAACCAGATGTCTTCAAACGACACGGGCATCCCACCTGCTGACGAGCAGCCTACGGCGCAGTGATTTGGGTTTGAGGGGACTTACCAGAGGGGATCTTACCGGGAATGGATCTGGTTTCTGAAATGTGAGGGGTTTCCATCTCGAGAAACACAATGAGGGTTGACTCTAGAACTTGGGGTATTCAGGGGTGGTCTAGGGTAGTGGCGCGGGCATGGGAGATGACAATAGCTATCGGTGGCGACCCCAAAGCGAGGGCATGGTTTGGGCTTGAAGAGACTCGCTGGGTGTGGCTTATTTTCAAGGTGAATAGATGAATCACATTTGATACTCGTGGAGCAATAAAAATGGGAGTACTCGTCACAACCTCACTCCCATCGCTACGGCTTCGCATGCTACTAAGCACATTTTCACATAACCCTCAAAGATTCCTAACTAGGCGACGAAGGGAGAGAGAGATTCGGGGAAAACAGGAAACATGTCTTTTTAAGAAATCGCTTCAACTTCGGTGATGTCTTCAGGCTTCGGACGATGTGTGCTGCTCTCGACGTTGATGTCCTCCTTGACTGATTGGCCACTTTGATAGCAACGCCCCACTTGTGAACTATGTCATCACCCATTGTCGCTGACTTAAACTTCACCAGGTCGCCTCCTCTCCATCAAACGAATGGATGTAAAACATTACTCTCATTGAATTCGTGATATCTTCCTAACATAATGGATACAAATACTCTTAACCTCGAGTCGCCACTCCCATTCATCTCCCTCTTCGACGACGACGAATCTCGCTGGCAAGCCGTCGTCTCCCGCAACGCCAACGCCGACGGCTTCTTTGTGTACGGTGTCAGAACGACCAAAATCTTCTGCCGGCCAATCTGCAAAGCGCGCCTCGCCCGCCGTGCCAATGTCTCGTTTTACCTGTCCGGTCGCGACGCGCAGCAATCCGGCTTCCGCGCGTGTAAGCGCTGCAAGCCAGAGCTCGCGGGCTTCATGCCTGAGGAGATGGCCGTGCAAAAGATCCGTGGCTTTGTGGGCAAGAGGACCTCGAACGGTGGGGGCGATGGGGAGGCGATGTTGAGCTTGAGTCAGATGGCCAAGCAGACGGGCTTATCGAAGTGGCATTTCCATCGCGTATTTAAAAAGTGCGTTGGTATGACGCCGACAGAGTACATCCGAGACGAGCGCCTGAGGCACAGCACCGAGGGTCAGCTGTCAGATAACCAGGCAAGCTGGCTGGAGAGCCTCGATACCGAGAACTTCGATGCTGGACTCGACTTCTCCTGTTGGGACGACGTCACAGGCTCGGCGCAATCTAGCACGGAAGCGTCCTCGGCTGCGGCCAGTGAATACAGCCCTTGGAATATTGACGACCTCGTCATATGGCCTGAAGAGAAGAACCAAGCATCTGCATGAAGCAGACGCTGAGTGTCAATGCCAACAGCCAGGAACAAAGCGACGTTTCTCGCAGAGGAGCGATCAGATGAAGCTGGCGCTCCCGAAGTCCAAGGGTTGATTATTCATTCAGTACCGAATGCCTGGCACAGTCCGAAACAATACTTCAACGGGAGGATGCAACGCCACGGACCGAATAACCGATCCCCGCAACCACAACATGATCCACACAAGCCACACGAGCATGCTTATTCTTCACGTCGAACTCATGCTCGCCCAAAAGGGATATTGGGGAATCCCGTTACGAGTTTTTGAGTGTGCATCGGGGAGGTTGGGCAAAACTGGCTGGGTTTTGAACGTGTCTCGGACACTACAACCCCTGTTTGATCGGAGCCGCGACTTTTCTAAGCGAGCCTCAATCAAGATTTAGCCGCTCGGGAGCTTCTCCTGCCGGCCTCGTTGAAGCAAATAGCACTGCAAAGCAAATTTGGGGCAATTGCATTGGCTTGCCTTTTTTGAGCTGGGGATGTTCGTGTGCTCGGCTTCGAGGCCACAATCTTGGTCACCAAACTGCAATGTGAGGACAAGAATTCTGACAAAATCATGAATCAACTAAGACTTTCCAATGACCAGTTGAATGCGCTTACCGAGTCTTCCTGAGAAAATTGGCGCCCAGAACGGTCAGTTCGTCGTGGTGTTGGGGGTTGCGGATGCTGATACACAGGTGTCGGGATCTACGCTTCCGAGACTCTACACCACCGCGACACCACCACCGCCCTTTGCGACGACTGGGGTTCAGGTTCCAGAGGATATCAGATGATTCTATTGATGGAATTGTCTCTTGTCGCAAGTTCTCAACCGTCTGGCAGGTTCCGAGACACGGAGGAAGCCGAACAAGTACAAGCGAAGATGTCAGTGACACAAAGTTGCAACAAACAGATCGACACGGAATGGCGTCTAGTTTCGTCTTCGAACGATGGGAGATTATCGTACAGATGCGAAGAGGGTTGTCGGTTAGCGCCGAGGTCCCTGTATCAGGTCTCTGTACGACCGTTAAGATCATCACGTCAACCCAACCTTATATAAGATGGTTCGTCTGGTCTCAATAAGCTCTCAAATCAGCAACCAATCCAAGTCTCTTCTCAGTTCTTCCCGACTACTCTTAGCTTTTCTTTCTTTCTGCTGTTCTGTGAACGCATTCGTTTCAACCACTCCTTCAAGATCATTGCAGTTCACTCACCGCCAGCCGGTAGCTTTAATCCTTCTTTTATCTTCAGTTTCCAACTTCCCATCAATTCACCAACCAAACAGCAATCATGTCTATGCTAAAGATTACTTCTCTCGTCACCCTTCTGGCTTATGCCGAAGCTCGTTTTGGCCAGGAGCAGATTCCTGTCGCGGCTGTAGCTGCACTTGGTAATGCTGGCTTTGGCGACCCTGGTGTTGCTGCCACTATTGCTGGAAGCATCCCCGGATCTCTGTTGGCCGCTGCTAGCCCGTGTGACAAGGTAAGAAAAATGAGGGTTTGGTTCCATTACTCGACTGACACATGACATAGCTCACCATCGCGGACCAAATCATCACCGAGCTGGGAACCGACCAGCAAGTTATTGACGCGGCCATCGGGCTCGTCTCCGCCGAGACCAACTTCAACCCGTTCGCCGTCAACGTCCCCTTTGTGTGTGCGGATGCGACGCTCCCAGCCAGCGCACAGCTGCGCGGCATCGTCCCGCTTGTCGACCCGGCGGTGACTGGGTCCGATGTTGAAAATGCCAACTCGGCCACCTCGGTCGCGACTCCTTTCAACGCCGCAGGCCTGTCCCAGGCTGAGGTGATGATTGCTCAGGGGTTTAGCAACTTCACCGCCGTTGCAGGGAATGGAGACGATGTGGTGCTTGGCGGCCAGGACGGCGCGGCGGCCGGCGACGATGCTGCTGCCAATGATGGCACGCAAGACAACAATGCCGGAACCACTGTTGTCCAGCAGCCCACTCGATGCGGAGGAGCGAACAACAGCGTCCCTACCAATAATGCAGGCAACGGTACTGCGGCTGATGGAAACAACCAAAACAATAATGATAACAACAACAACAACGATGCAGCAACCGGCGGTGGTGCAGCAGTTGGCACAAAAAACCTCGACTTTGGCCTCTGTCAACCAACAATGGCTCGCGTGGCTGGACTCAACGGCCGAGCAGCAACCGAGTTTACTTTCATCCCTCAGGATCCTCTCTGCGCCCAGGGCCAGCAAGAGGCGCTCAACCCCAACATCATCACCAACCGCATCTGCGACCAGCTTATCAACGTGTGCGAGGCCAGCGATGAGGCTATCGCGGCGTGTGACGACGCTCAGACGCAGATTGAGGCCCTGGGCACGCGTGATCAGAGCACTGCTGATACATGGAACGCACTGCTGGGTTTTGCTGGAGCGGACTCTACCAAGGCAACCCTTTGAGAGTCGGCCGTGGCTCTTTGAGGATGAGTAAATGACGGGATACCATTACTCCCTCCTCATGTACTAGTATTGAGAAATTTGGACATGCCTGGATGTGTGTTTAGGATCTAGTCTGGTGCTGAAAATAATAATAAATGTCAGCTCGTTCCTGCACATACCATCTGCCGTCAATCGCCGTATTTCTAGCTGTATGCATTTAAGTGACAAGGATACCTCGCCGTTACATTGGCATCCACGAAGCACTGTCCCATCAACTCAAGCCATGTGACTGATACTTGGCTCAGGATTTTAGTCTACTAGTACATACTCCAATCCCTTTGAATCATTTCTCTCCCGTCATCATCGATTCAAACGGCTTCTGTCTCTCGTCTATTCACCTGCATCGTTTTCACCGTCTTATCAATCATGCAAAGCCGTAGGATCTGGCACGTCCTTGTGGTTGGGATCTATGGCACTCTGATCGCCCCTGGAACCAGGTGCTCTGCAAATGCAACCGACGATGGTATCGGCTTGATATAGACGCTTTAATTATTTCCGGCGATGACTGGGTGCCTGAACATTGCCTGTTCGGCATGCGCTTCGGGATCTCTCTTCTGAACGGGTCTAACTTATGTTTTATTAGTCCCTTCTCAGAAAGTGTGAAGAAAAGAAACGAGATAAGCTTAATTCGCACACACACATCTGCCGTGAATTTTCGCATGTCCATCTTCACCCCTTCAAGAATATTGATGTTAGTCCCGCCATGCCAAACAGCGTCAAGGACCAATCATTTCCGACCTACCTCAGATCATGATGCCGTTTTCCTCTTCGTCAAAGTTCAGCTTTGCCCCTCTTTGAGACACCAAAACACGGTCTACTGTAAGTACCCATGCCAGCTGAACCAGATCCCTTCCCGCCAAGCCCCGTCACGGCGCTTGAGCGTTCAAATCAAGGCCTGTCACTCCACTCAATGCCAATCGGGCCCCTGTATTTCCATCTTGCTGGGCGCACCACAGGCGGCGCGAATCCCCAAAGCGGCCGGGATTGTCGTTGTAAGTGCCTTGCAAGCTGCCCCGGCGCCTGGCAGCGGCACGATGCATGTATTGACCCTGGGGAAATTTCGCGGCGTGGGCTATCTATCGCGCGGAATGGGAAAGCGGAAATGTGCGTTGGGTAGAGAGAGAGGGCGGAGGAGAATATTTGATGGGCATGGTTCCCTCGCTTGGTGTATTATTCTGTGGTTATTCTTGCTCTTTGTTCCATCTCTGTGTGAGTTAGGCCATCTCTAATCCGCCTCCGAGACAATATGTTTAAGCGCGGTGTGCAACGGTCAAAGAGCGAGTTCTTCCTCGAGCTCCTCGGCGTCGGCGAGTCCAAATTCTTGAGCATCTGGTTTCTGATTGCCATTCTACGTGAGTAGACATCCATCTATCAGACCGCCTGTCGACATATTTGATAGACATACTTGAAGACAGAAGACAAACCATGGACTAACAAGCAACACCACAGTCGGAGTCGTTGCAAACATTACCGTCCTGATCAGCTGCATGTCCTCCAGCACTCGGACCGTATATCTCTTCCGCGTGAGCACCGAGGATCTCATCAACGCAGCCACCAACACGACGACCATCTCGGCCGTCGACCTTCGCATTGATGGACTGCCGAATCACTGGTACTGGGGCCTCTCTGGTGCGTATTGAGCCCTGCATACGTTGCAGTCTCCTTGCTGAAATCTTGACTGCATAGGCGTATGTACCATCCACGGCAACAAGAGCGATGACAAGGTCTCGTGCAAGAAGTCGTTCCCTCCGACCATGACCATCGAAGACATGATCACACCTTTGCCGTCACGACCCAATTCGACGAAGACACCTCATCCGCCGTCATCGCCAAACACATCAAGCCCTGGACATCGGCACTCGCCCAAGTCGAAGACGACCTTGCGCCGGCCTCGCAAGCCAAGACGTACTTCAAGGCTGCCGTCGCGCTGACTCTCCTCTCGGCCATCCTCTCGTTTCTCCTGCTTCCCCTGGGCATCGCATCCGTGAGCGTGCTGCATGGCAGATTGCACCGCTGGATTCTCTACGGCATTGCGTTCCTCTCCGCCATGGCGTTTCTCGGCGCGGGAATCCTAGCCATATACGCTATGAACGACGGCCCGCGAGGGCTTATCCAGCTCTCGGGCATTGACCAAGGCAATGAGCGGACGTTTATCGGACCGGGTTTCTACGTCCTGTTCGCGGGTGTGCTATTCACCCTCATCTCCGTTGGACTGTTCTTCTGCGTGGCTTTTATTTTGGTGATACTGATAATCTTTGCCGTTATGGCATGCTTAAGCAGCGTCTGTGGCGGTGGCGGTTCAAGGAAGGGAGATACAAGCTACAACAACTACGAAAATTATAATTATTACGGCGGCAGTGGTGGTGGTGCAGCAGTGGAAGAGTCAAGGCACAACAACCACAAGACTCATCCTAATTATTATAGCAACTCTAATTATTACAACACTCGCAAGTGATGGGTTGAGATGGAAGAGGAAGGGATGGGGATGGGTCGGTGTGGTTTCTGGATAACACTTGTGTACATGGCATGAGGACAATGAAACGAATTGTTAATACAAGGGAGTGAATGAAGTAATCATGAATACGGAGTTGATGCTATCCTGCTGTGACCGTCTTCATAGCGCCGCTTTGCCAGTTAATGCGTCAACAGAGGTGGCTGAACCTGCGGACCAGTGATCTTCACATCGCTATCGGCGGAGCTCTAAATGGCACCGAATGGATGTCAAGTTGTTTCTAAACATTACGCTCTAACCACTGGAATTTCCTTTACCGCTCCATTTTGAAACCATAATGCATGTCTAATGTACAGCCAACCGCCTCCAGTGATCATATTCTCCCCCTCGCCCCCGGCCGTTTGCTCCGCACCTCCTAAGGGATACAGAAGTCAATCCAGCTTCCCAGGTACTCGAGTCGATTTCCTTGTTGCTCCTGGCCCTTGTAAATCGCCTCGAACTCGTCGAAACTGAGCTTGCCCCAGCCGCCCCTCTTCGTGGCCTTCGCCTCGGCAATGCCTAGTCGCTTCCATTGTTGGAGCGTCTCTGTAGTGGGTTCGGCATCCGTTACGGGTTCGCTGTCAGACCCACTCTCCTCGAGGTCCGTAGTGGTAGGTGTATGGTGGGTTTTAGGGTACCATTCATATAATCCAGAGTCTTTCATATCTTCCGCAGTGTTTGGGCGGAATTGTGGGAGAGTAGGATCTCGGTAGTCCTCCGCATCGGCCTCGGGCTCAACAGGGTCCTCTTGGGGCTCAGCGTGATCCTCCTCGGGCTCATCTTCATGGATAATCTCGACCGTGGTGTCGATCTCGACGGCATTGCGTCCCTCGGGTAGCTCCAGACTATATCCAGTCTCGCGCAGCAGGTCCTCGAGAGAATTTTCCTTCGCGGACTTGATCTTAGAATCAGCGTCCTCGTTTGAGGATTTCAAGTCGTCCAGATCGATGGCATCAATCGAATCCTTGTGCTTTTCCCGCTGTTGCTTCGTCTCTGCGGCTTGGAGGGCGAGATCCTCCGAAGGCTTAAAGATTGTATCAAGAAGTTCGTTGAAGGCTTGCTGAGTAACCTGATAGAGGATCTCCTTTCCAGCATCCCTTTCGGCTTCGGGAAGGCGTCGGGGTCCCCGCCGCTCGGGAACACCCCTCGAAGATGACGAGGCGCCAGATAGCATCTCAAAGTCGTCCATGCCATCTTTCAACCGACTCTTGGAGCTTGAGGGAGATTTTGGAGATTGTGACTGTTCCTCGGCTGACTTGGAGCTCTCGCCCATCTCACGGAGATCCGCAAGAATGTCTTCATTGTGCTCCCAATCCTCTGGAGCAATGCCCCCTTCTTCCTCGTCGAGGTAGAATTGCCTTCTCCTCCACCGCTCATGCAGCTGCTTTCGGGCCATATCTCTTTTCCGCTTTTCTAACCTTGGAGCTCGCTGTCGGTTGCTGCTGATAAGTCTGGCTCGGACCTCGCTCTCTGTGGGCATATCGTTGGCGGAGTGGTCGCCGCTGTCATGGACTCCATTGACGCCATTTGGTTGGTCACCATTCCTGTCACGGCCCTCATCTTCGCTATCATCAGATGCCTCCTGTATTTCCAGGGTGTGGTTCCCTAACAAAATTGTAGGTAAATCGTCGATGGTAGCAGGAGGCTCGAGCAGGGTAACCCAATATGTGCGCTCATCGTCGTTTCCACTGAGGCGACGCACTGTACGCCAATTGGTATCCGTATCACTGCGAGTGATGAAGCGTCGGCGAGAGCGGTGGTCGGTTTCACACGCAAATAAACTAGTCAGGATGTCTTCCCGGTTGGCTGTGTCTCCCCGATCCTGGACCACGACGCTTTCATGACCGTCGGTGATTTGTATGCTTCCATCGCGGTTGTACATCTTGCCCTCATGTCGCAGTCCTCCGTCGCCTTCGGGAACTCTACCCTCGCGGCCAAAGAGGCTGCTGAGCGGCTGACGACTGGTTACTAGCTGCTGAGCTTCGGTACTAGCAAGAAGCTGGTCTTCTAGCCCATCAAGTATGTCCTTGTGCATCTGCTTGTAGAGGACATAGTACGCACGGAACATGCGGAGAAAATCTCTCCGGTCCACGTAACCATCGCCGTCGATGTCATAACCAGCAAAAATCTTGCGGAGCTTGTCCTTGCGCTTTCGATAGGATAGACCATGGAGGAACTCGGTGAAGCCAATCAAGTCATCATTATTGGAGTCGTAGAAGGAGAACATTCGATCATGAATGAGGTTTGGAGCGGCATGGCGGGAGCCTCCGGTTGGTACCAAACACCGCTCAAAGGTCTTACGGTCCATGGCAATACCGAGTTCATCCGGGTCGTCTCTCCACTCTGAGTTGGCCATAAAAGTCCACTGCTCCCAAAACGCTTCCAACTCTGGCCGTTCGAAGCCCGTGTCCCTGGACAACTTGGGAATCAGTCCACGCGGCAGGTTTCGTCGACAAGTATCTGGATCTCCCGTATACCAAACTGGTTGCATCTGTCGAGGACCGAATGGAGGCGCGGGGACACGGATTTTGTAGAAGATGTGCGTCTTGGTATGGACGCCTTGGGCTTCGCAGGTCTCGCAGAGGTCAAAGTCGGCACAGTTGGCGCACCGGTAGCGAACCCCACGGATGGGTACCATACCACAGGCATTACATTGACACCCGCGGTGGACACATCCGTTGCGGCGCGCATTATCCTCGGAAACTCGAAAAAGAAGGTTGACGATGTTGTGGCCAGCGCGCTGGTTCGAGGGATAGCCGCTGGGTTCGTTCCACCAGTCGTCGACGCCGCCTTCAACGATGGTCTCACCATCACCGGTGGGGCGCAAGGTGTCGACATCGACGTTCTCATCGCCAGGGGCCTCGGATGACGAACTCGAGCCGGCTTCGTTCCTCCGGCTCCGGTGATTTCGGCGGACAGCGTTACTGCGGTGCAGACCGGATCCTGGCAGGGCGCCGTCGCGTGTTATGCGATTGACGTAGGCGTAGTATCCAATCGAGGCGGCAGCGAAGGCGGAAGCGATGGCCACGGCCAGTCGCGGCCGGGTTATGCTCTCGGCCGAGGGTGTCGGCAACCACATGGCAGGTTATATGTGCAGCATGGTGAGGCCGATGCCTTGGGCGTCAGGAGAGGTGCGTTGTCGCGGGGAAAATGCTCGAGTCGGCGGAACGAGCAGTTTGTGGGGTTTGGAGGGGGTACTTGATGGAGGGGTTTGTTCGTCGAAGGGAGACTTCGTGTGGTTATGAATGGGCGAGTGTGTCTTGTGTTAGTTTGGACGCGTGTTGATGAATGTTGAGTTAATGTGGCGTTGAAGGATGCGATGACAAAGACAACACACCGTAGGTAACACGACCTCTGGGAAGCTCCGAAGCTGAAATGGAAAGCTGGAGTTTAGAGGTCGAACCTGGACTTGGTCCGTGCGATCCTAGCCAGATACGTACTCGTGCCGCTGCTCCTCCATGACGCTGACAGTGGTTAGCGGGGACTCTATTAGCGCTGTAGCGCTGTAGCGGCAGAGCGGCGGAGCGAGCGACAAAATCATGATGCTTGTCATGGATGGATCCAGCAATCGATATGGGCCGCAGCTGAATTTCCTCAGCCCACTTCTGTCTCCTACAACACCAAAACCGTCTCCCAATTGCGACTCCAACACCACCGCTCACCATGGTTGACGGCGTGCCCCAGATTCCAGGGCCTTTGCCCTCGTCCTTTGACGGCGACCAGTATGCTGCCTCCCGCTGTCGCCCGCTGCGCAATCGGCACCGGCGTCCAGATCCCCACTCACGCGATAGACAGGGAACGCTACAACGAACGCCCCCTCCAGAAGGTCTTCCGCAAGATCAAGGAGGAGCCTCTGATTCCTCTGGGTAATAATTGAACTTCCTAAAGTCCCCAATGTCGCTTTGCGCAGCAGTCGCCCGCTCACACGCCATGTTGCAGGAATGGGCCTCACGACTCTGGCCTTCATCAACGCCTACCGAGCTCTCCGCCGCGGGGACTCCAAGTCGGCGAACCGGATGTTCCGCGCTCGAGTGGCCGCCCAGGGATTCACCGTCATCGCCATGGTGGCGGGCAGCATGTACTACAACAAGGACCGCGAGAAGAGCAAGGAGCTCCGCAAGCTCAAGGAGGAGCGCGACGCCGAGGAGAAGCGCATCAAGTGGATCCGCGAGCTCGAGGCCCGAGACGAGGAGGAGAAGGCCATGAAGGCCCATCTGCAGAACCGGAGGAAGCTGGCCGCCGCCCAGACCGAGGAACTGACTCCCCAGAGCCCGGAGTCGGAGGCGGCATCGAGCGGGACGGGGGGCGTCCTCGGCCGGATGGGACTGTGGCCCAAGAGCGAGAACAAGGATGCAGTGGAAAGTGCGGTGGACGAGGCGGATGCAAGCGAAAAGCAGGAAAGAAAGAAGAATCCCAAGAGCTCGCTTGGTGATCTCGGCGAGATCATGTCCACCAAGAAGAAAGACGACGCCGAGTCCAAGAAGGAGTAATCCCGTCCCCCGATACCGAGACTATGGTGATCACGAGGGGCCGGTGTAAAATCATTTGTGTCAGTGGCAGGGTCACACAGTGTACGATATCGGGCTGCCAATCGATGGTGGCATGGCTCTACTCATTAGATCGGTGTTGATATGATCAGCAATGTCATGAAATCATGTAATGCGAGCGTAAATATTCCGCCCGCAAATGAGTTGAATTGAATTTATTTGATCGTACTCACTTACCCAAAGAGAGAAACGCCTTGAACATGAGCAAATTATGGTCGGGTGACACAACTCCAATACTACCCCATGGAACCTCCACTGCGGTTGGCTCCGACCAGCCCGGCCATCTCCAACAAAGCCCGATCTGTGTCAATATCTCCAGTTCCAAGGTTGACCCTGCGGCGGGCCTCGGCTTCTTTCTCTTCCCACGCCCATCTCTCCGCCTGCGCTTTTGCCTCTGCATCTCCACCACATCCCCAAACCTCTAAGTTCTCGATCTGGAACCGATCCTGGAAGTTGAACTTCCTCACCACACTTGTGTGGAAAGCCCCTCCTCGTGAGGAGTAGTCGTGGTTGAAGACACCAAACTCGAATGAATCATCGAGAAACAGAGAGGTGGCTCCTAATCGATGAAGGTCGGCTTTTCGGTGCGCCTGCGTTGGCTTGGGATGAGGGCATCCGACGGCGAGCATTGGGTGGTTTGCGGGAGATTTGGTAAAGGTAACGTAGTCCTTGTTGATGGTCGACGCGGGGAACACGTCGTGAATGGGCTCCAGCTGGAATAACACCGTATCCGAGAGTCTCCGAAGCACTCCCTGTGCGTGTGTTTCCAGTGCTCTCGGATATAAACTCCGAAAGTGAGACGATCTGACTTGCTGCCGTGGGGAAACCTTCGAGATGGGAGAGACGCCGCAAAGGCCGCCTCTTGGCCACCATCCGGGACGTCCCCGAGGCGCGTTCCGCTCACCAGGAGCAAGGTCGGCGCCTGCCAGTTGAATACTTTGTTCTGGAAACTCCCCATCGAGAATCCCGCATCATTGCCGGAATATAGCAGCCTGACTCGTCGAAAAAGATCCGAACCGGGGAGGAAGAGCGATATCTGGGACAACGTGCTCGCATTCAGAATCTCACCACTCTGTGGCAGCAGCGGTTGCGCTATCTTTGGGGCCTCGACCTTTTCTGCGGCACCACTTTGATGTTTTGAGAAGTCAAGGTTCTTGGAGAAGAGGAAATGCTCAAACAGGCCGTTGAAGCCACGGAATATATGGGGAGATATCACAGGAATGATCGTCTTGAAATGGTTGTACTTGATCCCGGTTGCCTTTTCAGCGTTAACAAAAGACGATAGGATGCATTCGGCCGTCGAACGGAGGCAGTCGAGCTCGTCGCCAACGACCCGGCTCGAATAAAGCGAGAGGCTCTCTTGGGGATCAAGCGGAGCCGCAAGCAACAGCAGCATTAACAGCTTTCGAAAGTTGTCAGTTGGAATTGTTGCACCATGGAAGTTTGGTGCATGGCCCTGGTCCACAGCTTCTTTGATATCAAGCAGCTCGAATGCTGTCAGGACCAAATCGTCATCATCGTCCTCGTCCTCCTCTCCGTCTTCTTGGGCTTCATCCACGGCGAATCCAGCGTGGGAATTACCATTCTGCTTCTTTTGTGGAGCCTCATCTTCCGGAGGAATCGAATTGATCTCCGCGTGAGACGGTTTTCGGTCGTAGACGGCCATGCTCTTGAACAGCAGCTTGGTCCTATCTGTGGAGCCACGAGCCAGGACCTTTTTGTACCGCTCCGTCATGATGACGACAACCATAATTAACTGCGGCAGCTCCAATACGGCCGGCGCATCATGGAGAAACGGAAAGGCGCCAAGATATGAAACCATCTGGAAGATGACAGGCGATGCGTGGAGGATATCCGGTATCTCCAGGTATCGCGCGATGGTGTCCTCCTTCAGGTACTTCATGGTGTCCTGGTGATCGGCAAGGGACTTGAAGACATCCTTGAGTGAGTAGAACTCGAGAGAGGTGAAACATTTGTCTTTGAACCTCTGTGCCTGTTTCATATGGTCAGTCAATTGAACTTCAGCGGTGTCCGTGTTATCATGAGCCTACGAGTTCACGACTGAGTTCCTCGTTCGTCCGCCGGCGCGGTTGTTCATCCGAAAGACTCTGGCCCATCTTGAGAGGCGGCCAACTCTACGCTCATCCCTTCGAAGTCGTAGGATTTTCTTGATTGCAGTAGCTCTGGCAATTGAGAGGCGATGATGTGATTTAACGAGGCTGGAAGCCAGGGAGTTCATGACATCTGGCGGCGCTGACATAGTCCGACGGTACGTACCTCGATACGTACCCTCCGCCTTGGCGCGACATGACGCACGTGGATCCGGGGTCATCATCGGGCCGGCGATCACCGGAGCCAACAATAATACCCCAGAAATCTTAGAAAAAAGCAAGTAAGTTAGTCCAAAAGAAATATCTAAAATAAGGAAGTTAGGAGTGGGTAGGTGATACAAAAAGGCAGTTTCTTTAAGTGCCAAATTTGCGGTATTGCTATGGAGTATGGCCCCAAGTTTTTGCAGTAATTCTAAGGAGCTCCCACCTCTCTAACAACATATGCTCGCATCTCCGAAATTCATGTCGCTGCCTAACCAAGGATTCAAATACTATCCCATTACCTTGGTCTTTCGGCCCCTGACCTAATGGAATGCGAAAAGTATCCCTCCTCGGCCTCGACCCATGATGCCTGTGGATGATGGCCAAATGGAGGGGGATGGTGACGTTGCCAATGATTTCAACGATGCCAACAAGCACGAAGCCGGACCTAGCCTGTTAGTAAGAGTTACACCCGATCCCTCCCGAAACGTCCTCTCTTCAGAGTCGACCGCTTCGCCACCTCCAGATTAAACGGAGAATGGTGAGAAATTCTCATCAAAAATGGACACCCTAACTCACACTATGATGAAATAGCGACTGGTACTAACGTGTGCGTGTATCGTTATTGTGCCCGTATCTCAAGTGAGAATCGGGCGAATTATGATTCGCCAATCTACGATTCCATGGTATAAGGCTCGACTGCCACATTATAAAAGAGTGTAATTGCTATGTTTCCTAACACTTAAAGAAAGCATAAACAAATCATCATAACATCCAGTTGCTCAAAGCTGGATGAGATTGTCATCATGAACTGAACAAGTGATTGATCCCACCAAGCGAGCCGACGAAAAGCAACTATGTCGAAACGCGAAGGATAAATCTATCCTTGCTCAATGCCCTGAACCCCCAAACCGTGAACGGTGAACTTCTAATTGACTGAAACTCGGTGTCAGATGACGAGAGTGTAATGTGGGATGATGGGTAACATACGAGTAAAAGGACTTTTGTTGGCCCAAGGTCACACTTAAGGTTCCCGAGCAAAGACTTGAGGGTCCGCAGGTTCAGGATCAGCCTTGGGTTCAGGGTCTCGGCCAAAGATCTGAGGGTCCACGAGTTCAGGGTCGGCCATGGGCTCCGGGTCGCGACCAAAGATCTGAGGGTCGACGGGCTCGGGATCAGCCTTGGGGTCGGGGTCACGACCGAAGATCTGAGGATCCGCAGGGTCTGGATCCCGGGTAAAGACCTGAGGGTCGGCAGGCTCAGGATCAGCCTTGGGATCAGGGTCTCGGCCAAAGATCTGGGGGTCGACGGGTTCAGGGTCGGCCATGGGTTCAGGATCCCGACCAAAGATCTGAGGATCGATAGGCTCGGGCTCAGCCTTGGGGTCGGGGTCACGACCAAAGATCTGAGGATCCAAGGGATCACGTCTTCCAAGGGGTTCCGGGTCTCGCTCGACGATGGCGGGTTCAGGGTCCCGGCGCATGACGGCGGCCGAGACCAAGCCGAGCGAGGCTGGCAGGAGGAGGATGTGAGATGGTTTCATGATGGATGATGTGTTGGTGTTGTGATGGGAGGATACAATCGAGGGGGAGAAAGCGCAGTGTTTTATACTTGAAATTCTGGGAAAGTGCCACGCCGCGTCTCTCCTCTACTGCCCCAACACCCTTATCTTGAGGGATGTCTACAAACTTCTTTCTAAAGTCGTCCAGAAAGGTTCCTTTCCAAAGGACGGCGAGTGAAGTTACTTGCTTCGACCTTAATATTGTCCAGATCGCTCAGTAAAGTACAGGTGAGCATGACAATTGTCCTAGATGTACCCAAGCTAAATGTTGAGATTAAGTGGCATGCTCTCGAGTTGCAGGTACCACATCGTCATCAAAACCTTGCCCACGTCCAAAAGGCCTAGACGACCGAGAAAGCCCCGTCTGCGATATGTCGTGGTGTTGCGATTGGAAAGTCGCATTATCTTTCGAAGCAATTCGCAACTTTCGCAGACCCCCTACTTGTCGTAATGATTACGTCTGCGGTCCAACTCAAGCCACAGCATGCCTCAGTCATGCATGGCGACTGCATATCTCGCGAGAACAATTACACAGCAAAGTTGGTTTCCCAAATGATGCAATCGGGTTCAAAGTTACGGTCGGTTAACTCTAGGCCTGCTTGATCAACTTCGGGGGAAATTGGGGATAATTTACTTCGGCAGAAAATATGGCGGGCACAGTTTCGTTGCAATCACAGAAGGGAAGCAACTCTCATTTCTTACCACGTACTCCGATAGTGATCATAAGCGTTTTTAAGACCGTAATAAACTTGATCACTCTCCGGCCTTGCAGCCCCAAGGATGGCATCTCGAAAACGGGGCCACCCTTGTACATATACCTCGTTTTCGTCTCTGAGGATCAGACACGAGTTGAAACTTAGCCACCCACGTTGAAAGATTATTGGGTAAAGTGGTCTTCTAACTTCCATTGGACAGGAGACTTCACAAACCTACATCGTAGTGGACGCGCCTTGTAGAAGATGCAAGTGGTGAGAGTGCTCATGAAAAGGTTCATTAGGCTAAGACTGCACTTCAGTTGTGGCTGGGGTGATCGTACTCAGGCTTCATGGCGACAGTGATGCTGCTGTGGGAGAGTAAGATACAGATTGCAGGTAGCTTGGCTTTCACCAATTTGGAGGATTCGCGGTACTGGTAGCTTCAAACACAGTGGATTGCTTTGCACCGCCTCGATGGCCACGAAACATTCCGATTGTGTGTTGTGATGCGTGTCGATGCCGTCATATCCAGGATTGGTAGGACGATGGTGTTTGACATTACACCGAAGTGTTGTGTATTCCTATGCATGATTGGGTATGGCCTGCAATGGTTCCATGGTTCACGTGAACGCCATGATGAGTACACGCAGTGATTAGGGGTGGGTAGATCTGTGGTCAATGATTACAACATGGCCTGCTTCAAGAAGTAAACTCAACGTGAAGAATGATAGCAAAAGTAAGTTCGAAAAGTCTGGCATTTCAAAACTCCAGGCCATTCGATCCATGTGGACGTACAAAATAGTCCTCGCTCGAGCATCGAGCTTCCAAAATATCACTGCGCCAATCCTAAACCATATTTTGCCCGCTCCTTGCTCCGTTCTCGTCCGGCCATCCCATCCCTAGTATAATCGGACCAATCAATCATGAAAAATATATACACAGTATATCAGCCTCCAAATCGTGTCCCGCCGTCTCATCATATAGCTTCTCTGTCCTTTGCAGCCACTGAGTTGATCAGCCGCTGGTACCGGGCTTGGGTCTCCTGCTCCTGGTCTCGGGACGGTCTGAGAGAGTGTCCCTCGATAGGGGTGTTTCTGATTTGCCTTTGGTAGCCCAGAGGACTGAAGACTTTGGTACAAGCTTCTGTCCTTGAGCTGGCTCGTCAGGCTTGGGAGTCGAGCCATTCGTCTTGGGCTCTTCCGAGCCGAGTCCGTCTTTATCGCCATCCTTAATGGCGCGAGGTAATCTCATAGCTAATAGGACGTACTCGGCACGTGTCATGTTGTCCATCACATCATCCATATATCGCCGCACTTCATCTTGTGGAGCTACCACCCTCGCCAGGTTCTCCAAATGTCGGCCAGTTTGCGTATACAGCCGAATGGTGATGGGCTGATAGTAGTCAAGCTCAGGATCTCCCCCGTACTCCGAGGTACTGCCCTTGCGCACAATCAGAAACGATGCTACAACCTGCTGGCCTGAGGAAGTAGGTAGATACTCCAGGATGCTGAATTTGGGGAAGAGAAAACGATCTCCGTTCCCGAAATCCAGTACGACGGCCGAGATATCAGGTTTTGGAGTTGGCGGAGGCCCCTTAGAACGTAAAGCTTGAGGATTGTGTTGCGACACAGTTTGGGGAGTCGGAGCCCTTGCATGACCATTAGGAACCCCATTTGGCGTCTGCTGCCGTATTTGAGATGGTGCAGGCGAAGGACGTGGGACGGCTTTCATATCTCGGTGCAACTTGTCGAGAATGTCTTTGAGATCCGTTGCATCGGTGAAACCCGGCCGTCCTTCGGCAATTCGCCGAATCATGTCCTTCGTTCTCAGGTCCTCAAGTGCTGTCCTGACCAACAAAACGACCAGAGGGTCGCTGCGGGGCGGTGGTCGGAGCTCTGACGATTTCTGCATGGGATTTGAGGCGAGGACAATGTCGAGAATAGTTCGGACCTCGTCGGCAAAATACTTGACTGTCCTGCCATCCACAAGGAGTCTGTCTGCGGATGGTCCCTGCTGGCCTCCCCTGCTTCGATACTCGGCATTTAGCTGGTCGATGATCTTTTGAAAGTGCGCCAGTTCTCCTTCCTTGGCTTGGCCTACAGCCACTCTCTTCATCAAGTCGCGAAGCTCTGCGTCTCCAGAAGCTTTTTGTGCGAGTAAAGCAATAACAGGGTCATTCGCAGTGGGCTTCGCAGCGGGCGCAGCAGGAGCCGCTGTAGGAGTTGCCGGTTTAGCTAGACCAGTCGTAGGCGTCGTATGCGCACTCATGGGTGGACGTGGAGCTGGCGATGCTCTTGGGGCTGCCATCGGAGCCACGGGTGTTGAAGGCGCTGGAGCTGGTGCAATTCCGGTAGAGTGCACGGGTGCTGAGACACCGCCATGGGGTGGGGGATTGGACGGTGCCCGAGGCATTTGGGGGGGCGTTGCAGAAGGTGCCACAGGTGGTCCAGCCACATGTGGTCTCGGTGGGTAACTCGGGCTCGGCGAGGGAGAGGTGTTGTTCGCCAAAGGAGGTGCCACGACTTTCGGAGAGGGTGTCGGAGGAGCAATTTTCTCCGGAGGGGGTCGAGATAGCGACTGTGGTTGTGCTGGAGACTGTGCTGGGCTTTGGGGCACCGGCTTTGCAATGGTTGCGGCGCTTGGTGTTGGCGTAGCAGTTGCGGACGCGGGTGCGAGCGGAGGAGGCATCGAGCCGTTTGGGGGGCCATATTGGATGATGGGACGAGGCTGCTGCTGAGGCTGCTGGGCGTGCGGAATGGGCTTCGGCTTGGGGTCCTTGACCACATACATGGTGGCTTCAATAATGTGAGGCTCGATGGTGATGGTGACGGTGCCGACCTTGGACATGCTGTCCTTGGGGGGGTTCTTCGGGTCCTCATTCACAACACCCTTGCGCTTGTGCGGCTTCGTCCAATATTTGGCGAAGAGACCGTCGCTAATCCATTTGTTCCGAGATCGAGAGAGAGACTCGGCGAGGACACCACTGGGAACGCGTCTGTCAGTACGTAATCCAGTTACGAAGGTTGAGCTCATGCCCGCGTTGCGACTTACCTCTCGCCCACCGACTGATATTCCTTCACTGACAAGTCGTCGGTCTGCGCAACCTCGACGGTAGGCAGCGGCTTTCCAGCTTGAATCGACTTGGGCAGCGGTGGTGGCGGGGGCTCTTCAGGCGCCGGGGGTGGTGGCGGGGGAGCTGCAGGCGTCGCGGAGCGTTCTCGAGGCGTGATGTTGCGCTTTTTGGCGACCTGCTCGCTGCGAGCGGCAGCCCGAGCCGGCAGCTTGCGCTTCCTCTCCATGGCAAGCGAGGGGAGAGCGGGGAACAATCAAAGTGGTCACACGGCGAGCGAGGAGCAAAGCATTATAAGGATGTCATCCAGGAGCGCGTCGCCTGGGCAGGGAAGGAAGATCGAGGCGGGCGAAGAGCTGCTTCGGAACGAGAGGCCGAGGCCGCGGAGAAATCGACGGGGGAGCTGCCCTGGTCGTGGAGCTTGCGGGAGGCCGGCGGAGACAAGGCGAGTAGAGATGGAGGGCGGGTGTGAGGGGGAGGAGGAGATGTTGCGAGGTGGAAGGCGGAAGGTGAAGCGAGAACGACAGTGGGAATGGGAACTTTGTAACCGATGAGGTGCGGCGCGGCGGCACAAGCAGCAATGCCTGAGCCACAGCGGCCAGTCCAGAGCGCGGAGAGAGGTGCAACGCTGCCAGATGGAGCATGGAGAGAAAGCCAGGGGCCCTGATTGGTCCCGGGGGCGGAGGGAGCAGGACAGGGCACCTCGAATGGCGCGCTAGCGCGTAGTGCGTAGTGCGCCGGGCACTGGAGTGCTGACTGCGCTGCACTGCACTGCAGCCGACAGGCACAGCGCAGTGGTTGAGTGGGTAGCTTAGGTGCCCAGTACAAGCCCAACCTGGGGTATTCCGAGAGGAGACGGAGGCCACAGAGCGGCCCAGTGGTGCAGAAAGGGCAGTCCACAGGCGCTGGGTCCTCCTAAGCTGTGGCTCATTGGACCTGTAATAGCCTGTAATGGCGCCTCGGTAGGTAAGCCTACCCGAGGAAGCCCAGAGAATGGGGAACACTAAACCCAATAGCAGGCGCTTGGAGGCACCGCCCTGGACGGGATATCTATCGCCAACCTAACCTGCGTCAGCTTATATTTATTTCTACCCGATCTCTCGATGCATCTGTGAAGCTGGCTCCTGACGAGTCATTTTATTTCCTGGCCACTGCCCAACTCGCCGAGGCGCAAGATGTGACGCTCCGTCTGTCGTCACATCCACCCTGCCGGAGGTGTTGGCGGCTCTAGTCTTAGCGGACGATCCAGACTCGCCGGGTGGGGCTGCACCTGTTACAGCCGCATTTTCCTCTGCAGGCCGCGACGCGCGTGCCCTAGCACAAGTACTTCCCCGGCCGCCGCCATCCCCGCGCATCGCAAAGTAGATCTGATCCGGGCAACGGTATCTGGGCCTGGCTTAGCGTGGCATAGCGAACGTCTGATTCAACCTCAGGCCTCGGGCTCAGCGCCGACGACTGCCCATGACGCGGCGCTGCTGATCGCGGGTGTCTCGGTATCGACTCTCGGCCGCGTTTGCTTTGGTTTCGCTTCGTTGCATGTAATTCCTCCTTCACTTGAAGGCTTCCCAAGTCCACCATGACAGTCCCGCTGCACCCTGCGCTGCGTTCCGGCATCATCGCCGTGGCCGCTCCCCTTGGCTTGTATTTCGTCTTCCTAGGCCTCGGCATCATTCCATTCTTCCAGAGACAGTACGAGAGCATTCCTCCAGACTTCCCGCCCATTTCTTTCTGACATTGAGGTGATAGCTTCCTGTATGCACATAAGATTAATACGCTGTGGTGGACCGATATCAACAAGCCAGAACAATGGGGCTTTGCCAGTTTGTCCAGCCCTCCGTCCCGTCTCGCCCATGCAGCCCATGTTATTGACACACACTGTTCCCAGCCAACCAAGTGACACCGTTTTCTCTGGACACGTCTGACGGAGAGACCATCTTCGCATGGCATATTCTGCCACTGCCCCTTTACCTGCAGAATGAGGCATCTCTTGCCACTCAGACACCAGGTTTCTCAAAAGACTTCACCCAGACAGAGTCGTTTCGTTTACTCAAAGAGGACCCAGAATCCCGCTTGGTTATGTACTGTAAGTCCAGTCTCGCTTCCTTACTTGGGACAGAAAGCTAATGCCGTAACTAGTCCATGGCGTAAGTCGCGAACTTGATCTTTCGGAATGGTTGTTCCTAATCCTTAGCAGAACGCAGGTCACATTGCCCAAGGCTTCCGGCCTGATAGTTACCACACCCTGACAGACACCTCATCCTACCACGTCGTCGCAATCGACTATCGTGGATTTGGTCACTCCAGTGGAAGCCCGACTGAAGCTGGTGTCATTCACGATGCCTCTACGCTCGTCGACTGGGCCGTCGACGTTGCAGGCATCCCTCCCAGCCGGATTGTCCTGCTCGGCCAAAGCCTGGGAACCGCTGTCGTCAGCGGCGTGGCCGAAAAATACGCCCTACAAGGTGTCGAGTTCGCCGGCATCACTCTCGTCGCGGGCTTCAGCGACTTGGCGTCCCTGCTAACTGGGTACCGCATCCTCGGCGTCTTCCCCGTGCTGGCGCCGTTCCGCGTTTGGCCGTGGTTGGTGCGCTCCTTCAACTACTTTGTTGTTGACAAATGGCATTCTGCCAATCGTCTTGGCAACATTGTCCGGCACACCAAGACCAGGCTAAGGATCAACTTGGTCCACGCCAAGAATGACGCGGACATCCCCTGGACTGAGGACAACAAACTATTCCGGGCCGCAGCCAACGAGACAGTTGGCATTCTTGATGACGGTGAATTCGATGCCTGGAAGGAACAGCGTACCGTCAGGAAAGGGGATGACGCCTTTGTCACGACATGGACTGCTGAGCCAAATATTATTATCCGACAGGAACTGTTTCCATATGGAGGTGAGTGGGTTCAATTCAGCTCGCTCTTTACAAATCCGTTAACCAAGGCGTAGGTCATAATGACATTATGGGCTACGCGCCCGTTGCGCTAGCCATCATGAGGGCGTTTGATCTACACGGTACTACTTACACCGACACGTAGGGGCAGGGATATAAACCAGTATAGAAATAGAAGCTCAGCGGATTGTTTACCAGAGTCATTGGTGATTCATGAACTTAAATACTATTGCAATATGTCCTGAGTAAGTGCAAGTTATACTATCTAATTTGTTCATGAGATAAGGGTATTTATTTCATGTTTTGTTTGTAAGAGACGTTGTAATTCACAGATAAATACCAAGGCCATGTGGATTCCTCTTCAATGTCAACTATTCTGTCATATCCTCTAAAAAAACAGGCAATTTTCCATCTGCTGGACAAATTTCCCTCGGGAGGCTGACCTTGGAACCTCTCGTCTAGTCAGCTGGATGGTCGGGTCTACCATTTCCGCCGCCCAACCCCACTCCCGAGACACGACTGGGACGACGTCGCTTCCACACGAATTGCTTTAACCTCTATATGAAGACATATCGAGTTGACGGTAATCTGCATCGTTTGTGGCTAGAAGCACGCTTGAGAAGACCCTGGCCCTTTGTCAAATCTCTCAACCTCCTTCTTGAGATCAACGTAGTAGGGGCCATGGGTCACGCGCCGTAGACCTATGCTCGCTGCCGGGACTCTGATCACCACCAGTTGAAGTATTACAGACTATTTTGAGTTATTCGAGACGGAGTGCTCTGTGGCGATTTTACTCGGTTCTTCATCTCGCCGATGCTTTGTCTTAGGCCGAGTAGGAGGAACCCATGTCTCCCTAGCTCTAAGCAAGGTACTCGTAGCGTTCATCTCCGGGATTACCTATTCGCAACGTATTGTTCTCTTCGACCTGTTGATTGAATGTGGCTAAGATTAAAGTCTTCAATGAACAAAATAGGGGCTTATTTCAAGGTATCATAATCGGATATCAAAATGGTGCCCGAAAGAGCCTCGGACACTGCCGACTAGAAGTGGATGCTGTTGAAGTCTGCGCCAAGCCCATGTGGTTTTGCTTTGTTGAAGGGTTTTTTGGATCGTTGGTTCAGGAACGGCTACATGGTAGTGAAGTTGATTTCTGTAGGTTAGCCGCCAAGGAGGTGTGCTTAAAAGAGCCTGTTTGACCATTTACGATGAATTTCATAAAAGCATATATAGTTTAGGTAGTATGTTTACGCGGTTTAGCTTAGTATCCTCACATGAATTAAGGGAGCTAACTGTCGCACATCGTATTAACACTCAACCAGGTGCTATTGGCATGACGAAGGTACAACAACAAAAGACACCAGGGTTAGTCATTAGGCCCTTCTGGGTTCCAATCTCTAACCTTGCTAGATTCTAGACGAGAATGATTGGACTATCAAGTAATATGCAAACGTGTTTCTTAGTAGGCTCATGCAGAATTCGGTTGTCGAGCTCTCTCACCTATCTTTGCGCAAACAGCCCACCAGAACTGATCAGACGAATTTGCCCCTCATTACTACCTGTCTATGAAAAAAATGGCCCGGATTACAAGAGTTCAATAGTCGTCTCGAGAGGCGTTCAAAATTAGAATATCTGACATGATTCACTGTGGACAGGTCTACCGCAAGAGTCTTGGTGTTGCCTGGCCTTGTGGGCAAATCACAGCGAGCCAGGTAATCGTTAATCGAGCTGCTGTCAATGCAACCCCGCAGTCGTGTGTGCGTGAATGTTACCCCACCAAAAGAGCTCCCGAGTTCTAGAACTCTAGAACCCAAAAGTCGGCCGCGCATTCGCACTCCTCAAACCACGTCCAACTTGCACACAAATTCGCCGCCCACAATGCCGCCCGAGGATTCCAAGCCAGTCGAGCCCGTCGTCGACGACAAGGGCAAGCAGGTCGCCGCCGCCGAATCCGAGTCCGACGACGATGACGAGCCCGCCGCTGGCGACGCCGCTCCCGCCGCCGGCTCGGCCACCAAGAAGAAGAAGAAGCGGTCGAAGCGCAGCAAGGTCAAGGAGGCCTTGACCGGCAAGTCGTCCGAGGACGGCGGCGCCGAGGCGGACCTGAAGAAGGCGCTGTCGTCCCTGACGCCGCAGCAGATCCAGGAGTTCATCGCGCTCAACCCGGCGCTGGCCAGGGAGGTGGCAGAGGGTTCGGGCAGCGCCAACCCGTCGGCTGACGAGGCCGCCACGCAGCTGGGCAAAATGAACCTGCAGGACATCATGACCGGACTGGCCGCCAGCGGCAAGAACGCCAAGGACATGGGCTCCTACAAGTTCTGGCAGACGCAGCCCGTGCCGCGCTTCGGCGAGGAGGGCCAGCTCGAGGAGGGCCCTCTGCGCCTTCAAAAGGTCGAGGACGTGCCCACGGAGCCTGGCCCGCTGGTTGCCGGCTTCGAGTGGGTGACGATGGACCTGACTAATGACGATGAGATCAAGGAGGTGTATGAGCTGCTCAACGGCCACTACGTCGAGGACGATGAGGCCATGTTCCGGTTCAACTACTCCCCGTCTATCCTTCGATGGTACGAGCTCTCTTCCTGCTCTAATACAGCACTAAAGCACTACTTGTGTCCTATCAGCCTCACTAACACGATATAGGGCCATGATGCCTCCCGGCTGGAAAAAGGACTACCACGTCGGCGTCCGCGCCACCCAGTCCCGCAAGCTCGTCGCCTTCATCTCCGCCATTCCCGTCAACCTGCGCGTCCGCAACAAGCACGTCATGTGCTCCGAGGTTAACTTCCTGTCCATCCACAAGAAGCTCCGCGGCAAGCGCCTCACCCCCGTCCTCATCAAGGAAATCACCCGCCGCAGCAACCTCAACGAGATCTGGCAGGGCCTGTACACCGCCGGCGTCGTCCTCCCCAAGCCCGTCAGCACCTGCCGCGCTACTACCACCGCGCACTCAACTGGCAGAAGCTGTACGAGGTTGGCTTCAGCCCGCTTCCCGCTAACAGCAAGCCGCAGTACCAGGTTCGCAAGTATGCGCTGCCCGATAACACCAGCACGAAGGGCCTGCGTGCTATGGAGGAGAAGGATCTTGATGCGGTCATGAGCTTGTACAAGAAGTACATGACGAGATACGATATGGCGCCCGATTTCACTCGCGAGGAGGCCTACCACTGGTTTGTGCCCAAGATCGAGCCCAGTGGCGAGCAAGTTGTCTGGACCTACGTTGTCGAGGTAAAGAGGCCCCTGAATTCTGCGACCCATGTACATTCTAACACGAGTCTAGGACGCCGACAAGAACATCACCGACTTCTTCTCCTTCTTCAGCATCGAGTCCTCGGCCATCGGAAACGCCAAGCACAGCGTCATCCGCGTCGCCTACATGTTCTACTACGCCAGCGAGGTCGGCCTCAGCACGCCGTTCGACAAGTCTGCCCTCAAGACGCGCCTCAACGAGCTCATCCACGACGCCCTCATCCTCGCCAAGCGCTTCAAGTTTGACGTCTTCAACGCCCTGTCTCTCATGGACAACGCTCTCTTCCTCGAGCAGCAGAAGTTTGGCGCCGGTGACGGCCAGCTGCACTACTACTTGTTCAACTACCGCCTGAACCCCATCTCTGGCGGCGTTGACAGGAAGAACCAGCTCGACGAGAAGACCCTCAGCGGTATTGGCACGGTTATGCCCTAAGTGTAAGCGTGAGCGGTTAAGAAAACAGACGGGACGCAAGGGCGAAGGTGGCAACATCTAGGTTTTGGAGAGATGGGACGTAGAGATTGCAGAAGCCCAAGGGAACCAATGCAAAATGAAAATCAATATCTGTACGAAGAGATGAATATCCAACAGTCGACGATGATGACCAATTATATACGCTCGGCCGCAGCCCCCATCTTTAAGACATCCCATAAGCCTCGTGAAACCCCAGTTCCTCTTCACAGCCTGCTTTCTCATCCTGCATCCTCGACTATAGCTTGCTCCAAACTCCCAGCCTCTCCTCCAGCAAGCCGTTGAGCCACTGAAACCGCTCCATGGGCGGTGTATGACCCATGCCCTCGACGATGAGGCCCACGCCGGGCTTCATCACTCTGATCAGGCGCTCGCCGTTGGGCAGGGCGATCATGTTGTCGCGGGTGCCGTGCATAATGAGGAGGCGGTCGCGGCCGACAGCCTCGGCGATGGCGGCCAGCTGCTCGTCCGTCTTGTTGTGCCAGCCGGCGGCCACCAACTGGCACAGCAGGCCCTTTACCGAGAACTCGTCCGTGTTGCGCCGCTTGATGAGCTCATGCGCCTGGAAGCGCTGGAAGTTGGAGTCGAACATGCGGTACTGCGCGCCGGCCCCCAGCGGTGGCGGGGTGCACCGGGGCGTCTCGCCCGGGACGGGGAGCTCCTCGGTGTCCGGCGCCGCGAGCCACTCGGGCGTGAAGAGCTGCTGCGCCGTGTCGGCAATGGTGCGCTCCATCGACTTGGGTACTAGGAAGCCCATGCCCTCAAACATGGTCTCGGTGAAGGACTTTGAGCTCATGATGGAGCCCGACGAGCAGAGCAGCGACAGCGACTTCAGGCGGTGCGGGATGGCATGGGCGACTTCCTGGGCAATCATGCCTCCCATGGAGATGCCCACGACGTTGATCTCGCGATCGGCAGTCCAGCCGACGTGGTCTACCACCTCGATAACGTCCTTGGCCATCTCGCTCGTCGAGTAGCGCCCCAGCGGCTTGTCGCTACCGCCCATACCCCGGTTATCGAGGATCAACACAGAGTACTGGTCGCCGCGGTCGTGGCCGAAGTACTTTGTCTGCCGCTGCCAGGACGCCTTCACGCCAGCAAGGCCCATGACGAGCTGCGCGGCACCCGAACGACCATCAGCGCAAGTCCGTTTCCAACACAGGCATCAAGTTTGCACGGAGTCTGACTTGCGGGTGCAGTCGCCCGCCCGGCGGGTGATGGGGAAACAGAGCATCAACGTACCACGAGCTTGATCGGCCCGGAGCCATGGATCTCCCACGCGATGTTCACAGGCCCACCACGGTCCTTGGCCGCCGCAACTTTGCCCTGCTGGTGAGGCTCGAGCCCCCAGACCGTCCCTGGATACGCCAGGTGGTTGACCGTCTCCTCCGTCGAGGGGAAATTCTCTCGTCTACGGCGCATCGCTGGTCAGTTGGACGTTATTCCCGCGACAAGATGATCATACGCCGAAGCACAAGCGCCTCGAGAATACGGCTGCGAAATAACAAACACAGGAACAGAGAGAGAGACAGGAAATCGTGTGGCCGCTTGAGACTTACCCAGTTGCCATGATGTTTGCTTGAGCTTTGGCGTCTTCACAGTGTGTCCAAGCCTGGGTGCAGGTGACAGTTATCCCCCAAAACGAATGGGACACTTGAGTGGGGTATGAAGCCAACAACTAGCTATTCAGACGTCCAGAGTTGAGGGTTATTGCGACTCAAAGACGGCAAAGCCAGGCAAAAGTTTAAAGGCTGGCAAATTTTCTAATCAAAGCCGAGCATTTCTAAAGTTGGTCCTGATCCAGCCCCAACATCCCACTCCATAGGCAGCATCTCCCACAACACGCGGTGGCGTGTCCCTGGTGGACCGAGGGTCGTCCCTAGCGGTGACGTTGCTCCCGCACGCGCCGAGCTATTCCTAGATCGCAGCCAAGACGGGCGGACGGGAAGACGGGCAGACACGCAGGGGTTGCTTCAAGTTGAAAGGGAGCATGCCTCCAAAATTCCATTTTATTCCATTTTAGCCGGCGAAGTTCTAGCTCCTCGCATTCGCTTATTGTACATCATATACATGGCCCATCGTGTCGTGGCCTCAGCGTGCCTCAGCGTCTCTCAGCGTCTCCGTCTCTCTGCGCGGTCTCCCCCAGCACCGTACTAGCCCATCCACAATTGTAATTGAAGCCGTCATCGGCACCGTCTATCAAAGAAACCCAACAGTCTGGACCGTCTCTCTCAGGGTCCCTCATAGGGTCCCTTACCTCTCGCCAGCGAGGCGTCTGCCCTGGACCTCGCTCAGCGCCTTGGTTCCGCTGAGGAACGAGACGACGCTAAGGACAAGGACAACGGGCAGGATTTGGAACAGGTTCCACGCGCTGTAGTAGAGGAAGAAGGAGCCTTCAATGGCAACGATGGATCCGAAGAAGACAATGTGCGAAATCGGCGCAGTGCCGAGGGCCTTGGGGATGTGGTTGACGTTGGCGCCCAGAAGGAGCCACTGTGACACCAAGTTAGCAATTATCCTGCCAAATAGGGTGACCTAAACACATACGCCAATGAACAGAGGGGGGACAGTGCCCAAAACAGCCAGCACGAACACCAGCGAGATGAACATGGGAGGGCTCTTGGCGTCTTCACGGAAGATGTGTTGAATCGTGGAACGCTTGCCGTATCGAACGGGGGCCTTGTAGTCAGGTGTGGGCGTGTTGGGGTCGAGCTGGACCTCGATGTCGAAGACGGGGGAGATGGATCCCTTGGAAGATCCAAAAGAGCCGAGCACGATGCTGGCCTTGAGGGGGATGTCGGACAGGAGGAGCTGGACAGGGAGATCCTTCTGAGTCTGAGGACTCGTTAGCACATTAATTGCGTCGTCTCGGGGTGCGCAATCACATACAATCTCGACGCTGCCCTTTCCGGATGCCTTAATGGTGAAAGGGTAGGGGGCCTCGAGGCCAGTAGCCTCCGACAAGATCAGGAACGCCTGATGCGGCCCGCTTGGCGCTGGAACCATCCTTAGTAGTCAACGACACCGTGAGGGTATCCTTATGGCCCAGGACGACGGCATTTGCGGCATGCTCGTTTGCGCTAAACCTGCAGTGCTCATCCAGTCAGCGATTGAATCCTCCATGTACCAGATCCAGAACGCAGCTGGATGCTTCGTTGCCGCGCGGTGGGGACAGCATTCGCGGGAGCTCACTTCTGGGTGACGGCGTTGGCCTTCTTGGAGCCGACGGAGACGGACGCGTCGGCGAAGCCCCATGAGGAGGAGGCGTGGGCGGCGCCCGCGAGGAATAGCAGGGACGATGCGATCGAGAAACGCATGGTGGGCGGTGGTGGTGGTGGGAATTTAGAGGGACGAGGCTGACGGAAGTGGACAGCTTGGAGAGACCAGATAGTGCGAGATGGACTCCCAGATACAGTAGCTCTTGGAGGTTACGTGGTAGCAAGTGGAGCAATGCTATTGGCCAAAGCTGTCTGAAGTTGGTGGGGCCGAAACGAAGTACATACGTACTCCTCCTGACGTACTGGGCTTTTGGTGGTGTTCTAGGGTAAGTGGATTTGTCTCGGCAGAATGCCTCGTGGTGATGTTCCACCACTCTCATAAGTGCGCATTGCTGAATCCAACCTCGCCATTGAACGTCTCCAGTAGATGTGTTCAGAACAGGGTGGTGATTTATACGCAATTCAATGGACATATATGTAGGGCGGTTTAATTTATCATATTTGTTGGTTCTTAAATTGCGTAAACAACCAATTCTCCAGCTCATGTAAGTAAAGTCTATGCAGCCTGCATGTCAGGAAGCCTCCCAAATGCATCTTGGTCCGCCAAACCTCCCGCTTTCTATTTAAATCATTCTGATACTTGAATCTCCTTTGCATGTCCCTTGATCGACTTGGTTTCCTCTTCTGTCAGCTCAATGCCAAACCACTCCTTCAAAGCCTGTACCCGCTCCTCCTCCGTCTTACACTCCTGCACCACCTTCGTCTTGCCTCCGGGGTTCTCCTTGACCACGTCGTCCACCAGCATCCGCTTGCCGTACACTTCCTGGCCACCCGCCACCGTGGCGCACGGTCGCCGAAGGAACTTGACGACCAGCACCGTCCATGTCTGAAAGCTGCGGGCACTCGTGCTGGTGAAGTGGTTGCAGACCTCAAAGTCTGCCGGAAGCCACTCCACGGCGTGGCTGAAGGCGTAGTAGCTCACCCACGGCTGGTCGGGCGAGTTACGGCACTGGTAAATCCACAGCCGGCGGCCGGGAGTCAGTTCGGTCTGGCCCGGGATGAAGTCCTTGATAAGCCGGGCATCTTGCGTGCCCATGTTGCGCCACTCGGTGCCTTCAACCAGGGCCATCGGCTGCGTGGGGCCGTCCCCGCCGAAGCTGACGTCGAGCACCCACCGCGTGTTGTCAGCCAGCGTCACAATGTTGACAATGTGAACCCTGATCAATGTTAATATTGGTGTTTTGGGAGAAAAAAGAGGCAAGGGGACCAACCAGCCGGGGAATGCTCCGTAAGGAACGCCGTCCTTGCGCGGCCTCACTCGGACACCGACAGGATAAACTTGGAAGCCCAGCGCACGCAGCATGTGAGTCAGCAAGATGCTGTTCTCCATGCAATAGCCGCCACGGCCGCGACCACTGGCGACGAGCTTGAGGTACAACTCCTGGGGATCAAGCGTGATGCTCCGGTGGTCCGAGTAGTGAAGCAGCAGGTTCTCGTAGGGGATCTCAGTGATCATGTGCTTGTGGATGGCGGAGAGGAAAGCATGGTCTAGGATGGGCTCGTTGCCAATGTAATACTCAGCCGGGATCTTGAGGTGAGAGAGGAACTTGGCCACCTGGGCCTCTGAGTAAATGTGCGCCATGGTGTCGTTAGTTAGGCCGTATCTCGAGTGTAATAGTACTCCTGTCACCCGGTGATGGTCAAGAGAGTAGGTTTAACGCCAACGGGACTGTTCAACTTGGATTCAGAGCGACCACCAAGTGAGACGAGAAGATAAACAAAAATAAAACAAGAAAGAAACAACTGAGTCATGAGTAGAGCCCGCGACATCAGGTCATCTTAATCTAGAGTCCGTGGTATGTCCCGCAAGACCGCAAGGGGTCCATGAGTGTCCCGCCCCGGCCGCCGGGCGTGTCAGAGAAAGGGCGGTCCGAGTCCGCAAAACGCATGTACATGAACTGCGCCCTCCGGTTATCCAGTCGTAGGAGGTGGCAGCTGCGCCAACAGCCAATCAGCGGAATTCTGGCGTTTACTTCGGGAGCGTGCGTATATTCGGCATCTTTGTCGGCTCATTTAGTCTGGCGGTTGGCGTCTAATGACGTCTTAGCTCGCTGTTGCCGACCCGGAATAAATGCCTCTCGCGGGACGCGCTCCACGAGGGTTATCGCGGGGTATTCAACGGTGCTCATGGTTGGTCTCAGGGGCGGCGAGAGGTTGAGGCGCATGCGTGACACCGAAAGCCACGAGGCAGAGGCCAGAGTGCATGTGTGACAGTACAGTACTGAAAGTGTGTGTGGGTGCTTATCATTTGTTGCTCTTGTCTCGATGGTAAGAATCAAGAAATAATACTTCAACCTCCACTCGTACAGCAATTCCTCAGGATACCCGACCCGCTGATGCATATGACTCTATCTGTACAATGACATTTGTCCCCTTGAACGCCAAATCTCCATTAATCATTCGCCTTGCTTGATCCAATTCATAACTCCGTCCGTTGGCTCGTCGTCTTCACCGTTACGCTTCTCTTCGCCTTGGTCACCGACAGCTTCGGCATCTGGTCCTGGATCCCCATCCACTCCACCACAAAGGCCGTCGTGATCTTCGCCCAGTCACGCGTCGTAGGAAGATCCAGATGCTCGCCATCGTCCTCCATCCTGTGCCACACTTTGGGGAATGGCGAGGGGATTATGTGCAGGATGTCAACGCCACGCTCCATGAACGGCCTGTGGTCGTCATCTACATAGCTGCGAGTGAAGCGGCTGGCCTCCTTGTCCGACTCTGGTAGGAAAGGGCTTGCGGGGTTGGCCTCGAGGACGCCCAAGTCACGCATACGCTTCTCTAGCAGGGCCATGGCCCTGTAGGCCCAGTGAGTCGTCAGGAAGTATGACGGGACCCTGGGCTCTGAGGTTCCGAGAAGGTCTAGCAGCAGGAAGAGGCTGATGGAGTCGAGAGGCGTTCGGTAGGTGGACATGGAGCCGTGGAATTGCGAGTCCCAGTCTTCGGCAAGTGCTCTAAATAATTGTTAGTAACTCCTCCCTTACTGTCGTACACGTCGTTTCATACCTCGCCCCGTACAGGGAATCAGTGTCTGTCCAGTGAACAAAGGCCTCCTCGCCATCTAGGAAGATAATCTGGACTCCCTTGGGCTCGTCTAGCCCATCGTCCAACTCCCACTTGGCCTTGAGCGCTTGCTCGATGCTCCTCGCCACATGCATGAGTATGGCGCATGGCGCTGCACTGTCGGTTGCGCCGATGAAGCCCGCCGGCTCGTATTTGCTGTCGTAATGCGCGACCAAAGTCAATCGGCCGACCTCGCCTGGCTTCGAATCCGGGGGGTCTCGGCGGAAGATTAGGTTGGAGAAAGGCACGTCCTTGTCGCCAGTAGCGGGCGTCTTGGACGTCGTGTTCTGCCACTGGATGGTCCACTCGGGGAGGTTGTCGCGGAAGAAGTCGACGAAGTGCTGTTGGGCGCGCAGCGAGCCCTCGGTGCCGGCGACGCGGGGGATCAGGATCGGGGCGAGCAGCTTGCCATTCTTGATGTTGAAGTCGTCGCCGGGCGAGGGGATGTTGCGCAGGTCATCGTCGGTTAGCGTCATGGACCGAACAGCCGGGGCCAGGAGGGCGAGAAGGAGGGCGAAGATGGAGACGAGGATCGCAGATGGAGGCATTCTTGCTGAGGTTTGTGGCTATCACTGGGAACAAATTGACATTCTCGTGGGTATGGCGCTAGCTCATTCCGTCCGCCGCTACGGAATCAAGTCAAGCAGAAGAATATGCTAGAAGATAGGAAGCAAGCGTCGGGTGAATGGATGTACGAATAGCTGTTGAGAATGGTGGATTCCAGCGACGGACGGAGGCGTTTGACGGTGGTTGAGTGGACGTCGTGGCCTCTTCCAATGATCACCAGCAGCCCCTTGCGTCTCCCCGTGCCAGTTTATTAGCGGCTCACAACCAGAACGTGGGCAACTACACGCTAGAAGATAACGGTTCGTTAGTGGTTGCAACCCCCACAAATCCGGGGCCTTCAGGGGTTCCAGGCACTAAAGCTTAAATGGCCTTTTGACATCCCTATTGCTCTTTGTGTGAACTGGTGCTACGCCCTCTCTGGCGACCGATGAAACCTGGGACAGAGCCATGGTAGACTTCAATGTTGTGAGAGAGTTTTAACCGCATTGTATAGTTCGAAAAGGGTTTCAAAAGGTCCAATACTTGGTTTGGCGGACATCAAGGTTTAAGTTAGTTAGTAGCAATCCCCTTCTCAAATAAGATTCCTCGACGAAGATATCCCAGGAGACCACCCTAGACTTGCCTCCTGTCGGATCGCTCAACGCCAGGAAATCAGCATCGCTTTCGTCGCCGAAACTCAACCCGGATCTCTATCAACTTATGAAGACTCTGTGTCGTGTTTTCGGAATTATCGAGTTCTTCGTCAACGGATTTTGCATCTACAGAAGTATCGTAAACCAAACACTTGATTAGGACTGGAATTTCCTAAGTCCGTTTAGGAATTAAGACACATTAGCTAAGAATTACAAACAATCGTTCTCCATGCGATTTATGGAGAATTGTTTTGAAAACAGCAGCTTGGTTCTTTGGGACAACTATAAGCAAATATCACGTCAACGCCAATTCAAGTAAATTGACATTCGTTTTGTGCACGCCCACAAGGATACAAGTATGTAGATTTGCAACATACTCAAGCCTAGGTGCCTTAGGCTCCTAGCAAAATACACGGGGGAAATAATAGCAACCAAAACCTCTCTGGTGTTTAGGGAGAATGCCTAAGAACTGTTGCAATCGAAACTGCTACGTGGTGCTGACTGCCACGAGGAAGAGATGTGTTAGTGACTAAGGATACCGCCAAGAATATAGATCTTCAATCCTCGTGGACTGCCGTAACAGTATGGAGAAATACACATTTCACATGTCCTCGCTATGCTTGTGGAGGAGGCATGGAAATAAGCTTACAGCAACCAACAGTATTCGTGTACCTGGAGCCAATCGCCACATGACGTGTAAGACATTGATCTGCACACCGTCTTCATTCAATCGCGTCATACTCAACATCCATTCTCAAATTTCATGGAAATCATAAGTTAAGTTAGGTGATTAGCAATCAACTTTCCCATTATAGGGGTTACGTTAGGTACATCCTCTCTCACAACGCAGAGCGCCTAACGCCGAAATCTTCAACCCCGCAACATATACATTTCGGCGATAGGAGAATTCACCCTGCTACGAGGCCTCAATAAGATGTCGAGTTGGAGAAAATAACTAGTCTAGTGGGGTATTTCCATGTTCGGATATTTCGGGTTCAGCGTATGGTGCTTACACCACAGTCGACGTTGCGTGTGTTTCCGGTGTTGCGATGTGCGTGTAAGCAATGCTTGAGCGTTGGACCAGTGCCTATATAAACCCTTTCTCCATTACCAAAAGAGGCTTTCTTCTCATCATAATTCATTTGACCATCTAAGGAGACACATTCAAGAAGGCCTCCATTCCATTTCTTACTTGACATATCACAAAACACGAAGGCGCAGCTAGGACACCTTAACATGGCCTCCCAAATCCCCGTCTGGTTCATCACTGGTGGTAGCAGCGGCTTTGGCCAAAGCATCGCGATGGAAGCCCTCCGCCGAGGCCATTATGTCGTCGCCACTGCTCGTCGCTCCTCTTCTCTTACCACCCTCGCTGAGACAGGTGCCCAGGTCCTGGACCTCGACGTCACCGCTCCAGAGGACATCATAGAGGCCAAGATGAAACAAGCCCATGATTTCCACGGCCGCTTGGACTACATTATTAATGCTGCGGGTTATGTCCTTGAGGGAGCCTGCGAGGAAGCTTCGTAAGTCCACATGAGCTCCCCTGAAGCTGGGGACGTACTAATGAAATGACCAGAGAAAAAGAAGTATTCGACCAGTTCAACACCAACGTCCTCGGCGCCATCAAAGTCACTCGCGCAGCAATCCCTCACCTCCGGGCCCATCGTTCCGGCGTCATCGCACACTTCGGCTCCCTCGCTAGCTGGAACGGCAGCCCGGCGACGGGCTTCTACAACTCAACCAAGTGGGCCATTAGCGGCTTCTCCGAGTCCATGAGCGCGGAGTTGACCCCGCTGGGTATCACGACTACCTGTATCGAGCCGGGCATGTTCCGCACGGGGTTTCTCAACGCCGGGCGCCGGATCGGCACCGAGCGCCGCCTGGACGACGTGTACGGGAAGGTGGAGGAGGTACGCGCATTTCTGAATGAGAAGAACAATAGGCAATTGGGAGATGTCGAGAAGGGGGCACGGGTCACAGTAGATGTGTTGACGAGAACAGGCGTGGGCGAGGGCAGGAAAATTCCTGTGAGGTTGGTGTTGGGATCGGATTGTTTCGATGTGATCAAAGGAAAGTGTGAGAGTACCCTCAAGCTGTTGAAGGAGTGGGAGGATATTAGTGTGTCAACCGATCATGATGACACGAAATAATATAGCAGATAGTGGAGAAAGCAACTAGTCCACTGTATGCTTGTTAAGGCTCAGTATCAGACGCTGTGATACTGTTCAAGGGGCCAGGCGTACATACTATATCCGTACAAGCCGTAGGTACGGAGCTCCTATTTTGCTTCGCTAGCTTAGTGGTTCAACAGATACTATACTGTTAAAACAAGAGTGTTGCTATTCATAAATACAACGCAACATGATGCAAGATATTCAATGCAATATTCAGTTATTTAACAATTATCATCCGCTCCAATTTAACATGGACCTACACGTCTATCTCGGGATGGACAATGTCCAAAAACCGAGATAGCCAGATCGTATCCAACATATATAGGCTTGAATCAATGGTTTCCGCCAATGCATCATGCTCGTTCAATTCTATTACAATCAATATGTCATCATTCCCACGGGCTCGCGCTGTCTCGCGCGTCTCTGGGCGCCAGAAAGAATGCGAGTATAAATGGAAAACCCAACGCCCATCATGCAATTTCCCTCCGCCTGTGATGGAGATCCGCTTTAATCTGGACCCGCCTCCCAGAACTGAGATGCTCCGATTCTATAGGTTGGTGTTCAAACAGGCCCGCCCTTTGCCGTTTCCATTCGTTTGTGCCTCCCAAGTTCCTCTATAGTATCATGTCGTAAAACGGCCAGGTGGGCGAGGGTATGTATGTCGTGTCTCGATATTAATGGAGCTTCGTAGCGTCGCGAGCCAACTTGTTGGCAACCTGCTTCTCCTTGGGAATGGTGAGAGCGTTGATGCCGAGATATTCGCAGATGCTGCCCACAACAAGGAAAGCCCAGCGGAAGTAGACAACAAGGGCAAAGAAGAAGTAGGCCCACAGGTAGTTCAGTTCAAACTGAGCGCTGACTTGAGAGAGGCCAAATCGGGGCAGGTTGCCGAGAATGGCACCGCCGACGAGAGGCCAGAGCATAACAGTCCAGTAGGGAAAAGGCTGATGCGTCAAGTGGGCGAGGATCATCTTAGTAGTCATGCGACCAAAGACGAATGCCAAGGTCAAGCAGAAGAGCATAAGATGGTTCTCCTCCATGAGCGTGCTATAAGGAGAGAAAACCCACAGACCAATGGAAATGGTATACACGGCCATAGGGGTCCACTCAAGAAAGACAGGGGCGACGGGGAGGCCATTCTTGCGTCGCGCCTGGACGACGTTGTACACACAGAAGGGGATCTGGGTAAAAACGAGCGAGCCTACGATGAGGCTGATCCAGATGTCTCGGAAGGTGGTCTCACCGAGGATGTTGGCCAAACCGGGCAGGTGCTCGCCCAGGAGGTGGTTCATGGGCTGGGTCCAGATACCAGGACCGTAAATGCCGGACATGATCATGACCAGGCAAGCAATGAGCAAGCCTTCGGTGGGACCGTTGATGACGCCCAGGTAGAGTGTATGTGTGTGATAGGTCTCCCAGGTCGAGAAGAACATGGGGAGGCAGGGACATAGCGCGGTGAAGACACCGGCGTGGGTGGTTCCCAGGCCCATGGCGGCCGTCTCGAGCAAGCTGGCGAGGGTGCAGTTGAGAGAATCGATACCGTGGTCGAAGAGTTCGCCGAGACCGCTCGAGGTTCCCGTTCGGCGGGCTTGTTTGCCATCGACATTGTCCATGGTCTGATACATGAACAGGCCGAAGGCGAAGCTGAAGTAGATCCATGATGGTCCCTGTAACATTGGCGATCCAGTTAGCATTTTCGCATGCGGTGGTCGGTTAGGTGACGTCAACGTACCGGTCCAACCAGATCTGGCATGAAGATCTCGAGTAGTATGATGTTACCCAAGATGAAGCAGAACCCGAGGAGGGTAACCATGTTTGGCGCGAGCCATAGCGGCAGCAGCTCGACGAAGGCGTTCCACTGGGAGAAGCGCGGAAGGTTAGCAGGAAGGTCTCATGAGGCAGGCATCCCGTGGGAGGACGAAGCCGGAGCTGCGGAGCGGTCTCGAGAGTGTCTGGGAGGAGGTGGACGTACAAAGGGGCCGAGGACGTATTTCGAGACGGGAGAGAGGTCGACGCTCGAATATTTGTACGTCTTTAGATGGGCAAGGGCATCGTCGGAGATGCACTCGGCAACCGCGCTCTCTGTTGGAGACAGTCGTCAGCCATACAACCTCGTACGTCATAGAGGGTAGTAGAACAGAGACACTTACTAGTATTGGGAGCCATGTTCCTACCGCTCGGGTTGGACGAGGTTGGATTGAATAGCGGTAGTGTTTCGCCTCCAGACATAGTGGGAGGAGGGGCCGGAGGGCGGAGGGGTCTGCGAAGGGAAAACGGGGACCCTTTAAAGGCGTCAGGGGAAGCAAAGCTACGCTGCACGGCGCCTGGCGCTGCACTGTAACGGGATGACTGTGTGCGGCGCGGCGCAGGTTTGACACACTCACACAAGCGCGGGCTGGGGAAGGAAAAAAAGAGGAGCTTGTTGCAACAGCAGTGTTGGGCGGTTCAGCCTTCATGCAGCGGTCTTGATCTGCCTTGTTTTTCGGGGGTTTGCGTGAAGGGGGCAAAACTGGTTGAGATGAGCGAGCTCTGGCATTGGTGTTTTGGGAAAGGCGGTGCGTCAGCCCCCTGCAGCCGCGTGCGCTGCGACCCACTGAAGACCGCGAGGCCACGGATTTTTCAGGGGACCAAGCAGTGCGTGCTCCAGCGCAGCTGGGACACAACCGGTCAAGGACTCGAACTAGACGATGGCTTTCAGTCCCCGACCAAGTGATAGATTACCGGACCGGGGGGGCGGTCAACGGCCAAGATTAGCGCTTGTCCTGTCACCATTCAGAGGGCGCCCTCAGAGCCTCCCCGGAGCCCCAAGACGCCCACTATGGGTTCAGCCAATGCTGCTGAGCGAATAGCTACACAAGGCCTGCAGGCAATGCCAGACATTTACTCAAACTCAACTCAACTGAAAAATTTTCAACTTAGCAGCTAATCTAATTATCAATCTACCCCGAGAAACTGAGCCCCGCTACCTCTAATGATCCCTCACGGCTCATCCTCCAGATATATTAACCGCGTTATCCCTGAGATGCTGTCGTCACAAGGGCCAGGAGCGCCACAAAGGCAAGACATGGCTCACGAGGGCAACGGGTGGCTCACGACAAGTGCGCACATGAGACGTTTTGTCCGTCTGGCCGACGTGGATCGATTGGTTGCGATTTGTTGGGGGCCGAGGATCCTTTCGTGCATAATGACATGTGCCTGTATCCACGAATGCAAAGGCGGTAGGGCCTCCGTTCCCTATTCGCGGCGAAATCAGGGGAAGCGGGTATACTTAATCGTCAGTCTAGTTAATCCGGACGGCGGCCGTGGTGCCGACGTCGGAATGCGTTGCAAGGCTGAACGACGACAACCCGAATTCCACGTCATTTCAGATTCGCATACAATGTTCACAATGCACAACATCAAGCTTTGGCCAACAAGGTCCAATATATTATTCCAACCCTTCAAAGCAAAACCCAACTCGACTTGGAAATGCAAACTGAAGTCGTCTCAGAGGTGGGTCGCAGGTCTGATGCCCTCACATTTTCTTCCTCCATCTGTTCTGTTCCGTCTCCTTTGTCTCCGTCTCAAATCATTCTCCCCATCCATGCTATTCTTCCAGGATTATTAGGAAGGGATATGCAAATCCCTATAAGCGAATAAAAAACAATGCTTGAAAGATTATGCCCATCCACCAACACCCAGACGTCCAAGGCTCTTAAAGGAATGAATCAGAAGACACGCAAAAAATATGCAACCAAATCAACATGTTTGGCCATTCACTCCTTGAGCGAATGACGGAGCGAACAAGGGCCTTATAGCTGCTTACAGCAGGGCGAATCCAATGAACATGCTGCCCATAACGACAGCAAGACCCCACTTGCGGCCGGCCTCAAGAGCAGCAGCCGAGCCGGACTTGTCGCTCGAGCTGGAGTCGGAGCCGGACGAGTCGGAGTCGCCGTTAACATCGGTGTAGACAGTGTCGGCGTCATCGGTGGCCGAGGCTGTCGCCTGGGCACCAGTGGCGGTAGCTGTCTTGGTGATGTTGTACTTCTTGGGGTCCTGGGCACCGCAAGGGTGCTCCTGACGGCACGCCGAAGCACAGTTGTTGTCGCCGTTGCAGTCGGTGACACACTGGTTGCCCCATTCGGTGCACACGAAGTAGGGGAGAGACAGGGAGTATTCGGAGACGTTAGGCTGCTTGCCGTTGCCGCAAATGCAGCCGTAGGTCAGAGATGTCTAGAGATTATGGGTTAGACGATACGGCAGAATTGGGTTGGTGGAAGGGGGGACAAACGGCATCACAATCGTTGACCTTGGTGGTTCCATCACCGATCTGTTGGCAGATGAGGGGGCAAGTGTACTTCTCGCTGGCACACCAGGCCTCTAAATCACCATCAGTCTCTACTTCTTCGTCTATCCCATTCCCTGGAGCTAGACAACTCACGTCGCTGGGATAGAGGCACGCTGTCGGGATCGATCACGTAGTCGGCCTGTGCAACGGCAACGAGGGTGGCGGCGACGGCTAGAACAGTGGAGCGGATGGAAGGCATGGCGATGTGTTGGAGGAATTAACGGTTCGGAGAGGTGTTTAGGTGGATGATCCGAGTATCGCGAGGAATAGGACGAAAGGCTACAGATCTTGGTGGTCAGCGGGGTGTACTTGAACTGGGATTTGGCCTGTCAAGAATTTCGAGACGTAAAAGTCTGAGGACGGTGCAGGTAGTTATGGAAGGTTGGGTTGGTATGCAGTATGATCCCCAGGACAACAGCACATCTGAATCCGGGCTTGGGTCGTGTGGCGGGTGGGTTCAGGCTCAACTCACAATTATTACGGGTGGGCGTTTGTATGAACGAAGGTACAAACGAGACGGCAGCGAGGGATAAAAAAGCAATCAGCAAACGATTGTCGGAGAACTCAAGCGAGAGGAGAAGTGGAGGATCAAGAGATGGCCGGATACACGGGAAAAGAGAAGAGACCGGGAGGAGAGAGGAGGCGACAGGACGGAATAGCCTTATGCAGAAATGAGCCAGAACCGGGGCTGAGACCCGCGGCTGGCATTATCACGACCGGTGACTAGCAAAGAAGCATCATCAAACAGGCTTAGCCCGTGGCCCAGGCACAGGCAGCGTAGCATCGCAAGCTCTGGGCGTGCTGGGCCGTGGCCCCGTGAGGCTCGGGTAGGATCCAACCATGGGCCGTACGACCCACCGCTCGGCGCGATGCGAGGCCAGGCTTTGGCCAGGGATCTGCTGCTAACACACTGCTAGGCGGAGGTGCTACTACATTGTACGGAATACGGATTTGTACCAAGTAATTACATGATATTCTGCCCGTAGGCCGTAGGGAGCTTGCCTGGGTAGCTACCTAGGCTGGCGCAGGTTGGCTCGCCGGGCTAGCAATTTGGCGTGAGCGCCAGTATGGAGATTGGAGAGCTTGGAGAGCTTGGGGACGCCACTGGTGTCGTGCCGGCGTGTTTCTCCAATCTCCAGGCAAGCCAAGCCGCTCCAGCAAGGGCCCTCTGGAAAAATGACCGCTGACGGACACATCTTGCATCTGCCATTGGCGTTAATTACTACATGCCGTTCTTGTTTTTGTTGCCGTTCGTTGTGATTGTCTCTCCCCATATCATTGGCTAATAGGTCTCAATAGGTCTCACTACCGCGGATCAACTCAGGCAGGTCTCTCTCCACTACAATGCCATCATCGGCTACCTCGGGTGATAAGCTCGGCCAGGTCTCCATCTCCCCGTCCCACAGACCACATCCAAAATGGCCGTATTCCCGCTCGCCTCCCATCCCCTCATTGCCTCAAATACAGCACCTCCAGTACCCTGTCCCAGGTGTCTCGCGGGTCGGTGGCGTCCTCGATGACAGATCTCACTCCGCCCGCAGCAAGCGGTCGGCCTTTCTCGTGTCATGTTATTACGTTGGTTGTGCATGTGCAAGACACCGCCGTCTGAGAGGCAACCGCATTGAGTAATGACTGCATCATCCAGGCCGGGCCGCGACACGACACTTCGCATATCGTACTTGTCCGTCAGCAGTTGGTGGAACTTACTGCATTGTGAGGGTCCCGCCTCCGACCCTCCGACCCTCCGCCCCAGCATTACGAGCCCACCCATTCCTGTCAGAAGAGTTACTACAGCATAGGCGGTGCGGCATCGCGGGTGAGTGGCCAATTGCCCGCTCTCGACTCCCGCAGAAGCAGCTCGGCGTCCAGGCCGGCCCAAGTGCGAGCTCGTATTTCTTGCATACGATGATAATGCCGAGAGTCCGCGCGATGCACGAGAGCAGTCGTGTGTCTGATCATGTTTGTGCACTGAATCAACCGGGCTGACTGAAAGGTGACGCCGAGACGACTCTGGCGGCAATAATTCCGGGCGGTAGAATGGCCGAGCACACTGATCAGCCTCCTTAATAAGGTTACTGCACTAATAGACAAGGTATTGGTTGAAGTGCGGATGGCAGAGTAAAAGGAGGCGCCGCCTACTAAGTAGCATCAGTCCGGGGTCTGAGGGGATTTGTCCAGGGTCTACCTCCGTACCGTCAACCGAGTCAAGTAACATCGCAAGCATCAGGTGGGTGGATGAATGCCAAGCTTTCCAGGTCTCCATGGCAGTCTAGACTCGCACAGCAGGGGCTACTTATGCGGTCCAGGGTCGACTGCGGGAGGCGTGCGCAACTCATTGGAGGCATGGCTTGGGTGGCCAGAGGACGGAGATAACAAGTGACAACATCGTTGGGTCTACTTGCTTTGACTCGCCTGGCTCAATATATTGACCTAAAAAAGTTTGGCCGAACGAGAAGTCTCACAAGATAGAGATTACAGAGGCCAACTACATTAATGGCTGGCAGCCCGTTAGACCTGGTCCTTGTGTAGGTAGTCATAAGCTTGCACCACCAGGAGACCAATCCCACCCATGGCGAACCACTCCATTTATTATGACCTTACGATAGGGCCTCCCCGCTCCTCAGTCGACATTCCCTCTCGTTAGGCTCAGGACTGCAAATATTATGCTGGGGCATATCAGCCGACTTTATAGATATGAGAGGCTAGCCGCCCCGGCCGAGAAAAAGATCCAGTACGCGGATAGATGCCCCAGACATCAAATCCTCGAGACATGGCCCCACCTTGTAGCACACCGAGAGCTGCAGAGCGCCGGATCTTGTTGGCTCACTTCCCTTTGAATCCCCGTGGGGGGGGCCGTGTTGGTTGGGCTGACGGACGGCACGGCACGGATGCTCATTCGGGGGCCGGAACGGGCATTCGCAGATTGATGGAGAGGCCGTCATCGGAATGCGGCGGCCGGGATACCGGCGTGGATGCCACTGCGGCAGTAGTATGTGCACAATCTCCCACGGGTACGGGATGTCACCGTAGGAAAGATGTGAACATCTACAGTAGCATCACCGGCAACGCACCTGAGCCGACATGACAGCAGAACTAATCACCCAAGTCACCAATTGGAAAACGGCGTGGGCATCGGCATTGGCATCCAGCAGCGCCCGATCAACGTTATTCCAATCCAACGTCCCGTTCCCTGGAGCAAGCCAACGCCGATGCGTCGAGTTTGTGCCAGCCAGTGGGGACGGGCGGGAGCCAGCCCAAAACACATTCCTCCTCCGGGACGCCGCCCGCCCTCTCTTCCGGCCGAAAGAAGCATGATGCCGACATTCTCAACGCCGGCCTTCTTTTGCAAAAACATAGCATCACATCAAAGCTTTAACCACGCCATCGGTTGCTGATCCGCGTATAGCCAGCCGCGCAGCCCTTCCTTCATTGGCCTTCATTTCCAGACACGTCATTACCGTTGACGTGCACCCTGTCCCTCCCCATCACGCTCCCTGCGCAGCGATATTGAGCCCCCTGGTGATCCAATCCTTCCATACTCGCAATTCTTCATTACGGATATCAACCGTCACGACTTTCAAATTCCATCATTCTTGCCAGCAGCAGAAACAACACCATCTTCATCGACGTCACAATTCCTCGGGCGATTTCAAACGAGCATCCTACTTCCACCCCGTCTCAAACCAGACCCCATCGCTTGGGCATCAATCGCAATATACCACCGGCCGTCCCCTCGTCCGCCGCGTGCGAATCCGATCTCCGAATCCTCCGAACCCACATGCCCTTTCCACTGTCGCATGGCTGAATGGCGCCGGCGGTAGATCGAGAGCGTGCCAATGGCAGCTGGGCGGGCACCGCATCTCCCGCGAGACCGTCCGATATCCCTTCCGCGTCCGTCGAGGAGTTCCACACCCCGCAGTCGTCGCTGCACAATGAGGCGCCCATCAGCATCGAACACCGCGACGAGGAAGATACCGTCTCTTCAGTCGTTTCCCCCAGCTCGGTCACATCTCCGCCGTATTGGGTGAACTCGCATGGTCACCAGCGCAATATCTCCAACGTATCCGTCGAGTCCATCCTCCCCGCCGGGGCCATCACCCTCCGCGACAACGAGACCAACGACTACAACGACCGCAATAATGCCTGCTGGGCCAAGAGCGTTGAGATATCCGACTACACCATTGTCAACGGCAGCGCCACCAACATCGGCGCTTTTGTTGTGTGGAACATCCGCGTCGAGACTCTCCATGTGGGTACTCTGCCAGCGAGGTGCAAACTGGGGACCGAACAGTATGACTAACCAACCACCCATAATTTTAGGGAAGCTACATGAACATCCGAAAACGGTATTCGGAGTTTGACGAGTTTCGACATCAACTGGTTTTGACCTTCCCCGGTTTCGAGGCGGCAGTTCCGGAGATTCCGCCCAAGAGCGTCATCTCTAAGTTCCGACCCAAGTTCTTGGAAAAAAGACGAGCTGGCCTCCAATATTTTCTCAAGTAGGCATCTCCACAATATTGACCTACTGGATGTGTGCTTACCTCGTCTTCAGTTGTATTCTCTTGAAATCCAGAGTTCTCTGGCTCGCCGGTTCTCAAGGAATTCCTCTTTGCATAGCGGCTGTATTCCCTTCATTGCTTCACTGGATATAGTTCACCCATCGGCTCTCAGGGAGGGCTCTTTCTGTACAAACGACATGCTAGTTTCTGCCTCGTCAATAGGCAGCAACGATAATGATAATGCCTTGGATGACGCACTTATGCGCCTCACTGCTGCTATTTTCGTACATGGTTCGATAGTCAAGTTCGTACAAGACATATGGATTGTTGTCTTTCTCTCGTACTTTTCTCATTTTTCGCCAAGCCGGCTCTTTGCTCCGCCGCCAACCCTTAAGCACATGTTGGTGGGTATGCCTAGAGGGCTGAGCGGCGTCTCACACGAGGCGCCATATTCCATCCATTCCCTACGCGCGGACCTATCGAATCTGCAACTGGAATTGCTTACGCAGTGCCAATGCTGTTTGCCGCGACGCCAAGTGCCGGCTTTCCGTGACAAGATACGGGACATGGCTGGGCGGTTGCCTCCTTGCGTCATCTGCGTCCATCATAAAAACGAATAGATCCGACACGAATTGACTGGACTATAGAAATCGAGGGGAGCATAATGAACTATTTCATGCCCTGTTTAATAGGGGGCGATTCTCAAGTAACTCCTTTAGGCGTTTGATAGTCTCGCATCGTCATACGCCGCGGATTCGCTGCAAGCCATGACGCAACTCGAGCTTCTAGAAGCCTGCTCCTTGCCGGTTTTAGCAGAGACCAGTACGACCCCACCATCACGGCACCCCCTGGGGCGCGCCAACTCCCAGATGTCCGTCATCGCCACTTCATCATCGACTGTTTTTCGCATTCCACGCAAGACAAAGGAATACATGGATTCCCTAGTTCCTCCAACGGCGGACGGCTTCGACCGTATCGCATCCGTGCAACAGGAACACGAGGACGAACAGAAGCGCAAAGCCCGAGAGCTCAGGCGTCAGTCGCTAAAGTCGCAAGCGCAACTTGAGCGCAACGTGAGCTCATCAAGTGTTGGCCAGGATGAGAGGGCGCAGGCTGCCCGGTTGATACAGAAAACCTTTCGAGGGCATCGCGCAAGGCGGGAGATGCAGGGATTCGGACTGGATGCAGGCACTCGATGGGCGACGGCAATCCGCGAGGCCCAGTTCCGGGAGGTAAACCGCCCAAAGTCAAGGGAAGACACGAACATATCCAATTCAGGGACAGGCAGCCCAGAGAGTAAACGACACTCATTGGCCCGAGAAAAGTGGAAGAAGGCCAGCATAGTTGCACGACGAGCAAACCACGACGATCTTCCCTCAGACTCGTCATCCTCAACATCTTCAGAGGAAGCATCGCCAGAAGAAAGGGCAGCTGCAAAGGCACGGCGCGAGCAGGAGAATGCCTCGCGCAGAAGCGAGGCTCGCGTCATGGGTCTCCAGTACTTCCTCGAGATGGTAGATCTCAAGCATCGCTACGGGAGCAATCTGCGCATGTATCATGAGGAATGGAAACGGTCCCCCACGAAGGAGAACTACTTCTACTGGCTCGACTACGGCGAGGGGCGCAACATCGAGTTAGATGCCTGCCCGCGCGATCGCCTTGAGCGAGAGCAAGTCCGATACCTCTCGCGGGAGGAACGACAATATTACCTCGTCAACGTGGACGGTGACGGGCGTTTGCGTTGGGCTAAGAACGGGGAGCGCATCGACACGACGGTGGAGTACAAGGACAGCATCCACGGCGTGGTGCCCTCAGATGACCCGACGCCGGCCTTCAACCCCATGGTCGAGTCAGGACATTCACGGAACTCTGTCGACACGAGCAGCTCGGACTCGACACTAGAGTCGATACGGGAAGCCGATCGGGCGGCCAAGTATGCAACGCCGGAGTTCGATGACAATGGAGGCTTCAAGAAGGTGACCCACCTATCGGCATCGACCGTATTCAACAAGCTGCTCCGCAAGTCGGTCAAGAAGAATACCTGGATCTTTGTAGCCGACACATCATTCCGACTATACGTGGGCATCAAGAATTCAGGGGCATTCCAACACTCATCGTTCCTCCAAGGCGGCCGAATCTCCGCAGCCGGGCTAATCAAGATCAAGAACGGGCGGTTGCGGTCACTATCGCCGCTGAGCGGTCACTACCGGCCTCCGGCGGCCAACTTCCGGGCGTTCGTACGGAGCCTGAAGGCGGGAGGCGTGGACACGAGCCACGTCGCCATCAGCCAGTCGTACGCGGTGCTTGTCGGACTAGAGGCGTACTTGCGGACTCGGCGCAAGGGTAAGGAGATGCTCGGGAAGCTGGCGCACGGGAAGGACAAGATCCTAGCACCAGAGGAGACGGCACAGCGAGAGGAGGATGCGCGGGACAAGAGTGAGAGCGCCGAGAAGGAGAGAAAGGCGTTGGAGAGGGAGGAGGCCGAGAGGGATGCCGAGAGTACCGGGGTGAAGGTGATGCAGAAGTTGAGGATTTCTACATCGAGACTTGATAGAGGGGGGTAGGGTGCTGTCGTGACAAGTGATTTGATATTAGACAGCATGAGACTGGCGGTGGCGGATCTTAATACCCCTTGAGCTATGATTATACGTTCACGACTTATGAATATAATCAGCATTAATGTCCATATAATTTTGAACCCTCGTCGTCTTGCATATAACCCGAAGTAGTTGCCATGAGAAACAGTGCTTCCGGTTCACAACGAGACTTCCCGTTCTTCATGTTGGCAGGCAGCCTCGACATCCGGTCGGTTACCCTATAGCGAGCACCGAATATGCTTGGGAGTGATATCTTGAGAAACGAGGTGTGATTAATATGGATAAAGATGTTCCACTGTGTTGGGCTACTGTATTTGATTGTGTAGGGGTGGTGTCGGCGAATTCCATCATTCGGCGCTTGCTTTGTTGCGATGAAATGTTTGCTTGTTATCGTGAATCTGTACCATTCGCAACTGTATTGCCAAGAGGACAGAGGAGGTCACAATCAGGCTAGGATAGCTGCGGAATGCTAAGTACGTACCCAACTCGTCGCAAAATCACATACGGCTCCAGAGACGGCTATTCAACCGGGTGCTTACCTGCGTCACAATACAATCTTCAAGTGTTTGTTTGGTCGCGGGAAGTCGAAAACCATCGGCCGCTCTCACCTCCAAACGCCCAGCGCACTGGCCTGGAATGCACCTCGCTGGAAGCGCCTTGGGCACGGGACTCCCACAGCGGGCAAGTGCCCTGTACGGAGCGCTGAGGTCAAGGCGCTCTAGGTGACCCGACAGCGTCACCCGCCCCTAAAACCTGCCCAAATAACGCCAAACGCCAACGCCACGAGGAAGGGAAGCACCACCCAAACGTCTGGTCGGTCGCACGAAACCGGTCGGGATATCCATCGAAAAAACATCAACAACGAGCGCTCCCATCGCGACAAGGCCGAGCCGGGCTCCGTATCCTGCAATCAGCCACCGAGACCGAGAACCATGCCAGGCTTCCTCACGTCTGTCAATGGCCTCCGTCACCCGCTCCACACGGCGCGCTGAGGGTCTTCACCCGCACCACCACGCCAGCGCCCACGGCCATCACCTGACGCCCTCAGCCGCGGCCAGCGCAGGCCTCTTCCACCAGGCTGCCCGGAACAAGCGGGCGCTCGAGGGCCCGGAGCGCGACTTCGACGTGATAAAGCCAAAGAGGAGTCGGATCGCCGTCGAGATCCTCGCCAAGGGCTCGCAGAACCTGGCCGACGCAGTACGGGTGCCGCCTGCACCTGTACCGCGCCCGCGACCGGCCGTAACCACGGTGAACCCGCCGCCTCTGCCCACGACGACGACGACGACGACTGCCGCAGCCCCCGCGACGAACACCGACCAGAACCTGACAAAACACCAGGCCAAGGTGATAAATGGCATCAAACACGAGCTGGACAGGCTACAGCCGCAGTCCAAGGACACTCGGGAGCAGGGGCGCAAGCTTCGCTCGCAAGAAGCCACGAGATTCAAAAGCGAGCTCTCTGCGTACTTTCCCGAGTACGACGAGGTGATTGGGAATGACCCCAAGGAGCATCGTACGTATAGAAAAAAAAATCCCATCGCTCTCTAGAGTCTCCTCTTTGCGCCAATCTGGTTACTGACCAATTTTAGATGTGTTTAACGTCGAGACGCCGATTGTCGTCGTTGACTCCGACCCCGACGCGCTGCAGCAAACTCCCAAAGCGCGGTGCAGCGACCCCACCAGGCTGACCAATACCCTGCACGAGGATATGGCGATGCCCTGTTCAACGACGTGTTTGATGCGCAGCGCATCGATTTTAGCTTCCTCGAGGCACAGTACAAGAACAAGGCTCTTGAGGACCCCTTGCCGGACAAGCTGTTCCAGCCCGTACATAGGCGGGCAGAGAGGCTCGAGCGGTCGATACGGAATACCGAAAAAGGACGGGCCCAGCATGAAAAGGACCAGATCATCCGGCTTCTGGAGGGACTCCAAGGCCATGACTGGTTGAGAGTAATGGGCGTCAGCGGCATTACCGAGACTAAGAAGAAGGCGTTTGAACCAGCGCGTGACCATTTCATCAAGGGCTGCCAAGCCATTCTTGCCAAGTTCCGTAACTGGATTTTAGAAGAGAGGCGGCGGAAGCTGGAGAAAGAGAAGGCTCTCGCTGAACGAGCCGGAGAGGATGATTCGGATTCGGCACATGCCGAGGAGGACGGTGATGATGACCATGCTGCTAATGACGATAGTAGCGACTCAGCATCACCGGCCAAGCAGCTCCAGGAAGAGGCCATGGCTAGAACCAAACCACCGACCAAGGGCTCCAAGAAGCGGCGAACAACGCCTCAGCCATCTGCTGCAAAACAGCCGGCGGCCAAAGCACCAATTCCCAAACCGGCCAAACCTCCTAAGCCCCCCGAGCCGCCCAAGGAGTTCAAGTCGTTCTTCAGCAAGAGGTACGAGCGTGATGGGGCGTTGAATCGCCATAGGCGGGCGGGAAGGAAGGTGATGGCATGGGGACACCCGGTCCCTGAGATACCCCAAGTTGATTTTGATTTGCCGGAAGAATTCCTTGATTCAGATGCATTGAAGGCCCGGGAAAGGAGGAAGCGCCGGGACAGGCGAGGCAGCAAGAACTGAGAGCGAATTAGCATGGTATTCGTTGCCTGTAATAACACTAAAGGGATATGGAGAGAAGGGCATGAAGGGCATCATTTCGGAATGGCGTTTGGGAGGTTCTCCCATCATGGAAGATGAGGATTTGTGCGGACGGGCCTGTGTACGATTTGTAGTAGTTAACTGTGCCCACGCTTTCAGAACATACACGTGTCTTTTTCAAGTTGATCGATCAATGTCAAGGTCGTCAAGGTCGTTGAGGCCGTCAAGGTCGGCATATAGTTGTTCCTCGTGAGCTGTGACACGGCGGAATAAGCTGTGTCGGATGGCTGGCTCCTGACTGAGTCAAATTCCGGATGCACCCGCCACGACCATGGCACAGCCGCGGGGATGGATAGAAGTTCGCCAGTGCACTGAACAGGAGACTGCGTGCATTGGAACACTCATGTCGGTGGTGCTGGACACTGTCATGTTGCGCAATGCCGGCGCGGTTGAGAGCTTGCGATTCTTGGATGCAAGTACACAAGGCGTAATGAGGCGCAACGGCGCTACGTACTTGGTTCACTCATCGATGGGTGGGTGAGGCTGGTTGAGCCGCATGTGGCCCGTGCGCAACAGCTCCCAACGCGCCTCCGAGCCGCGACTTCGTTTCCTTCCCGTCAAGGTGCACAGGCAATTGAGGCACAACAGCCCTGTGTTTTCCTTCTCGGGCGTGCACTCCATCACAATTTCTTCTTGCCACTCTCTCGTTCTAGACTATTTCGCACCCTCTCTCTTGTTTTTCCCTTTTGCCATCTGCTCTCCCGTCGCGGACTGTTTCCCCCTGCTGCCGCCTCCTACGAACCGTCTCCGCAATCTACCAACGTGCGCTGGACCACCGAACAAAGGTTATGCCTACGATCACGACCACGACCTACGCCGAATAACTCTTGCGCACACGATAGGCGTCACCGAAAAGCTCTCGCGACGGCACGAATCGAGACCTCCGTCCTCATCGATGCGACATACATAATCACTGAGCTCGCGGGGGCCTTTCGGCCTTAGTTTTCGTTTGACCCTGCTCCCGACCGTGGAAATGGCGACCGACGGCCTGTTGCACGATCCCGTGGAGGAGAAGCACCCGCTCTTGGGCCTAGATGATGACCTTCCACCCATCGAGGACTTGCCGATTCTTGAGTACTTCGTCATCAAGCAGGAGGTGAATCTTGAGGTCAACTTTCGCGACAAGCGCATCGATGGCACGACCGACGTAATCCTCGCCACCTTCAACGACAAAATCGAAGAAGTCGCGCTCGACGCCGCGAACTGCGAAATCGACACGGACAACGTCTACGTCACCGAGCTGCGCGAGGTCAACGGGGAGATCGTCGAGGGCCTGAAGCGCAAGACCCACCGCGGTGTATACCGACCCGTACGACAAGCTCTCACACCCCAAAGGCTGGAACTGGAGAGCCGAGCATCATGATCTCCGCCGAATCAGAGCGCGCTCGTTGTTTCATAGCCGAAAGACCGACGTCCCCGCCGAGAATAGAGAATTCGAGGGCTGCACGCCGGTCTATGGGTCGCTCAAGGTGAATCTGCGTGGGAAGGCAGACCAAGATCGGCCGAGGCTCATCATTAGGAAATCGACGGGCCTTGATACGATGGATAGGACCAACAAGCAGTTCAAGCTCACCATTCCGTTCACCAATACCAACCCTCGAGACGGCATTCAGTTTGTCGGAGTAGACCCCCTCGACAACCGTTTCACCCACATGTACACTCGAAGCTCCATCAACCCGGGGACTGCTTCTTGCATCTTCCCATGTGTCGATGATCATGGATCACGTTGCGATTGGCGGATATCCATCAAATACCCCCGAACACTCGGAGATGCCCTCCAGCAGGCCTTGGCCACACAGCGGAATGGCTCGGGTGGGGATAGGATGCAGATCGATGGACAAGAGCGATCACATAACCTTGCCGAAGAGGACAAACTCAGAGAAATGTCTGTTGTCTGTTCAGGTTTCCTTATGGAGGAGACTGTGGACCCAGATGATGACCACAAGAAGATCATGACTTTTGAGCCGGAGAAGAAGGTTTCGGTACAGAAGCTTGGCTTCGCGGTCGGCCCTTTTGAACATATCGACCTCTCATCTGAGTCCCGAACGGAAGAGGATGAGGTGAAGCTGGGTATGAACGCGCTCAAGGTCCATGCTTACTGTCTACCGCACCGAGCCGATTGGGTCCGCAACACATCTGCTGCTCTGACCATGGCAGCGGACTTTTTCACATACACCTTTGCTAGGTATCCGTTTGGAAACTTCAAGTTGTGCTTTCTGGATGACCTGGTTGAAGATACCGTGTCTCTCTACTCGATGGCATTTGTTAGCAATCGGTTGCTCTTCCCAGAAGACATCATGGACACCGAGATCGATGTGACGAGAAAGATCGTCTACACTCTGGCTAGCCAATGGATCGGCATCAACATGATTCCCAACACCCGGAACGATCTGTGGCTTGTCATCGGCATTGCCCACTACATGACAGATCTCTTCATGAAGCGCCTGTGTGGTAACAACGAATACAGGTTTCGGATGAAAATGCTGTCGGATCAACTTGTCGAGGTTGACAACGAGCGACCATGCTTGTATGACCTCGGACCTCATCTCCACTTGGGAGAGTTCGAGATGGATTTCATGACCCTAAAGGCTCCCCTCGTTTTCTTCATTCTGGACAAGAGACTTATCAAGGCCTCTGGCGGCCATGGATTGACTCGCATATTGCAGAAGCTCTTGACCAAGGTCCAGATCGAGAGCTCAGACAAGTCAACAATTCTCGAGACGGAGAAGTTCAGGACGACCTGCGAGAAAGGGGCTAGGTACCGACTTGAGACCTTCTGGAGCCAGTGGGTTTACGGTTCTGGATGTCCTCGTTTCGATGTCAAGGCCAAGTTCAATAAGAAGAGGCTCTGTGTTGAGTTGACTCTGAATCAGATCCAATCTCAGATCACCAAGAAACCCGAGCTGGAGAGGTCTGACTTCCTCCGAGTTATCAAGGAGCGCCGTGCTGGAGTTAAGCTTGGTGAAGTGCAGCCGCTTTTTACTGGACCCATGACTGTTCGAATCCACGAAGCCGATGGAACCCCATACGAGCATATTCTTGAGATTCGCGAGGATGCGACACGATCCACCAAATTCGAGATCCCCTACAATACCAAGTACAAGCGACTAAAACGTACTCGGCGTATGAAGGAGAAGCAAAATGTTGGAGCCAGCATGGACACAGAAAACCTCGACGACACCCTCCTCTATTGCTTGGGTGATGTTCTTCAAACCCCAGAGGAGCAACGGGACTGGGAGTTGATTGACTGGGATCCTGATACCGAGAGGAAGATGGACCAGGAGTCCTACGAATGGATTCGCGTGGATGCTGACTTCGAGTGGGGTTGCGATATGAAGCGGACCCTCGAGCCATACATGTACGTGTCTCAACTTCAACAGGATAGGGATGTGGTGGCTCAGCAAGATGCCATGCTGTACCTTACTCACGGACCCCTTCATCCTATTGCCTCTGGTTTCCTCGTCCGGACGCTTATCGACCGACGCTACTTCCATGGTATCCGGACGATGGCTGCAGAGGCTCTTCCAAGGCAAGCCAACATCAAGGACATTTCAATGCTTGGCCTTCGACAGCTGATGAAGGCCTTTACCGACATGTTTTGCCACAATGAGTCCAGTCAGCCGAAGCCAAACGACTTCTCAGACAAGAAGCAGTACAACGTCCGTCGAGCCATCATCAAGGCTATTGCACAAGTCAGAGACGCCAACACTTACAAGTGCCCACTGGAGGCTCGGCAATTTATCCTGGACCAGCTCCTCTTTAACAACAATGAGGATAACCCCTACTCGGACCACTTCTACATTTCCCTTCTCGTTGAGACGCTGGCCATCTCTCTCGTTCCTTCAAAGCAGGACGAGTGGTATGCTCGTCAGAACAAGGTGCCGATTGAAGAGGAGAGGCAATTTCTCGAGAGGGCTCTGGAGCAGATTGAACGTGTTCTTAGACGGGACGAATGGACAAACTCCTACCAGAACATCTGGACAATTGCTGGGTTGGAAGCAAAGCGGCGGTTGATGAAGGCAGAGGTCATTCCTAAGAGCTATCTTGACTTTGGGCAGTATTTGCTTGATGGAACCCGAGATCTTATTCGGATCAAAGCCTTCGAGTCATTGGTCGACCTTGGGGCGATGATGGATCCTACGGTATTCACCTTTTTTGGTGTATTCTCTCACCACAGATCGATCACCCTTTGTCCGCACCAAACTCATCGAGGCAGCGGCTTCTGGTCTCGCGGCGATCGCATTCGGAGAGCATTCCAAGGCCGTTAAGAACGAGCCTGCCCCAGATGAAGGAGACGCGCTTTTGCTTGTCCAAGACAGTGCCCAGGAGATTGAGGCTCGAAAGGAGATGTTTGCAAGAAAGGAAAACCTGGACGCAGCTCTGAAGGCTCTGCGAAAAGAGATGGAAGAAACATACGGCGGGGATGAGCGACACTACAGCACGGCGATGCGCAAGGCCCTGGACCACCCTGGTCTAGGCCGGGCTGAGCTGGAAAGTATGCTTGATTTGGCGGCGATGATGTTTGAGGAAGCAAGCGACTGGGTCGTCACGGTTAACCTGCCTAAGGCTTGGAAGGCTGAGCGACCGGCCCAACAGCTTGCCAACAGGGTAAGAAATCTAAGAGATATGATACAGGATACGCATACTAACCGCTCGCAGTTGACTGTCATGTTCAAGTCGTACTACAAGACGAAGCCCAAGGAGCCTATCCCTCAGCCACCACCTCCCGCACCAGTCCCTGCACCAGCCCCAGCGCCGGTGGTTGCTCCTGAGCCCAAGCGACCTATTCCCCTCCCGAGAACTTCATCAATCAAAATCAATACCCACAAGATCTCTACTCCCCAGCGGCCAATGTCTAATCCTCCTCCGGAAAGGGATACGATTGTAGCGTCGCCGGTGGTTTCCGTTTCTCGCCAACCGAGTGTTTCATCCTCATCGGCCTCGAAATCTTCTCGGCCGCCAGAGCCCTCTTCTGCCTCTTCAGCTAAGCGGCCTCGCCCGGAAAAGGAGGAGCACCATCCTTCACCGGCCCCAAAGAGACCCAAGGTGGAAAAGTCACTGACTTCGGAGTTTGGTGGCGAGCGGAAGAAACGTCGCATGGTTACTCTCAAGACAAGAAATCCAAAACGTCTTGCTTTGATCCTGGGCCACCATCCGAAACCGATTGCCAATGGGAGGACGTCCCTACCTTCAGGGAATCGCAAGGAATCCCCATCCGCTTCATCCATCAAAGATTCTATCACTGCCAAGCCTGCGAGGAAGCCTCTGCCTTCGGGGGAGCAGCCCGTCAGGAGAGCTTTGCCAGGAGGCCCAGGCGCCTCGCCACACCCCCCTACGCCAAGCCCCAAGATCTCGCTGAATGCCCATTCAGCCTCCACGCCAAAGCCAAAGGTACCAAGCCAGGCGGCTTCCACGCCGACTACGGGGTCTGTGCGACCCAAGATCAAGATTATTCGCAAACCTCATCCACCACCGCCCGCTCCTTAGAAAGAACCAGGGGAGCCAAGTCGGAGACGTATGGATAAAACAAGCAATGGAATTTGGGGCCGAGTCAACATACGAGAGCCCGAATTACATATCACAGAAAGAGGAACAGGAAATGATACAGAGTGGCGTGTATCAACCCACCGATAATGGCGAGACGAGGACGCCCTTCGAGCCTGTCACCCCTCAGTCTCTTCCATCTCTCCCAAGCGAGACTACATCTGAGAGTGAAGTGAGTGAAGTGAGTGGAGAAGAAAATGGTCGGACACAATTTGGTGTTGAGGTCGAGGCCAACGACCGGGAAAGGACTTTGATGACCCGTTGAAAGTTGATTTTGATGTTTGAATAGATGCAATGGCGTGCATTGCATTGCATTTGGCGTTGGGCGCGGAGTGAACCAGACTGCCGGTGGGGTTGGCGTGCGGAAGGGAGTGGTAATGACTGTACAGTATTCAGAACACAATGCTTTAGATATCCCCTTTGAAGCCATGCCGCTATCTTTTTATATATGTGTAATGTGTTGTCAAGGAGTTAATGCGATGCCATCAAAGTGAGTATGTTTAAATTCTCCATGTTGCGAGTAGCTCACGACCTTATGTCCGGTGCTCTGATTCTATACATCACGTGTTACATGGCAGAATGATCCATGTGATACTGTGTGAAGCTGTGGTCCAGCAACTTTGAACGCATCCTTCCACCCGAACCGGCACCAAAATAAGACAGCTTCAGGTTCTCGGCTTCGGAGTATTGATTGTCCTATGAGATCCGGGGGATTTCTAATCGTGTCCCCACCAACCAAGGTTGTCTGGGGCGATGTACGCGTTGAAAAGGGTTCCAAAGCGTTCCGAAGGCCAGAAAAATGGAGATAATTGGTGAACCATGGACGGCGAAGATTACACGGAATAAACTCCAAGTTAATTGTCCTTGAGGGCTGCGTACAGCGTCGTTTTTCCGAGCCATCAGCTGGCTTTGTTTTTCACCGTTTCGGCCGACGTCGGCCAGTGGCTGGGGATTCGTAGTGCCGCCGGTTGCCGGTCCAAAACAGACAGCATGAGCAGCTGGCGCGACTGCCACACCCCGAGATAAGCCCGCCGCGGGCCAGCCTTATCACCACGTGATGCGGAATCTTCCGCGCGCTCCCAGCCCAGTGCGATCTTCGTCCAGATCTCTCGTCACCCGAGCCGGAGGAGCTCTTTCGCAAGTTTGCACGAAACGCTGGAATCCCGCCCCGTCGCCGTCTTTTCCATTGTTCATTCTATCCCCACGCCCCAGAATTTGTCCAGAGGACGTCCGTCTCCATGTAGAGGCCTGCTGGCGCTGGCGTTTCCCATCCGGTGTAAGTTCTCTTTTTTTCTTGCGTCGCGACCGGCCTCACTTTCTCCTGAGCTGTGAGCCGCCTTGTTACGCAGCGTCCCGCCACCTCCCAACGGCTCCCCTCGCCCGAAACCTGGCGCCGCGCGACCTCATAGCAGCTCCAGCGCTGGATCCGAGCTTCACTGGATGGTTAGGCTAATCGTTCTTCCCCCCGCAGATCAGCATGAATAGCCAGAATCTTCATGGCGGCAGTGGCGTTGCGGGATACGATCGAGATCGCGAGATGGACGAGCAACGACACCGGGCCATCCAGCAGCACGAGGAGATGGCACGGCGAGATCAAGAACGAGAACGAGAACGAGACCGGGAGCGCGAACGCGAGCGCGACCGAGATCGGGAATCCGGCGATCGCTACCAATCGACGCCTCATCACAGCACCGCGGGCTCCATCCCTATCCACCAGCCGGTAGCCTCCCGCATTTCCGGCGCGATCCATAGCCCGGGCGGATTGCTTGCAAACCACAACGGCAACGCACCCCCGATCCCTCTCGGCGCCCCCCCCGGTGGCCCTCTGGCCAACTTTGGCGGTCCGCTGCAGAACGAGCACAACCGCCTGATCCAACACGGTGGACAAAACAACGCGAACCCGCAGCATCAGATGTTTGCGCCCATGCCGCACACAACCGCCCCTTCGACCTCTTCGCAAGCCGTGACGAGCGGCGTGGCAGCGGTATTTGGTGGCCCGCTGCAACAAGAAGGCCAGCGTGGGGCTCAGCAGGGTGCGCCTTTCCCCCCAGCAGGCTCTGCTGCTCACCAGATCCCCGGCGGCATCACTCAAGGGCAGCAACCGATTCTTAATGTGAGTACATGCCATTTCTGTTCTTTGTTACCCATCGGGTGGGGTTTTGTTGGTGGCGCGAGTTGTGTTTGCTCCTGGCGGGCAGCCGAAACTGAGCTGGCCAAGCCACAAGCTCAACACCATGGCGGTGATTCACGCGCACACTTGCTCGATAATTCGGTCAAGCTGCTCTCCACCTCCCTTCACCTTTTCTCAAACCCTCCCTGCTCTCCACGAGATATCTTGTTGTGCGATACAAGGCGCATATCCTTGAACATCTTGCGGCAACTAGCACCACAGTGGCCCATTTCAAGCAATGGATCTTAGCCTCTTACTCGATGTCCCGACGCTTGCGGGTGACTTGGTTGGTGTTTTCGGAAATGGGGGAGAAGGGGTGATTATTTACTGTGACGGGAATGCTTCAATGTGGTGCAACTACCACAGCTACATCGTACCGCACATCCACTTGCCCATGTTCAACCAGCGATAGGAGAGGTCAAATGCTAACAAGTTTTCTTCCAGGATGCCCTCACATACCTCGACCAAGTCAAAGTTCAATTCCACGACCAGCCCGATGTCTATAACCGGTTCCTTGATATTATGAAGGACTTCAAGAGTCAAGCGTACGCCCGAACCCTGCTTGCGAAAGAGGAACAAATATTGACAAACGTAGAATCGACACGCCTGGAGTTATTAACCGCGTTTCGGAGCTTTTCGCTGGTCACCCGAACCTGATCCAAGGATTTAACACCTTCCTGCCTCCGGGCTATCGGATCGAGTGCGGTGCCGGCAATGACCCCAACACAATCAGGGTTACAACTCCTATGGGGACCACGGTCCAGTCGATTACTGGTCGCGGAAACCAGCCTGATGGCCATGGACCCGCGGGGGGCAACCAGCCCCTCTTCCAGGAACGCGGTGGACAGTGGCAGCAGCAGAGGCCTCAACACAGCATCGAGAGCCCAGAGGCTACATTCAGCACCCCCGTGCAAAACGGGGCGAGCCTATTTGTCCAGGCTGCTGCCCAAAACGCTGCCTTTGAGAGCGCAAACTCGCAGCGTAGTCGTGCTCAAGGCACTGCCGGCCCTGGTGATACACCCAACACCCGCCACGCTTTGACCCCTACTCCCCAAGGACAACCAGCAGTAAACGGCAACGCGGCTAACCAAGCAAACATGGAACGTCGCGGACCCGTGGAGTTTAACCATGCCATCAGCTACGTGAATAAGATCAAGGTACGCCCCGCAGCCTGGATTTGGTCAGTGTAGGAATTTATCAGCTAACCACATGTGTCAGAACCGATTTCAGGACAAGCCTGAGATATACAAACAGTTCCTTGAGATCCTTCAGACATATCAGAGGGAACAGAAGCCCATCCAGGACGTTTACGCTCAGGTCACGACTCTGTTCAACTCCGCCCCTGACTTGCTGGAAGACTTCAAGCAATTCTTGCCGGAAACCGCTGGCCAGGCTAAGGCGACTCCCGGCCGGATGGAGGATGGCACGCCCACGGGCCCTAGCCACACTCCCCAGCCTGGAATGAGAGACGGGCAAAAGTTGCCCCCTCTCGGAAGCTTTGCGCCTCCAGCAAGTGCAAGCAAGGACAACAAGAAGCGACCACGTGCCGATAAGCAGGCCGCCAACGCAGGAGCTCTCCTTGCCGAAGCAGCGGCGAGCTCTCGAATCGCTCCTCCCAGCGTGAATGGCAACAAGAGACCCAAGCTCAACCATGTCGCTCGACCCCGGGCGACAACTCTGCGGTTGAGCCAACGCTTACTCCCGTGATGCCTGAGCCGTACCCAGCGCGATCCTTGTCCACCTCTAACCAGGATGAGATTGCATTTTTTGAGCGCGTCAAGAAGTTCCTTAGCAACCGGTCTTCGATGAATGAGTTCTTGAAGCTATGCAACCTATTCAGCCAGAACATTATCGACAGGAATACCCTCTTCCACAAAGGTGCTCTCTTCATCGGCGCTAACCCTGACTTGATGAGCTTCTGGAGAACCTTTGTCGGAGTTGAGACCCAGGATGTGGTCATTGACAACCGCCCGGCACCTCCAACTGAAAAGGTTTCGCTGAGCAACTGCCGGGGATACGGCCCAAGCTACAGACTTCTCCCCAAGAGAGTAAGCGGACTGTCTTGACATTGCCAGTGTGCTTTGCTAACATATGTGGAAAGGAACGTCTCAAGCCTTGTAGTGGTCGTGATGAGCTCTGTAACTCGGTATTGAACGATGAGTGGGCCTCGCATCCCACTTGGGCATCTGAGGACTCTGGATTCGTCGCCCACCGCAAGAACCAGTTTGAGGAGGGCCTTCACCGCATCGAGGAAGAACGCCACGACTATGACTTCAACATCGAGGCCAACCTGAAGTGCATCCAGCTTCTGGAGCCCATCGCTCAGCAGATGCTTGCCATGTCTCCAACCGAGAGGGAGGCATTCCAGATGCCTGCTGCACTTGCCGGACAGAGCACCTCGATATTCAAGCGTATCTGCAAGAAGATTTACGGCGATAGGGGCATTGATGTTGTCAACGACATGTATACCCATCCCTTCGATGTCGTGCCAGTTCTCCTGGCCCGAATGAAGCAGAAAGACGAGGAGTGGCGATTTTCTCAGCGTGAGTGGGAGAAGGTCTGGCATGCCCAGACTGACAATATGCATCTCAAGAGTCTGGACCACATGGGTATTCTTGTCAAGCAGAATGACAAGAGGAACCTGACTGCCAAGCACCTTGTTGATGTCATTAAGACGAAACATGAGGAACAGCGCCGAGAGCGAGCTCTTAAGGGCAAGGCGCCTCGACACCAGTTCGTTTGGGATTTTGCGGACAAGGATACAGTTATTGATCTTCTCCGCCTGATGATGTTGTACAGCTTGCATAGCGGTCAGCACAGCAGTCAAGAAAAGGAGCGTATCCTCGACTTCTTCGAGATGTTCATTCCTGCTTTCTTCGACATCCCCGACGAGCACATCCAGGACAAGCTCCCTAAGATTCAACCGGAGTCTGGCGAGGAGGAGATGGAAGACCATACACCCGCCGAGCTCACCAACGGCCGTAGCCGCCGCAACGGCAAGAAAGGAGATCTGCTTAGGGGGGTTCTTGACCCTGGCCGCAACGGTAGCAAGACACGAGGCCAGAAGGAGGACAGTGCAGCATCTGGAAGCAAGGAAACCACTCCTGATGTTACCTCGGCGAATGAAGAGGAGATGCCCGACGCATCCGAGGACGCTGCGGCGCACGACATGTCCAACGAGCGGTGGATGCCCAGTATTCCCAAGCCGGTGGTTGTTGGTCAGAGCGACGCCTTGCTCAATGCGGATGGCGAGCTGAAGGCTGACGGGTTCTTCACTCGACCATGGTACAACTTCTTCTGCAACCAGACGCTGTTTGTCTTCTTCAACATCTTCCAAACCCTGTACCGGCGTTTGCAGGATCTCAAGGACAGCAAGGAGACTGTTGCCAAGGAGGTCGTGCGCCTCAACAACGAGAAGCCAGCTCGGGACATTGGCTTCACCGAGAACCATATGAAGTTCTTTGACCTTAGCGACGACCCCGAGACTTACTGGCCCAAGACGCTCGAGCTCATTGAGGAGTACATTACTGGTGATGTAGACGAGAACCGGTACCAGGATGTTATGCGTCACTACTACCTCAAGACAGGATGGAAGGTGTACACGATCCAGGACCTGCTCAAGACGCTCTGCCGACTGGCCCTCACCTGCAGCAGCACCGACGCGAAGGAGAAGACACCCGATCTGATCCAGCAGTACCTCAGTAGCCGCGACAAGGAGGAGACGAGCTACCAGACCGAGATCAGCGCCAGGAAGTTCGCCGAGAAGTGTGTAAAGGATGGCGACATTTTCGTCGTTTGTTGGGTAAGTCAAAGTCGTGCTCTGTCTCGGATAGAAGACTAACAATGCTTGCAGTTCCCTGGCAAGTCAGAGGCTACGGTCCGATGGCTGCAGCGAGAGGAGACGACGTTCTACATGGACGAAATGCAGCTCCGCGAACGTTGGCAGTACTACATCTCGTCCTTCATCCGCGTGGAGCCTACGGAAGGAGTACCACGATCCAAGCTCCAGAAATCGGTGCTAACGCGCAACTTGCCCTCCGGTGACGCCGACTCGGACGACGACAGCACCCCCAAACCCGTCTCGTACAAGGAGAACCTGACCATCAGCATTTGCCTCAAGAGCTCCAAGATGGTTTGGGCCCCCGGTACCTCCGAATACGTCGTTTACGGCCAGGCACCTAAGACGCGCGATCAGCGTGAACGCCGCGAGAAGTTCCTCCGCGCCCTCACAAACTACCGAGAGGGCAAGCTCCTTGAGAAATGGGTGCACAACCCTTCGTGGACAAAGGATCTCAGCCCCGAGGAGGTCCAGGAGCAGAACAAGAACTTCCGCCGTTGGATGGACGAGGGCATTGTGCCTCCAGGCGCTGCCGAAGAGGACGCGGAGATGAACTAGACGGGAAAACCTGCTACGCTATCCTCTCTCTGCGGAGAGATAAAAGAGGCAAAAGGGATGGAAGAGGAGCGGGATGATGATGTTGTTTCAGGTACTCTGCGGAAATGGGAAACAAACATGGCCCACCCGGCTTGTGGATTTGCACCGCACCGGAGTAGGGACCGGATTATGGCCGGGGGAATCTCACCAGCGTTTGTTTTTGTGTGTCGTGGTTTTGTTTTCTAATTCGTTTTTTCTATTATTGCACTCCTTTGCTTTCCTGCCTGTTGAAAGGCGTGGAAACTGGATTTGCGGAGACTCTGCTCTTTCTCTCTTTGTGTTGTTGTAGGAGGAGGCGATCCAGGTATTGCGAGTCTCCACCATAAAAAGGAGGGGAGGGGGGGGTCCGGGTGAATATGAGAAGGGGACATTTTCCTCTCTCGCTTGTACTCTAGATTATATAGCCCTTGCACGTCCGTCCATATCTTATAAAGTGGCTATTCCTACTCTCTGTTGTGCTGTGTCGGCGTGAACTTGCATGTGGTGCACTGGGTGAAATCATGTTTATTTTACTTTCAATTAGATAGATCTACTGGATATAGATATAGAGCAGCAACGATTTGAATCGTCAGCTATACCAATATGCATTAGGTATAGTGACGCGCTTTTTTGTATCCTCGTGCCGTATCCCATTCATGTAAGTGGCTGTACGCCGTTAAAATATGTCATTTAAGTCGTTATGTTTTGACGTCTACTGCAGGTTCTCAATGACCATGGCAGAGGCACCACCACCGCCGTTGCAGATACCGACGGCACCAATCTTGGCCTTCTTCTCCTTGAGGACGGAGGTGAGAGTGGTGACGATACGGGCACCGGAGCAGCCGAGAGGGTGGCCAATGGCGACGGAACCGCCATAGACGTTGACCTTGTCAAGGTCAAGGCCAAGGATCTTGCCGTTGGCGAGGGCAACGGCGGAGAAGGCCTCGTTGATCTCGTAGAACTCGATCTGCTCGGGGGTGAGGCCGGCGTGCTTGATGGCCTTGGGAATGGCTAGGGCGGGAGCAATGGTGAAGCGCTCAGGCTCGCGCTCAGCATCACCCCAGCCGAGGATCTTGGCAATGGGCTTGAGGCCAAGCTCCTTGACCTTGGCCTCGGAGGCGAGGACAACAGCGGCAGCACCGTCGTTGAGGGGGGCGGCGTTGGGGGCGGTGACGGTGCCGTCGGGCTTGAAGGCAGGGCGCATGGCCTTGAGCTTGGCCTCGTTGAGGTTCTTGACCTCGTCATCGGTGGTGATCTGGACCGGGGGCTTGCCTCGGCCGCCGCTGACCTCGACGGGGACGATCTCGGTGAAGAGACCAGCTGCGGTGGCAGCCTGGGCCTTCTTGTACGAGTTGATGGCGTACTCGTCCTGAGCCTCACGGGTGAGCTCGTACTCGTTGGCGCAGAGCTCGCCGGCGAGGCCCATGTGCTCCTTGTTGTAGGCGTCGGTCAGACCGTCCTTGAGGACGCCGTCGACGAGGGTCTGGTCGCCGTACTTGGCGCCGGTTCGGAGGTTGGGGAGGTAGTGGGGGGCGTTGGACATGGACTCGGTACCGCCGGCGACGACGATGTCGGAAGTGCCAGTCATGATGTTCTGGGCTCCGAGGATGATGGCCTTGAGGGCAGAGGCGCAGACCTTGTTAACAGTGGTGGCAACGGTGGACTGAGGGAGGCCGGCGCCAATGGCGCACTGGCGGGCAGGGGCCTGGCCGAGACTAGAAACTGTCGGTCAGCATGCGAGAGGTTCCGCGGTGTAGACGACGATGCGACGATGGAGTTCTTGGGCGTAGAGGAGAGGATCGTAAGGCCAAATCCCCAAGTCGCGGAAGCGGGACAGGCAGAGAAACAGAGGGATATTTGGAACGTACCCAGCGGAGAGGACATTGCCAAAGAAGACCTCGTCGACATCCTCAGGCTTGATGCCGGCTCGCTCAACAGCGCCTGAACCGTGTTAGCACCTGAAAGCCCACAGAAACAAGGATCGTGTAAGTATACCTTTGATGGCAGTGGAACCAAGCTGGGTCGCGCTCAGGCTCGATAGAGAGCTGTGACGGTTAGTATCGTGATGGCAACTTTGGTGGCATGGCGGGGCACCACGGAGCTATATCGCTCTCATGGCTTCATATGTCCAACGTACCCAAGGAAGGAGCCGACGGGGGTACGGGCCGCCGAGACGATGTAGACGGTAGGAAGTCCAGACATGATTGCGGCTGTTTGGAGAGATGTCTTGATCGGAAAGACGAGTTGAGATGTTGGACAAAGGAGGATGGAGGAAGACGTGGGACATGAGGGAAAGAAGGAGGGATTGCGGAAATTTTGTTGAGGGAATGAGCACCTGAGCCCGGCGTAAATATGCTAAGGTAGGTACCTCCCAAATGAGGTAGGCAGCGACAATGAGCAGTAGCGATTGGAGATTGATAGCCCAGGAGCCCGCCGGGGCGTTACGTATTCTGGCCGAGTGCCCCTCCTTACTGCGCCTGCGTGCGCGCGCACTCTGGAAAATCGACCAAAATGGAGACCACAATGGACGATGGACACCAGAATGGAGGGGCACGGCTGTAGCCAGGCGCCGCTGTCGGCATCTGCAACCCTGCCCACCGCTCCTGCCCCACTTGTACCTGACCGCCTGCATCCGCCAATCACCGCCATGCGGCACGTAGCCTTGCATATGCGCACGTGATGCAGCCTCGCCCGGTCCATCGAAAAAGTTGCCGGCGCCATACAGCACCGACTCCACGCGCGCGAGGCAGAGGGCGAAGCTTTGGGTGAAGAACGACAAGAGAAGCTGCATTTTTCCGAGTCCGTCGCCCGCGCAACCTGTTTGACATTCTGCGCTTCGCTGCACGGCCAAGATGGATGACCTCTACGACGAGTACGTGCTCGCTTTCTGACTGTCGCTCCGCGACCACGCGCTAACACACGGTGCTGCAGGTTCGGCAACTTCATTGGCGACGAGGCCGGATCCGAGGAGGCATCTGAGGCCGGTGTCGAGGCGAACGACTATGTCTACGACGATGAGCCCGATGAGGCGCCTGGTGTCACAGGCCAGGAGCTGATGGAGATTGACGGTACGTGTTGCGCCGCGCGCGGCGGAGCTAGTGAAGCTCAGAAGCTGACCTTGTCTTGCGAATCTACAGACGGACCGTCAAATGCAATTATCCTCCACGAGGATAAGCAGTACTACCCGACGGCCGAGCAGGTATACGGCGCCGATGTCGATACCCGCGTCGAAGAGGAAGATGCGCAGCCTCTTACGCAGCCCATCATCGCACCCATCGAGCAGAAGAAGTTCAACATCGAGGAGGCCGACCTCCCCCCTGTGTTCTTCGATCGCGAGTTCATGACCGATTTGATGAACTTCCCCGACCAGACCCGAAACGTCGCTTTGGCCGGTCACCTGCACCACGGAAAGACGGCATTCATGGATATGCTGGTCCTCGAGACCCATGACATCACGGACCGTTTGGAGAAGAGGGTTGGCAAGAAGCGCGACGAGCAGTTGAGATACACCGACGTGCACTTGTTGGAGAGGGAGCGAGGTCTATCGATCAAGTCGGCGCCAATGAGCCTGGTGTTGCCCAGCAGCAAGGGCAAGTCGCATCTGGTCAACCTCATTGACACCCCTGGCCATGTCAACTTTGTCGACGAGGTTGCGACCGCCTTCCGCTTGGTTGACGGTGTGTGCCTGGTTGTCGACGTTGTTGAGGGCGTCCAGGTCAACACGGAGCAGATCATCAAGCACGCTGTCCTCGAGGACATCCCCCTGACCCTCATCATCAACAAGATGGACCGCCTAGTCCTCGAGCTTAAGCTCCCCCCAAGGACGCCTACTTCAAGCTCAAGCATGTCATCGAGGGGGTCAACACCGTCATCACCAACACAGCCCCTGCCACGGCAGCTTCGAAGCGGATAAGCCCCGAGAAGGGCAACGTTCTCTTCGCCTGTACAGACATGGGTTGGTGTTTCACCCTGTCGTCCTTCGCCAAGATGTATACCGACACGTTTGGCGATATCAACACGGATGAGTTCGCGAAGCGACTCTGGGGAGATGTATACTACAATCCCAAGAAGCGCAACTTCACGCGGAAACCCGTCGAGGAGCGCGCGGCGAGGTCCTTTGTTCACTTCGTCCTTGAACCTATCTACAAGATCTTCACACACTCTATCAGTGACAGCCCAGAACAATTACGACCGGTTCTGGCTTCGCTGGGCATCGAGCTCAAGCCTTCTCAGTACAAGGCCGATGCGAAGGTGCTGCTCAAGTTGATATGCGAGCAGTTCTTTGGCCCCTCAACGGGCTTCGTCGACATGATCGTTGAGCACATTCCCTCTCCCATTGAGACCGCCGAGCGGCTCTTGGAGAGGTACTATACAGGCCCTACGGATACCAAGATCGCCGCATCCATGATGGCGTGTGACCAAGATGGTCCTCTTGTTATTCACGTTACCAAGCTGTTCAACACCTCAGATGCCAAGAGCTTCCACTCCTTTGGTCGTGTACTCAGCGGTACAGTTCGACCGGGCATGCAGGTTCGCGTCCTCGGTGAGGGCTACTCGCTCGACGACGAGGAAGATATGGCCATGGTTTCCGTTGGAGAGGTCTTTATTGGCGAGTCCAGATACAACATCCCCACTGACGGCGTGCCCGCCGGAAACTTGGTGCTGCTGAGCGGCGTGGACAACTCCATCGTCAAGTCGGCCACCATTCTCCCGCCCAAGCTGGAGGACGACGAGGACGCCTACATCTTCCGCCCTGTGACGCACTTCACCGAGTCCGTCCTAAAGGTTGCCGTCGAGCCTATCAACCCTTCCGAGCTCCCCAAGATGCTTGATGGCCTGCGCAGGATCCAGAAGTCGTATCCTCTCATCAACACCAAGGTCGAGGAGTCGGGCGAGCACATCATCCTCGGTACCGGCGAACTGTACATGGACTGCGTGCTGCACGATCTGCGGCGCCTCTATGCCGACATGGACATTAAGGTCTCAGACCCCGTCACACGCTTCTGTGAGACGGTGGTTGAGACATCTGCGACGAAAGTGCTACGCCATCACCCCCAACAAGAAGAACAAGATCACCATGGTAGCTGAGCAGCTTGAGAAGGGCATCTCGACCGATATTGAGACGGGGGCCGTGCGCATTCGAGATCCTATCCGCAAGACGGCCAAGTTCTTTGAGGAGAAGCATGGTTGGGATAAGCTGGCGGCCAGAAGTATCTGGGCGTTTGGACCGGACGAGTCGGGGCCGAACATCCTTCAGGATGACACCCTTCCCACAGAAGTGAGTCTAAAAAACCCTACCCTGGGCCCCAGCCCCGTGGTTGGACCACTCTACGATGTTTTTTGAGAGTAAATGCTGACGGCAGGTGTCTCAGGTCGACAAAAAGCTGCTAAACACCGTGAAGGAATCGATTCGACAGGGTTTCAGCTGGGCAACCCGTGAAGGACCCTTGTGTGAAGAACGTGAGTTACGACCCCTTCTTTTGCCTCCCATCTCCATCGCGTCGTCACCTCTCTCCTTGGCGTTCTATATCGGCGACTACAAATGAGGCCGACATCGCGACGAGCTCCAGTGAGCCTGTGCCGCCCTCTAACCCCGGCTTCATGTCTCGAGCGCGGTGGGCCTTGACCTGCCAAGGGGCCGACCGCTGCAGGATGCTGTGGGGATTGAAGCCTCCACCCCTGATTGCACCATCGCTGCCGCCCTAATGCAGCCTGCAATCCTGCTTTCGCGGCCGGCATGGGACTGCGGTGTTTGCTGATGCCAATGCTACCATTGCCGCTTGGTGCTCGTGGCTGGTAATGACAAGCCTATGAACATGGGGTCAATTTCACCGCTGCGGGCCGGGTGGTGGGGGTTGGATTGATTGACGATCGTTCCCTTGATCGCGGCAGATGCGCTTTGCGCCTGCATGTAACCCCAAGGACGCCAGGTTCGTGTGGCGTTAAGAGAGAATCAAACACTGACTGGGACGTGCAGCTATCCGCAATACGAAGTTCAAGGTTACAGACGTGCTCCTGGCCAACGAGGCGATCTTCCGGGGAGGAGGCCAAATCATCCCCACATCCCGCCGCGCCTGTTATTCATCCTTCCTGATGGCGTCCCCGCGTCTGATGGAGCCCGTCTACTCCGTGTCAGTGACGGGTCCCGAGGACTCGTACATGGAGGTCTACAATGTGCTGTCACGACGGCGCGGTCACGTCCTGTCGGATGGCCCCGTGGCCGGTACGCCGCTGTACCGTGTCAATGGTCTCCTGCCCGTCATCGACAGTTTCGGTTTCGAGACGGATCTGCGCATCAAGACCCAGGGCAGCTCCATGGTGAGCCTCGTCTTTGACAGCTGGAGCATCGTCCCCGGCGACCCACTGGACCGGGAACAGATCATCCGCCCACTGCAACCTGCGTCAGCACAGGCGACAGCGCGCGACTTCGTGCTTAAGACACGGCGTCGCAAGGGTTTGAGCGAGGACGTTAGCGTCAAGACATTCCTGGAGCCGGAGTTCTACCAGAGCCTCATGGAGAGCGGGATGCTAGGGGAGATTTGAAGCAGCAATGTGTCACGAGGCAGGAACCAGGAGCCAAACGCCGACCAGACGGTTTGGGGCAACTTGTGCGAGGGTGCGAGGAGAGAGGGCTGAGGAGGAGGGCGGCTGAAGAGAAGGGGGCTTGCGCACGGAGGAAATGGACAGTAGCCCTTGGATCCTCACATGGATGATGATGATAATGGCCAGTGCGAGGGCCACGTGTACAAGGATAGATGCTGCACCATTTGGGAAAAGGGTTCAAAGTACATTGCGATGGTGTTGGCGAGAAAGCATTCGGGACCATGGTGTAGAGATGAAAGATGATAGAAGCCTCGGAAGGGCCCAACCACAGGAACCAGGGTCTCGAACTCCCTACTTCCACATCTGTACCACCAACACGTGTATGCCCAATCCACTTGGTCGAAGGAACGAACGCCTTGTCTGCCTCTAGAACGTCCACGGTTAGTGCTGCCTGTCTGCTGGAACGACGAGCCAACCCCAGGTTGCTGGACAGGACAGGACCGTTTTTCTCGATGATGACGGTTCCACAAGGACGGGAGGTGCCAGGGGACACGCTGACAAGCCCAAACGCTGAGGGTTCCTTGACGGCTTGGGGTCAGCGTCACGGGGGTGCAACGTTTAGCAACTTGACTACCCTCGACGGCTGATCCCGCGGCGAAATCCCACGAGGTGGAATGCGGCAAACCGCCGTTTCTTCGGCCAACGTCCGGTGTGTGATGCGGCTTGTACGGTGGCTTGCGGGGAACGCACCGCAGAGGAGGCGCGTGAGGCCAAAATCCAAAAAGAGGCCGAACAACCCCTCATGTCGAAATTCCGGAGGAGCGGTAGGGCGTTCGATGGGCAGAGTGACAGGAAGCTCGGGTAGTGGTGGGGAGCAATTCCGTGCAGGGGGACTGCTGGGCTGGGCTGGGCTGGTCGAGCGAGCAAGCAGCAGCAGCAGCAGGTTGACTAGTCGCAGCAGGGGGGGAAGGGGTTGTAAGGCTTTGCTGGGGTGTGTGTTTTGTGATGGGCGCTCTTCTAAGGCCACGGGACGAAAGAGCAAAAAAAAGCCATACCGGAATGCGTAACGGCCATGGAGCTCGGCGTGGGAGCTTTGGGACACGGCATGATGCATCCCGCCTTTGAGCTATAGATGAGATGAGATGTGGCTGGCATCAGTATCCGCGGAGTAGAGTAGTGCCATCGGCTCGGGGGAAATACTCGTGCTATGTGAAGGCTAGCGGAGCAAGGGTCGAGTCCGAGGTCCCGTTTCGGAATGCAAGAACCCCCCATATCGCTTATACCTTAGGTCGTTTCGCTGATCCCAAACACTAGAGAGAGCCGTCTCTCCTCTCGTATCGGGGGGACCACGGGAGTTGAGGGAGAGCTGCCCTGCTGCAGCGACATGGAGGATGATGTGAGCCACCAACAGGCGGGTGCCGCATGCTCCCCCAGACTGACAGCGACCCAAGCGGCATATGCAGGTGTGATCCCCGGTGCCCAGAAAAAGAGGCGCTCCCGAAAATTATCGGGACCGCGGCCAGACACCCGCACATTCGAAGCTTCACCTCCAAGCAAGCTTGAGCCAGGGGTGTGTCGGAAAGGCGTTATTTTATAAGCTGGACCAGGGCCTCGTCGACCAAGATCATCCTCCACATCCACATTCGAGGAGCCTGCTAAACTCTCGCGCGTGCAAATCGACCGGGGCCTAGCTCGAGTAGCAGGAGTCAACGGGGCATGACATGACAGTCTTGCCTGGGGCCCCGTTTACCAAGCCGGCTAAGGTCGCGCTCCGCTGGCTTGGCACGACTTGTCAACTTCAACCCCATCCTGTCGGTGACCTAAGTGCACGGGAAGCGCACAAGCCCCATGGCTGTGATGGCGATGCTGGCTGGGTGCGCTTTCGCTTTCTGGGACGACCACCCCCAAGGGGGGAGGGGGGTGTCGACGATGGGTTGGATCCCCCTTCGCGGTAAATTCCGCCTAAGACTTGTAGCCCAGCGGCTACTGGCCAGCAAAGAGCCCTGAGATGGGGCCAGATTGAAGACCGGGCGGTTTGGAATTGCGGCGACGGGAGTGGGGGATGCTGGTTTAGAGCCTGACAGGGGGACGAAAACGGAAAGCAAATCGCAGGGTTGGGCATTTGGCCAGAAACTTGACAGCAGATGGAGGGCCAGTACATTAGTACATTGTAGATCTGGATCATGGTCGAACTAGACCCAAGGAGATTGACGTTGCAGTGTAAGTCACAAATGTGACAAGGACAAAGCCACGACCCCGGACAATTGAGGCCTGTCAAACGCCTCGAATTGATGAAAGGCCTGGCCAACTCGATGATTCCGCTCAGTCCACCCGTCCACCCAGGCCATCAGCATGTGACTGTCGTAGCAGGCGTACGATCCTCGGTACTGCTCCGCGGCAAAAGCGTGGACTTTTGCCGGATAACGCCTTGGAGATGGAGGGTCCCATGTCGTGTACTTTGTGGTGTGGCTTGTTCGCGGTTGAACTTTAACCAGATCCATCTGTCTTTGGTGCCAGCCCCCTTGTCGAAGACCAACCCCTCCAATCAAGAACCTTTGCCATTTCGCCCAATTGCTTCCCATTCTAGCTCGACTCGATAGTCAAGTGGTCTGCTTGCTGATTGATGCCAACCCTGCAGACCGCCATGTCACCAATGTTGGGGAAAAAGCCGAACCATCATTGCATATTCAGCTTGAGTTTCATGTGATTTCTTCATGGTTGTTCGATTGACCATACATGCCGCCGATTATGAACGGGTGACGGAATCGTCAAAGGGCCAAAGGGGGCAGGGGACTATCCTTTGCGAAACGCCGAAAGAGGAAGCTGTAATTCCGTGTAAGTGCTCAAGCACACGTCTCCAACATCTTATCCAGGACTCCCTTCAGAGTATCATTCTCCAATGCGGCAGCTACTCGCTCTTTGTCACCAAGCTGCTTGTTCACCTGGTCGTCCTGATTATGGCTGTTTTCCTTGCAAGTGACATCGACCCGGTAGTTGGGAGGAAGAGCCTGCTCCAGTCGCACCCGAACTCCCAGACCAATAACTGTCGCGAGCGAGCAGTGGGTGATGGTCGGCGTAATTTCCACAGCAACCTGAACAATAGTGTTGGGGTCCGGAGCGCCCAAGGAGGGAGAAGGAGAAATGTGAATGTCACAGAGGTTAATGACAGAGAGCTGACCCAGAGACACCGGATGTTCAGGGTCGGAAATGGTTGAGATCAAGTCTGCAAGACAATTAGCACTGAATAATTGTTTGAGAATCCACCAGAATGAACGGCTGTTGCCATCAGAGACTGGTCATGGTATGTAGAACCGGACGCATCTAACAAGCAACTCCACAATAGAAGTCCCATTGTTCTTGGGGTTTGATGATGGTAGTTTGAGAGTCATGCATACTTCTGAGAAAGGAAATAGGCAACCCAAGTGGCAGAGATAGTGTAGTGAGGCGTCTCAAGTTGAAACACTTCCAGTCTCGACTCCACTAAAAAAGCAAGACAAAAAGAGGTCGACATACCGTAAATTTCCTGTTCATCGATAGCTTCATCGGCAAACTCGTCGTGCCAATCACTAGTGCGCGGCCAAGCAACCGCACTCTGGCTGCAGAAAGGCTCGGATAGGTACGACGGCTTGGCGAAAACAATGTCGTTGTACCTAGACTCAGGGCCCTTCCGGGGAGCTAGCTTTGCCTGGCGCGTGGGTAGCTGGGATGCGCTCAGGATGGTAGGGTTCGCATTGTCCAAGGTGGCCATGGCGGCCAGAGGGGCACCGATAGTCGGCGCTGGGATGCTGGCAGGCGGGATACAGCGCGAGCGACGCAGGGGTAGAGAGGACGAGCGTCGTAGAGTGACCGGCTCAGCCCGACGGAAGCTGGATAGTGGAGATGACGAATGCGCCGCAAGATGCTAGCCAGAGGGTCGCGGACTCGTGATGGCCAGGTTGTCGATGAGTTCGTGTTGCACAAGGATGGTGGGATGCGGGTTGTGGGCGTGGAGGGGAAGATTTGATCTCATGACGCCACATTTGATAAGCGCGGAGAGTTCGACCGAGGCAGGAGCCCTGGGGGGGTGAGGCGCAGCACAAGCGAGACTCGAGACCACCGCCACTGAACAAGCCAAGCTGACTAGGCTGGCACCTTTGGCCCTTGGGCAATCAATCTAGTTTCTAGCATCCCAATCTCCTTAGATGTTCTACTGCTTGTGGAGCATATTTGGGGACTTCTCCAGGCTGACAGCCACTAAGCGTTCAGCAGGGAGTTTTGCTTTTTCCTGAAGTAGCGAAAGTGCTCCACAAGCAGTAGAACATCTAAGGAGATACTCCGCATGGCAAATCGTCAGCTGGAGGCGCTTGTGGTGGTGGACCCCTAGAGAATGACGCACGCATGACAATAGGCACATTGCGATGGAAACTTTATTGGCATCGTATCGAACTACGTGCGTACATCATCGGCATCCATGCCGAGACGCGCCCGCAACAGGGGCCCTGGACGCTTGGGGATTGACTCTGCAATGCAAATGCGCACTGGCTGGGCACACGTCGTCATGGCTGCTGTCAGAATATGCAGGACAATCGATAGTGGCTTCGAGGAGGACGCACGTATTCATGCGCTCGGGAATATTGGATAAGATTACGGTGTAAGACCAGGGGCAGCAAACGCCACGAGACCCCGGGTGAGAGCGAGATTTGACTCAATTGATTGCGCTCGAACTAAGAACAAGCATTCCACACTCAATAATCTAACGTGGCAGTGGGGGCTGAGCTATTTTGAAAGATTAGATGGGGTCGTGACGTCCCGGCCGAGAAGGCTTCTGGAATCTCCGTAGAAGGCGTCAATGGGCGGCGCGGTTGCCGGCACCCCTGCAACGAAGATCCCCAGAAGCCGCCCAGAAGCCGAAGGTTGGTCGAGATGCGCCATGGGTCTTGCATGGCTGACAACCGGTCCCAGATCGTGGCGGACGCGGATTCCGTGGACTTCGGAGCAGACTACCGGAACGGGTCAAACCAAGGTCCGCGAACCCCCTTTGGCTTCGAATTGAGCCAGGCCGGAGAGTCGTCTGCCGCAGAACGTCTCAAGTGCCGACGCAACCAACAGCTTATTGCCCTACCGGGCGATCCGCGGCCCTATGCGTGACTCCCTGACGCTTAACGCTGGGGGCGGATTCAGTTCTGGTGTGTTGGATGTCGGAGGGCATCGGATCTTGATTGGCATTAGTAAGAACCCCATCCAAGATTGGTATCTATGTGTAATCTGAGCTCAGCAGAAGATGCCGGCCGACGGACCCAGCGGGACATGGGTATCGCGGTTCCTGGGATCGTCGGACAGGTTGAAATTGCTCCTATGGCTACGACCATCCTATAGTTGTGAGGATGCATGCAAGGGCCTGCCATGATTCTGCCAGCCCAGGGGGGTGTCTAGTTCGTCCTTGGTTCTGTGCCTGTGCCGAACCCTACAGCGGCAAGGAGGGCGATAAGTTGTCAGCTGTCACCCATGAAGCACCCATGAAGCACCCATGAGCACCCAGCCTTCTTCTGCCACCTTGTCCCTGATGCGCCGGCCCATCTCGTCGTGCTGACACGTTGCACCTAGTCCGGGGACTGGAGCTCACGCTGGAGTCGCTGGGCACTAGCGGTGGCCTCACCGACCAAACTTTGTGGCGGGAGCTGCGCGCTCCGTGGTAGGCTTCCGCTTGCCCAAGCGAGGACATTGACTTTGATGAAGGGAATTGGGGGTGTTGGCCCCGTCGAGGCACTGAAACCACCATTGCGTGAAGGGCAATTTGATTGAGCCCTCGAGCCGGAAAGTGGGCTGCGGGTGTGTGGAGGAAAACCGTCCCCCCTCTTTCCCCACCTGCGACTGGGCTTAACGTCGCTGTGCCTCGGCATCTTCCACGCCGCCTCCTCCTCGCTGCCCTGAGCGTCACCGAACCGACAACGACGGCCGACATGTGACAACAGTCAACATCTAAGTTAGTAGGTACCTACCTACGGCCCAGCGCAGCCGTACCACCTGCCGGGAAAACGCAGCGCTCCCCTGGCCCTTCTCGGCTCTATAGGGAGCACAGAGCAAGGTTTGTCAAGATGCAGGTGGTACACCTTTTCATTTGCGGCATTGTCGCCAGTCTGAGAAGGGCGGATGCAAGCGCTGGCCTCTCTGCATTCGCCCTCTAGTACAGTGTCAAAAGGCGCCACCGAGCGAAGTTTGCGTCCTGTCTGGCCCCGAAAGTTCTAGCTCGTGTGTGGGAGGCGACCAGGGGGTGTCCGCCAAGGGGAGGGGGTTCCAGGCTAGATGTCGGCTCGGATCCTGGGGTGTTGACGTCGATACGACAAGTACCGTGGCGTGCTGGAAACATCGAGGACCCCTGGCACTTGATGGAGACGACCAATTGACCCTTCCCCGAGCTAACAAACGAGTATCCGTGCTAGAATCGCGAACCACAGAGTAGAGACATCACCGGGTGAAATTGCGAGGCGCAGATAGCCCACCAGTTGCGGATCGCGAAATACTGCCGGAGCTTTTTAAGATCGAGCGGTAAGCTTGCGAACAAGTTATCGTTCGCCTCCGAAGCCACAGATCCCCGCGATGACGGTTCAATTTTCTTCCGTCAATTACCGAACAACGGCGAGGGGAAGTCGCAGGTTTAGGCGTTTGCTATCCTTGAGCCTGCTTGGATGATCGCGTCCGAGTACGACCAGTACCCGCCCTCCGGGGCTATACTCGGACTGGTCTGTCATAGCGACGGTTCCTGCATTTCAACAACAAACAGGTATTCGTAGTTGCCAAAGGTGGCATGGCATGTCTCTGGTGGACGCACTGTGCTCGGTACATGTTTGGACGAACCAATCTGGGGAGGCAACGTCCCATACCCCAGGCTCACCGTCGTCGTCAGCGGGGATAGGCACTTATCCAGGGTGCTGCTCGCTCAATTAGCCTTGGGAGGCAGAGCAAGACCTCATTGACGGGACTCACGCGCTGGCATGCCGAATACTGCAGCTGCAATCAAATGCCACCCACAATCTTCATGCGGCTTGTTTCTTGTCGGCGGGAGGGTAACATCCAAGCTACCCCCTCGCCGCTGCGACAACCTTGACGAGCAAGTGCGGCCCCTGCCGAAAGTCAGCCAACGGGAAGCCGGGGGAGGCTCAAGAGCAGGAAGATGGAGAGATTCCATCAAGCAGAGGATGGTGATTGACGCGCGTTAGGCTGAGCTACTGCAGGTCAGGATGAGAACCGTTAGCACCGTCTTGGGTTCCTTGGGAGCGAGAGTGGATCCCGCGCTGCCAGTGGCTCGACGACAATGAACTGACCGCCGTGGCGCACTTTGGGGCCATGGTGTCGGTAACCGTACTGGGACAACCTAGCTTTGCCAACCTTACCAGCCAGCCGCCAGCCCATCATATATCCACGCGCATACATAGCAGGACTGCGAGGCGGGGAGGGATGGAGGGATGGAGGGAATCCGATACCGACACCATACATGACGGCAAGTTTACGGACCTAAACCGGCAAGGAGCAAGACGATGGGCAGAACAGGGGGTTGCCGCAAGGCCCGTGGATCACGGCGAGTGATTATGGCGCGCCAAGGCAAGTTCCGCGTTGTGGCACGGAAGTCGATGTATGTGTCCGGGGGACTCTTGGAAGTCCCGGCTCTCGGGTGGAACATCTGGACGCATCTCGATGTCCGTGAATGTATCTTCTCGTCCCTGGCATTCTGGTAAGCGCGTGCACCGCGAGGATGTCGAGGCCCCCTTAGAAGAACCCAAACGGCAGCCCAAAGCACTTATCTGTACGAATACCAATGCCTCGATTAAATGGACGAATCAGCTGGTTTTTACTTCAGTATCAGGTGGCCGAAGTTTCTTAGAAACGGTGGCCCGGATGCCGGTGAGGTCCGTGTTGTGGCTGTGGCTGGCTTTGTATGTTGGTCCGGAGTCCGCCGCACTGCTCTTGTTCGTCCATCTGCCATTGATCTTCAAAGGCACTTTCTCAACGAAAACCCGCCTAGTCGAATCCAGGAGGTCGAAAGCGGTGGAGTTCACTCCATGAACCCAATAACACCCGTCGATATACGACGGTGCGCAGCGACCTGAACGCACTGTGCGGTGGCCTGTCCCCTGTTGTTCGGTGGCAACTCCACTGAAGCACGCAGTCGGCAAGGTGCCGGGCTGAGCGCCTTGACCCAGGCAAGCCTAGTGAAGCAAGTGGAGAGGCCTTGTCTGCCAGAGGAGCACACATACTAGGACGAGGCTAATGCTCGAGACTACGGGAGGGATGGGGACAGCGAGCCAAGAGTCCCGGGGGCGGTGGCGGTGGGTGGCGTGGTGGTCGCCTGCGAGTGCCGTTCTGTCGTCAACGGGCATATGCTAGTGGAACGTCGCCTTATTGAACTCCTCCCGAGGCGACCAAGACATCAATCCACACTGGCGCGGTAGACGGAAGCCCCCCCGGAGTCCAAGACAGGATGCGGACCAGCGTGCGCACCTCTCTCAACATAAGTACCTACCGCGCGGTAACTGGTGACACGACGCCTCCTGGTCGGGCTCGAGGGCGCGGTGGACCTGAGCGAAGCCCATCTTGCCATGGTGCAACTGGTGTGCTTTTCAGGCTAGAGCAGTGAGGAAGGTGAAGGAGACAACGGGCACGCAATGCCAGCGAGCGGTCAGCGCGGTGCTTGCTTGGCCTGGGCGATCTTCTTGGTCATCTATTTCCTGCTTTTACACCACTATAGATACCTTAGGTACGTAATAATCAGCAGTCAATTCACCCGGCGAATAACCTAACCCACAGCCTTGGGCCAGATTGACAGCAGGTCGGGACTCCCCCGCTTCATGACGGCGCCTGGCCCTTGGAGCCTCATCGTACCTCACCGCCGACCTCCACTGTAGGTGCAGCGCGGTGCAGACGGGATGGGCTGGGTGGGAAAGCGAGATAGCGCACCTGGCTGACCGACCTAATCAATTGCCTACCTGGACTGCGTGCAGACCAACCATTCCTCCCGTCGCCTGCCTACCTTAGCTCTGTGCTACGTGGGAAAGGGAGGCAGCGGCGGGTTCTCTGGTATACTCCGTATGTACGCTGCTGTGGCATGGAACCAACCGCTCGCCATTCCTTGGCCTGAGCTTGGGCTTTTGGCTGAGCCCTGCAGCGCACCGCCCAAGTGGGTTGTCGCACAAAGCTGTAGGCATCCCCAACTGCAGGTGGTCAAGGTGCAGCCTGCAAGCAGCCCAGCGACGCACCCGCGTTTGAGAGCCTTGCAGGAGGGGGTTCCTCCAGTACCTTCCTTCTTTGCCGACCAGCTACCGTGATTACGAAGCCCCGAGTTTGAAGAGATATGCAGGTGACCCAGGAAGGGCATCTCTTTTGGCCACGCTTTGGGAAGGCAGGTACGGAGTTAGGGTCTCGGTACTTTGTGTACTTCGTGCGGTACTCCGTACGTCGCCATGACCCGCGTCCTTCAATATCGGCCACGGCTCTCGCTCCGTCCGCGGGTTCCAGCTCTAGTAAATTGCACTTGATTATTATCTGTCTATCTATTGATTCGGACGTCCGACTTGATGCCGTACGCGTATCCGGCGTTGTGCAAGACACGACAAGATTGGCTTAACGCCGTCCTCTTCCATATCCACGCTTATATGGCCCTTTTCCAGAATGTCCCACGCCCAGATGGCGGTCTCCCACGTCGATGATATCCCATATCCACATCCATATCCACAGTCGAATCCACGCCCCCTCCGTCACTAAAAAAGGCCCTACTCACTGATTCAAGTCGAGGGATAAATCGTCGTCACCTCACAACACACACCCCCGACACACCCGTTTCATCCACAGCCCACACCTTGGCTCTTGCGCGCAGGGCCGCCGACAAGACACCGGGCAAGCAGGCTGCTAGACGCGCTGGGTGCGCCATGCCATGCCGTAAGGTACCTCTGGGGCTGACTTGACGTACACGGTACCGTGAAGCCAAGAGCCGTACTTGGTACGTATCCTCAGGTCGACCTCTAGTTCATGATTGTACCGATCTTGGCGTTTGTTCTGCTTCTTCTACTTCGACGGAAAGACGGGTATCTCCTACGGGTATGACAAATCCCCTTCCGGCCCATCCATCCGTCATTGTACACGGCATCGATCATCACTCCACCTCATTCGCAAAGCTGCCGGCTGTCGGCCTCGATCATCATCTCATCGCATCGTACTGCACCGCGCCACCCTCCGCAAACCCGTAAACCCGCGAACCAACCCGCCACCTCGTCCGTCCTCCTCGCACTTTGGCACCCTCGCCGCAGCTGCCAGCCTGCAGCGCCCTGCAACGGCTGCAACGCACCCTTTGGCAACTGGAACAGTGGCCTAGTGGAACAGTGGAGTGGTGCTCCCACCAGACACCACCAGACACCACCTGGGCAGCCACCCACTCGGCCATCCACTCGGCCGCCCCATATTCCACGTTCTGACGCCCACACACACGCGCCGCCGTTTTTTTCCTCACTTGCATCACCCACCACATCGCACCCTGTCGACGCCCCTGTTGTCGGCCCTGTCGTGATCCCCAAAAACCCCAAGCGCAAAACCTTCCGCCGCCCCCCCAAAAACGCCAGGGCCAGGCCCGGGTTCAAGGTCAAGGCCAAGGCCACACGCGCCAAGAGTCAGGACTCCAGGGACAGGACTCCAACGACGCCCCATGCCTGGCATACCCCAAGCCTAAGTCCCCTGTCGTCGTCGCCTTCCCGTCTCTGAGAGCTTGAGGCTAGAGCCATTGGAAGCAGCCTACTGGGCTACTGAGCCCTGCAGCTTCAGCTTTAAGACCATCCTACAGCGCGCTCACCACTCAACTCGCCTGCCGCCCCGCGCTCCCTGACCTGTCCATAATAAGCCTGGACCGCCTCCTACGCGCACCGCTCCGCAGCCCGCATAGCTCTTGTCCCGTCTCCCGTCTGTTCCACGAGGAGCTGCTCTGCTGTGTCGTCAAATCCCCGTCGCCCTCGCCGTCGCTATCTATCGTTGTCGCTCGCCACTCTTCGCCACGCCGACTGAAAAGTGTTCTTTCCTTCCCACGAACCTCGCGCGGCTGACGTCGTTGCTTTTCTCCCTCTGCCGCGACATCGGAGCTTCCGAATTTTGTTCGACTCTTTAACCTTTGGTCCCGCCACCGCCTGGTCTCGATACGTCGCGCGCCGACTTGATGTTGGCTGCCAGCACCCCCAACGTCTGACCTTCCGGAGGCTGTGACCTCACCACCGCGTCGCCCACCATGTCCGAAAACGACGCCTCCGTCCGTCGCATCCTGCCCCAGAACTCGCAGATGAATTCCTTCAGCTTTGCGCCGCAGCAGTATGCTCAGCGCGAGACACAGAAGAGTGCGCCATCCCACCGCGAATTGGACCCCGCCTCGTTGTACACCTAACCACTGACCCCTCATCATAGACTATGTCTTTGTCGACGAGCACAACCGTCACAAGCGGTTGAAGGGTACGACTCCATCGATTTGCCCGTCTTGATTGCGCATGGCCCCGTGACTAACAACTTCCTTCTAGTTATGAGAGCCTGTGAGGGCTGCCGGAGGCGGAAGATCAAATGCGACGCTGCGACGACCAACACATGGCCATGCTCCGCCTGCATCAGACTCAAGCTGCATTGCGTGCGCCCGAATGGCTACGACGGTGCCACTGACTCGACGACTTATGAACAGCCCCAGATGAACCCCTCCGATCACTTCCAGCAGATGTCCATGCAGCAGCAGGTCATGCACACGGCCAACAAGCCGCCTGGCTCCTCCATGTACGCAGCGCAGCAATATCCCGACGCAAACGCCGGCGCGTACCAGACAGTTCCCTATGATGCGAATCAGCAGCAAGGCGGCATGTCATATGCCAATGTACAGCCTCCAGTAAACATGATTGATCACTCCTATGCTGCCCAGAATGTATTTCCCACCCCGCCGATGCAGCACCCGCACTCGCATCGCCAGGAATCCTCCCCGGAAGCATATTCTTCCCCCGGCGATTATCAACATCAAGACCTTGCCGACTTACTCGGGACTCTGAAGGTGAATGAGGCAGGGACAGGTGAGATGCCTCCGTGGTTTGCCCTTTAGGTCTAGACCCGACTAACCACTCTTGCGCAGCGCCATATTTGAGGAATAAGGCATCTTTCCGACGTGGGGAAGAGCCAGTTATTGAGGAATCAGATGACTACAAGAGCGCGTTGCCGCCGATGATGCCTGCTCCCGGTCTAAAGATTCGCATTCCTCCGGAGCTGATGCCCGATGACGAAACGGCACTCCATTATTTCGACCTTTACTTTACCCACGTTCACGCCTATGTCCCGGTTCTGTGCAAGACAATTTTCTATCAGCAATGGAATACAGACAGGGAATCGATATCTCCCTTGATTCTCGAAGCATTATTTGCCATTGGTGGCCGACTGGCCGAGGACCCAACTGAGGGCCAGCAGTGGCTCGCACTTGCTACGAGTACGTGCATAGTCCCCGCCCGGATTCAATGAATATTTGCTTACTTTGACAGGACACGCGGATTCGTTCATGGATATTCCGCGATTGAGCACCCTCCAAGCTCTGTTGATGATTCTCAAGGCGCGAGAGGCAGCCCCGAAGCGAGGATACTACTACCGTTCTTGGATGACCGTTGTGCAATGCGTTCAGATTGGCAAGGATCTGGAGCTAGATGAGCATTACGAAGACCACCAAGCAGGCAAACCTTGCGAGTTTAGCTCAGAAGAGTGCCTTCTCAGGACTCGGATCTGGCAAGTAGTCTTCACTTGCGAGGTCATGGTTGGAACTCCCCAAGGTGCGTTCCCCTAACACCAAGAAACACCAACAGGTCCAATACGACGAAGACTAACACGCCCCGAGGCCGACACGACCTGTCAGTCCACGCCGACTCGGTCGACTTTAATGTGCCAAGGCATCTCCCTGAGTGCGAGGAAAGCGCGAATATCATGTGTGCCGGCATTTTACGTACTTTGCCCGAGTGGTACGAGGCGTGTCCAGTATGAGCAAAGTCTACGCCCGACTTCGGAAGCGCAAGGATTGGGGAATCGACCCTGAATTCCAGCAGCTGAGCCAATCATTCAACGCGTGGTTGACAGAACTGCCCGCCGACCTAGCTATAACCTTCCCCGCGGATGGCTCCCCTCCGTGGGTCCCGTCTCACTTCTTGGGCAACATGCACGCCTACTACTATCTCACTCTGATCCTCTTCCACCGGCCACAGTTGTCATTCTTGGATCCCAACGCTCCTGATGGGCAATGGAAACGCCACATGATGATCTGCTACAACTCTGCCAAGGCGCTCTGTCGTTTACAGGAAGCCACCATCAACGCATTTGGCCTCACCGGCCTCCAGTGTATGCAACGTGGCTACAGTTTCGTTGTCTATGCTGGATTATCTTGCATCGTCATTCACTTGGTAGGAGCCGGTTTTTTTTCTTTCTGGTATGTTTATGCGGAACTAACCCGAGTTACGTAGGTGGCAATCGTCTCGCCTGACCCGGACTTGAACAACGATGCTCGAGAGTTTTTTACTCGACACATGCGGATCCTGGAGAAAGTAATGGATGCCTGGGAGATGCCCGAGTTGGAGAAGCAGATCAACGCTCTCCGGGAAGCCTTCTCGGCCGATCCGAGAAAGTCCTTCGTGCTGAAGCCAACTTTCCCCTACGGAAGCCCTCACCCATCAACCCATTCAAGTCCGCCCCAGGTCACTCAGGGATACCGACCGGCAGTTCATCGAACAGGATCCATGGATCAAGCCTTGGACACACATAGCGCTCAACAAGTCAGTTATACCAGTCACCCCATCACACCTCCCATCTCTGCCGGCCCTGTGGACAGCAAGAGTGACTCTCCAGCTGTACAGTCACTCGTTATGATGTCGCAAGGAACCCAGGGCCCGGGCATGGCACAGAGCATGCCACTTTCGGACCAACCTGGGTGGAACCCTTCGCGGATCTTTGAGTAAGTAACCACCTTCTACGCGCAAGTCGCCTGCATCTGTGCTTTCAGTGCTAACTCGACTATCAGACAATGGAATACGACATTTGGTACGCCCGCACAAACACAGCCCAGCTCCACCCCTTCACAAGCCAGCTCTCTAAACGTTGCGTCTTCGGCAGGTGCACCTGAGGTTTCGACACTCCAGGATATCCAAGCAGTCCATGGTTCCTTACCGACTGGCTCACAGCAGCTTTCTCCGTCGCAGTACTCGGCCGCACCCGTGACGAGCTTTGTGACTCCAGCCATGTGGCAAGAGTCCGTTGCTAGTGTCTACGAAGGTGGTCTCAAGCGGGCTTGGGACTACGAGGGCGGACCGGTGATGAAGCGTCACTGAGGTTATAAGTTTGACCTCGTAAACTAGCCACAAACTGGGTTGCAGGACAATGCCAGGGGGGGAAGTGGTTGACTCTAACAACCGTCCAGGCACAACATGGATGAGAGAAGGGGGACCCGTATTTTCGGTGTATATTTTGGTCTAATGGCGGTCTGGTGTGGAGTGATCAGCAAGTTGCATGGTGCATATTTCCGGGGACCCTCTGAAGTGGCTATTCGTGTAGCTATGGTGACCGGCGTGGGGGAAGAGAGCAGCCACGGGGAGATGAAAAGACGCTCTCCAGGTGTAGGGATGGTGGCGGCTAGGTGTGGGTTGAAAAGGAAATATGTGACGAGCTACGACCGAAGGCGTTTTTTTTGTTTGGGCTTGCAATGACGGCTTGGAGTCTTGGTCCTTGGATGGATGGATGTATTACTATATACGTACGCATTGATTTGGATGGTTGGCAAGGCAAGGTAAGGCGATGACGGCCTTTTCTCTTGTCCAAAGGAACCAATTGAGTGGTCCTTTGGAGGCGTTGGAAGCAAATAGGGGGGCAGCGCATGTTTGGCGTCTTGTGTTTCCAGGGGTGGGGGTCTTGCATAATATCGACTCTTTTATTTGTCTGCAATATTTTTACCATCTTGGTGTGATGTTTTGACCAGAACTTACTCGAACAAGGTCCAGCTTTTAAGTATTCTATGCGCGAGGAATGAAGTTAAGAGAGGCTAGGTAGGAGCGTTGAAGGTAACACGGGAGCTTCACGTTGATTGCGCAGCTTCGGGGATGTATGGCGCAATTCGCTGAGGTTGCCTTGTTGGCGTCTTGATAGGTCGTTGGTAATTAAGCTTAATTAAATCCAAGATGAAAGAACGCCATCGGGTACGTCTCTCTACTCCCCGCGCCAAGCTGTCCACGTGCGGTATTGGCGAACTCGACTGGAAGCAGCGCTTGCAGCAAGCTAACCGACCGTTGGTAGACTAATGAGTCAGAACATCTGACCCTCAGTTTCTGCCCTTGGCCTCTCTCCTGCCATCTTCCCCTTACTGCATTCACTGTAATTCAGACCGTCCCTCCCTTCTCATTGCTTGTATTTGAGTACTGCAAATTGCTTGATAATGGCGGTGGGAACAGAGCGCGGGTGTGTCCCCGTCGAGAGACTGGGGAGCACAGTGCGGCAGAACTGGCACATGGGCTTTACGTCCTTTGGCGGGCCGCCTGTGCACTTTAAGATCGTATGTACTCACATTGCTGTGGCCGTTTCTGGCCCTTGGTGGTGCGGCAGTGGTATTGATGTGGTTGTAACTGATTCTCGACAGTTTTATGACAAGTTTGCGGTTAGACTACGGTGGTTAGATGAACAAGTGGTGAGTTGCAATGACTAGATATGCGGAATGACTGTCTTTCTGGAATACTTGCTTAATGATAAACCAGTATCAAGAACTCTTTAGCGTGTGCCAGGCGCTTTCGGGGCGGGCAAGTACCAAGATGCATTATTGCATCAACCTCATCCACAACGGCTTTCTCTCTGCGCTCCTGGGCTTCTTCATCTGGAGGTATATTATTGCATTCAACGATTCTCTAATATTGTACAAAGCAAAGTGCTAAGCTGCAGCCCAGTCTTCCCGGCGCCATTGGCATGTATGGCCTTTCCGTCGGCGTATCCAATATCGGCGAGACGCTCCCGCGCCAAGTCTACGCGCTGCTCTCCGGCCTCAACGCAGCAACGGTGGGGGTTATCCTGCTCGCGGCGGTGCAGCTGTCGGAAAAGGCCATCACGGACCGAATGACGCGTGTCATTGTGTTCCTGAGTGCCTCGGCGGGCCTGATGTACAATGCGATGTGGTACTTCCCGACTCTGATGGTACTTTCTGGCCTGGCCACGGTGGTGCATGATTATCGGTGGTTGCATGGCCCGGTTAACAAAGTGCTGGCAATGATCAATCGACAGAAGCAGACGGTGGAGGAGGAGTCGGGGATAGAAATGCAGACGCAGCAGCCTGCGGTGGCGGGTTTCGTCGACCGAGGTGCCAGAGTCCAACATGGCATCCGCCGAGGACGAGCCTCGTGTCATCCCAGCTGGCCGACGTCTCAATGTCATGTCGTGGAAGCTGGGTCTTGCCCTCATCGTAGCCTTCTTGACGAGTTTCCTCGTGGTCATGGTCCTGCGCGGGACCCTTCCCAACCTGCCGCTCCTCTACAGCCTCTTCGCCAACATGTACCTGGCGGGAACGATCATCTTCGGCGGAGGCCCCGTAGTCATCCCCCTTCTGCGGGAGTACGTCGTCGCCGAGGGCTGGGTGAGCCCGCGAGACTTCCTCATCGGCTTGGCCCTGATCCAGGCGTTCCCGGGCCCCAACTTCAACTTCGCCGTGTACCTCGGCAGCCTGACGGCCATCAACGGTGGATACAGCTCTGCCGCCGGGGCGATTATCGCATTTGTCGGCATCTTCGCGCCGGGTATGATTCTGGTCCACGGAACAATGGGGTTGTGGAGCGCGATTCGCGGGTGGCGATGGGTTAAGGCGGCGCTGAGGGGCGTGAATGCGGCGGCGGTTGGGCTCATCTACACAGCCGTGTACCGGCTGTGGCAGATTGGGTATATCGACGAGGGATACCGCAACGGGACGAGCTTGGCGGTTGAGCCGTGGTGGGTGGTGACGACGGCGACGAGCTTCTTCGGGGGGATGTGGATGGGGGCCAGCCCGCCGGTTGCCATTGTTCTTGGAGGTGTTATGGGGATGATCTGGTATGGTGTGGTGACTGCTTGAGTGTGATGGTTTCGCGGTTGGGGAAAGTTGAGGTGAGATGTTGGATGTGGAGATTAGTTTGTTGTATATGTGAGAGATGTAGTGTTAGTTAGGCAGGGCCGGCCTTCTTGTCGAGCCTCTCCTTGATAGCATCCCAGATCCAGCCATCGACCTGGTCTTTTTTCTTCTTCTCGTAGCGGACCCTCCTGACGGGTCCCTTCTCCTGGACGTAGAACTTGCCGACGGCGCGGAACATGTACCAGCTGCGCTTGGCGTTCTCGGCGTCGGTGTCGCGGACCAAGTTGACGAGGCCGAAACGACGGCGGGTAGGGGCGAGGTCGCCGGCCTGCAGGGAGCTGTAGCGGGGCTTGGCGATGAAGCTCATGGTGGTGAGGGTGAGCTGGGTGTTGGGCGGCAGGGTGCGGACGAAGCGCTCGAGGATGGGCTGGGAGGCGCGGGCGTAGGCCGGGAGGTGGATGTGAATGTGGGTGACGAAGGGGGAGGTGACGGAGGCGACGAAAAGGATGGGGATGATGCCGCAGAGGGCGACTGCGTGAGAGGAGGTGTTAGTCAGTTTGAGGTGTGAGGTGTGAGGTGTGTTGTTCAGTTCATGATGCCACCCATTCATATGAAGTAGAGAATGAGAGTGAGTGAGAGTTATGACAGAACATACTACCAGCTGTTTCCCACACGGGCTTCTCGGCTTTGATATAGCCCGGCGCAACGACAAAACAGAAAAAGCATCCGATGAATAGAGTCGTGACCTTGACCATGGCTAGAAACGTGGTCCGGCCGGTGCCGGCATGATAGATGATCAACCGCTCAGGAAGCGCTGCAGAGATTGTCAGTATTTGAGACCAGTTCAAGCCAGGGACGAGGAACATCATACCATAGTCCTTTCCATTCTTAGAAGCTGCCCTAGCCTGCCTCTTAAGCTCCTCCTCAACCCGGGACGGCTTCTTGGGCACAGGCAGTGCGTACCATCGCCGGGGCTGCTGCTGGAGAGATTTCTGCACGGAGCTGCGGAGGGAGCGGCAGAGGGATGCTGAGAAGGGGGAGCTGGGGGATAGGGGGGTCAATTGAATTGGCCGCAGCCGGGGCATAATTGTTCGGAATGACAACATTGCGTGTGGGTTGATGTTGGTGAACTGGGGTTGAAGCGTTGTTGGGAAGTGATGCTAAAAAAGGTCATGACAGACGCGGCTCGGGGACGTGATGCAGCCCTGTGTGAGGAGTGTGATTGGCACGTGGTGTTACAGATCGGCACTACCGCATTCGCAGTGCTGCAATGCAAGGGAACGATTGAACTTGAGCTTTTGCTTGGTATTTTCACAATTGAATTACAATGAGACATTGATGAGGAGATTCATGGGAGACGATCACGCTGCTTGTATCTGATTCGCTCAACGAAATGGCTGTATCGACACAAGGTATCTAGACGACATTCTTATCGAGCCACTCGGTCCACTGCTCGAGCGTCCACCCAGAGCTGACGTCATGCACAACACCGTCATACACAACAGTAGGCGTAACATGGACGCCAATCAACCGGTTCATCTTGGTGACGAGCTTGACGTCGACGGTGACCTGGTTCCCCGCATTCAGCGCTCCGTCCGCACCCGGCTTGTCGGGGATGACCAGCAGGCGGTAGACCTCATCCTCGTCGACGCCGACCTTGGCGGCCACCTTGGCGAGGCGGCGGTACGTGTCGTTGCGCGTCTCGTTGACGACGTTGACGTCGAAGAAGGCCGCCTGCTCCTCAAACAGCACGCCGCTGAACTCCCAGAAGCGGTCCGGGGCGATGCGCAGCACGGCCAGCGCCGCCTCGTGCATCAGCGTCGACGACGGGTGCCACGGCTGGATCTGCTGACGGAAGACGAAGGCGATGCCCGCCGCCCACTTGGCGTTGGCCTTGATGGCGGGGACCACGGCGCTGTTGAGCGTGCGGAACAACTTGGCGGAGAAGGGGCAGCAGTAGTCCAGGTAGAACTCGGCCGTGTGCGTCGTGTGGGCGACGGCCGAGGCGGCTGCGGGCGGAGCGGCGAACTCGAGCTTGTGCCCGGCGAACTTGGGAGGGAGAGCCATTGCGTGTGATTTGATTTGTTTCTGATGTGTACTTTTGACGTGTGGTTTTCGTTTGTGATGGATGGAGATGTTGGCGTTGATGTGTCAGCTGTCAAATCTCACAATGTGAGTTTGTGGTGTTGAGGGGTACAGTCAGGACGGTAGGACAGTAGAGTATGCACAGCCAGTATCTCAGCGGGGAAACGAAGCTGCAGATGATGTCTACAAATCGGGGAAATCGGGGAAATCTGGCATATTATAAACCAACACCAGTGTACTATTATGTTTTATTACATCTATAGCATTGAAGGCGCAGCTCCCAGAGGTGACAAATGCCATTGTCAATTACCAAGCAGTGCACCGAACGATGCCGGAAAGGGAGTTTGTGCCGAGGGTAAAGCAATGAAGCGATGATGTCAGCTTCACGTGGAATCACGACACGGTTCACCACCTCGCCGGCCTGTCGGCGAGCTATCAGGATAAGACATTGTTTGGGTGCTGTATTACTAACCACGATAAGGCGGGGAGGGGGCCTTGCTTTCGTACCGTGTGCTTCGTATTGCTAGGCATGTATATGTATGAGACACAGAAACGCACACCGACAAGGTTGCACTTGAAACTTAAAATAAGCCCAGTAAATGAATTCGCTGCGAGATGCTCCTCCACAACCATCCCCGTCCTCTGGTCACTGATGTGGCGCGGTATCTCACTCATGAATGCACCACACCGAAAGAATTAAGCTTGAACGGTGTGAGACGGACGGCAGAGATGCCGACGCCGGATCAACTACATCCGGGCTGAGATGGCCAACCGAACTGCAGCACCCGCAGATGTAATATAGATGCAATCATACATAGTCTAGTCTAAGAGAGGAGGAAAAGGAAGAACATCCTCTTCTCGCCAAGATCTTGTCAGCCCGCCCAGCCATCTCACCGAGTCCGTCCAAGCCCAATGCCCAGGCTTATTAACATGCAGTGCAGTCAGTTCTCTGACCTACAGTGCTAGCGGGATGTGAGACATGGAATGCAGCCAAGTAGCAAGCTTGCCTCTCGGAACCCGTCCGATATACGGCATGTCGGTTGGTAGTGGGCACCACCGATGCCGTCCGATATTCGTGTGCGCCGCGTCTATACGTCCTCGGTCCCGTACTTGCATCTCCAGGAGTCCGGAAGCACTCCTAGTTCTCTGCCAGCCCGTCAAGGTGCTCCCGGATCCGCACAGCGCTGCTGCTAGCGAGTGCCGGGCCCCTGGCAAATTGGCGCTGGGAGCCCCGCGAACCCAGCCGCAATTAGATGTGGCCATCGCCTTGGCAGCGCGTACCCTGATCTGGTGCCAACTTTTAGTCACTAGGGAGGTCATCAGGTGGGAAAAGCTGGACAACCCGTCAACGGACCTCCGATGCGGGCAGCCTCCGGGGCTTGATCCCCGGGCGGCACTGCAGCTGGGCTCTGGGGGTACGAACACACACCGGGTCCCGAAGGCAAGCGCCTGGTACCGCCTGCCGCTGTACCTCCTGCAAGCAGCTGCTCAAGCGGGCGAGGGAGAATGCGGAGGCAGGTACGACGGGGGAGGGTTCTTTTCATGTGCGAGACGCGGATCAGGATCACGCGGGCGAAACCGGGGTTGCGGTGGCCCGAACCTGACTTCTTTCCTTTTTCGGCGGCGCACCGCCCGCCTCCTGGTCTTGCCTCCTGGTCTTGCCTCCTGGTCTTGCCTCCTGGCATAGCCGACTGCTAACGGCGTTCGATCAGGGTGCAAAGCCAAAAAGTCGGTCATTTTAACCTTAACGTTGATTCTTAAATCTGTCATCCCAACATTGACGACTGCAACGGTTTCGACGAAACATCATCCCCACTGCACCCTCAATTGCAATTGCGATTGAGATTTAGCTGTCACTCGGTGAATTCGCGTCTCACACCAGCTCCAATTCGGTTTCACTCGGTCCAACCACCACTCATCCACTCGTCGATCCATCAGCGTCACCAGCGGGTACCCGTTCCCGGTCCCATCAACCACAATGATCTGTCTCTCCAAAGCAGACGAATTCGTCTTCAGGCATCTGTCCTGGAACCAGAGTCCTTCGCCCCTGGCTGCGTCTCAAACGACGCGTCAGGATCTTAACGGCATCGCCAACCTTCGCGAGCATGTTGACGCCGACCAAGATGATGGCAGCGGAGGCTGTAGCGGAGGATCGCTAGGCACTGGTGATGAAAAGAATCATCTTGGGATCCAACCTCCTGAGCCCAGCCACGGCGAGCTGGCAGATGCGAGACGACTGTCCCGCTCTGCAGGTATGGTGTCTTCTTTCTTCTACTCTTTTCTCCGACCACTTACATCCTCTTACCCCACACATCGCTCGAGTCACATGTTCACGTGCCATGATAAACTACTTGAAGGCATATCCACTTACTCTTACCTCTAGGATTGTCCTCGTGTCTGAAGACGGTTGATGGTGGTGATGACCATGACCGTCTTTTCCGAGGCACGGCCCCGTCGTGTCTCTCGCGCGTCTGGAGCTGGGCCGCCTGGGTTCTCTCTGTTCTTGTTGTTTCGTCGATTATCTCATCTTGGAATTCTCCCAATCCCGGTCCCGTCTCGTCGCCTCTTCTTCAGCGATCTTTGCCCCCAGTCCAAGCTTCTCCCCTGCTTAAGAGATCCACCTGCGATGCTGGGGGCGTAAGCAAGAATGACTACAACACCGGGCTCCATGTCGCGGCCTTGTTCATCATCCTGTGTGTATCGACACTTGCTTGCGCCTTTCCCATCTTGGCTGTCAAATTCCCGGGTCTGAGAATTCCAAACCGTTTCTTTTTTGCCGTCCGTCACTTCGGTACTGGCGTCCTCATCGCCACGGCCTTCGTCCACTTGCTTCCCACAGCCTTTATTTCCCTGGGCGACGCGTGTCTGGGCGACTTTTGGACTAGCGACTATCCTGCGATTCCTGGTGCCATTGCCCTGGCGGCTATTTTCTTCGTCACCATCATCGAGATGGTCTTTCATCCTTCCCGACACCTTCCTACCAACCAGATGCACCCTTCCTCGGGCGATGCCCCCTCCGACGACGAACCTCGCAACCACGGCGGCTGCATGGGGAGTGTTGGTATGCTTCCAGTCCGCGACATGGGCCCCCTCCGCGGCCGGGCCTCGAGCATCGGTCACGGCCTGACTAGCTTGAACAGCCGGGAGGTGCAGGAGGTTGCCGGTGGAAACGAGACCAGCGGCCAAGAGGATACCACTCAGCCGCGACGAAAGCAGAGTTTTGAGGAGACAAGCCTCGAGAGCATGCATGTGATTTTGACTCCGGAGCAGAAGCAGCGCAAGGAGCTTCTTCAATGTGTCCTTCTCGAGCTTGGTATTCTGTTCCACAGTGTCTTCATTGGAATGGCTCTGAGTGTATCGACTGGGAACGAGTTTATCATTCTCCTCATCGCCATTGTCTTTCATCGTAAGTTGGACGGCTAGTTATTGCATGCCGTTGAAAGTGGATACTGACCCTTTGCTACAGAGACTTTCGAAGGTCTGGCACTCGGTTCTCGAATCGCGAGCATCAAGTGGCCTAAGGGCAAGATGCAGCCTTGGTTCATGGCACTTGCATACGGCTGCACGTAAGCATTCGCCCTTAGTTGCATATATCTATATATATCCCATAATTAAAGTAATTGCTAATGTCAACAGAACTCCCCTCGGCCAAGCTCTCGGTCTGGCTACTCACACCCTCTATAGCCCCGGCTCTGAAGTGGGCCTGATCATGGTGGGAGTGATGAACGCCATCTCCGCCGGTCTGCTTACCTTTGCTTCTCTGGTCGAGCTGCTCTCCGAGGACTTCCTGAGTGATGAGAGCTGGCGTGTTCTCCGTGGGAAGAAGCGAGTCTACGCTTGCCTCCTTGTCTTCTTTGGTGCCTTCTTCATGAGCCTTGTCGGTGCTTGGGCTTAGGTGCCATGCCGCCAATGGGTCTGAATCAATACCTACTGCCCGACGAAATGCTTTCCACGAGGTCTGCCGATGTGGACACACCAGTTGTCTTGATGACCTAGTACATGGCTTTGATCTTGATGAGAAGTCGTCTTCTATTCCTTAACTTCTATCGTCGGATCCGGATACGATTCTGCTGATCTGGGCCGGCCCCTTTTCTGTAAACCTACCCAGGTTACCCCTCCCACGCGCGCTCCCTCTCGCAACACAGTGCGAAGGGTCTGAAGAGTATTTTACATCTTCTTCACTTTTATGCGACGACATTTTCGAATCTGCGTTGTATCCCGCTTGATATTTCACACATAGATAGCTATCTTCAACTAGCAAATTGACGCTCATTCTATACAAGCCATTATTGCTGGAGCAATAGCGATACACCTTCAGCACCTCACGTTGTATTCATAGTGACATGTATTGGTTTCGGTAATGTTCATCATTTGTGTCATCATTATCATTTTTTTGCACTCCATCATGAAACGGTATTCTTGGAAACAATGCCCCTCGCAAACTCTCCAAAGGTGAGATGCTGCTCAATGTCCACCTCCTCGCCCAAGTTAGGCTGGGTAAAGACAGCAAGCGTGTTCCTAGCAATCCTTCCACCACTCACACTAGCACGAACACCCCGAACAAAATGAGGGACGGCCTTGAAGCGGCCAGCCGTGATGCGCTCAAGCGCCTCGCCCGTCTGGAAGGCAATGCAGTCGCGCGGGATCTTGACCTGGAAAGTCTCGCCGGAACGGGACTTGATGTACAGGCCGGCGGACGGGTCTGGGGAAGCAGCGAGCTCGTTCAGGAGGGGAAGGGATTGTCCCAGTGCTGCAGAGGAGGGAACGGCCGGGCTAGTGTCGTGTTCATCGATGAACATGGCGGACGTGAGACCGGTCAGACAACCGTGATCAAGATGCGTGGCACACCAGTCATCTTCATCGGCGTCAACGCCGGCAGCGGGGTCGACGTCCTGCGGGTAGTAGTGCAGCAGGCGGGCCTTGGTGGTGCTGGAAGAGCTGACGACGTGCTCCAAGTAGCCCTTGGGATACCCCGGAATGTCCTGTTCGGCGAAGCGGTCGCAGGCGCGGGCGACGAGGACGCCGACGTCGATGATCAGCCGGCACAGATCCGTAACGCCGGGCTTGAAGCCAGGCAGGACAGACTCTGGCGGCCAGATGTTGGGCGACAAGTACTCCGGGAATGTGTCTGGGCTGAAGGCGTCGGTTGGGGCGGCGCACTCAAGAGACGGGTCGATGTAGAAGGCGCAGTTGGCGTAGTAGGAGCCCTTGAAGGTGTCGACTTGCCCATTTTTGAGCGTTTCTTTGCCGAGAGACCAGCCGGTGAGGTATTTGGCGTGAGCGTTTTCAAGTTTGTCTGCGCAAGTATGAGTACGAAACAGTAAGCGACTGGAAGGGAACATACCGAGTTCATCCTTGGGCAGGTTGCCGAGGTATGAGGCGTAGGAGAGGGCCTGGTGTCTCAGCTGGGGGAAGTCCTGGGGCACATCTTTGACGACAAGGATGCCGAGAGAGTCGGGGCCGAATGCTTCTTGAAGGGTTTCGAAAGGTATTTTGCCTGTGTGTTGGAAGTAAATGGGGTGTAAGTCATGGATCCTTCAAGACATGGTGAGTGAAGCATGACGACTGGTGGTACGTACCTTCTTTGAGGTCATTGAGCGACACGGTGACGGCTTGTGCCTGAGAAGTCATGTTGGCCAGGGTTTTATGTAATTGGATATATGTAAATACAGGGGAATCTGCGAAAGAAACGCGACGGGATTAATGAGAAAATGGCACTCATTATCTGGGCTGTCGTCTCTTTATCTCTTCTTGGAATTGAGGATCCCGTGGTTGGACGAGCGCATGCTGCGGGGGGGAGGGGAGCTTACATAACCAATCACCTTCCCCGAACGGTAGATCCTTCCGTGTGGAGCTCGCCGTCTCCCGGTGCGATCAGTGCCCTTGCCAACAGAGCCTCAAGTGTCCAGGGCGACATGCGACCTTGAACCGACGACTGTTGACCGACGCCAACCGAGGACGGCTTTCCACAACCACAACCATCTCCAACGACAACCGGCCTCAACTTGTCGACAATGGTCAAGCCGCTCTCCTTCAAGGGCGACAAAAAGGTCAAGAAGCGCAAGCGCGCCGACGCCGACAAGCCGCCTCGCGACGCCGACTCCGAGGCGCAAGACGTGCAGAAGCAGAATCCCGACGCGGACGAGCCCGACAATGACGACAGCTGGGTGTCGGCCGAGGGACTGGTGGATGTCGTTGGGCCTGTCATGATCGTTCTCCCGACCGACACGCCGTCGGCGCTGGCCTGCGACCCGAGCGGCAAGGTGTTTGCGCTGCCAATTGAGAACATTGTCGACGCAAATCCTTCCACGGCCGAACCGCATGATGTGCGCCAGGTGTGGGTTGCGAACAGGGTGTCAGGAACAGACAGCTTTCGGCTCAAGGGCCATCATGGAAGGTGCGTTTGTCTTTTTAATGTGGATGAACCGAACTGGGCTGACATGACACATGATAGATATCTTTCCTGCGACAAGATCGGGTTGCTTTCAGCCATGTCCGAAGCTGTCTCGCCTCTCGAGTCCTTCAACATGATCCCTACATCCGACACGCCGGGGACCTTCCAGATCCAGACGCTGCGCGACACGTTCCTGACCATCAAGCCGACCACATCCGTCAAGACCGGCGGCGCAGCGGGCGCCGAGGTGCGAGGTGACGGCGACGCCATCTCTTTCAACACAACGTTCCGGATCCGAATGCAGGCACGGTTCAAGCCCAGACTTCGAGCGTCCAAGGAAGAAAAGGCGCTGGCGCGCATCAGCCGACGGGAACTCGAAGATGCGGTGGGGCGGAGACTGGAAGAGGATGAGGTGCGGAAGCTAAAGAGGGCGAGGAAGGAGGGAGATTATCACGAGCGGTTGTTGGAGTTGAAGGTCAAGGGGAAGCATGACAAGTATGGTTGAGTGGAGTGCCTGTGAGAGGTTGGCAGTGACAATTTGTGAGGTAAGATGGGTATACAAGGGAAACACAAGTGAGGGGAGCTGAAGTGAGGGTGAGAAGATATCATGGACAAGGAGAGAGAAACCAAGCTTCCAAACTCGAGGAAGCAAATTGTACAGAGGCCCCGACACGTGACGGGGCAAATGCTGGAGAACAATGAACTGGTGAGTGTGTGTTCCCGCATGACGGGTGGCTACCTTACCTATTGACGGCCCGGACTGACGGAATTTCCCCTGACAGCTGGCACGCGGTTCAGTGCGCAGCTGACAGCTGCCTGCCACCTCCCGCCAAATCCCGCCAATCCCGCCACCTCCCACCAACCGGCGAACCGACCAAGGAAGCCTTATAGATCCAAACAACAAAGCCTGCTTTCATACTTCGGTACCATGGAGTGTGCTGGCCGAGATGGGGCGGGGGTGCGCCCAAGCTTCGACAGGGGACCAAAGGTTCCCAATTCAACGTCACCAGTAGCTTCCCTTTTTGTTGGTACTTTTTTGTCTTGGCTGGCATCGTTCGACGGAGGCTGGGCTGTGGACCTTGCTTGTTATTTTTTTTGGTTGTTTTCGAGCTTCATTTGCGTGCTGCAGTGTAGGCTTTGTGTATGTTTCTCTTGCTGCTGGGTGTGGTCAGGGTGAGGCTCGTGGTGGTGGTGATGGAGGCTGGGTGTGGTGTTGTGGCGCACCCATTCACAGTGCACTGCCACTTATACACTTTACCGCACACACATGAACACATGCAAACACACAGATTCATATTCGTCACGTCGTTTTTGTTTACTCATAACCCAATCTAAATTAAGTGCTCGGCCTCCACGCCTTGACGTTGCCATCCTCGCCCGCCGTAAACACCATGTGCTCCTCGTCAAAGAAGCAGAACGACCGCACAATCTCTCCTCCCCGTGAGCGCCGGGGAGCCCGACGCTGTTGTCCCGGTCCAGGGCCCAGCCTTGGCCGTTGGGGTTCTTGGCGAGGAAGACGAGTTCGAACATTTGGCGACTGGTGAGTGTTAGTATTCTTGTTACTGCGTTTCTCATGTCAAGAGGGGGGGTGAGTGAGGGAGACGGCTTACTCCTGAGATCCGGCACCGAGGATAGCGCCGCTGCCATCCAACTTGGGCGTCACATCGGCAACGTACTGACAGTCCAGCACGGTGCGCAAGTCGCCAAAGTCCTGCGTGGCGTCGCCGGTGGTGCGCTCCTCGGCGACGTCGTACAGCGCGCACCGCTCGTCGTGCGACAGCGCGGCGATCTCGGTGGGCGTCAGCCAGGCGGCGCGGTGGATCGAGGCGTCGTGGTTGCACGTCTGCAGCGTCAGGTCGTCCTCGTCGGCGATGCGCGTGTCGTAGACGTTGACCAGGCCGTCGGTCGAGCCCGACAGCAGCAGCGCTGGGTTGCTCGGGTTGAAGGAGAGGTCCGTGACGTCGTCGCTGTGGACTTCTTGGTAGTGGGCTCTGGCGGAGGGGTTTGAGCGGACGTCCCTGAGAGGTATTAGGAGGTGGCCATGAGTGTTTGGGTGGTGCTGGGTTGTGGTGTTGACGGATATAAGAGGGCGATGCCTCATATAGATGTCATGACGTACCAGAGGAAGATGGAGGCCGTGTGGTTTTGCAACTCAGTGCCCACGGCAATCGTCTTGGTATCGGCACTGCAGGCCATGGATAGAATAGGCGACTCGCTGGCTTCACCCGCAATCTCATCAGCCACCCCGTCCTCATCATGACAAGCCTCACTTACACCGGCCACATCTCCCAACGCCCACTATCGCAACTCACCTTGAAACTGCGCCACGCGACTACCCTGCCTCAAATCCCAAACCGCCACGCTGCCGCTCTCGCCGGCGGTGCACACGAGCGCGGCATTGTTATCAAAGACGCGCAGCGTCGTCAGGTTGCCGTGGTCGGTCTGCAGGCGGCGCACGGGGCCCTGCGACAGGCGCGCGGGATCGAGCAGCGCGAGCGACTGGTCGGAGGCGATGGCGGCGAGGCCGGCGGATGTGCGGTGCACGTCGAGCACGTAGACGTCGCGGCCGAAGTGGAGGCCGTCGGCGCAGGTGAGGGAGTACATTGTGGTTTAATTGCGTGCTGCGCGGTGTGGTTTGTCAGTTTGTGGGTTGTGAGTGAGTGAGCGAATGAGTGAGTGGTATAGAAAAGTTTTGAGACGGCGTATATCCCGATATTTAGGATGGAGCGCGGTGGCCAGCGTGGGACATAGCTGTCTAGGAAGAAGATAGAATAGGTTGCAGAGACTTACACTAAATCTATTGCCTAATCGTCACTTAACAAATCCTCGCATGTGCAGTTTGTGAATGCAGAGTCGACCCAAAGTCAACCCAGATTCACCCCCACTTGAAAGTTGAGACTTGCGATTGGCCTCGTTAACTGAATATCCCCAGCTACCCACCTCGCAGTTCGACGACGCCTCACTCAACTCCGCCCGCTCAGAACACAAGACAATCTCACATAAGCGTACGTATCAGATGATTTATAGAAAGGGGATCGTGTCCGTTGAGCTTGATTCTTGTCTCGTATTCTTACAAATTATTTCGTCTATCTGAGTTATACAGTGCCATACGCCTGGTCTAACGCTCGCAATAGTAAAGGGGCTGTAAAGAAGAGAGTCGCCCTAGCCGCCAAACCTCGAAGTCGGGGTTCTTCAAAACGCCGGGTTTATGCCAATCCACCACATCTTTTCTTCTTCGTTTTTCTTTTTTGGCTTCTTTATGTATTTTACTTTGTTGGTACAGGTCATTGCGGACCCTCTTGTCGAAGTCGCTTGCGCTCGTTGACGCCGCGGAACGCACGCTTGCCGACTTCGTAGCTGCTGATCATGATGGCGCACGCAGGTGCCACCTTGAGCGTCCGGGGAATCCATCCCTTCCACAGGCCGGGGATGCCCTCCGTCTTGAAGATGTGCCAGAGGAGGCGCATCATATTGCGCTCCTCAGCCACCGCCGCGCCGGAAGCCTCGTTCTGGTAGATCTGCGTTCGTGTCTTGCCAACGTCGAAGGGTGTTGTTACGATGGACGCAAAGGTACCAGACAGGGCTCCGGCAACAAAACTATCCACAAAGGTCTCGGTGTGGTTTTCGTGGCTTTGCGACCTCCGCCTTGCCTCTGAGAGGTCGTCGTCAACTGATAGCACATGTCCCTGACGCTGCTCCCGTAGATCGGTGAGCCTCGACCGTATTGACTCGTATCCCAGCCAGTAGAGACCCGAGAAGGGCACATCTCGCCAGAGCGTCAACGTCAAACCCCTCCAGAGGGCGGTATATCCCTGGGTGCCCACCATCTCCTTGACACCCTTGAAAGTCTCGACCAGGTGGTTGGTAGTCCCAGTTCCCGAGGCCGCTTGCATCCGCGTACGGACGAGCTCGATGGGACCCACGGCTGTCGCCGCCAGGATACGAGCGGCCGATCCGGCAGTTAGGGGAGCGGAGGCATCGGAGAAGCGCGCGAAGGGGCTGTTGGCATTGTATCGCAGCCAGTCATAGCCGGTGAAGTAGATGATATTGGCGGGGACGGCCATGACGAGGGTGGGCGACAGGCCTCTCCAGAGAGTGGTAACGCCCTCGTTGCGGGCAATCTTGCGGAGGCCATCGATGGTGGTGCTAAAGGTGCGGCGCTGCACCTCCTCGACGGCGCATTCGGCGGGCGGAGGCGCGGGAGATATGCCTTCGATCCGGGGCGCGGCGAGGCAGAACTCGGCATTGCCGCCAGCAAAGAAGACCTCGCGGCAGCATGAGGTGACGCCGAGCTCGGCGGTTTGGGGCGGGGGTGAGAGAGGTCGTGGTGAGGGCGAGCTTGGAAAAATCGACGGTCGGTCGGGGGACGGCGGTTTGGGACTGGAGGCGGACACGGACGACGTCGAGGGGAGTGACTGGAGGAAGAGAATGTTAGCACGTCGCAATCTAAATCCCAAAACCTCAACATGGACGTACCAAGCAGCGAGGTCAACAGACTGCCCGACATGGCCGAGATCATCTTCTGGGGAGCTGTGATGTCGACGATATCGTCATTGGCGGGGGGCGGGGCGTTCGGCTTGCTGCCGCCGCTGGGTCTCTTGGTGTCGACCATGTTGGCGAGGGTGAATTCGTCGTCGGCGTTGGGATGGTTGTGGTGGTTGCTATCGAGGCCACCGGAGCGATGCACGTTGCGACTCATGGTATCTGGCTTGTGAAGGGGAGGCAGAAGAGGACGAGGCAGCTCAGAACATGGGTTTTCGAGCGACGCCACGGATTGATAGCGGTGGAATAATGAAAGGACCGCAGCGGAGGGATGACGGCGCTGGCGTCGATGACGATGACAAACGGTGGCGGCGTTCCAAGGGCTTCGCGAGTCACAAATCACAGCGAAAGCGCCGATGGATAAGTTTCGACGGTCGATCGTTTGCAGGTCTTTGGCGCGTTCAGCAAAGCACCGAGGCCGGTCGGAGTCGGGCGATCGGTCGGTCGGCTACTATCGTCTTTTTGTGGGCTGGGAAACAAGACCCGAGATGAATCCACAAGTCTACGGGTTGAGATCTGCTATCGTCAAATAATCCAGGTCGGAGCTGCGTTTTCGGAGTAGATTCGACCCAGGTGTCGCCTCGCACGCGGCATTGGCTGTTCTGCTCGCCTTCGGTCTTTTGTCGTGGTTCACGTTTTTTATCTTTTTTTTCCCACGGGCCAGTTTCAGCGACATCGCCCGCATTTCCAGCGCACCGGGGTCGGAGCGTCGGCGGCAAATTTCGTTGGTTCTAGAGGTGGCGTTGGGGCGGCCTGTGCCTGCTTGGCTTGGGGCAGGAGCTGTAGCCGGCAGGTGCCAGAGCCGCGACTTTCCGGGCCTGATACTACCAGGCGTTGTGATTGGTTGGTAGGGGGCCCACCCATGGGAACATGGCCAAAAGGGACAGTGACTCGTCGATTATGAAGATCAGATAATGCAGCTCAGTCGACGGTGATAACGGAGGAATGCAACGGACATAACCCGTTATTTACGTTGCATTCCAATCCGGCTTTCCATTTGATACGGTTTAGCCACATACTTCCCGTCTGACTCTTGCCGGCGAGTTGGCGACATCATCGACGCTCTCTCCGGATCAACACCCGCCGCAAGTGGAGGGGTCCTTATCCTAGTTCGCCCTCCATTAACCAATCCCCGCCATTCGTCTCCAACCTTGCATCACTACTCAACCTTGACATGCTGTAGTAACTTGTCTCCATCTGACTCGAACGGCAACGTCCCTAACTTTCCTTTACCGCCTCGCCGTTCTTGAATATCCTCCATCGCGCACCTGCTAGTAAGAGACAAATACCTCCTGCCCACCTACGTAATCATGAACTCGCTGTAGAAATCGCAATCGTCCCATCGCCTTCCCCCGCAACCCCAGCTTTTCGGACCTATCGGATATACCTAATCTCTGCTCGCAATGTCCTCATCCCCGTCATCCTCCGCCAACAAGGGCGGGCTCAACTCGGAACTCGAGTCGTTCCGCCAGCAATGGATCTCAGATCTCCAACACCAGACTCATGATCATGAGCCTCCGTCTCAGAGTCGTCATGACGGCCCCCGCCTCGCGGCTTCAGCCGCCGGCCCGTCTCGCCGTCGCGGCCCGTCCGTGTCCGTCTCAGCGCCGGCCACAAAGCCGATTACGACCGTCGATGAGAATGAAGACGATTACGTCCAGAGCCAATCGTTTGATGAGCCCCCGTCTGCGACCCGGGTTGTGCACGATGTGAACGGTGTCTCCTCTCGGAAGAAGCTCGTCTCCGCCCTTGATCACTATGAGGAGGCCATGGCCAAGGAGGCACAGGGCAACATGGGTGATAGCCTGAAGCTCTATCGCAAGGCCTACCGAGTATGAACCTCTCTCCGATGTTGACATTTGGACTCAATGCTAACATCGCTATAGCTAGACAATGGCGTGGACCGAAGATACCGGGAGAAACACCACCCCAAGGCCAAGCCGGCAACTCATCCCGGCCCATCCACCATCACTAACACCACAACCGCCATCGCCACAACCACCATCGCATCACCATCGCATGCCGCCCCTGATGCTACCCCAGAACCTCAACCGCAGTCCATTGGCGACCTCATCGCCAGCTTCGCCGGCCTCAAGATCGAGCCCGCTCCCCCGGCGGTCGAGGGCATGCCGCAGCCGCCCTCGCCGCTGGCGGACCTCCCAGAAGAAATCCTCATCCACATCCTGCGCGACCTCGCCATCGTCGACGTCGCCGACTTTGCCCGCCTCGCCTGCGTGTGCAAGCGCCTCGCCTACCTGGTCGCCTCCGAGCAGCGCATCTGGCGCCGCGTCGCCCTGGGCAGCGAGGTCGGCTTCCCCGCGATGCTGTATCGCTTCGAGAGGGGCATCGAGTGGGACGAGCTGCCCGAGGAGGAGCAGCAAGGCCCCGAGATCGTCGACGGTGTCGTCATCAGCCCGGCCGAGCTGGCCCAGCGCCGCCGTGATGAGAGCTTCGCTCTGACCGAGTCCCTGACACCCTCCGTCTACCCATCGTGGAAGGACCTCTTCCGCTCACGGCCGCGCATTCGCTTCAACGGCTGCTACATCAGCACCGTCAACTATGTACGCAGCGGCCAGGCCTCGACGAACCAGACCACCTGGGGCAGCCCCATCCACATCGTCACCTACTACCGCTACCTTCGCTTCTTCCGCGACGGCAGCCTCATCAGCCTCCTCGCCACCAACGAGCCCTCCGCCGTCGTCCACCACCTGACCCGCGACGACCTCAACGCGCAACGCACCGCCGCCCACCCCCACTTGCCCAATGCCGTCATGGCTCTTGCTCTACGGGGCCGCTGGCGCCTGTCCTCCGCCGATGACCTCCGCGACCCGGCATCCATGGGCCCCGGTGCCTCGCGGGGCGGTGCCCGGGACGACCCGGAGGGCGACGTCTTCATCGAGACGGAGGGCATTGGTTCCAAGTACGTGTACCGTATGGACCTGTCCCTTCGCAGCGCTGGCAAAGGTGTCCGTAACAACAAGCTCAACTGGCGGGGCTTCTACAGCTACAACAAGCTGACGGACGATTGGGGGGAGTTTGGCCTCAAGAACGACAAGCCCTTCTTTTTCAGTCGGGTCAAGAGCTATGGGTTTGGAGGGTGATGTGTTGTAGGAGTGACTATCCCAACGGCTACTAGATGAATACCAGACAGGCGTCATGGCGGAATAGATTGACATTAGAATAATGACGCCGAAGTATATCTGAGTTGCATCTTATAGAAAGACATAGAAAGATCACATCCACCCAGTTGCTTCACCGAAACCCACTTTGTCCCTCATGTTAATGAGCCAGGCGTGATACGCCAACCTCGCCAATAAGTTGCACATCTAAAGGGATGAAGGTCTTTTACTCCTCATGTAGACACCAATGTATCAAGCATTGTAGAATCGTCGCAACTTAGACGTCTGGAATACAACAAAAATTACATTTCTGCATATATTCATATCATTACTTGTTGCCTAAATCTCCTCTTATATGCCATCTTGCCAATCCTCGCCCCCTGATCCCCTCCCAAACCAATATCTTACACAATGACCGGCCCGAGCACTCTACTCCTCGTCGTTGAAACCCAAGCCCCTCAAAACGCCCACGTTGTTTGTTGACTAGCCAAAACAGTATGCTGAATAGATGCAGCCAGCTTAGTCGTGAATGTGCATGCTGGTATATGATGATTAGATACAGCAACAAGACTGGCTGCATGCTGGTCCTTCCGACAGGTATTCTCAGTCGTAGGCCGAATTATGTTTATAATATTGGGTACTATCGCGCATTGGTCGCCGATAGTAATGCATATTTATAGATGCGGTCGTTGGTGCGCCAAATCAGGAGATTCAGTTCGCCGGGTATCAATTCGCAGAAACGACTCGTTCGCGCAAAGAATCGGAAGCGAAGCGTGAGCCCTACGCTTCAAAGATCCGGGGATCGAATAAAAATATGGGTAGCCGCACATGCTATCCAAGACTGCTCACTCACTGCAGCCTCATCTGAGCCGCTTTCCATCCAAGAATTTAGGGCTCGTCTCAAAGTACTGCTGGTTGACAAACTGGTCGTTGTATTGCATGGCCTTCCGTGCTTGGTACTCTGCTCGCTCGTTGTCGTCCATACTAAACGCCTTCTTCAGCCAGCCAAGAGCGCTCTTCTTCTTCTTGAGGCGCTTCCCTCCAGCTTGAGTGGTCGCCCGAGAAGCCACGGTGGCTGTATCGTCATATGTTGCCGAAGTCACGCTGCTTAGAGTGCTCATGCCGCCCACGCGGGACGGTTGCTGGCGCACATGGCCAGGGAAGTATCCGTCCCTAGGGTCGGCAGTGTGAGGTCTTTGCTGGAGAGGAGAATGGGGCGATGCGCGAACGGGGTGGTAGAATTGTTGGTGCTCGGAGTGGGGTGTCGGCATGAGCTGGGGTCGTGAAGGAGCGCTGAAATCCGCGTGGGAACTTGCACGAGGAAGGCGGTGCGGTTGACAGACTTCTAAATCGGAGGCGTACGTAGAATCGGGAACCTGAGACATGCGTGGTTGCTGCATGCTGGTACTCGTTGATGGACGAACCGACATTGCCTCTCCGGCGTTCCTTGGGGGGATGTGGATGGACTCGGGGGGCGTCGTCTTCTGGGACACACGCTGGCGCAGAGATGTCTTCTTTTGTAGAAATCCTTGACCCTGTGTCATCTGCGGTGACTGTGCCTGACTTTGAGATCTAGATGATGGTCTTGGTGGCGGTTTCGTTTGAGATCGAGACTGTGGCCTCATTTGAGAATCTCTAGACTGAGGCATCATATGGGGATCCCGAGACTGCGGCCTCATATGGGGATCTCGAGACTGCGGCCTCATTTGCGGATCTCGAGACTGGGGTCTCATTTGAGAATCCCTAGGCGGGGGCATCATATGAGGATCCCTGGACTGGGGTCTCATTTGTTGCTGGGTCTGGGTCTGAATCTGTAACTGCGGTGGGCTGTTCTTTACCATGGGTGAGGGAAGCGGCTCAGGGAGTCTCGGCGTGTACGTCCGCGGCTGAAGAATGAATAGTGCATCATCGAATGGTGATCCCTCAGTTTCAGGTTCCTCGTGTTTCGGCTCTACCCTTTTGGGTTCGCTCGGGGTCAACTTGGGCTTGCCGTCATATACAGTCGGAGACAATGTGGGCTGGCCATCGTAAACAGTTGGAGACAAGGTGGGGCCGTCATAAACAGTCGGGGACAAGGTGGTCATGACGGTTGGGCGCGGAGCCGCAAGTTGGAAGCTCATGCGAGGGGGGAGTAGAGGGGTAGATCCAGGAAGAGGGAAGTCGCTGAGAGTGTCAACTTCGGGGTCTGCGATTCTCTTCGGGGCATGGAGAGTGGATGCAGAATCTCTGCTTCCAACGCTCCCAACCGGGGTAGCGGACCGGGCGCGTGAACTCGTTGGCGATGACGGAGATTCAGGATCATCAGTTTGTGAGGCGTGTATGGGAAGAGTGAATGGAGGGATTGTTGCCTAGGGGTGTTAGCCTCGCCCTTCTGGAAGACTGAAACATGATATCAAAACTTACCCAAGTCTTTCGGCTCACCTCACCAGCTGTCTTCTCCATTTCAGCCACAATGGTCATCAGCTTGATGATCAAGCCGTTCAAGTCCTGTGCTTGGTTGTTAAGGTCATCAAAGGCGTTAAGCCAACCGTCGGCATTGCCTTTCATAGCTCGGAAAATCTTGCCCAGGTCCGGGGAGGCCTCAGCCCATTCGGTGTCCTTGTGCTCGTTGAGCCAATCCATGAAGGCCTCACTGGACCGGAGGCCAGCATCGATGTCGTCATCCCACTGCTTCATGGCAGCATTTGTTCGAGCCAAGATGTGGTCGATCTTTTCATTTCCAGCAAGAATCTGGGCGCGAAAGTTGCGATCCTCAAGCATCCCTTCGAAGGCATTTCTATTGCCCATGGGCAGCTGAAGGTGGGCGATGCGCTCGGTGAGATCTTGGTGAGCTTGTGCAAAATCCTCCAGCATCACTTCCAGGAACTCATCCACCTCATTAATATGGCCCTGGAGAATGCTGACTACCTGGGAGTCGTCTGCGGCCAGTCCGTTGAGTAAAAGGTAAACACCAAACGTGATCTGGGCAATCAACTTGTACACCTCATGTTGCTCTTGGCCAGGTCTGTACCGCCAGGCCGAATCGAAAGGTTCGTCTTGGGCGGCTTGCTCGATAAGTTTCTCTCTGCGGCCCTTTGAGTCGAGTTCCCTCAACTTGGGCTTACCAGGACCATCTTGACCGTTCGTCACTTCATGCAGTGACTCGGCAAAGGCCTCCTGCATAGACGGGACTGGGTGGACCGGGATATTCTGGTCGGCAGGTGTGTGCATTTCGGAAAGTTGACTCTCATCATCGTCAAGCTCCAATCGTAGATTATCTGAGAGAGTTATATTCGTGGCGGCGTCTTCTGGGGTCGGGACGAGGACGATGCGGAGGTCGCTGGGTTTGTCGAAGGTCAACGGGGCGAGGGTGGTTGGAGGCATAGTGGCGGTGCTAGCACCCGAGAGTCTGATTTTCGAGACAGGTCGAAGGGCCGGCAGCATTGTGGCGGGAGAAAAGAAGGCCGATAGGAATGAATTGAATCGAGGGGCTGCGGGGAGCCGTATCCTCGTTGGACAGGCAGGCAGGGGCGGTCACTGGATGCTGTTGTGCGACGGTGACGAAAGTTTGGTGGCGTGTCTGCGACTGTTGGCGCCGCGGAATGTAACCAGGCGATGAATGGAGTGGAAGATGTCGGACCGGGGAGAGGGCTGCTATCGCATCTCGGGAGCCGCCAGGAGCCAGTGATTAGAGGATGGCGAGCGCCATGATACTGCCAAAGTAGTCAAGGGCGGTCAACTGGAGCTGAGAGCGGCAGCAGTGTTGCCCGCGACGGTTGCGATCCCGAGTGAGTCGAGTTGGGCTGAGGCTCGACGGAGGAGTAAGATCGGCGGGAGGTAGGCGAGAGGTGGATGGAGGTGGACGGAGCTGAGAGCTGTGTACCGGTAGTTTATCTGTAATCCTCGGCTGCAAAGGGGAGGATCATCAGCTGATCAGGGACCTAATAAGGTCCCAAACAGGAGTGTCGGTTGGTTCTCGACAATCCGGGGTAGCTGCAGACCACGAGAAGGATCCGCTGCAAGGGGGATTCCCAAGCAAACTGGCACTGGAAGGGGAGGAAGAAAAGCCAACGAAGAGCTGTTATTAAGGAGGATGAGGGTTGCAAGGTAAGGATACAATGGAAGTCGGGAGGGAAGAGAGAGGGGGAGGCGTGGGTTCGATGGGACAGCATCCATGACAATGAGTGGCCTAGGGCGCTGCAGGGTTACGGAGGCGTTCCTTCCTTGGGCCCTTTGGTCGTTCACCCTCGTCCCCGTCCGCTCCTTCCGCCTGTGGTCTGTGGGCATCTCCCCCCAGTGCGCCATGTAATGTACGTGCGCTTACCTCCACAGCGCCTGTGTGGGTGTGTGCCTCCCTCCTTCCTCCTCCCTGCTGTGTTCTCGCTCGCTCGTCCACTGCATTCGCTGAATCCCCTGAGCCTGAACCGCGCCAGCCACTGCTGGATGAGTGCACTAAACTTGACTGAGCCCAAGTGCCCCCCCCGCCAAAAGGCCAGTGAAAGCCACTGAAAACGACTTCTGCAGCCCAGTGAAGCCACTGCAGGGCCAGCGGGTTGTCCGCCAGGGCCCACATGAGCAGCCACCTGCACTTGGGCCACTGGGGCGCCAATGCGACCCGGCCTTATCCAGTCCAAAAATGATGCTAGTTGGCTAGTAGTCGCACCCATGGCTAGCCCCCGATGTTGCTTAATACCAAATTCCACCAAATCTGCCAATTCTTTACGGATGCCAATTGCCCAACTAGTGGGGCCGAATACCGAGTCCAACCCATCCATGGCAGTGATGAGCGATTCCCTGCCTTGGGCTGGGCTGGTCCCGCCGTGCCTGGCGGCTTGATGGGCGGATTGCTAAATTGGGAACGTACCTCTAAGTTACTAAGTCAAGGCCCCGCCAGAGCTTTGTGATCGAGGCCCGGGGCGTTCCCGGGATGCAGGCCTCGCGTGCGTCCGCGTGGGCGTACCTGGGAGGAGTCGGAGGCGCGGGAGGCGTGGGAGGAGTCATCCAGTACATAGTAGGTAAGGTATCGAAGTTTGATTTATTACTCTCTACACGACGACGCAGTGTTCAGGGGCAAATTGATTGGAGATGGGGAATGGCCTGAAGATGAGAAATGAGAACTCGCAGACGGGATTGGATGGACTTGGCAAATTCATTCCCTCGCTCTCGGAGCCATGATGACCACCCAATGCCGGCGAGGGGGAATAAAAAACAATCACGAACTGGGGAAACACCAGTAAACGGCGAGAAACATGGATCTAGATCTACCGAGGTTTCTTTGGTGTGTGTGGTGTGCGGTGGGTATAAATTTACGCGTGGTTTGTAGGTGCATGTGGGCGTCCTGTGTGTGTACGACGTATTAGTACGGAGAACCGCCGATGGGGATGGGGATGGTTACGCCAACCGCTGGATTGGGTCAAGGTGTGAACCACAATTCGCAATACGGCCAGGGCAAATTAGAGCCAGCCGAGACTTTTGACTCTTTGGGTGATCAGCCGCTATCACGCGCTGGAGTCTTTAGCTCTGCGCACTGCAATGCAGGACAAACTGCCGCATCTGGCTGGGCTGGGCTGGGCTGGGCCGGGCGTGTCACCAACAAACACCCATCCCTACGGCTCCGTCCCGTCGCCGTCAGCACTATCAACATGTCCATGTCCACGCCCGGATTCGTCTCGGTTCTAAAGGTGCCACGCCGGTAATCAAATGTTTATCGATGCCAAAAACGAGTTACGCGTGCACATCCAATTTTCCTGCAATTTTCCTGCAATTTTCCTCCTCTCCCAATCCCGCATACGCACTCGAGGCCGTCCTGTTAGCTCAGGGGCCTGCAGATGCACACAACCTGATCTTGGACGCCCCCATGTCGCCTGGTCTGGCCTGGTCTGGGTGACTGGATCCCGCGGCCCCCCTGGGCCAATCTTTTTGCTGGCCTAGGCGTCTCTAGAACCGCAGCTCCCCAGCGCGGATAATCTGGGGTGGCTTGTTGACGACCTCTGGGTCCAGCCATTCGAGGCCCCAGCATCAGGCACGACGCCCTGGACAGGTCCATGTTAAAGTAGGACCCATTTGGTGCGCGGATCGGGCAGCTTGGCGCTTGTCAAAAGGGAAAGGGGCTGTGATCGATCGGAATTTGACAGTTGGACTTGAAGACCTCATTTATTAATACCCGTTATCCGTCATCCGTCATCTGCAAATCGCCCACTAATTACGGGGATGCATCGTCTGTCGTTGTCGACGCCTCACACCCTGACCCCCTGCCTCGAGATGGCCAACTGGGGACCGCGAATGGAGCCTAGGCTCTAGGGGGACGCCGTGATCCATTGAGGGGGCTGCTCCTCAGCGACAGGTCAAGACAACCGCCAGGATGGCATGTGATGGGTCAACATGGGATACTGGTCGATTCTGTCATTGACAGGGCCACGGCGATGGGGTCAATTGCACGGTTCAATCCGGTCGGGAGGCCCGCGCCAGCACAGTAGCGCACTGCGCACAGAAGCTCTTGGCCTCCAACAAGCTGGTTTTCGGTGCAGCATTCTCCGTCAGGGGGGCGCGGCTGAGCTTGGTCCGCGATGGAGTCGCTGGACCCTTTTTCCATACCAATCTTGAACCCGCCGCCTCATTTGCGACGCATGGAGATGCTTCAGATTTGATGGCTTCTTATATGATGTGTTGACCGCTGGCTAACACTCGGTGTGCTAGAGCCTATAGATGGCCCGTCAACAAGATGAGGCTGCAGAATAGAGGCCAACATCGTAAGAACGGCGGGACTATGGCAGTTGTAACTTAAATGCCAGAACGCAGGACGGATACGCCGTTGTCCATCCCTTGTCGCCGTATCCACCCTCTGGCTACGGCCATCTCCACGAATCTACATGGCACAATTTTTGCTGGGACGCGCAAGCAAACGGCGTCAACGGCGACGCCAGGTGCTTTCTGGCACAGCCGCCGCAGTCAGTGGCTATTGACGCGAAGGCACCGACAGCCGGCGGGGCCTAGAGATGCAGCAACCGGGATGGAAGCAAGACTCTGGAGTTGAGAAACAAGGCCAGAAGGGCCGGGAAGCCATGTGCCGATGCCAAGACCCGAGGCCCAAAGGCCAATACGGCCGTTGCGACTTGGCTCCATCGCTAGCCAAGTCGACAACACGGCACACGGCCCAGCAGGATCGAGTTGAAGCTCCGAGGAGGCGCGGCCGCGATGCCACCGGGAGTCGGCTCAGCATTGACGGGCCCTGTGGAATGAAACAAGGAAGTCCACAGTCCATATTCCACAGCAAGACCGAGAGACCAACGCAGCTCGACTTCCGCCGCTACGTGCAGACTTAATGTTCCGTTCCCAACGTGATCCTCATTTCCAATTTCCATCCGTTTCTTGCAGCTAACTAATAATCTCTGGCGCCTGTATCGCGTCACTCGAGTTGCGCCTCCAACGTTCGGCGCTGAGTAGGCCAAGCCACATCATTATTGCCCAGCCCATCTTAGCTCGCCAGCGCACACTTGGCCAGCACACCACCACCGCGACCAAGAGATCGCCCAACCCACTTCCCCAGCATCATCGTCATCGGGCATTCTTCTCTTCCGCCCACCTCGCTCACCCCTATCGCGAGACAGCTCCTCCGAGCTCTTGGGGACCGCCGCTCGCTACAATGGCTCCGAAAAACCCCTTCAAGTTCGGGACCGACCTCTGGGACACGTCCAATCGCTTTGAGACGTCGTGGTTGTTGAGTCCCTACGTGCTTTTCGCCTGTCGCGCCCTCATTGTAAGTTGCTTCATACGCGGCTCCCTCAGTCGCATCAAGCCTGTTTATACACAACATGTGTATACACACCTCTCTCCCTCTCTTATCAGCTAACACCATCCTCAACAGTCCCTCTACGCCTTCGTCACCCGATTCTTCATCATCGGCTGGACCTGCACCCACGACTCCCTGGGCGGTTGCTCCGCAGTCCGCCTCTCGTTCTCGTACTTCACCATCCTCACGTACTGGGGCATCGCCTTCTACTTTCTCTTCGCCGCCATCCACACCTTGACCTACGCCATCCACGGCCGCCCTCTCCTCGACAGCTTCCCCCGTCCGCTGCAGGCCCTCCACGCCCTGTTCTACTCCACCATCGTCACGTACCCGTTCCTCGTCACCATCGTCTATTGGGTCGTCCTTTACGATGGTCCCTGGTTCACCGTCGAATTCAACGCCTGGTCTAATATCAGCCAGCATGGCCTCAACAGCCTCTTTGCCCTGTTCGAAATCATTATCCCCCGCACAAACCAGCCGCTCTGGGTCAATATCCCTTGGTTGATCTTGATCCTCGCCCTGTACCTCGGTCTCGCCTTCATCACCTACGCGACACGAGGCGTCTATGTCTACAGCTTCCTCGACTATAGGAAGAACGGCCGGGGTATCGTCGCCGCCTACATCATTGGCATCGCGGTTGGCATCGTCATCATCTTCTGCCTCGTGTGGTGCCTCATCTGGGTGCGGAAGTGGGTGACTGAGACGAAGATGGGTAAGGAGGGCAAGTTTGCTGCGCCGCCCCACGACAATGACGTTGAGATGAATCGCATGGGAAATAAGCACGCCATAGGAAGCAACTCCGAGACGCCTGATCGGCTATACTAGGGCCGCCTGGTCCCGCTGTTGTCAAAACTTGCATCGTTTGACAGACGGTTTTTGGAGACAACCGTAATGTGCAGAGTGCGAATTGGATAGATCAAATCATCAAAATACCCCTAGTATGAGTAGTTTAGTAGCTTAAACATAATGCATAATTACTAGCACAACATCCCAGTGTGATTTCATTATCAATAAGGCTTTCCATCTTGCCATACATCTCTCATTACTGCATATATAACTTCTTGTCGTACAATTACAATTATTCTGACCCAGTACATCGGGAACGCGCGACACAATCGTGGTGGCGATACATAGATTCTAACACTTGATCATAATTCCCCGTCGAGCCTCCGATTCGCGAACCTCAAACATGCATTGAACGGCCACAAAAAGGGTCGTGAAGGCGGTACAGAGGAAAAGGATACCTGCTCAGGTCGTTAGTTGCCGTGATAAAGGGGTTTCAAATGACAAGGTGTTCAACGTACCAGACCAGTCGTGGAGGATGCTTTGCAAGATGCTCATCAAGCCATCCAGGCCAACCGCAAATCCAACCAGGTTGGCGGCAATCATCATAAAGGTGTTCAACACGGATCCCGCGGCGCTCAAAAACCGATATTCAGTGGGCCGGTGCTCCCAGTTTCGCTTGGGGAAGAGGTAGGCAGCGGTCCACTCGGGTATCATGAAGAGGACAATCAGCCATCCCCAGATCAGGAGCCGCAGCTTGATGTCGTGCCACAGGGCCACAAAAGTGAAGACGACCAAGTATGTCACAATGGACTTGGCCATGGCTCGCCAATTGCGGAACGAGGAACCTCCCATGGGCACGTAGAGGTACCGGATCAACCACCGGTTGTACGAGCGGTGCCACGCGCGCCAGAAGCCCTGGGTGCTGTAATTGTTGCTGACGCATCGGACCATGTTCTCGGGCGGGTCGACGCCGTCGAGGAGTGACCAGAGTCGGAAAAGGCGCCAGGGGAGCAGAAGCTTCAACCAGATGATGTGCAGATTGAAGAAGGACAAAAGGCCCAATTGGGCGGCAGTATAGGACCTCCACTCTGGGCCGGCCTTGCTGATTGCGCCAATGTAGTTAAAGTGGAGGACTACCTCCATTGCCAGGAACACCAGGAGGAACCGGACGCCGTATCGAATAGTGCGCGGCGTCTCAATGGTGGCAGGACGGTACTTTTGCTGTGAAATATAGTCGTTGAATGTGAGAATTGGGCCGGCCAGGTATAACGGTGCGTAGACAGCGTAGGCAATGTAGTTTCTGAAAGAAAAGTCTCCAAGATCCGCAGGGATGGAGATACGATCTTTCTCGGAAAGGTTGGAGGGATCAAGTTGTTTCTTCTTTGGCCCATTAGAACGCGATCAGACGGAAAAAATTGTCCATTTAGTCGACTTACTTCCAGCGAGTTGGAGTTGCTTCGGTCTTGACTCCAGTAGTAGTCGAGGTTGAAGCTGACGAGGCGTAGAATGGTGATGTTGAAAAGAATCTCCCACCGGGCTAGGATGCCCCTGAAGCTATCGAGCCAGTTGCCAAACTGCATCAGGTCCGAGTCAACCGTTTTGATCCCGTTTCCGACAATGGCCATCACAGGTGGGGAGATGTAGCTGGCCATGTTTCTAAATTGGTACCCATTCGAGAGCTCGTTCGCGAACAAGGTGCAGATGTTGAAAATCCAAGTACCCGCTGGGACGTATTTCCTAGGGAGCTTTGTCGCCACCTGGTAGTTCATGTAGAGAATAAATAGGACCTTAAGGGCCGAGATTCCGTGCAGCGCTGCTAAGAATATAAATGCGAAGACGTAGTCGAAGGTGGCGCGCTGGTCGAGGCGGCTTTGGGGGGTTTGGGGTCTGCCCTTGGTCGGGTATACGGCGTTCCAAACCCTTCGCAGGAGTGGGTGGAAGACGAGGAGCGAGGCCATGTAGGGGAGGTTCTTTCGGAAGACGTAGTACTGGTTGTCGGAGGCGTCGATCTTACGGCCGGGGATCCAACCTGGGGTCAGATATTTGCTGAACTTGGCGTATCGTGGATCAGACGCTAAGATGTCATCAGCTTCCAGTGTCACGCAGCGTCATGGACAGGGACGACGCACGCCTCGAGACCTCATAGGCGATCCAGAACATGTAGGGGATCATGAAGCCGAGGAAGCCGAGGTAGAAGTAGAACTCTGGAGTTTTCCATTTCGACGGCTGCCCGCGGGCTCGCGGCTTGTCCGGAGCGTCCTTCTTCAGGTCGGGATCGGCGCGCGCATCGACGACGGTCTGGTAGGGAACGGCTGACGGGGTGGTGAAGCGAGTGTCGAGGGTGTCGATGTCGTAGAGACTGCAGGCGTAGGCCAGGAGCCCCATGGCTGCGGATTCGGGTCGGAGAGGCGAGGGCGCTCAGCTCATGGTTGGTCAGAGAGGGAAACGACAGGCGCCCGACGGGGATGCGCGGGGAGGTGCGCGCAACGGCAACGGATACGTGCAGAGGCGGCGCGAGTGAAGCTTTGGTGGAGTTGGAGGAGGGGAAAAAGACGACGATGTGGCCTTGCCGTGGGGTGGTTTTGGTGTGGGCCGTGCTGGTGTTGAGGCCGGGCAAATCGATGGGGACGGGCATATTGGATCTCCCCGGGAGTCCGGCTCAAAATCCAGGGGTCAGTGCTGGGCGTCGGTGGCTTATTAGGCATGTGAGACCCCTGAGCGCAAGGCTAAATGCAGGTTCGGGGCTTTGTATTAGCGGCCATGTCACTCGCCCATCGCGTTGCCGCGGTTCAACTAAAAAGGCCGCTGCCGATCAGACACATGTGCTTGGATTGCCATTGATGACTGTTGTTATTCGCACGCACACATGCTTCGATTTACACGTATCTAATATGCTTTGAGTATCTACGAACTTGCTGCTTTCTTCGTCATAGGCTTAGGATAAACACATAATGCCAATGTGTCTTTTTGTAACCAAGAGATTTGACATTCTCCCCTTACGGCTTACTTTCAATACTTCTACTCAATCAAGATACATTTCCCTCGGTAAAAGTGCCTACGTTTATCTGCATGCATACAAGATACATCATTTAGCGTGGTGCTCTCCTGCAAACTGCTGTATGTTGTGCGTGTAAGTAGTAATTGGCATGTGAAGTACACGCGTGAGATTACCCTAGAGCCAGAAGTGGCAACGCCAAAAATATTCCATCACGTTTTCGCATTGAACGTAAGATGCAAGTCATATTAATCTAGTTAAACTCTAGAGACATCGAATCGGATTCTATTACATAAGGATTTAGTCGCTGGTCGTTATCACAAGCTTTACTATTGAGTATCTCCCAACAAAAATAAAACCCAATCATCTTTCTCCATGACGCAATCTTTCCATCCCTTAAAACGCCAACCAAGTCCCAAGGTATCATCCCTTCCTGTCTTCTGATTATTTTAGCTTTCCAGAATACATCCGTCTTCGCGCTTATTGGTTACACCGGCTTCGGATCTCTGCATTGAGATTCTGCATTGCCCGAACCAAGGGGAAAATGTCGCTCTGCCCCTTTGCCAACAATTCTGCCTGATCACCAAGGCGTTCTAACGACTTGACATCTGCCATGTGCTGTCGGATATCCGGGGCACGTAACAGGGTGTTGGTTAGATATGAAAAGGCAATATAGGATCGGTATGCTCCAAAAAGCGTCACCATGGTCTCCACGTAAGGGATCTTGACCAGTATCTGACACAGGACGTCGATAATACTGCGGGCTGCATCAGTGACGACGGGAGACTCGGGAATATCGAGCTCGGTGGTGACAGGCTCGGGTGAACTGGAGTCCAGAACGGCCATTTTGCGAAACATGTATATGATGGCCGTATAACCGGTGAGGAGGACATCGGCAACCTCCCATAGGTCTGCCTCTTGATCGGGGGCATTCGCCAGCCACTCATTCTGTAGGACTGTTAGTTACAATTGTAGAAAAGTTAAAGCGAGCTCCTACCAGCTGCCACTCGGCAGGAATCTGCAGGATCTCGCGCCCGAGATCCTCGGTCTTGGTCATTATTTCTGCCTTCGTGTCTATCTCCGGATCTTCGAGGAGCGCAAAGAACCGAATGATGACAAGAGTGATTCGTGAACTAGCTAGAAATGCCGTGGCGCGAATGCCATCGGGAGGAGGCTGTGAATTTGCGTCTAACCAAGGCAAGTTGACACTCCACGTGTTTCTCGTGAGAACGGGGGGCTTGTTCAGTATCAGCCGAAAGTAGAGATCGGTTTGCAGTACCTCCCAGAACCCTTTTCGGTCGTTATCGCAGTTGCAATTGGTATTCTCGTTCTCACGATAATCCGCGCTATCAAGTTTATGCAAGTTGAGGGCATGACAGTACTCGCAGGCGTGCCGGAACATTTTCCAGGCAAGTTCCTCGTCAAAGAATTGATGAGCGATACGGGTCTGAGGTGTTAGTTGAGAATGGTTCATGGACAGGAGGAGGGGTGGTAATTACCAAGAAGAGAGCGGCTATGAGGTCTGTCATAGTTCCGGTTGCCTCTCGCTGCCATCCAGGAATCGCCCGCATGCAGGCCGCATAACTCAGTCGAGCGTAGGACATGCTCGCATTCGAAGATTCATTGCTGGCTCTGAGCGTGCATCCATGGTAGAGGATGCAGTAGTAGATTACTAGAATTCCGGGGTCGACGTGGATGTGTGGGAGGCCGATGATATCGGGGATGAGCTGGATTGTCCGCTTGTCCACAAAACTAAGAAACATGCAAACTGGCATGTGATCCAGATAATCTGAATAGAACCGTGTTAGCTCGAGCACAAACACTATGAAGAGACTCTTCTTACTACGAATCCAGAACTTGGCGAGGTCAACTGGAATGTCAATCACATCTGTGATGACGACCGTCGCAAGTCCCCGCAGCCTCAAGTCCCGGACTTGGTCGACGGCATTTTTGAGGATGGCGGTCGCATCAATCCCAACTCGGGGAGGAGTATCGCACGCATCATGATAAGCAGGAGTATTTAATGTAGTTGGAGAGGACGAGGCCGGGGAGCAATTGGCTGTGCACGGTGCGGTCCGAAAGCCCTGTGGAGCGTTGATAGCAGACTGGGCTTCAAGGCGCTGGAGTCGGTCTAGGATGGTGGACAAGGCAGCCTCGGAGCTTCTTGCAGGCCTGTGATACCCTCAGACATCAGTCCACATGGATGGATATGTCTAACAGAGAATAAGCTTACATTGGCTGGTCTACTCCTAGTGGACGAGCACTTCTCCTCTTCACCCGGATTGGGTAGACGCATTCCGCATCGTGGGCCTTGCACCGGCTGCACTCGGGCATGACTCGATTGCATCGCACCTAACAAATAAAGAGGATAATATGTCAGCGAGACACAGGCCACAGTGGCGTATGGGCACAGTACGGACTTTTCGCTCTTTGCATCTCGAACACTGGGAATCACGAGTTAGTGGCTGGACAAGACAGAGCACAAGCTCGTGTGGGACATTGGGCGGGGGGCGGCCCGCGTACCGAGAGGCGGTTAAGCTGCTCGCGATCTGCCATTGCTAGATCTAGGAGATTGTGCTACGTTAGCACCAACAGGGTACAGGATGGCAGAGAGATGGCGAGGTCTGGTTGCGCCTTTGCACGAGGGGAATGAAATTCTTGACATTGTCTAAGGAGAGCGACGGACCAAGACGGACTTTCGGCGTAAAAATCTCCGCTGCCAGAAGATGACCAACCATCAGCTCGGCCTGAGCCTCATGGCATCTTCCCAGGCTTCAGTTTACGCAATAATTTTCGCCATCTCCCGCTGCCCCAGATGTCGCTACGGGGAATTTCCACATGGGAGTCAGACGCTAAAGAAGTGGTCGGCTGTTGGATTAAAGTCAGGGCTCGTAATGAGGTGCAGCCAGCAATTGACATGAGCCGAGGGTTGAGGAACACCCAAAATGCATGCCGTAGTCCAATCCCGTGGCGCTAACGGAGCTTGGAAAATCCGCCAAAGACCGAGGGGCGCCTCGAGGGCCTGAATAATTGAGGGTTAGGGTTATTGACGAATGAGTTTGGCAACATTGTGACGGGAATTCGGTCTTTCAACCACCGAAAGTCCGTCGTTTGGATCCACCGACCCTCAATAGATCCACACTCATAGCCTCGACAATGTCGACGACCGGTACTTTTCGCTTTTTGACATGGATACTTACCGAGTTACGTACCGTATTGCTTTTGCTTGTACGAAAAAGAGTCATTTGAAAACCATGGTGGGGACCTTTCTTATTAATCTTATTGTATGCTTTACGTTTCCTCACCATTCCCACTATATAAGACCAGACCACTTGTCGATTGTCCCTAGCTAGTAAATTTAATCAATCTTCATCATCTCCCACTAGTTACTTCGGCTCTGGAATTGAATCGCCGACCCAATTGAGTTCTCCAAAATGGCAACCGGTGCACAGGGGGGGCTTGAGTCCGGGCCCGCGACTTACACGACTCCGAGTCTCGAAGAACCAAGTCGTCCTCACCATCACTTGGGTGATTCGTGCTCAACATCGATAACTGCACCGTGTGAGGAGAAATGGCCCTCTGACAGGGAATCCGAGGACCAAGAGGCCGACAAGAGTGAAGAGATTCTTGAGTTGGCGCGTCGACTCACAACCCAATCGCATGCAGCCCCGGGTACTTTGTTCCCACTGCCATCAGATGGGCCGCTTAACCCACACAGCCCGGATTTCAACGCCAGAAAATGGGCCAAGGCATTTTACGACATTCGAACTGACACATCTGAAGGGAACCCGCCTCGAACAACGGGTGTGGCGTTCAAGAACCTCAATGTGTACGGATTCGGCACCGACACTGACTTCCAAAAGAGCGTTGGCAACATCTTCCTCGAAGCCGGAACTATGATCAAGAAATTGCTGCACGACTCACAAAAGCGAGTGGACATACTGAGAGATGTCGAAGGCGTCCTTCATAGCGGAGAGATGCTGGCTGTTCTTGGACCTCCTGGTTCAGGCTGTTCGACGTTCCTGAAGACAATCGCTGGCGACACACACGGTTTCCACATTGACGAAGGGGCCGAGCTCAACTATTCTGGAATTCACTCCAAGGAGATTCGGACAGCTTTCCGGGGAGAGGCAATCTACACTGCCGAGGTTGATCAGCATTTCGCACATCTAACGGTGGGAGACACGCTCTATTTCGCCGCGCGTGCAAGATGCCCCAGGAACATCCCTGCAGGTATCACACCAAAAGAGTACGCAGAGCATCTGCGTGATGTTACAATGGCGATGTTTGGCATCTCACATACTAAAAACACCCGCGTCGGAGACGATTTCGTAAGAGGGGTTTCTGGTGGTGAACGCAAACGTGTGACCATTGCCGAGGCGGCATTGAGCTACTCGCCGCTACAATGTTGGGATAACAGTACCAGAGGACTGGATAGCGCAAATGCTCTCGAGTTCTGTCGGACTCTAAGAACACAGGCCGATGTGATCGGTTGTACGTCTGCCGTTGCTATTTACCAAGCGTCCCAGGATGCCTACGACGTAAGTTGAGCCTGCCAGCATTGATGTATCAGGGCTCAGTGTTAACATCGACGCAGGTTTTCGACAAGGTACTTGTGCTTTATCAGGGCCGGCAGATCTTCTTCGGCAGGACAGGTGAGGCCAAGGCCTACTTTGAGAGCCTTGGTTTCATTTGCCCTGAACAGCAAACCACTGCCGATTTCCTCACCTCAATGACTAACCACCAAGAGCGCATCATTCGACCAGGCTGGGAAAACAAGACCCCACGATCTCCCGATGAGTTTGCGCAGGCTTGGAAGAGGAGTGCTCACCGACAACGTCTCTTGGTCGAGATGGACGACTACCTCGAGCGCCATCCGTTTGGCGGCGACAATTACCAGAACTTCGTCAAGTCTCGCAAGATGGACCAGTCAAAATCTCAGCGCGCCAAATCTCCGTTCACCTTGTCATATCTAGAGCAGATGAGCCTCACGCTTGGGAGAAGCTGGTCAATGCTTAAGGCGGACCCGAGCGTTACTATCACCATGCTCTGCTGCAACCTCACAGAGTCACTGGTGGTTGCGAGCATCTTTTACAATCTCCCAGAGAACACCGGCGCCTTCTTCAAACGAGGCTTTTTGATATTGTTCATCATGTTGATGAATGTTTTCAACAACGTCCTGGAAATTCTGACCCTCTACGCCAAGAGAAATATTGTCGAGAAACACATGCCCGGTATGCTCTTTACCACCCGAGTGCCGAAGCACTATCTTCTATGATCGTCGACCTTCCATACAAGGTGTTCAATGCGATAATGATGAACACGATCCTCTACTTTATGGGAAATCTGCGACGAGAGGCGGGGGCTTTCTTCTTTTTCTTCCTTGTGTCCTTTGCGATAACAATGAGCATGTCGATGACGTTTCGTCTTATCGCATCGCTCACAAGAACCATTGCTCAAGCGCTCGCTCGTGCCTCAATCCTTCTTCTGGCTATAACCCTCTACGCTGGTTTCGCGATACCGCCACAGTACATGCCAGTATGGATTGGATGGATCCGGTGGATCAACCCGGCGTATTACGCCCAGGAAACTCTCATGATCAATGAATTCTCTGGCCAGAAATTCCCCTGTTCAGAATTTGTACCCCAAGGTCCTGGCTACGAGTCTGTCACAGGACTTGCGAGAGCATGCGCAATTCAAGGTTCGATCCCCGGAGAGGATTTTGTGAATGGGTCAGCATACATCAAGTCGGCATTTGGATATGACGATTCGCATAAGTGGCGGAATTTTGGAGTGATTGTTGCCTTTACGCTACTGTTTATGGGATTGCATTTGGTTGCTACCGAGTACATTACGTCTGAACGGTCGAAAGGAGAGGTGTTAGTCTTTACTCGCAACGCCCTCAAGAAGCATTCTCAAAAGACTAGCAACGACGAAGAGTCTGGAGAGGTCAGCACAGCACAGCAAGATGGCAGAGATGACTCTGCGGAGGTTTCAGATGTCGAAAAGCAAACTTCAGTATTCCATTGGAGAGACGTATGTTATGATGTCAAAATCAAGGGCGAGGATCGCAGGATTCTTGATCACGTTGACGGCTGGGTGAAGCCAGGAACGCTAACTGCTTTGATGGTATGTACTCATATGACAATCAAAGGGCGAGTGCTAACAAATGAATCCAGGGTGCATCAGGAGCTGGTAAAACCACATTACTGGATGTTCTCGCCAGCCGAGTTACGATGGGTGTTGTCACCGGAGACATGTTAGTTGACGGAAGACTGCGCGATGACTCCTTCCAACGGAAAACCGGCTACGTTCAGCAACAAGACCTCCATGTTCATACTTCAACCGTCCGCGAGGCCCTCAACTTCAGCGCTCTTCTTCGCCAGCCTTCCCGCTATTCCCGAGAGGAAAAGCTCGCTTATGTCGACACCGTCATCAACCTTTTGGACATGGAAGAGTATTCATATGCGATTATTGGAGTGCCGGGCGAGGGTCTCAATGTGGAACAACGGAAAAGGTTGACGATTGGCGTTGAGCTTGCTGCCAGACCGCAACTTCTACTGTTCCTTGATGAACCGACCTCTGGACTCGATAGCCAGACTTCTTGGTCTATCTGCAATCTGATGGAGAAATTGACCAAGAACGGACAGGCTATTCTCTGCACGATTCACCAGCCTTCTGCAATGCTATTCCAACGATTTGACCGGCTCCTGCTACTTTCACGAGGTAGGACCATTTATTTTGGAGATGTTGGCAAGAACTCTAGCATCTTGGTCGACTACTTCGTCCGCAATGGCGCTTCTGAATGTCCGCAAGGTTCAAATCCGGCTGAGTATATGCTGGACGTTATTGGTGCAGCACCTGGCTCTCACACGGATATTGACTGGCCTGAGGTCTGGAAGGTGTCTCCTGAGCGTGGCCAAGTCCAGGACGAGCTCGCGAGGTTGGTTTCAGACGGTAGTTCCCAGCTGAAGCAAGCTGGGGAGCAGGCTCCAACGACCCATAGCGAGTTTGCTGCATCTCACAGAGAGCAGTATGTGGAGGTCACGAGGCGGCTCTTCCAGCAATACTGGCGCAGCCCATCATATATCTACTCTAAAGGTGACCCTGTCGGGCGGTGCTGTGAGTATTCGACCTATTAACCTGCTACACTGAATGGAAAGCTGACTATTTACTCTAGTCATTGTTCATTGGGCTTTCGTTCCTCAATGGAAAGAACACGGAGCGTGGCCTGCAAAACCAAATGTTTGGTGTCATGATGTTTCTCACCATCTTTACTCAAGTCATCAATCAGATGCTACCTGCATTTGTCGCCCAGCGTACCATGTACGAAGCTCGCGAGCGGCCTTCAAAGACTTACTCCTGGAAGGCATTCATGGTTTCAAGCATGCTTGTAGAAGCGGCGTGGAACTCAGTAAGTACCCCGACATATGACCTCTTTGAAAATATTGTAAAGGGCATGATTCTAACCGTCATGTAGCTTATGGCTGTGCTTTGCTTTGTTTGCTGGTACTTCCCTACCGGTCTCTATCGCAACGCCTACCCGACTGACTCGGTTGACTCACGGGGAGTGACCGTGCTGCTTTTCATTTGGCTTTTTCTCACGTTCACGAGTACCTTTGCGAACATGATAATTGCGGGGTTCGACAGTGATGAAGTGGCTGGAGGTCTTGTGACTCTTATCATGGTTATGATTTTCTCCTTTTGCGGGTATGTTTCCATCAACCTTTTTTTGCCTCTCCGTTCTGACAACAACGGCTAGAATTCTCTCACCGCCCCAGGACCTTCCGGGTTTCTGGATGTTTATGTACCGGGTTAATCCCTTCACCTACGTGGTGGAAGGTCTCCTGAGCACGTCAATGGCGAACGCCCAAGCCTCTTGCGAATCGAATGAGTTCATCAAGTTCACCGCTCCTAACAACACGACCTGTGGTGCTTATTTGAAGTCGTACATCGACACAGCGGGTGGCTACGTGAACAACCCTGCCGATGGAAACGGTGCTGAATGTCAGTATTGCACAATTTCTGACACGAATACTTTCTTGTCCAGTCTGGGAGTCAGTTTTGATAACCGCTGGAGGGACTTTGGATTTATGTGGGTGTACATTTTGTTCAACATTGCGGCAGCGTTGGGAATTTACTGGTTGGCGCGAGTACCCAAAACAAGAAAGACGAAGAAGGAGTAATTGGATAATATTTAATAGGCTAGATACTTAACGCAGAAGCAGACCATAAATAATAGACTATAGATTTCACGATTCGAAATACTTGGACACCTTGTACTGGTAGGATTAATTCATGATGTAGAATTGCACTCTGTAATGAAGTTAAAGATCACTTTCGTTTGCAATGAAAATTGAACGGAAGTACGAACTGCTATCAGGTTTCAGCGATGCCCAGACTTTCTAGACGACCCGAAGGCGAAATTACTGTGAGAAGATCTCCTGGCATTGCTGCCGAGGCTGCAGCCTGTTGTCCTCTATGGGAAGTAATCCTTGAGACCACTATCGGGTCATGCCGGGGCTTAAGTGTCATAACTATGACGTAAATAGCTTAGTTTAATGCCCAACGGAGGACGCACGGCAGAAAAAGCGTTGACCGATACTATAGAGTCATTCAGGCCTAACCTTCCGGCTTTTACCGATTGCCCATTAGCGCTCAGAACCATCCATTCTATCCCTCGCCAATTTGGTACTGATTCGGCGTAAGGTAAGGTAAGGGAAGGAGATGGTGTGGTTAAAGGGTGCTTGATGTGGATGTCTCAGTCTGTGTCGTCATGTACCAAGAGCTCTACTCATTCGATATGGAGGAAACCGATTATGGGATCGTCACTGAAAACACCACAGCACACGAATCTAAAACATTGCAGTTTTCAATCATTCAAAACAAGACTATCAAATTTTTTTCATGATCTGTGTCTAAAACGTCGACGCTTTTACGTTGCGCATCTTCAGGCAAAACGAAATCCAAAAACCTCAAATCACCCGAGCTAACATCGAATTTCTGCAACTGGTGTTCACGACATTGCCAATTCCAAAGCCCGGTATAATTCGAACCATTCGCAAGGGAGTAGCGAAGGATAAATGATGCCGAACCATGCTGAGGCGTTCACGGATCGGGAATTTGTATCGTCTGTTACTCAGATCCAGCCCCAGGAGATGAAGAGGGGTGCTGACAAGCTGAGATGCGGCTGGCATTATTATCTGGGCCGCTCTCAATCTCGATTCCTCCGAGCTGAAAACAGAGAATGGGGTGAAGTTCGGCAAGGTCACCTGGGATAGCTTTGGAGCAATCCAGGCTGGCATGTTGAATGAGGCATACACTGTGACGGCATCCCGAGCTGTGAAGAGCAAATAACTCATTAGCGGCGCTGGTGATCTGCTCGCCAGCCCGGCAAAGTATCCATCCTTGTAAACACACAGCCCGGTGCTGACAGCGGCCGTGGCAAAGAACTTGGAAGACGTGGCAGAAACCGTGGCAGGATCTGCACAGTTGTTTTCGGCGTATATAGAATCGAATAGGTTCGCGGTTGCGTAGGTTCCGAAATAGACCAGGAAAGGAAGCCACATGGCACTCATAGATGGCTTGGGTTTTGCGAGCCATGACTGGACGCAAGACGTCAGAGAGGCATTGGTTGCGGCTCGATAGTAGACGATCCTGTGGAAATGAGAAGTTAGAATGAATCTTTAAAACAACAGGAATTTGGACTCAATGCGAATTTGAAGTTCAATGTAGTTATCATCAATAATACAGAGAGATGAATACGTACTTATCGATTGCCGTCACCCATGGAGAGACAAAAGCGGAGGCAATAGCGGCAGAAAAAAGATCCGCAAAGCACTGCCACGTGCAGCGCCGCTGCGCTTCGACACTCATGAATTCGGTCATTTTGGGATTACGATGAGGAAGACTCAGTTGAGGGATCGGTAATTGATTCGAATTGTATCTATTTAAACGATTCATTCCAAAGGTCAAGTACAGCAGGTCTCGATCATGGCGTACATGGTCGGGTGGGGGCCAGTTCCGAGGATAGCCGGGTGGTAGTTTGAGTCACTCTCGCGTGCTAGCGGCCGTAACAACCCGAACTCAACAGGCAAGACGACGCTGATTTCCCCAACGCAAGCCGTGATTTCGTAATGGTCTCTTAATACTAGGATTAGCCCAGCCATTCGCCGGGATGTTGAAATGGCGATTGTGGGGCAGAAAACGGGAGTACGCTCTGGTTGGAGAATAAGCGACTGCGCTAGCCTCACCACAATCCGTGTCACTCTCAAAGCGGTGATGAGACGCGGGGGACTGACACAGGGGAATTGGCTGCCCACACTTTGAATAGCTCACGCAAGGTTTAACCTGTCGCTATGACTTGGCTAGTGGCGCGGGGATGTGCTAGCTCTTACTGGGGAATATCTCGACCTACAACAGGGGCGGTCAAGTCGGTTACCATTCAACGTCTTGGAGGGGAGGGTCAACTATGAGAATGCAACATCATAGCCCGACTAGAGCTGTTTTGTGCAAACAAAACTAAAAGCATAGTTTAGTCTAATGCAAGTCGGAAAGTCTCACGATTCATTTCCTGGTCATTGTATCCAAAGTCTAGTACGGAGTGCATCGACTTTTATACCCCATGCGTGACCAACATCTTAACGGGAGTGTCTACTCGACTAACTGATATTGCACCGCAATTTCGCTCAATAGGAGATGTCATAAGCTTAGAATATCACCAATTGGCTGAGACCAATCACACCAATGACTTCACCTGGTTGCAGTAGGACGCCTACGTATGGCGTATCACGGTATGTAGGCTGAGTTGTGGGTCAATCACTATGCCCTAGCTTTGCACTGCCTTGATTTTTAACTGTCAGGTGAGAATATTAGCTTTATCTTCCGAGTCATAGCGCTGCATGGTCATGTCCAAAGCCGGAGGAAAGGATGATGATGGAGGCAAGCGTCTGCCCCTGAGTTTGGGACCAAGACAACAACTGCTCCGCAAAGTAAGTTTCCACATTTGACATGCTATCCATGTACTATGATGCATCGCCAAAAAGGTTAACGTATCTTTTGATTTAATCCCGATTGTTGTGTTTTTTAATTAGTACGAAGAAGCGATGCAAACCTGTACCAATTCTCGGCCTGCTTGCTGGTGTATGAAGCACATCGTGACTGCACAAGCCGCCCCCATCACTTTTGGTTGATTGCAGTTACTCCTCCGCGATTCTCCCGTAATTATACATAAAACGAACCCAGCCACCAAACCATGCCATCTCAGACGGATGCGAGCATCATCAGAGCACTCCATGTTCCTTCCACTCATATCCAATGCAGGCTAACGACTTCGTTGCCCTTGAGCTTAGCGATAATTCTAATCAAGAGCAAATTCAGTAATCCTGAAAAGGACTCTGGATTGTCTAAAAAGCCTCCACCTGGGCCTCGGCAATCCGTCTGCTCCGGCTCTTTCGTAACGAAGATGAACCTACTCAAATTTGATGTCAATTCTAGGCCGCGAGCCAAGATAAACTGCCGTGCTCCTACATCGGCGTATCATATTTGGCGTGGCTCCCACTGCGTCTCTCAAGCGTCAAGCAAGGTCGGTCAGATGTCAAGCTAGGCAACACAATTGGGGTTGTACGACCATGTAGATTGATTCAACTAATAGAGAAGCATCTGATTGGGTGCTTTATGACGCTGATCACAGAGATTGATGTTGGCAAGGCATAAATGAGGTCTGTGATAGCCCATAGAATGACAGAGTGGAGGACTGGAAATGGACAAGTGTCTGGTTGTAACAAATAGGGTAATAGAAGGAAAATGCTCTTAAAACGACTGAAAATCGGACCCTGACAATGAGTACTAAAGGTCTACGTCCTTGTTCTTTCTCCCCTCTGCATAATTTCTTCATACTTGCAAGCCCAATGTCCCATTTCGCCTCGCTTCATCATCTACGGCGGTCATGGCCTCGATTGGGAAGTACTCCCGCATGTTGCCATCACAATTACGGCAAAAGGAATGGCGTCCCTACTTTCTAGCCTGGGGAAAAAGAACTCGTACAGTCGGCAGCAGCTTCATCGACCGCCACTTATGCCATACGCACTCTCGTCGAAGACAAAAGCCTCCTACTTTAACGTAGTTACTCACGTCAACCTAATTCTTCGGATCAACAGACCCCGTGACCGAATATTTGCCCTGATGGAGGACATATTGAAGCTGGACTACTCCATTGATCGCGTCTTCATAGAGTTGACATGCAACTTGTTAAACAAAAGAAGCAGCTACATATGCATTCTATATGCGGCAGGAATTGGATTGAAGCGGTCTCTTACTAATTTTCCGAGTTGGGAACCGGACTGGACCACCCTCAGCGGGAGTATCCTTGGATTCACTTCGGTCACAGGGGAGCTGATTGGATCTAGCGGATATAAAGCCTGGGCAACTTCTTCTTCTAGCTCTAGTATCACCTTCAACTTTGGGAGTTCTTCTATGAGCTTGGGCGTTCGAATCATCAACAAAGTTGCTTCAAGAGCTCTTGCAGACCTATACCACTCGTAGAGCGTAGAGAGCAGAGCACCGATAGCGATGATCAAGGTTCCGAATTCCAAAGGCTCATAGAAATCACTCAATTCCTGCCGCGGGACTGGCTATACTATGGGGGAGGCTTCTACTTCTAAGATGCGCTTGCAAGAACGATCGTTGTGGGTCTCGGCTGCGGTGCTGCGATCGAAGACGTGAAAGATTCTGACGTAAACTACCAATTTGTAAACCATTTTATGGTTGATGGTTGGATATTTCTCCTCAAACATAACTGAAGAAGTCAGAAAAAAATAATTCCGCCACTTATCAAAGAAAGGGTTGGTTCGATTTTCGACTTATCGGAAGATGTGTAAAAACCGCCGGGGAGGAAGTCATTAGACAGGGAAGTGACGCTTCTCTGGAACGGATGCGACAATACCTGGGGGAGCCTCCATATCATCCGAAAAATCAGCTAACCGATATGGCGATTCAACATTCTTTTTAGCCGGTTTATGGTGGATAAAGTTGACCGACAACGGTTACCTAAGGTTATGGGTTATGTCTCATAATGGCACTGAAGGATGACCTAGTCTGTCTAATTTGTAGTATGAATATGCAGTTTCTCACTCAAAAAAGAGCCGAGGGTGGTGATTTTCTGGTTAGCGAGACGTTTGTCCATGGTTTGATGATGATGCGGAAAGGGCACAGAGAGAAATCATACTGTATTAACCAGAAGTCGAAAAGTGCAGACACAACCAATTGGGAAGCGAATGCGACGGGCTAAATCTGGAATGAGGGGATGGTGCGGAGCAATATTGGGCATTCCGTTTCCCATTGCTCAAGGCCTAAGAACGTATGATTTATCATGCCCGCGTTTGCGAATCCCGCAGTGTGTGTTGCTGTCCTAACCTTCTTGATATTTAGCTGCAATCTTTACCGAGGAGCATGACGCTAACCACCAAAAGTGAACCTGGATTATGGTGACCCGCACATCTCATTTGAGCTAAGATCGTCATCCATTCTAGGATATATAACGCCCTTCAAGAGGTCTCTTGGACATTGCACCCATAGCATTTTTGATTCGAACATTCTCAGCTTCCACATTCTCTCACTATTCCCGCAACCCTACTCATTTGACCACCATGGCATCTCAAAGGGCACGCCCGCTCACGTCATTTACAACCCTCTCGTTCGATGTTTATGCAACATTAGTCGACTGGGAAAGTGGCATTTATACCGCCTTAGGGTCACTCAATTCCCGTATTTCGGCGACTCATCCCCTCAAGAACAATAAAATGGGGCTTCTTGGGGTATTCACCCGGTATGAGGAGATATTGCAGAGGAAATATCCGGACATGGATTATGCTCCACTGCTTGGGATGGTGTACGCCGAGATGGCCGAGGAGCTGGCAGCCCCGTTAGAGCCAGAGACTGCTGAGCAAGAGAAGGCAGAATTTGGCGGTGCTGTCGGAGTCTGGCCAGCTTTCCCTGACAGCGTGGATGCGCTGAAGAAGTTGCAAAAACGGTACAAACTGATCGTTCTGTCTAACGTTGATGGAGAGTCCTTTTCTCGTACCCTGGCTGGCCCTTTGAAGGGGGTGCATTTTGACGCTGTCTACACCGCCCAGCAGATTGGGTCATACAAGCCCGACCTGCGGAATTTCGAGTACATGGTTCAACATGCCGAGAAAGACTTGGGCGTCAAAAGAGATGGCTTCTTGCACACAGCGCAGGCTCTGAAGCATGATCATGTCCCGGCATACAAGTCGGGACTCAAGAGTTGTTGGATTGAAAGAGCGGGCAAAGACGCAGCGATTGGTGGCAGGCCGGAGGATTTTGGTGATGATTTGGACTTGTCGTTTACATTCACGACACTTGGAGAGATGGCAGAGGCGGTAGAGGAGGCATTTGCGAATTTGTAGAATCTCGGCTGCGGCCAAGCACCGATTTCTTCCAGGAATTGTTACAAAATCATGCCCGGAAGTTAGGATTTCATATGGTCCTCTTGAAATACAACAGTGTGCTTGATTCATAAGGCTTTGCCGTCATTTTTGACCTATGTGATCCTTTTTTTCATCGGTGATTTAGGCGCCCTGTTCGCAACCGAATCGGAACAGATATGCTACTAATAATATTAATAACCATATAGCGAGCTAAGCTGGTCTTCGAAAAAGCTTGACTGCTTCTTTGAGCCTCAAAAGAGCGCAGGTCTTTGCGTCAGACAGTTGCCTCGAGGTATTACTGCAGGACGCTAACGGAGAGGTGGGGATACGCAATCGACACCTCATGATCCGAATTGGGAACAAAAGGTAGTCCATGCCGAGCTGCCGGACTGCTTTTCCCCACACTCAATCGTTCTGACTCATTGAGATAACGCACGTCAAGCCCCTCCCCGCGCAGATCCACCTATATAGCCCTGCAGTCTGGCGTGAGAAACCAGAGCCGCAGCCCGGATTGCCTAGACGATACAATCTGTCGCTCCTCGCCGAGCTGAGGACCGGCCTTGGAGCAATGGTCCGTCGGCGTCATAGAACATTCACCGTGCGTAAATCCCTGGTTAGCCTCCGGCGGTTCTGCGGTGGCTTCCTGCCTCCATGCAATCCAGTCATATCTAGACCCAGCTAACATTCCAATTGCGAACCAGGGCTGCTGGAAATGCAGGTCCAGAAAAGTCAAGGTGCGCCAGACTCTCGGTCTTCTCCAGCCATGCATGGTCTTGCAGAAGGCCCTGCTTACTCTCCCTGTCTGTCTAGTGTGATGAAACGAAACCAGGATGCTTAGCGTGTCGACGCATCGGTGTCAGTTGCACTGGCTATGACGCCAATTTTGTTTGGGTTGAGGATGGTGGCCAAATCAACCAATCTCAAGGTCGGCGTGTCCTTCCATGCGGTACGTGTTCGGAAGGATTTTTTCAACATTGCCACTCCGACGCTTAACCCGTTGCCCACGCTTACATCCTTAGAATCCACTTGGAAGGGCGTCGAGGTTCTACCCTCGGATGTAGTGGACCTCCTGATATCTCAGTATGACGAAGAAGTTGGCATTGGACAACAGACGACCCAGCCGTACTCCATATCCTCCTTGAAGGCGGTGGGCCACAATCCCTTTTTGGTGTTCGCAGGCATTCCCCCGAGGTCTCGGCAAACTCCCCAGGAAGGAGTTTCATCAAGCCAGTTGTCAAAATCCATACCCCAGGCCATGGATAGCTTCCCGGACTCGACTTGGGACGAGGTGTTTTTTGTTTCATCATTATGTAACACATGTGGCTGTCATCATGATGCCTTACGAGCACTCACGCAATCCGTGGAAGAGCGAATACCCTGTCGCAGCTCTGGAATTAGCCTCTTCGGGACAAAAGTCCCTGTATAGTGCCATTTTAGCACATGCCGCTTTCAATGTGGCTCATCTACGAGGGATTGACCAAGAAATGGTGCACCTTGGCTCAAAGCATTATGGCGAGGCTATCCAAGAGATGCTCCAAACCATCGCGGGAGAAGACCTAGATTTCCCTGCTACAATGGTGTCGATGATGGCCCTCATGTTCGCTGAGGTATGATATCTGCGTTTTGAGGCGTCTTGGCGAATTCGACATCCATGCTAACGAAAGTAGATCTATAGTGGCCCATCTGGATCATGGAGGCACCACTTCGAAGGAGCATGGGCTTGGCTGAAAAACCACTACGATTCTGAGCCGTGGAAGTCTACAGGCCTAATATTCACCTCTCTACAAAGTTTGAACATTATCAAAATCATTGGTGATACCTCAAAGGGTGGGCAGGTGCCGGAACAGTCTGAAGTGCATCATGAGCCCAAAGTCACAGATTCAACAACGGTGGCCCCAATGTTGTCCACATCTGATTTTGGATTCACGATTGGCGCTCCTCGAAATGTACTCCAATGTATTGCGCTTATCACCGAGTTTCGAAACAAAGCACAAAGCGAGTCAGAAAGTGAGGTTGATGCGTTGCTTCAAACCCTACTTTCACGTCTAGAGATCCACAGCAACCAGGACGATTCGCGCCGCATCTTCGACACAGAGTTGGTCCCTGACTGCACTCCCGATCAACCTCCCAGCAATGAACAGTCTCCACCAGAAGCTTCGGACCAGACTGAGGCGTTTGTCAACGCAACATACATCTATATGTACCGTTCATTACTAAACGTTCCTCCCAAGACGGTCAGGCCGTATGTCAAAAGGACATTTTCACATGTATCTGCCTACTTCGCCATAAGCAATGGCAACTTTTCTATCTGGCCAGCTTTCATTGCTGCTGTTGAGGCATACTCGGAGGAGGATCTCGTTGCAGCGAGGGAATGGCTAGATCGTGCTACGTCGTTTGGGATCGGGAGCCGAAACTCGATGAGACTGGTTGTTGAGGAGGTATGGAGTCGACGGGAGGCAATATGCAAGGCATCTGGGATGGAACTTGGACTCATTGCTATTGACTGGAGGAGTGTGATGCAAGAAGTCAACTGCGATCTGTTGCTAGTCTAGCCATTGCATATTGAGTGCGCGCAAAGGATATGCCCTTGTGTGAAACCCATCTTTATCCAGTTTATGGGAAGAGGGTTGCATTCGCACTTTAGAGCACTTCGGTCATTTCAGCAGCCCATTTCGGCTGGATAAACAACGCCTTTGCCTTGACCAAATCACGACCATCTTCTGCGTCAGACATTGTCGCTTCCACCCAAGCCTTCCGGCCTTGAACCTCTTTCGTATCCGCCTGGATGAGAATGATGCTGTTGACAGGAATTGGGCTCTTGTAATCCAGCTCGAGCCTCGCTGTCACAGCAATTTTGCCAGGTAACCGTGGGAAGCAGGCTCTTCCCATGCATTCGTCGAGAAGCACGGCGGCCATGCCTCCATGCACGATGCCTGCATGGCCCGCAAGTCTTCGGCCGAGATGGTAGAAGGCGAGAAGGGAGCCCGTGTCATCATCAGTGAAGACATAAGGCTCCGCAACAGTCTCGGCGCCTGCGAGCGTGGTATGCACAAGACTGAAGGGTAGGTCGTTAGGTTTGATGACTAGAGGTGAGCGGGATGCATTTATAGTTGAGTTCCGCTGTTGGAAGTTGAGAGTGGCGTCATGGATGGCGACTATTGTGCGGAAACGTTGGGCTGGGTCGTAGTCTTCGCCGACAGGGGTATGTCCTTCATCATGGGTAATGCTTAGGGTAGACATTGGGTATTGAGTGTGGCAAGGTGATGACAGAATGCTAGTACAAATTATGAAGAAGTACGTATGTCATTCATGAGATCTGGTGACCGTCTGTGCTTTAAATGGACGCTATGATGTGGTTGACCGGTATGGGAAATGGTATGCGTCAACGCGAAGGATAAGAAGATATCACATGTCGCGTTGGCCTAAGTTCCATCGGTATGGACTGCCAACGCTATCTCGGTATAAGATGCCAACGCATGGTCGGTATAGACTGCCATAGCGCGATAATTAGGCTAGATTGACAGGTGGATCCATGAACAACGCCAGAACCCATCCCAGCCGACGATGGATGTCGATAAGCAGATGGATAGCCCAATGGTTCTCGGCAAGTATCTGCTTCAAATATTTTTCAGGACTAGCTGGGATTTGATACCCACTATCTAGTGTTCCCTCAAGATGGATTTTGGTGTCGTTGAGCTTGTCCATCTCTCAGGGAGCGAGCGTTGGAGAACCACGGTTTAGTTGGCTGTCAAAAATCGGCGGTCCTCTTCAGATGACGGCTATAAGTAGATGGATTCTGCCACGAAATGTTTCTGTTCATTCCAGCCTTGCAGCATTATCTATAACTCTTCACATCTCTTATTCTAAGTCCATTGCCCAGATGGAGTCCAGCTCAGTTTTGGTGGAACACCCCGCCTCCGGCATCGTCAAGATCGTTTTGAACCGACCCAAGGCCTTGAATGCACTCAATGTCGATCTCCTAGACAGCCTTGTTCGAGCTCTTCGAGAGAATGCCCAAGCCCGCATCGTCGTACTTGAGGGTGCTGGGGAACGATCATTCTGCTCCGGCGAGGACTTGAAGCAGACACTCGCTCCGGTCACGGGAACTCCGCAAGAGCTGCGAGAGGCCTTCCATAAACTGCAAGACCTCACCCGCCTCACGTCTTCCTCACAAGCTGTGGTGATTGCTGCTGTTCAGGGATTTGCCATCGGAGGCGGTGCGGAACTGGCACTGGCTGCTGATTTTGTCATTGGCGGACCTGCTGCCAAGTTTCGCTTCCCCGAGGTTCCCATCGGCCATGCAGCCACAGGCGGCATCACTCTACGCCTGACCCATTTAGTCGGGTTGCTGAAGGCAAAGGATCTGCTCCTGACTGGTCGTTGGATTGAGTCCTCTGAGGCGCTCAAAATCGGCCTGCTTAGCGAGATCAGCGAGGACCCGAAGCGTCGCGCTTTAGAACTGGCGGTAGCGATGGCCAAACTCCCAGCGATTTCGCTGGCGTCTTCCAAAACCTCTTTGGAGCGAGCTCTATTCACCAACATGGAAGCTTGCTTGCAGGACGAAGTCAATGTCGCAAGCTACTGTTTCGCCCAGAGCGATGCCACCAAGGCTTTCAGGGACTTTGCTGCTAGGAAATCTCGCGAAGATGGGGCAAATACTGGAGTTGTGGCCACTGGTAACAAGATCGAAGAAGTTACCACATTGAACATGGCGCCAGAGACTCATCTCATGGCCCAGAAACCTGCCGTTAGGGATATCAACGCCGCTCTCAAGCGTGTTGTGGACAGCTTCCCCGACAGAACGTTTCTCCGCTTCGGAGGCAGAGATATTACTTTTGGCGAATTTGATGTGGCAATGAGAAAGCTGTCTGGCGGGTTGAAGCAGGCCGGCATCGGGCCAGGCGACAGAGTGTTGGTGATGATGGCAAACAGCGTCGAAATGGTGTATTCATGGATGGCCACCAACCAACTGGGTGCTGTGTGGGTTCCAGTCAATACGGAGCTGAAATCCGTTACACTGAAGCATGTCATCCAAGCTGCTCAGCCAAAACTCGCCATTGTTGATGTTGCACTGTGGCCGGAGCTTAAGTCATTGAACGTGTTGGAGGACAGGTCTGTTTACGTCAATGGACAATATGATGGACTTACGGCCAGCTTCTCGACTCTACTACAATCAGGCATTGCGGTTGACGATTCTGTCGAAGTAACACCAGCTACTACTTCTGCATTCCTCTATACAAGCGGCACCACAGGAAGGTCGAAGCCTTGTGTGCTCTCCCACGAGTACTTTCTCCTCCAGGCACAGGCGCTTATAGAGGGCTGCGGACTACGAGCTGACGACGTTCTTTTCTGCTCATTCCCTCTTTTCCACGCGGATGCTACGGCACTTACAATCATCCCGGCCATCCTTCTTGGTGCTGTCGCAGCTCTCTCTGTCCGCTTCACTGCTACTCGATTTTGGGATGAGATCCGTGCCGCCAAGGCCACAGTTTACGACTTCATGGGTGCCACTTTGGCATTGACGTACAAGCAGCCACCCAGTGCCCGCGACCGAGACCATAGTGTGCGTCTGGCCTGGGGAGTTCCTATCCCACAGCTCGGCAAAGCATATGAAGAACGATTTGGCCATCCGCTCGTCACTCTGTACGGAAGCGTTGAAGCCAGCCTTCCCATCGTCCAAGATCGTAGCCGCAAACTCCCAGGTGGCTCTTGCGGAAGACTTAGGGAAGGCCACCAGCTTCGCATTGCTAATGACATGGACGAAGAGCTGCCTCCAAACACTCCGGGTCACCTGCTTTTGAGGAGCGATGTGCCGAACGCCTTCTTTGAGGGATATTTTAATGATCCGGAGAATACGGCAGCTGCGTTCCGCGGTCTGTGGCTTCACACAGGAGACATTGCCAAAGTAGACGAAGAGGGGAATGTCTACTTTGTAGGTCGAGTCAAAGACGTAGTGCGCCGGCGTGGCGAGAATGTCAACGCGGCCGAGGTAGAAGAAGAGTTCCTGCAGCACCCGGAGGTAGTCATCGCGGCAGCATACGGCGTGCCGTCACAGCTGGGGTCTGGAACGGAAGAGGATGTCAAGATCGCAGTGCAGATGCGGGCGGGCAGTACCATCGACGAGAAAGGGCTTTGGGAGTGGGCGGTACAACACATGGCGAGGTTTCAGGTGCCAAGTGTCATAGAGTTTGTCGATGAAATAAATAAAACACCAACGGGAAAGATGGAGAAGGATGGGTTAAAGGCGGAGGGAGGTCAGCGATTTGACCTCCGGGATTTGGAGAAGGCAGCATGATCTGGCCCGAGTTTGTATACAAAATATCTATGCCTCTTGAAGCCCGACTTTAGCTAAGATTGAACCATCTGGCGGATTGATGGAGATGATCAAGTTGTCTTTGAGGACTGTGGATGGTACTGTTAATATATTTATGCATTCGGGCTCGATTCTCTGATTTCAGTAAATGATTCCATGATCATGAGATTGCCGAGAGCATTTTCCATCATTTTCGAAAGGAATCGGACTGGTAGGTCGAATAAGTTCACACTTACTTCAGGTGCGTAATGAGATTACCGAGAAGAACCCCAAATTAAAAACCGCCATCTCGCCTATCTATCCAGCATTGTGAGGATACATTGTATTCCGATATTAAAACCTTTCGTGTCCTACCTTCCTGATTTGGCTTGCAGAATAAAAAGATACTCTCCATCGGATCACCATGCAAAACAACCTCAAGTCCATGTATCCTGTACGAGTCTGGGATGAGTGGTAGTGACAAATCTCGTGGAGTAGGGCTGCTGGAAAGGGGAAACTCGTTGTCAATATCAACGTCCCGATAGAAGTCCCGCTCTTCGATCTCCATTACCTTTCGCGCAATGCACGCTGTGGTTTCTGCATCCCAGATCCCTTCTCTATGGGAGGAAATTTCTATCAACCTGATAGCCTGTAGTCGAACACGGTGAATGCGACATTTGATAGCTGCATAATACAGTGGCGGAAGCCAGCCCACATCGACATAGGATTGGGCCATGTCGACGAAATTTCCTGGCCGGAGCTTCGGACAGAGACGCGTGGGTAGGTATGTCCCAGCTTCAGCCCATAGTTCTGACAACTTACCGACCAGGAAGACGAACTGGGTTGTGTGGGAGTCGAATATCGATTCATTGCCTGGACACAGACACACCTCTAGCATAATATTTGCCATGGTGTGGTATCCCGATAAGATTTTAAAACGTTTGTTTTCGTCGTACGACATGTGGCCATGCAAAGACTTCCTGAGATCCTCATACATGTAAAGCCAACGCTCGAGATCGTCTCGAATGTGCTGCTGAAGTTCGAGTAGTGTGTGAGGCAGATGGGATCCACTCTCAGGCACTTTCTGGCAGCCTGTTTGGGCCAGGTGAAGTATCTCGTTTAGCAACCGTTGCACTTGCTGCCAGGCTTCGTCGAGAGATTGTGGCATAACGCTCCCAGGCTTGTGTCCCACCATTGGGGGAATTAAGAAGGGACCATGACAAGACAATGAGAAGAGTTCGACCTGAAATTGGAGCAAGGAAAACGTTTCGACAATCCAGTCATCGGCCTGCTCATGACCCGACTTTAACCGAATGTTCCTATCATCGACATTGGAGGACAATTGTAAATCTTGGAGGACCTTAAGACCATTCTGAAGATGAGAGATGGCTGCTTGAAAGTGTCCACGAAGGAGTTCCACAGAAATAAATACGAGGCAAGTGGCTAGAGCAACACGAAAAGAAGTCCTGTCCTTGACCGAGAAATGTGGCTGTAGATGTCTGATTGCCTTGACGTAGTTCTGTAACGCAAACTGTTCTTGCTCGTAGAGGGTGCCTTTGATGCCTTGTTGTTCGCCAGTGTTGATAACAACCCCTCTCTTATGGACAGAGCTCAGGGCAAGGACAGCATGCAGGACGGCTGGCTCACGGAAGCTCATCTGGAGGATGAGCGTGTTCCAGAATCTAGAGGCAAAAACGCCTGAGAATTTGTGCATAGCCCGGCTCTTGAACCAGGTGAAGTAGTACCTCTCCTCTGTAGTTGCGACAAGGACTGAGAGAGGTACGGGAGGCCGCGCGACAACGGTCTCGACGTCTTGGGATGCAGAAGGGCTTTGCTGCAGCTTAACGGAGGAATTACTCCCACCGCCCCCAAATGCCGTAGCCGTCACAGATGCGTCCGGTAGAGATGCATCGCTGACAAGCGGGGCGGCCTTCGTCACATTTGACCTTTCGGATCCTGTCCCAGGTTCATCAGTAAGCTCATGCACGATAATCGCCGCGCTCCTACTCAGCTGAAGCGACTCACCGGCAGGTACCACATCCAGACCTAACCCTGCGTCTGCCGCTACGACCTTCAATGCGAGGGTTGCTAATAGATGCAGTCTGCGGCATGTTTGAACATTCCGTATGCATTAAGTCCGTGGTGTGTTGTTGAAGAAACCGGCGTCTTCGGGGCCGGCTTTTCTACCTGACCAACATCACTGTTAATCAGCCGCCGGTATCTGATCCAGCTATTCGTAGGCTCGGGTCGGCTGCGATATGATTGGGCCCTGAACGCTCCAAGGCAACTTTATTCTGGCGAGATATGATTCGTCCGCTCGGCAATCTTGGACGTTGATTGGATAATTCCTTCGCCATGGGTTGCACTGGAGTACCCCCTTATCAATGTATTAAAAAGATGTTCATGATGACGATTGTTCCAACCCTTTGCGGATTTTAATACGGATTTTAACGGACTTAGGCTAATCTCTAAGGTTGATATGATTTATTCTACAAGAATCTCTTCGGTATAAAGTGGTCGAGTGTCGGCATGCTCATAACGCTTTGACACTGAAGACAACAAGATCACCAGAGATCCTAATTTCTTTTGCATCCGCAGTTTAAACACCAAGCCTCACTTCTCGTCCCATCAATATGCCAGCACATGTCCGCAAGCTTGGCCAAAACGGCCCCAACGTCTCCGCCCTAGGCCTTGGCCTGATGGGTATCGGCTACCCAATCTACGGAGCTCCTCCGACAGATGATGATCGATTCAAACTGCTCGACCGTGCTCATGAGCTTGGAGCAACGTTCTGGGACACAGCCAAGTGAGTATTTCGAAGAAACATATCCATCAACGGTCGTAGATAGCTTGAATTTCTGACGATTCCTAAGCATGTATGGCGACTCCGAGGAGATAGTGGGCAAATGGTTTAAGCGCACAGGAAAGCGCAATGACATTTTTCTGGCGACCAAGTTCGGTTATGTGATAGGCAGCCCGACCTATGAGACTGACAGCTCCCCCGAGTATTGCAAGAAATGCTGTGAGGACAGTCTCAAGACTCTCGGCGTCGATTTCATTGATCTCTGTAAGTGCTCTATTCTTACAATTCTTACTCTCTAGGCCCGCATTCCAAGGGGTAAAAAACTGCAGATGCCTGTGTCAGCGCAATAGACCTTGAAATCACGTCCAGCCTACCCTCTGGTTAGAGAGGCTAATGCATCCCAACTTCAAGATTACGTGCATACCGTCAATGCCAAAACGCCTATTGAAGCAACTATGCGAGCGATGGCAGAGCTGAAAGCGTAAGTGTTTCACCCTACAAGGATTGTGTATTGGCAAACGGCACATTCGTTTACTAACAGGAACCTCTTAGGGCGGGCAAAATCAAGCACATCGGCTTGTCCAATATCAAGTCTTCTGAGCTTCGCCGTGCTGTCAAGATTGCGCCCGTCGCTGCAGTTCAGATCGAGTACTCGGCCTTTGGGCGCGATATCGAAGGTCCACGTGGAACCGACCTCCTAGCCACATGCCGAGAGCTGGGCGTCTCCATCATCGGCTACGCGCCCCTGGGACGCGGCCTGCTCACATCTACCTTCACCAGCAAGGATGCAGTGAGCGCTGGCACGGACATGCGCTCCAGCTTCTTCCCACGCTTTCAGGGAGAGAACCGTGACAAGAATATCCAGCTCGTCCAGCAACTCACAGCCTTGGCGGAGAAGAAGCACTGTAGCACGTCGCAGCTTGCGATCGCATGGCTTCTGAAGCAAGGCGACGACGTCATTCCAATTCCGGGTACCAAGAAAGTGAAGTATCTGGAGGAGAACTGGGGTTCGCTGGATGTCGATTTGACTGACGCGGAGGAGGCCGAGATCAGACGATTTGTTGAAAGTGCCGAGGTTGCTGGGGGTGTCGTTCCAGAAGGAATGGAAGCCCACCAATACGGTACCACGGCCGAGGAGGTCTAGCTGAGGTATGAGAATATTGCATGCGTCGCTATCAAAAAATGTATTCTGATTCGCGACCCCAAGAGCAAGTGTGCAGTACCTGAGATAGTATAGGATCAATATGTTCTACCGCCGCGCATCAAATCCAAGCCCGAACCATGATTCTGCAGTTTACAATCCCTTCCGATGTCAGCTCCGCGGCCCCTCCTGTTCAATGAATTACCCCAACACGCGCTGTTACCGGTACCCAAGTACTTAGGTCTCTGGCATGTCATTTGTTGTCCTTCTCCCCGCCCCGAAGCCATCTTCCAATACGGTTGTCATCTGTCCAATCAGGCTGGGCACATTACATATATCTCCGAGACAATCAGAATTTCTGCTACCAAGGGATTTAATCCTTCGCATGAGAAGAAAACCAAATTGAAGAGTTCTTAGAGCAAATCTCACATTTCCTGCGACCGTTGATCTTTCCCAGATCGTATGGGCTTACACTTAACTTATCTGCGGCTCGTAAGCCTGTACCAATTGGGAAGCTCGATAACTCCGTGACTCACCCGGGGAACAGCAATTGACTGGGACCCAATCAACTGCAGATCGGCGCTCTCCGATGGTATTTTTGACCGTTGATGAAATATATAAAACTCCTAGACTCCGCGGTTATGGAATGTGTCGAAAATAGCAAATAACTCCCAACTAAAAACACTGATTCCAAACCATCATCAACTCATTATCCCCATCACACAATGTCTAAAGCTACATTCACTATCTCTCGCGCCTCTCACTGAGTGATGTGCCCCGAATAGGGGAGATCTCCACCCGCGCTTTCGACAAAGACTCTCATTCTCAGATGAAGATCATGGGTCAAAAGCCAGGCTCTTTTGCGGAGGGAATGGCCATTGGCGCCCGCGGCTGGATCGAGTCCCCGCGAGGTGTCCTTCTCAAGGCAACAGATGACCGCGATGGCATAATCGTGGGTTCCATGGCTTGGGGATTCAGGGGCGTCGAATTGGATGCCTCACCGGGTGAGGATGAAAAGGCCAAGGAGGAAGTGGAGGAGACTATTGGGGATGATGATGGCAAGGGTGAAGGAGCGACTGAGACAGATGAGTCTATCCCGGGTGCCGAGAGGATCAATGAGCTTGAGGCCATGACAAGCAAACATCTGCATGACTTCATGCACCGGATCATGCCGGATGGTTCGAAGTGCATTTTCATGGGGGGCATCACTGTAGATCCAAAATACCAGGGTCAGGGTGTTGGTTCCCAGCTCATACGATGGGGAACCGAACAGGCGGACAGGCTGGGTGCTTTCTCTTGGGTGCACTCCTCTGAGGCCGGTTGGCCGGTGTTTGAGAAAACATGGATTCAAGGAGGTTGAGCGCCTGACTTTTGATATGGATACTTGGGCTGTCGGACCACCACCCAAAGATGGCGTATTTGGGGACCGGGAGAGCTGGGGCTCATATACATTTAGGTATATGGTGCGCCAGCCTATAGACACTTAGATGCTCTCTGTTTTCCTTGATGTTAGGCTTTGAGTACACTCATTTGGACAAGGGCAGCCTTCCAGTCTTGGAGAATCATAATATGAAATCCGCCAGCCTTGGACAATGATAAGGCATTGAGTAATAAAAAAAAAGAACGTCGAAAGAAATTCGATTGTGACACCTTAAGTCCGTTCAATCTATTGTGACAAACTGTGGCCCAGATTTAATTATTACCCCTCCAAGTACACACACCAGCGACCGCAAATTGCAAAAAGTAGCTTACACAAACAAAAAAAGGAACGCTCGAATGCCGTCTCTCACTACCAACGAGACACCCTCTCGTTTTCATACTCATCCGCCGAATACTCATCCCACTCATTCTCCAAAGTGTGGACAGCAGTTCCACCCCCGTCCCCTGGCCTGGGACCCGCTGGCCTCGGAAGCGGAGACTCTGGTAATCGATGGATCCCTCAATACGACCATCGCCCAGGAACGTGAGCCAGCCACTATTACGATCGCCGTAGATGATCGGACCCTGATCTTCACGACCACGCCATATAAATGGCACGGAATCACGCGATGAGGCTCGCGGCCGCCTGTCAAAGTGCATGACACCTTCGACGACTCCAAAGTCAAAGCGGCCCCATAGACTGTTACCAGCGAGGCGGAGTTCCAAATCGAAGTCCGAGCCATAGTGGGGCCATTCGGAGGTAACGTAGGAGCTAGTAATGTCGTAGCTGCCATTGATGAGGCCGAGGGGTTTCAGGGTGACGTTATCGCCGTAGGTGTCGTCGCCATCATCGTCATCATCGTCGTCGACATATTCGGTATACGGCGGAGGAGGCTCATCGAACTGGCCGTGACTATGGTCGTCGTATCTGTCATAGCCGTTGCTAAAGGCGGGCTGGGCACCGGGCGCTGGTATCCGACCCCGTGCCATAAAGGCACCGCTTCGTCGTGCCGTTTGGATCCGCCTAGGTTGGGGAACTGGCGCTGGGAATGGAAGTGTTGATGGCGTGCTGCGGCCCGGTCCCTGAGATAGAGCACCTCGGCGAGCAGCGCTAGACATAATCTTTGGAACTGCCTCCGTCTTGGGGGTCACAGTCTTCGTAGTCTTTGCAGCAGGCTTTGCCTTGGCCTTGGATGCGCTTGCAGCCGCAGCTTTTGGCGCCGCCTTCGCCTTGGGTGTAGCAGTCTTTGCAGCTGGTTTTGGCTTCTCCTTAGGTGCAACCTTCGGCGCTGCCTTGGCCTTGGCTGTTGGCGTCTTTGCCTTCTTCGCGGGAGGATCATTCACACTGACATTGTCCCCGGCCTTCCTCTTGACCCCGGCAGCCTTCGTCTCCGGAACACTCGTGCCCTTCAGGGCCTTCTTGGCCTCTCTGTCGTTTTTTATCCACTCTTTCTTCAGCTTGCTCTCCAATTTAGTGATATTCGGCGGCACCGTCAACTTCCCATCATTGAAGGCATCGAGCAACCGCATTCGGCCCACGGCCTTGGCCTTGGTTGGCTTGAGACCATAGTGGATAAGCTGCGCCTCGAACCAGTGGGCGGGATGATCTCTGTCGCTACCCGACGCGAAGTGTTCCTTGATCTCGGCGACAGTTGCGCGGCGGTGCTGGTTCTGGCCGGACGCGTCAGCGAAGAAATCTCCGTTGACAAAGGCAAACCCGTCCTCGGATACTGGAGGGGCTCCTTGCCAGGCAGGGGCAGCGGCTTTATTGGGCGGCATCTCTCCCAATTTGGCGATTGGACGCAGTGAACGCGAGCAAATGTCGCGTCCGATATCTGTGTGAGTCTCGGCTTTGCGTGGTACGGTTACCCCGCAACTCGTCTGTGGTGTTGTTGTTGGTCGCGTCACCCTGAGCGGCGGTACAAAGTCGGCTAAAATAACACACAATTGCTTTTTCCGTACTGAATAAGCAACTCAAAGCATTATCAAGGCCCAAAAGCGGTGGATTGGTGAAATTCCCATAGCACTGGGTGGAAAATTGATGCCATTTGATGAATAAAAACGTATAAGGACAAGAGAATTGAAAGTATGCGGGAAGAGATATGCAGGTAGAGCTTCCCTGGTTTCCCATCGTCATTTCGGTACTAGCAGTCCTGCAGCGATGGATCCAGTAAGTACCAGCCATTATGCCATGGATGACTGCCTTAGCAAAAGTGCTAATGTATGCTGGGGGAGATAGAACTGAATCAATTTGGCTTCAGTAGTATGAATCATGGCTGAGTAGAAGCACATGCATATACCTACCCAAAGGCTGATTAAGGCTGTGGTGGCTGTGCGTCTGCGATAGCTGGGGAAGCTGAGATTGAAGATGATGGAAAGGAATAAAAGAGACAGGATATTGGGAATACTGCTATGGGCATCATCTAACCAATTGATTCAATGGGCGAAAAATACTGTTAATTAGGCATTCTGTAGATAATAGCTGCTGATTGATCATGGACAGATCAATCTGCTGTCTCAAACTCCCTAGAAGACGGCAAAACTGAGTCATCATATCGAGCCCATAGCCCTGGCTAAGGCAGGATATCCCAAAGAAGACGGCCGGCCGTGGGCTTCTTCCCAAAAATGTAAAAAGCTTCAATTCTCCCTGTTTTTCCCCCAAAGACCTTGAATCCCTGACACACAGTGGCCATCTTCACTCTTCTCTCTCCCAAGGCGCGCAAAATGTGTAAATTTTGGGACTCATCATGTGATTTATCGTTGTTGATTCCATTCTTGTGTCCCGTAATTTGCACTGAAACACGAGAATATTGGCGTGAGGTTGAGTAGTTGAGCTGCATTCGCTCTGGCGTCTTGGCGAGCCACTGCGAAACACCTGTCATAAGATCAACCAATCCCTGCAGCATGATAGTGAACCGCACCAGACACAGAGGGGCTTTGCGTCTCCCGAACTTTCCTTCCGGCCGAAAACTCCACCACGATCTGGAGATCTGGCGTTAGCGAAAGCCTCATCGCTTAAGTAGTGATTAGTGAACCGGAACGAGCGGCGCATGAGCTTAATTTTGCCGGTGCTATCCTGCCACACTAGTCCTCCATAATGTTGAGCTCGTTAGGTTGAAGGGTGGGAAAGTGTCAAGATGGAGAAGTTGAATGACTTGTAGGCAAATGGCTCTTTGGCACCTTCAGAGATCCAGGTAACGCGGTATCTAGATCCCACAAAGTGGATTGGAGGCAAACAACATGCTTAGTACTAGAAGATCTGGCAGTAGAGTCCGATAGGGTTTGGTTGGCGCAGTTAACCTTCCGATCGACCCTCCCTGCCTTTGCCACCCGTCTTGATGACCGAGTTTGTCTCCAACCTTAACCATTCTTAAACATGATCTGGACCATGGTGGCGAGGAGGATATGGTAGCGATCTCGCTTCTTAGACCTTATTCTGAATGGGTCTTAGCTACCCGCAGATGGAGATCCCTTACATCTCTTTCATGTATCCGCTCATACGCGTGAGTCTGTGTCGCCCTGTCAGTCCGAACGATTAAATGTTCGTGCCCCAGGAATGACACTACCAATTGGAATGCGGCTGTAAATAAATCAGCAGGCGTTGCGTAACAAGAGCTCCAGCCGTTTCAATCTAAAGATAGTCTTAAGTTTTAGGATCTGGCTTTTACGGATGAATGTCAACAATGACAAAAAAGGGAAGATCTCGGCATTATGACCGAATGATCGGGAAGGGCCGCCCCGGAATGGTAAGCTTGATCTTCGTAGCTGAAGTGAGCAGGTTAGACTGGAATGCGGGAATCGCATTGCTTTCAGCTGACCATTGAGGAATGTGCCACTGAACTTTCTGAACGTGGTTGGAAGGGATAGTTTGTGAAATATTTAAATCGCAACCCTTGAACAGAGAGGCAATGTCTCGCGACCCCAACGCACCAATCAACATATTATACCGATTTCCATGCAACCATCCACTTGATCACCACCATGCATCATTAAGCCATCAATATCGAATTCAAAATGAATCTACCAAGTTTTATTGTATTTGTTTTCATTGCAGGGATCACAGCTAGTCCTGTGCCTGCGAAGTCAACCGCTCCAGTTGTGAAGAAAACAGCGAACCCAAAATGTACCGGGGTAAGTGAACAATGCTCAATATCGATTTTCGGGTTATATGTACTCAGACTCACACTTCAATGCAGAAAAACGAAGTGTGGTCAGACTGTGGAACAGCGTGTCCACAAACCTGTACCACACCTGCCAATATGATGTGCATAGACATGTGTCAGTCAGGTTGCTTCTGCAAAAGTGGCTACGTCCGAAATGTAAGTCGTAATTTATTTGAGACCTAGGATTTCATTACTCACTCAAGATAGAAATCGGGAGGAACCTGTATACCTCAGTCAAAGTGTTAATTTGGAGAGCCTGCTTCATAAAGGCACCCAAACTAAAAGTATCAAGAAACAATCGGAGGTGTATTGCTTATTGTTTTAAGAGAAAGTGGGAATGATAACTGCATAGTTCGCAATTTCAAAATCATGATAGAGTAGATTAAAATACGCCTCGGGTACTCCAGGCGTATTCTTTCTCAGTGGTGTTAAAGAAACGCATGTTGACGCCGTAAAGGCCTAGTCATCTACGTCCGCTTGTGCTATTTCAGCATAATGTCTCTTACTGAAAAATGGGGTCGTTGAGCGGTGTGACGTGGTAAACTTCTAGTGAATCATGTAGTTAGACAAAGAGGGCAGTCGGGTCGATCCTGGCGCATGAGGAAACCACCTCGTACATCACATCCGCTTCATGCTGTATTCTTGGGGTCTTGGCTCTTATTTCTATACGAGGATCTGCATAAAAATGTCTAACTCAGTCGGACCGATTCATTCCATCCACACGCTCAATGGAATGCCGCCGCCAACAAGGGTGCGGCAATTGCGGTACCATCTCACATCCAGTGGTCAACACGCACTGAAAAGGCTCTAAATGTGTACTAAGCTCACTAGTTTTGTCTTACTACGAGTACCCGTTTATCTCTTTATTTATTCTTAAAAATGTCAACGAAGAATCCTTTACACACGTGGGACTCCTCTATTGTAACGAAACCTTGCAGCATGTACCCTCTCATCGATTTTTCTCGCAAGGGGCTTTAATATCTAGAAGGTGCCGAATGACTTCTTGTGTGCAGTCAAAGGTATACCTGGATACTCTTGATTTCAATTTCTCGTATTTGTCTTAAAGACCTAGCTGAAACCAAGACAATGACAAGGGAGGAGAGTACAAGTGTGTCTACTCGGGTGGCTTGGGATGATCCGTCCTAAAACATAAATGTAGATCACTTTGGAGAAATACGACTGGAATAACCAATTATAACACGTCCTTTGTCCATCTGACCCCCATGAATACGAACCTTTCGAAGGTGACGGTGAAGGGTGGTTACGATATATTTAGGCATTCACCCACTCGCCTAACCAGCACTTCTTTCGATCTCTATTAGTTCTCTACTTGATCACTTTGTCCTAAAGGTTTGCATTTACTTGAAGGTAGTGATCGTTTCGATAACCCCTTATCCACCATTGTACTGCTACGCCTTATTTCACCAACAACTGTGAACTTCACAATGAAGCTATCATCTGTTATATTTCTTTTCATTACTGCAGTCGTGGCGAACCCCCTGCAGGAGAAGCGGACCAAATGCCCAGTGAGTGAACAGTTACTAGCCTCATGCTAGGCTACGCCGACAGTGGTTGATCCTTTTTATAGCAAAACCAAGTGTACACCGAGTGCGGGACAGCATGTCCTCCCCGGTGCGGCAAGCCTCCGCCTATGGTTTGCACACTGCAATGCATTATAGGATGTCAGTGCAAGCCAGGTTTCCTGCTTAACAGTGTGAGTGAAATTCGGCTGAAAACCCAAATGAAAACTTCGAACCTAACGTGATGATAGTCCGGATCCTGCGTGCTGCCAACTTCCTGTTAGTGTACACGTGGAAGCTACTTTTCAATGAGGGGTCCTACAAGTCTAGTCGTATGAATCTCACATCTATTTCTTTTGCAAGAAACAGACATAACAAATGTTTGTTTCTTAATATTATGGGCCTTAAGGGCTTTGATCAATCTACACTTTTGTTTCTCCCGATATCTGCGTAGTTTGTCTTAGTAGACATAGTGAATGGACCAGAATGCCGCATTTGAGGGCTTAGAAACACCAATTGTCTAAGCTAGCAAACATGCCTGGAAATATGTGCTAAATATGCTCGATTTCTTTTAAGCGGCATTAGGATATATTGAAATTTAGAAGAAAAGAAGTTGTGGCTTCTAGAAAAGCCGCGTAAGAGGAAGGTATTAATTGCCTGATGCATCTATACTTTTCCCAGATCTAACATTGTTTCAGGGCTTGCTCGAGACCAGGGCTCTCACTTTCGCGGAAAATCATGCCGCTATCTGGGAGACTTTCATCCTCAAGCCAGGAGGTGTCGTGCCAAAGAAACTACTCAACGGTGGCGTATTCTATAGGTTGCTAGAACTACTTCTCAATCCCCTCGGTGAAAAGATCGAAATTTCCAATCGTCCACTGTTCTAGCCATCAATCTAGCAGTGATTTCTTCTCCTGATCCTTATGCGAAATTTATGCTGAAAGGAAAACCACTGGGTCTTTATAATCCATGGCTGGTTTGAGTTCACGATATCGGTACCTTTTAATACAAGCTCGCTCGCAAAATTCGAAGGGGAATTATCTCTTTCCTCAAACTTCCGTCCTTTCTACTCTTATTTCCTCAGCACGAATCTCCATTCGCTCTTATTATTGGCTTTCGCCACGGGCACCTCTACCGCCAAGCTTTGTGCACCTGATGCGTCTACCACAACCTCGAGCACTATACCTATAGCAACGTCTTGCCCAGACATCGACAACGCTTGTTACGAGACTTTTTCTATTCAATGCAATACAGCCTTTGACGGCTCGGTCTCTGTTGCTAGCACCGGCGGTCTTCTGGGTTGCTTAAATGCCTGCAAGTTGGATGTGAATTGCGCATCGTTTACGTGGACTGATGGGGATGCTTTTTTACGTCGAATGCGGCGCAAGGACCGTTTCAAAATTTAGGCTACAGCAGTGGGGTTAAAAATTCGTGTTAAAAGGAAGTACACTATGTATTGGATGATGTATCAGAAAGCATTGTCATCAGATGTAGCAATATGAGGACTCTTAATGGAGATCGATCGATTACACACAGAGACTGCGGAATATTTGTTTCTCGGTGGTTTAGGCTCTAATAAGGGTGCAGATTCTACCATCTGTCACAGAGGTTGGAAGAAGCACCTCCATACCTGATGCATGTTAGAATTTGGGAATCACTCGATCGAGAAAAAGGCATCAGCGTGGAGACTTTGAAACTTGATGCCCTGGCTGAACAGAGGGGATGTGGTCCCAATTTCCACACAAGGCATGGCTCAGCTCATTTCATTTCTTCTTCACCAATATATCGCCTAGACGTTGATAGCGCTTATCGAAGTCTTTTATTTTTTTCTCTCCTAAATTTGAGTTTTAATCTTGGTGAGTGTCACTATGACTGAGGCGATAAGGAGAGGGGCCTGACATCATTCTGGGCATCTTCATTTTGTCCTGATGCCTAGCTTTGCGAACCGACAAACGCTGCTTATCAAGCCAGGCCAGCTAAGCCTCCATAGTTGTGCCACTGGAATCAAGGCCAAGGAATTAGTCTAAGGCAGGGCGAACTGGTGTGCGCACGCGAGTGGAACGCCTACAATCAGCTGCCAAGGTAAGGCATATTTGGTCGTGGTTCGCCACCAAGGCAAAATGTATCCGCGAGGCAATCCACCAGGCACCGACGATGAATAAAACCCCTCGGCGCAGCATCACCAATGTGGGATTATTGATCTTGACAACTTACACTATGGTGCATGTAAAATAAATCGTATCGAAAATACAACATGGCCTCCCAAAACAAGCTGACCCAGGACCATGTTCTTCTCGGGGATCTAGACATCTCATTCAGACGTACCGTTCGGGTGCCCGACAATCAGCAACTATCTCAGCTACCTCCTAACATCGGGAAGTTTCCGCTCTTCCAAGTCAAGGACTATGCCGACAAGATGCCCCAGAAATGGTGGATAAAGGTGGCCTGTTCATTCCTATGTACCGTAAGCAAGACTTCCAAAGCCGCTTTTGAAGCGACCATTTGCTAATCCGGGATTAAGAGAGAGAGGCTATGTGGATCAACTTCAAGTCCAAGAAGCGCTATGCGATAAAGATATATGTCGGAGGCGTCAACGCCGTTTCGGGAGAACCGGCAGTCGAGAATGCAGCCACGACCTTACGAAGGAGACAGAAGCTAAGCCAGAACAAACCGATCCAGGACTATGTCGTTGTACCTGACCAGAAGTGGCTCGATGGGATTGCCAACAGTACTGGCCAGGTCCGACAATTTGTCGCAATGTCCATGGGGTCGGGACACTCAGTTGAGGCCCAGGTTACCGGACAAGATGTCGTTGGTGGCATACAGGTTGAGATTACTCCCGAAAAAGAACCGCGAAAGGATACCATCTTTGTGAAGATGCCCAACAGCAAAATCTACACCATCTCCGTGAATCTGGGTGGACCTCTACAAGGTTTACTGGCAGCATTGTACGAACGGGACCCAGGTATCCACAAGCTACCGGTGTGGAACATTGTCTTTGGCGGTAGGAAACTGTCAGGTTCGTGATGCCAATGTCCGATTGAATAGAGATGTGCTGACTCTTCTCCACTACCAGATCATGAAATACTCCGAGAGCGTGGGCTCCAAGATGTAAGTAGACTGTTTGTTCTAGTTTTAGGTCACGTACTAATGAACTGGGCAGGGCTCAACGGTAGACTTAGTCCTGAAGCTTCAAGGCGGCATGAAGATCTACGTCAAAACCTTGACCGGAAAGACCTTGACCATAGAAATAGAGCCAACTCAGCTCATTGAAGATCTCAAATTCAAGATCCAGGACACAGAAGGAATCCCCGTTGACCAACAAAGGTTGATATTTCTGGGAAAGCAGCTAACGGATCATCGTACCTGTGAGGAATTCGGTATTGAACAGGTCAGTCATGGTCTCCGAGATGTGCCTAATGTTTCTGGTCGATGGCTGACATCGTATTTGCCCTACTAGGACGCTTGCATACACTTAGTCCTAAGACTCCGTGGTGGTTATGTTGCGCCCCAGGCCAGTGACAGTCATGGCAATGCATCAAAGGCAGACGGTACCGGCGCCGGGCCAGAAATGAACTTGGCGCCAGGCGGCCTCATCAAGCAGAACATCGTCGAGGATCCACTACGAGGTACGGAGACTCATTGGGATACTACCAAGACTGTGACCTTCAACGTCCAGATTCTCAACACTTCGTCATTTTCCCGCATCACTGGACAACCAGCACCGGAGACACCAATCGATGCTACATCATATGCCGCTCTAGGCTACCCCTTTTACTCTATGGACGAGGGCGATACCACAGTTTCCGGAAACTTCGATGGTGTCAAGTCAGTCGCTACCATTGACGGTAAACATGACCCTGTCATCGAGACTAAAGTGAAGCCAATCAAACAGTCGTCGACGATTGCGGCGTCTTCAAGCAAAATTCCTCCTCCGCAAGCATCGCCGGCGGCCTACACTCCTGTGCACGCTGCCTTGGGGCCGAATTTCTTCGACGCTACTGGCCCCCGAACCCCGTTTCGGTCAGTCGAAGACCTAGAGACGGAACTAGGCAGAGTTTCTTTAGTCTCTTTTACATAGGAGGTTTCAAACAGCTCAAATTGAGTGGAGCTTCGTAAGAGAATGTCGAGCGGCTGTGGAGTGCGATTTCTGATGATCTGAAGCACTGTGGGGCTGTGTCATTTTCTAAGAAATGAGGCTCTTGGGCGGTATCTTGAAGTTTAGGATACATAATCGAGCAAACGCCATTTATTCCTACCAGATTCTTGCCAAGAATGATGTTATATTTGACATGTCATTATGCATTTCTATGTTCGTATCCCCAGAGTCACATCTCGGCATGCGACGTTATTGCTCGCTAAGAACCCTGGAGCTGCATGAACCGTTCCCTACTGTCGGGTGCGAGTTCAGACGTCCGCAATTCGTCTGAGAATGCTTGAAAGATGACCCTTCAAACCGAGAAACAATGCAAATCTTTTCTTGCGACAATTAGCGCAATAGTTGAGGCGAATCTTAAGCTCGCAAGAAGCGCCATTTCCGGGACTAGAGTGAGCTCATGGTGCTGCCACTTCCCCAAGCCGCGTGGCCGCTTTGCGATAGTGGCTGCAGAACCCTGTTCTGGACGAACGCCATCCCCTGTTATTCGCCCGTGCGCTGCTGAAATGTCATTACCGGGTTTTCGGAATCAGCGTCCGACGCTGCTTGGCGTGCGACGGTTCCCTGGTTGAAACAATGGATAATGGGTAGTTGGCTCGTCCAACATCGTTTATGAGATGAATTACATGTATTGCTAAAGAAATAACTAATTTTGGGTATACTCGTCACTACAACGCTGAAGCACCGGACATTGGAAACATCCCCCTTACTCAAACACCATGGGAGCTTCAAGGCACGCTGACCCCGTACAGTTTCATCGAATCACTGCGGCCAATCAAGGACCTATTCCGTATCCCGCGTCGAGGTGGATTCGGCCCTACGCCCCGTCTCGCGGAGAATCTTGGCTTCCTCCAACGCTTCCCGTTTCGCGAACTCGTCGAGCAGCTTATGAGCCGTTTCCCAAGGGCAAATCAGCAATCATGGCACTCAGATGCTAGGAAGAAACAGGTTAGTCATGCTTCAAGCAGAGAGGCGAAGGGGCGATTTCAGGCCCCCGAGGTAACATACCGGAGGGAACACGTCGGAAGGATGATACTTGAACTCCTCCATCATCCGGTTCAGCCGAAGCACCTGCTTCCACGGCACAACAGTGTCGCCAATCAGGAAAGTCGGGAACCGAGATAGGGCGAGCTCCTCCAGGATCCAGCGGCGCTGGAAGTACTGGCGGGTCATGAAGTCGTTGCAGCCGATCCAGTGCGGCATCAAGAACGGTATCTCGCCACCGGCTCCCTCGGCCCAGATGTGCGTTATCGATGCTGCCCACCTGTGCGTCGGTGAGTAATCCTGCGGGTGCTTCTCCCGGTCACCGGGGTCTCCCCAGTGGGCCGGCATGGCATCCTCGATCTCAGCCAAAGTCGCCATCGCGACATCGGTATGCTCAGTCTTCTCGCCCAGCCAGCCGACCACGAGCTCGGCCGAACCGTATATCTGCCTCATCTCGACGAGCTGTTTCGACTTCTCGAAGTCGTCGTGCTGGTTGACGCAGAGAAGATCGACCCATACTCGCAGGGCCTTCGGTCGGTCAACGTCAACACCATCCTTGCTCGTGCTCAAGCCGAAGAGCTGCCTTAGCCAACGGGGTGCACCATGCGGCCGCCTGGCCGGCGTTCGCTGGAAGCGCTGCGAGATGGTTGGGTAGAAGACGGCGCGTACATGCTTCAATGCTTGCGAGATATGTGTCGGGATGCTGACAGCGCGACCGCCGACGACGATCTTGTCGGTTTCGGATGCGTCTCCGTACAGAGAGGAGAGGGCTATGTATTCGAGTTCTTCGGTTGAGGCGGAGGGTAACGAGTCGGCATTCGACGGTATCGGTGATGTTGCGAGCCGAGTGTATCTCGAGCAGCCGGATCTCTCGCCTCAACGGGTCAAGACGCCTGTAAGTGAGGCCCATTGTCCAGTCATTCGGTCCGACGGTGGCGACGGTGACCAACACTGCAGCTGTGGGACTCTGCTGAGAGAAGCAGGGGTTCGAAGTTCAGATGCTGCAAAGTGCATCTGCATCACTAGGGCCAACACAATGGAACCGGATGTCAACAAAGGGTCGGGGTGTCGGCATTTACATATTGTACCCGCAGGTCCCCCCCCAGCTCGCCCAACGCGTGCGTCTTCGGGCAGGCATGGCGTTATCGGAAGCGCTAGGAACGCAGCTGAGCATTCCAGACCACTTGGATCCGGAACTTGCTTTTTTTATACTGTCTATGCAATGTGCGCTTCACACCTGGCGGCCAGGGAGCGCTACGTACCCGCCGGGTATCTCCTTGCCGTGTTGGTGGAATTCAGGGTGGCGTGTGAAATGTCACCCCTAACCTCTTGTGAGTTTAGCAGCACCGCTGGTATGAAAGTAAATTAGTCGGGTGGACCCTTGTTGCCTGCCATTTCCGCCGCTTCAGAGTCTAGGCTGGTGATCTTTGTTATCTTTCGGAGTAGTGGCCATTTAGCGTTCGCACAACGTCGTCTAGCCACGCTTCTAGACTAGTCCGGAATGAAGAGTCCTGAACTCCTGCGCCCCCTTTCCCGCGCCTTTCCCGTGTTTGTTTCTTGCCAGCCCCACCGCTCGCATTCGGGGCTTCGCTGAAAACGTCTTGGAGCTGAACTCTCTTCCTCATGACTGTACTAGAAGTGGCGTGAACAAAGGAATATGAAACCCCAGCTTCAGTGCTACTACGTAGCGAAGCAGCCCAAGAATAAGCCACGACTCCGGGGCAATATGGTGGTATTGTCCTGGCAAGAGACGTCTAACTTCTAGGTCGCAGAAGAGTCGTCTAATTTATTGCCTCGTTCACTAGCCGCTAAGCGTGCTATCCTCTATCTAGCTGCCCACCGTCTCAGCTCCACACGCTATAACGGGGGCTGTCCTGTATTCCGGCCGTGCAGCAAGAACCAACATCCCTGTGGTACGAATACACTACGACCGGTCAGCCGTGGCCTTGCATTTGGCAAGTGGATCGTCGCGCGCTTGAACGATGACGAGGTACGACTCTTGTCGAAGTGCAGTTGGCATCCTTCAACTACAGGTTCCAACCAATAGCACAGGCTTCATATTGCATCCTTCACTGTACAGATGATGAGCCCACCGGCCAAGAAGCTAGATTAGGCAAGAAGCCATTCATATCCACCTTCATTTGGACGGAATCGCCCATCCACGACCTAACGTCGCCCACCATTTCCCTTCGTAGTACAACGTAGCACGTCCACTTACTTCTTTGTCCTGGTTCTAACAAAGAAACAAGGGGTCCCCGGTCTCGTACGTTTCACTCATTATTTAGCCTACAGTACATAGTATCCCCCATATCATCAGTGCAACCTTTTTGTTGCTTTTTCCAGTTCTTTCTTATTTCCCCAGTTCTTTCACCCTTTCAGCCCAGTCTGTATTCAGTAAAATGCTTCACTCCCGGGTCCACGCTACCACTTCGGCGTGGCACAGAATATACAGTTCCCTCAGTGGAATCCTCTTTCGAAACTCAATCCGACTCGAGGATGATCTGAACAGGGAGCCGAAACGTTTGGCTTCGCTTGTCGGGCCCATCTGTGCGCAAATGCTTACACAACTACGTTATCCTGGAGCTCCGCAGCTGAAAGGCGAGGCCGTTGAGGCTTTGCTAGAGTACATGTATACGAGGGCCGTTGAGATCGGCGTGCCCCTTGACACTCCAATATCCTCCAAGGGATTTCGACTGGGTTATGCTGAAGGATTGGTAGGCCAAAGCGACAGGTTTCTTGAAGATCGTGATTGTTAACGTCAGGCAGCTTGCCCATCCTGGTCATCCAGTTGAAGTCCAGGGGTATGTCGGTCTGTTCACCTGGCTCGTCGTCCAGTACGATGACATAGTCGGTCAGAGCAACGAGATGGTAGAGGAGGCGCTCCTTTTCCACCAGCGATTTTTTCGAGGCGAAGCCCAACCGAACAACCTTCTCGAGGGTATTGCAGGGTTGATCCGAGAGGCCCATGATCATTTCGATCCCGTCCTGGCAAACATGTTACAGATCTCTGTTCTCAAGTTTCTGACAAGCAACTTGTTGGAGCGACACGATGGGTTCCAAACCATGCGCGTCACAAGGGCGGGGAAGAAGTTTCCAGACTTTTATCGAGATATGTCAGGCATGGACCAAGCATATGCCGTGTTCTGTTATCCCAAAGCACTCTATCCCGATGTTGGGGCCTTCTTGGAGGCGATCCCAGATATGGCAAACTTTATCAACATTTCCAATGATGTTTTATCGTGAGTACCCGGCGCTCAGACCCTGATCAGCCGCTAATATCCAATAGTTTCTACAAGGAGGAACTCGGTGGCGATACGAGAAATTATATCCACAACCGTGCCACATGCAGTGGAAAGCCAGTGCTTACTGTGGTAGAGGAGGTGAACAAGGAGACAATAGAGTCTGCTCGACGCGTTGAGAAAATTCTCAAGGGCAGGGGTATATACGAGAAGTCTTGGAACGACAGTATCAGAGGTTACATGGCGATGCACACGACAAACCCCAGGTACAAGCTCACCGACCTGGGGATAGGCGAGGAGCATCCACTTGCTCCGTTTGAGCATAAGATCGGCCAGTTCTTTGAGCGGGTGAACAAGTGATTTATTTAATTTTACGCCATGAAATGATGTACACAGGGCATACAGGGTACACAGGGCGACATTCATTATCCTACTGGCTTTGCCGGAGTTGCAAGGTTCCAAGGAGGACAGCCACAATAATTACACACACAGACAACAGAGTCACAAATAGAAACCATATGTTTATTTTTTCCGTGCCTCATTAATTTTATTTGAATGAGCTTACTATGTAGAAGGTTATATCCTGTCGGTGAAAGGGTGCGTGGCGTTCAGTAGTGGCGTTCAATAGTGATCTTTGGAATGCATACCCTGCTCACGGCGTGGCTGTATCGTATTCGCTTCACATTCACCCCTGTGCCGAATCGATCCTGGAGAGAGTTTCGTAAGGCTACTAGTACAGCATGAGAATAAGTTAGTCACAACTTTCCAGGTTTCAGTACGGACTGGTCACAGAAGAACATTCGAGACCGCAGTTGGACTGGTATCTGAGTCAACTTTCTCTTTTGCTTCCCTTCTGCGTCAAGCTTCATTCCTTCTCAATGAGTGGCACTCTCCTGCGCCCGGTTATGACTCAGACACACTTAGGGCCCAATGGAGCTTCTGGGCCCTTGGAACTTCCCAGTGAACCAAGTCCAAGACACCAACCCATCGGAAACTGCCGCCGTAAGGACGCGATTGACACATTCCCATGGTCCGGCCCATGTCAGAGATCAGTATTGACAAATTATGGATTTCTTTTACTTGAACATGCCGGCTTGGCATCGTCATGTCAAATAAATGACCAGGCCCGAATCATGTGTGCAGGGGATGGGCTAAGATGGCCGAACTATCAGAAGCTGCAAGCATAGGATGAGACAGAGGTACTTCATTCATCAACCTGGTGAGGCTAAGTTGATTCAAACGAAATTAAAACTGAAGTGGCTTGAGCAGTTCACCATCATTCGCAGAGGCTTGTGATCTCCAGCTACTCCATGGCTATTTTTGAAAGCCTTCATACTAGTGAAACCATATGATTCCGGCGCTGGACGCATTGCCACCTCCTTGATTCGAATGTGTACATCTAGAGCTCTCGGTCAATGGGTGGTATGGATTCATCTCACAGCAGTTGATGCATTCCCGACCAAAATATCTACCATGCTTCGTCGCGACCTAATGCTCGTCTGACCGTTTCAGTAGCTCAAGACATTTTCCTAAATCAGATGATAAATCCGTCAGCAAATTCATACTTTACTTATCCTTAACAAGTCGACAGCAGAGTGAAACTTACCTGCAAGTGCCCATCGCTGCGCAAGCAAGTTCAGTGCCCCAGTGACCAGCTGCAGGGTCGTTTCCGTCCCCTCAACCACGTCACCCTCGCGAAGAAACCACTGGCACTCAGTGGCGGCATCATAAAGACACTGTATGACTAGCGGGTTGGACTTGTCTAGGTTTTCCGCACCCTGTCGAAGTACGCATCGGGCGAGCGCCGGGCTACGAGTGGACATGATCTGCTTTATGCCGGCTATGGAATCGGCCTGCATCTCGGTTTCTTCCGCTCGTCGGGGTGCCAAAACGTCGGGTTCGTTACACGCATACATTTGGTAGAGTACTAGTCGTGCGCAAGTGCATAGGGCAACGTCAATAGCAGACGTTGTCTCGTCATCTGGCTGAGCTTCCATGGGTTGAGAGACGTAGCTATCCAGGGCAGTCAGGGTTGCGTTCAACTGGATAGCCTCGTCGAGTATGAGTTCCCAGTTCTGGGAGTCTTTTCGATAGTTTCTATGGTTGATGACGCGCCCGAGAATGTGCGACGTTTGACAGACCCGCGCAAAGGGCCCGATTGTCGAATTAGGCGCGAAACCGGTCATGAAAAGGGCCTGGTTTGGTCCTATCTTACCTCGGAACCACTCCGAATCCGTCGTAGGTAATAGGTCACCGCGTGCTGGCTCTGGGATGGCAAGAGGAAGACCGGTAGGATTGAAATTGACAAAGCTGGAAGGGTAAGCTGAGGAGAATGCATCGAGGGGGGGTAATTATGGGTGAAATGAACTAACCACTCAAGTATCGACGTGGCCCACCATGTACGGCGCTCTTCTTCAACATAGGTCCAAGTTGGTGGTCCAACAAAAAGTTGGGTAGAGTTCTTTCGGTCGTGGACACCTCTCAGAATGCCAAGTCTAACGGCGCGTCCCACGGTCAAGTACGCAGCTGGGAAGATGCCATGCCCAACCTCGTACAATGCAATGAGGACAAGGGACTGGAACACATGAATAGCCACTGGTGACACCTCCTCGATGGTATTCAAGAAGCTTTTTGCCGTTTTGTAAAGTGTAGACTCTGATGCTGAAGTATAGGGGTGTGACGCACTGCAAATGAGCTTCATGCAAAGAAGTAGAAGAGCCAATCCTGGAGTCTCCGTAGGCAGATTGGACTGGATACTCAGATCCAAGCCTTTCTTGCTGATAAACGGAAACCACGTGTCAACGGAACCGAAGTAAAGCTCGCAGACCCCATTCGCGTCCAGTCCAAGCAATTGCGAAACCTGTTCAGGTATAGGGTAGGCGCTCCTCAGCGTGGAATGTGGGACGGAGCGGAAGCGCTCGGCGTCAATGAAGAAGGCATCGGGGAATGGACTTGCGACATTGCTGTTGCTCGAAGCAGAAGATACGGCGGGTGAAGTAGATTGATCTTTATCGGTGGTTCGAGAACCGTAAGCTTTGCGACGTGCTGCTGGATACTGGCAGGTCTTGCCAAGGCGGATGCACTTCAGGCTGTTGGTCAGTTTGTGATGATCGCAGAAGGTAAGAAACGTACCAAAGAGCAGACCGGGAGTTCTCGCAGGCATTTCCTCTTCAGCCGACTATCGACGAATGAAGTCAGAAGACAGCAGTAACCTGTTGGCGCGATGGAAGAAGCCGTACCTGCATTGTCGACACGCCTGCGCTGCGTGACCTACACTTCCACTCGGGGACTGGACGGCGCTCAGCTCCGGAGATACGACGGCGGTAGCGAACATTGTCCCGACGGGAGGACGCGATGCCGTGTGTTAGCCCGAGCCCGGAACTAGAAGACGGCGGGTGGATGGAATGAGCGGGAGTTCTTGTCGCAAGCGGAGAATCAGAGCGGACAATTGGCGTCGTCCCCGCTCCAAAATCCCGCTTCAAAACCCCGCTCTACGGCCCCACTTCGCCGTCGCAGCCCGCTTACAGCCCCGTGACGCATCGGGGCGGACAATCTGGTATACGATCTATCGGAGCGGATATTTCAACCTCCAAGACACCGCTCGTTGTTCTACGCGTCCGCTTCATGCCCTGGGTCGGGAGGATCCTGCCGAGTCTAGCAAACCGGGACAATGCCTATAAATGAGGGCTTCGGTCCTCCCATTCTTGAGTTTCATCACCAAACACACTTCAACCTCAAGACACAGACAAAGACCATCAACTCAACTTTCCCAAATAATTCAGCCTCAGGCCCTCACCACTTACACCATGCCTGACTCATTTAAACCTTACGCCACTCAATTCTCCAACCCCAAAGGACCGGGTGACGCACGACCCACTGCGCTTCAAATCATCAACGACAACGATCTCACCAACAAGTGGGCCGACAAGGTCGCTCTTGTGACTGGAGGCACCTCTGGGCTCGGAACTGAGACGGCGCGAGCTCTCGTGGCCACCGGCGCCCATGTCTTCATCACCGCCCGCGACCTCCAGAAGGCGCAGGGCGTTGTCGATAGCATCCTCAAGTCGTCTGAGGGTGCTGGCAAGCTGGAAGTCATCGAGATGGATATGAACTCGCTTGACTCAGTTAAGAAAGCTGCACAGACCTTCCTTTCTAAGTCGACTAAGCTGAACATCCTTGTGGCCAACGCTGGTAAGTTCACCGCATATGCTTACAAGATGAGTCTTGGCTATGATACTGACATCAGATAATAGGAATCATGGCGACGCCAGAAGGAAGTAAGACCAAGGACGGATTTGAACAGCAATTTGGAGTAAACCACCTGGCCCATTTCACACTGACGGCCTTGCTGCTCCCCGCCCTCATCAACGGCAGCACTCCGTCCTTCAACTCGCGGGTCGTTGCTCTCACGTCGGCCGCGCACAGATACTCTGCCATCAACTGGGACGACGTCAACATGACAAAAAGTTACGACCCGTGGGTCAGCTACGGGCAGTCTAAGACCGCCGCCATTTGGATGGCTAACTACATCGATCGCGTCTACGGCTCGCGGGGTGTCCACGCCGTGTCAGTGCACCCGGGTGGTTCCCTGACTGGACTGTTCCAGAATGTGACGCCTGAAATGATGGCGGAGTGGCAGAAAGACACCGCCATGATGGCAAACATGACGACCGCGGAGCAGGGTGCCGCGACGAGCACATGGGCTGCAACGGCCAAGGTCTGGGAGGGTCAGGGCGGCAAGTATCTGAGCGACTGCAGCGTGGCGGGGCCTGCACAAGATGCCATGTCCATCCTGGACCCTGGATATGCAGCGCATGCATTCAACGAAGAAGGGGAGAACAAGTTGTGGACCTTGAGCTGCGAGCTCACTGGTGTGAAGGCTATGGAGTAGGGAGGTTAAGGTTACGCGGCAGACGAAACGTTTCGACGTTTCTTGCTGGGTGCCGAATGAGGAGATGACAAGATAGTGAGGACATGGGAGCCAGGTCACGTGAAATAGATGTATCCAGACTTTTAATTAGAATGCTAGAAATGGTTGCTTTGTCCGTATACCCGAGGACATGACCGGGGTTATCCTAGTGATGCTCACTGAGACGGTTGTGACCCTGATAGACTGGGAGTTTGGTTGCGCGACGATCTATTCCTAGCAATTTGCCAGCAACTCCTCGCCAAATCTTCAATGGTCTCCTCTAGCGACGGTTAGATGGGAATTTCCAATCTTTACCACAGCTGGTTATCAACGTACCCGTGACTAGCTCATCCTCATCCGAGCGACAAGTGTGGCAGTGCCCCATGCTGATCGGCGACTTGTGAAAGATGAGATTATCGCAACCGGGGCTCGGGCTCCAGCAAAACTGCTTGACATGGAACACTACAGCGGTGGGAAAACCAGGGTGCCGGTCCAAAAGGCCGCGACAGCGGTGGATCCGAACCATGTGGAGTCCATAGCAGGATGTGCAGTTGACTTGGCCCAACACGCACATCTTTTTCTCTCTCTCAATTCTTTAATTTTAGACTGCGTTAATTTTAGACGAGAACATGATTTGGCCGAGATGCGGATCCTTGGGGAAGACAGTTCGGTCGTGCTTTTGAAAGGCTCTGTTTGCTTGCATGTTGCACGGCATGCCTCGTGCCTCAACTCTCGAGTTCCCCAATGCCCAGCACAATAAATGGTTGAGGAACCACGACGCCAGGAGATTGCCGACTAGAGCACAGACGGGCGCTAAGTCTCTGTGAAACAGATTTCTAGCCGTTATCTTTGAGTGGTGCCACTGTCTGTTTTACGGCCGTTTTCTTGTCGTGTCCGGCCGATGCAACCTCGGCACGGCACTCCTAGTGGCGTGACATTTTGTACGGCTTCCGACCAGCATTGAAATAGAATGCTGACGCCGAGAAGGGAGCCTTGTTTGGCTAAGCAACTGCCCCGGTCGATGGCACGATCGGGACAAAACGAATTCACAGCCCATGTAATCCTTTGTGCCTGTCACTGCATAACATGGATTGAATTCCTACTCCTTCGGCTAGAAAACGTGCTCATCCTCCTGGATCACTGGCCAATCACCAGTGCAACATTTGTTAGATAGGAACGATCAACTGGGAAGGTCGAACAAGTCTTGTATCACATTTGGTCGATTAACGCGAAATAACAGGCAATCAACTTTGTACGCCCGAGCGATTTTCTTGCTGTTGGCTTACAATGTTGCCATTGCTTTGTCTCATATTGTGGTACATAATTAATGAACAGGCCGCCCTAGTAGTCTAATTGTATGTGTTTGAATGATTTTTACAGGATGAGCCCTGTCCCTGGGAACAGTTTAGAAGACAAGCAAGCCCAATGACGCGTCTCAGCTGTTCGCCCTTGTGATGAGAATGTGCTCCCATGTGCTGCACCGTACCCGAGACGCCTTGTGGTCGTGTTCTGCGCACTATCGGCAGTTGGCCGATTTTATAGCAACATGAACACCTCATCGACTACCAATCAACCCTACCTGCGTCGTGCAGGATCTTCTCGTCCTTGTGTCACAACCGACACATGAGTCTTGACCATGATATTGCGATCATATTCTGAACTCCCCTGGCTCTCTGGGCTGCGGTTTGACGAAGAGTCACCGCCCTGCACCTTGTATGTGAGCTCGACTTCGTCATCCTCAATCCTGGAATGCCCGGCGTTGTAGCGGCCATGGACATTCCGCGAATGCAAGTTTCCCGTCGCAGACTGGCCGGTTCTCTCGCCACTGACGTAGTAAGGGCTGCTCGTAGACTTATTCCGGCCCATGCGAAACAGCGGCGCCAGCGTAGGCAGACATGCGGAGATGATGGCCACTGATGGTTCAATGCTGGACCAGGCGAAGGAGGGACCCATCCACCATGCGGCGTCGACGTTCTTGAAGAGCCCGTTGAGGTAGTAAATTCGTACGATACTCGCTACGCAAACACTGGGATAAATCAGTTCTGGTCACCCGTGGGGGAAGGGACGCAAGGGACTTACAAGCTTCCGAGCAGCATAATGCCGACGATGGATGCCTTGACCCTCTTCTTCAAATGTAGCTGCAAAATCCTCGGGATGGGAACGACGAGGATTATAATGTCGTTGAGCATGTTGACTATGCCAAGTAGGAGGAAGAATAGGTGGGTGTCGATGCAGGTGCCCTTTGCTCCGAGATACTGGTTCCAGTAGTAGCTCACCGGCTGGCAAGCGCAAGCCATGGTAATCCATAGAATCAGTGGGTATACACTCGTCAGGAAAACGGCCACCCAGAACATGATCGTGAAGACGCGGTTCGAGTCGTTTTTTGAGCGGAAGAGGCGGTGGTAGAGCAGCAGGATGCTGACTTTGGTGGATGTGACGGCTAATGCGTAGATGTAGGGTTCCGCGTATACAAGCTGGGCAGTTGGTTAATTCATTGTTCTTCTCGACTTCTGCGATGCTGCATACCTTGATAAGTTTGATAAATCGTGAGATGTTAGTTGACCAGATATGCTCGCCGGCGCCATGATTTCCAGCTGTAAGGGGTGGATGTGAGTAACCAAATGTGAATGGACGCGGGGTTAATCGCTCCTCACCTACCCAAAATTGTGGTTGCTACTGTTGCGCTGGTGCAAAACTATAGAGTTGGAGAGGATGATTAGCCCTAATCCCTCAAGTCGAGGCCGTCAACGTGACCATGAACAAACTTACAATGGCGAAGACGATGGCCCAGTCATCGTACCAAAGGTTAGATCCCTTGAATAGACGCACGTAAAATCGAAGCCCAACAAAAGCCGCGGCGATGCCGAGCGCAACGCACACAACGACATTGTAAGTCGTGACAATTTGCTCGTCGAGGTCGAGGCCATCTGGAGCCGCTCCAAAGATGGCCAGGATGGCCGGGTCGACAGTCATGATCCCCGAGTTCTGCTTCCCTTCAACCAGTGAATGAATGACGACGAACCAACAGCATGCGATGACGATTGGGATGGGTTCGTTACTAGTACCCACGGTGTTGGTCCGGCACACGGGACTTCTTAATTAATAGCTTGTCGGGTCGTGCAAGCGTACATGCAAGGCACGGAGAACTGCTCGCCGACTCTATGCCGCTATATCCATGTATGTCCATGTATATCCACGGTCTGGGCGATCATTACTGGTCGTGTCCTGCAGGTCAATGCCGTTTGACACGATATGAGGAGTTCACACGCCCGAGCAAAAAGGAAAACGGAGCAAGGTGGCATGACGGTTCCGCTGCGGAGGCTGCGCCGCACGGCGCTACAGGAGGGAAGTTCCCGGTTCCGTCATCCATGTATTCCTGGCGATTCCTACTGTGGTGATAAGGGGAATGGGACTGGAATCCCTGAAACACGGAGTCGGGGAGTGGGTTCGGTGGAGCCGGGCCCGCCCGGAGGCTGCCCGGGGGTCTCTAAGCTCCCGGCGATTGCATCGGAGGAGGTCGGATATTTCGATCGGCAAGGAATGACAGGCGTCCACGAGCTACTCTTTGGCGCGTGCGTTTATTTCCGCCGCGTTTCCTTCTCCACGGACCGCTCTCTGCCCATCCCCCAGCACAACGTTGCAAATATCTGAACCAACACGTGGGTTTCCTGATACCGCGTCTAGATAGGACCACATACGTGGGTTACGTTCCCCCAATCCATCCTGAACATATCCAACTAGCGTCGCAGAATTCTCTAGACCTGGCCGGTTTTACCGAGCAATCCCTGAGCCAACTGCACATCAACCAACAACCATTTCGCCAGGCACCGCAGACGTCGTATCATGGGCGGGTTTGATGGCGTGTCTGGATGTACAATGCCCGCTATCTATCGACATGGAAACAAGGGCTCCTTCCCAATGGGCAACTAGACAACCCAATTCAACTCCCCCAGAGACCCTTCTGGCACCTGTACGTGTTTGAAACGTTGTCAGGGGAGATGCAGGGAGATAACGATTCTGCAAGAGTATATGATCAGCGACCTGTCATGCCGCTTTTGCATAATTATGGGCAGCCTGGACTCAAGTTTCAATCTTTTCACCCTCAATCCTTCAGGAACCTTTTCATCATTACTCTTTACTCGAGACTGACTCCCACGGAACATCTGATTTGCAAGGAGCGAATCCATACGTGATCTTTCAAGATGGCTACTACAATGCCGATTGAGGTCGTATCTACCGATCGACCAGAGCTTGACGAGAAGCATGAGGCTACCATTGAGGTCACTGCCTCGCCCGATCTGGCCCCTCCCCTCCTCCCTACTGAGCAGATTGGTCCCAAGGGTTGGGTACGAAACATTTTCTTCTTTGAGCTGCCCGAGGACTATGACATGGACGCCCTGGCCGAGCTCCTGAAGACCAGCTACAAGTCCTTCAAGGATCGCACCCCGGTTGCTGGCTGTGAGGCTATACCCATGGAGGGAAAGCAGGCCGGCATGCTGCAGCTGCGTCACTACGGCGATGAGGTCGACGACTTTGCCGTCAAGGACCTTCGTGCTGAGGGTGCCTTCCCCAACTTTGCAGAGCTCAAGGCTCGAGGCTTCCCTGCCTCTGCGCTGGACCCTGAGGTTGTCACCAAGCGCGGTCTCGGAGGCGAGTGGCCCCAGGCTGGCGACCACTTGACTGTCACCATGATGCAGGCCAACTTCATCCGTGGCGGGCTGCTGCTGAACATGTTCTTCCTCCACGCCTTTGCCGACCACACCACGGCGTACAAGTTCACCGAGATCTTTGCCGAGGATGTCCGCCGTGCACAAGGCCTTCCCATCACAAACCCTGTTGAGATCCCCTCAGATGACCGAGCCAAGCTCATGAAGCCCTCTGAGTCCGATGCTGAGCTGGACCTGGTCCACCACGAGTACATTGAACTCCCATTCACCCCCACCGCCGTCCCTCCCAAGTTGTCGACGCCCAACCACCACGGCCATGTCTTTTACATTTCTCCCGAGAACCTCGTTGCTCTCAAGAAGGAGGCCTCGCTCGCCAATGCCAAACTGTTGAAGGACGAGGATCTTCCAGCTTTCGTCTCTACCAACGATGCCTTGACGGCACTCATCTGGCGTTCCACCATGGTGGCCCAGCACCCGAATGTCACTGCCGGTGGTGCCGACGCTGCGACGCCTGCCCCTGGTCTCTCTCAAGTGGGCATCGCCCTTGACGCTCGCCGACGAGCCGGTGTTCCGGTCCACAAATATACCATCGGTAACATCCTTGGCTTTGCCCCTGCCATGCTCGACCTCGACAAGGTTGTCAACGAGGCCACGCTTGCTGATTTGGCAATAATCTCCCGACGTGCTCTGATTAAGGCCGAGGGCACTTATCTGGATGAGTTGATGACGATCGTGGACCGTCTTGAGGATTTGAACCGTCTCGCACCTGTTGTGTTCCTCGACATGCCCGGTAACCACATGATCCAGTCATCGTGGCGCGAGTTCCCCTTTTACGACATTGAGTGGGGTTCCGCCCTGGGTGACAACATGTTGGCGTTGCGGCCTCCGGCAGTTGGAATTACCCACACCATGCAGGTTGTTCTACCCGATCCCAAGAGGGGTGGTGTTGAGGCGTTTGTTGGTGTCGAGAGCTCGGCCATGGAGAGGCTCCTGAGCGATCCAGTCTTCAGGCGGTACGCCGACGCCCCTGATGGACTGTGAGTTTTTCGATATTGATTAACATTTATCTTGAATTGGGACTTGGAGAGGACGCCAAGGTCCCCAAAACTAAGGATCTGACGCGAACGGCGTTGGCCTTCAATTGTACACGATAAGGATGCAGCTTTCACTCGGTGCAACCACCGGTTGGTGTACCCGGGGAAACTACTTGGACAAAGGCAGATTTACGAGAAGCGAATTCTTGTGCGGAGAGGATTGTGATTAGCATGAATAGGACTGAGAAATGTTATAGTTTGAGATGATTTTCAAATAGCGTCAGTCTGTTCCGTAAATACGTACTCGGCTTGTAAAACGAACAAGAAATTCAACGTCCCATCCCCCCTCGAAACTAATTCGTGTCGCATTATGGATCACCTTGGGACGTCTGTGACAATCCTTGGAAGCCGGAAGCGAACATTTCAGGCTCAGATATGGCGACCGAGGGGTCTAGACCTCCGTCTTCCGAATCCGGGACCTCCGGACCGAACCTCCGGCCACTGCCCGGCCGTCACTGCAGAGTCCCAATTGCCTATAAGAAAAATTAACAATTAACAATAACTCCAACATGACCTCAGGAGCTTTCATTCTAACCTAAACTCTAATACCCCGGTGGCAGGAAGCCAAAACCCGAGTGTCCCAACCCTGGTCGAGTTAGTGGATTTCGCCACACCTTCATAGTCCGAATCCTCAAGCCACAATACCAATCAATTAAAGCAATTTGGCGCAGTAGAAGCGATTAGTTCTTGAGTATTATCATTCGTATATGAGAACATTGCTATTTAGACAAGCCCCTTAGCTAAACATTAGAGTACTAATGTACCTAGTATGCATTATAATTCTATATAGCTTAGGCTTATCCTTATTAATAAATTCAACGTAATAAAGATAATGTTAAGATAAAATAGAAATTGAATAAAATAAAATAAGAATAAAATATAATTAGAGAAAAGATACTAAAGTTAATACTGTGGCGGGCGGTCTGGGACTTTTGGGTCTGGCTGGTTGCTAGCAGGAATATAATAGGGATAAGTAGGGGAGGAAACTGCACACAAAAGGAAGAAAGAGAATTACATCTTATATTTGAATTTCTTCTTCTTTTTAGTTAGAGAGGCAGTAGTCTTAAAGACCTTATTGTTAGAGTTAATAAATACTTTTTACCCTTAATTTTTAAGAGATTTTTATAAGACTATTTTTAACTGCAGATACAATCTTCATCCGACCTCAGTCTTCCACTTGGCCAATTAACGAGCTGCCGCAGGCCTCATCAATGCCTTGCCACTATTATTTCCTGCAACCAACCCGATAAAGCATCCGATTAGATGCTTTCCTATTAGGAGATATAAGCCTTAGATCAATCCGACCACACACGCGTAGTCTGGTGCAGCTTCGGGCTGATCTAGCAAGACGCCTGTGCTGTCACGGCCCAGGTTGGGACCAGGCGGTCACAACCGGCAGAACCATGACTGTACCCACTTTTTCACGTTACCCTGCATCAGCACGATCAGGGCTCCACCTCATGCGATCACCGGTGATCTGGGATGGATCACCACTGATCCAAACCTGATCACCACTGATCCCAGCGCCCATGCCTCTGATCGACTCACAGACCAGAAGTATATAGACAGGACCTTAGGTCCCTTAGACAAGAGCCCTAAGCTCCTTAGCTATCAACACACTTGGTTACATTGAATCTACTATTCTACCATTACCAGACCGTGACCTACATTGCTCACTACGACGTCCTGATCCACTAGATCATACACCTCACGCCTCGGACCTACCCTATACCCCTAGGTTAGACCCGACCGTCACATGTGCGACGCTGTTCTGTGCACCCTCTTAAGGAACAGCAGATGATTTGGGTGTTGGCTAATAACCTTTTCCGCCGCTAAAATACTAATGATTTCTTTTAGGTCAATGTACAATTATTAGCAGAATTAAGAATGTAGTTATATATTACACTAAAATTACAGTGTAAGTCAGGGAACGTCTTGAACAATAAGTTATAGAACACTGACAGTAAAGGAACTAGTATCTGGCTATTTCCAGTCCGGACGAGCAGGCGTCCGTCTAGGCCACACTGTCCAAGTGGCTGGACGAGGTGCAGGGTCTGGGATGGTGTTCTCTACTACCTTGACTCTTGAGATACTTAGCCATGGCGATTGTGGAAGAAAAGGGACATGCAAAGACAACGGAAGTGCGGCGTCAAAAGCCACGAGGGAGGTGCCCGGGCTATTATGTGTGCGCTGGTGAGGTAGGCTTTAGTGGGCGCTAGTGCCTAAAGGGTAGCTGGCTGCAGGGGATTTTGCCCTGTAGTTCAGGTCGCTTCCGTTGACCTGCACTGTAACCTTAGCGTAACAGGCGCTGTAGTGTTGGCTCAAAGTGGGGATAACAAAGGTTGTACAAATAGCAATACTCAACAGATATCCTTTGAAAAGTTTGTAATAGCAATTGCCCATTTTGATCGTGCGTGTCAGATATCAATACGAGAACCATCAGTGATGTCTTCACGAGAGGTCGATCCGGGATGGGAGAGGAAGGTGCTCGATCCAGGAATGGGGAGTTTTAAGGTTTCCAGGCTTCCCAAATCGGAACTGCATATCCGAAACCAGAAGCGGCTCTGTCGGCGAGGCCCGCCCGCCGGCCCAAAGTGGGTGAACCCGCTTGAACCACCATCGCAGCAAAAATAAATATCACAGAACCGTCGTCTGGGCACTGGTAAAATACCAAAAAATATAGCAATTGCACGTTTCGATCGTGCGACCTCCGGGTTATGAGCCCGGCTATAATGAGTTAGTGAATGCTCGAGATTTCTTAGGCTCGAGGGTCATAAACTTACCGCGCTTCCACTGCGCCAAATTGCTTTGATTCTGATTGGGGGTGGCTCGCATATACGACATTATATCCCTCAGGTTTGAGTCATAGATCCGCACACCCCCACAACGGACCACTGGCATGTCGTCCATACCCTCCACAAGGTGGCACTGGCATATGCAGAGGGTCCATTGGCAGTCGCTGAACCTACATTAACCAACGCTCGAGGAGGTACCGTGATTGCCAGCACGGGAAATTGCTGTTCGACAGTGTGGGCGAGTGAGAAGCAAAACTCTTCCGCGCTGGGAAAGTATAAAGAATGGTGATGTAAAGTAATCGTAACAGCGTAAGACGCTCGCGATGGTGCACAGTAATCATGTGGCAGAAGGTTATATTTTCTTGTAATTCTCTTAACACTGCCTGTGTTAATAACAGCATATTTCGCCTCATTCCTGGCGCTTTACAATACTGCAGAACCTTAGGCTTAAATAGTTAATTCTGGACATGGTAAATGAAACTAAAGAGCAAGACTCTATTAAGTGAAGCTATTAGATTGCGGAACGAACGTAAGTGCATGCAGCTTCCAAGCGACACTTTCTTCATGGAAGGAAAATGTTGCACTCCACCACAATCACTACCTAGCTACAAAGCAAAATATTGTGCAGTAGCTGGCTAGAAAGGCGAATTGTGTTGGCGCACAGCGCTTTGCATCCAATTTCTTGGGTGCATTTTGCTAAAGCTCACTGTCTTGCCCCCGCCACAGGAGCCGAAAGTCAAATTTTGCAGCGCTCATCGCCCCTAATCTTTAGCACTCTAGGCACCTAATTCTCAACGCTCAGCAAGGATCTTTTAGCGCATTCACGGAGGACATCACCTTGAGGACTCCTCCCCTATCTCCAGATACTGAAGTCGAGCACTCCAGCAACGAATAAGGAACCTTGGTCGCTAGGATGCTCTTTGGCTATTTCCGGGACTTGGGTACTTGTATCTTGTTGGCAAAACTGGTGTAAAAATAAACTGATACTTCAATTAAAGAATAAACCCAGATGTTGAAGGGCTACCCTAGGGCATAAACGTTACGGCCAGGAGCTAGGCTTCGACGCAGGATTTTGCCAATCGAGTCATTAACTTTAAATCGGAGGTCAGTAAATCATTTTCAAAGTACCAACTGTAAGGCCGTGATTCTCACAGCCTCAACCTACACACCATCGTTTTTCAGGTGGTGGCCTCGGCGGAGGACGACGCCAACGACGAGGAGGCGGAGAAGGCCTAATTGGCGACTGCGGCAGTGGTGGCAACAACAGCAGCGGCAGCGTTATGGTAAGTCCTAATCTATTTACTCACTGTGCTCTCAAACATGTTTTAACAAACCCCGTTCAGTCGAAGCGCAAGGCCAAGCGCCTGCTGTGGCACTCCTATCAACTGGCCAGGGAAAGGAGCGCCCAGCTCTCCCCCCGGCCGACGGTAGAGGCAACGACAATGTCCCTGAGTCCGACGGCAGCGGCAACGACGACGACGACAATATGAGCGTGGACGGCGGCGGTGGAGGAGAAGGAGGACAACGACGACAAGGCCGACGAGGCCGAATTGGTGGCACAACGGCACCGACAGCAAAATGGTAAGTGCCAACCCATTCGCTCGTTGTGCTTTCAGTCATGTTCTAATAAACACCATTCAGTCCAAGCGAAAGGCCAAGCGCCAGCTGTGGCACTCCCCGAGACCGGCGGCGGCGGCAACGGCAATGTCCCCGAGACCAGCAGCGCCAGCAACGACAATGTCCCCAAGACCAGCGACGACGGCAACGACAATGCCCCCAAGTCCGGTGACGACGGCAACGACGTCGACGACAAGATGAGCGTCGACGGTGGCGGTGGCAAGGAGTCGCTGTGAGCGGCGGGCGAAAAGCTCTCACACACGAGAACATTGCTATTCCGTAACGTTTTATTTTATTATTTTTATTTTTATGAAGTTCACTTTATGAACAAATATAAGCTCAAGGTCTAAGACTTCCAATGTATATCTGCACCAGCGCTGAGGAGTAGCACCACTGGCCCGCTATTCGGGCGATTGATTTGGGGTATCTGATCGACTCGTTTGCCGCCATCCTAGATGGTGCCGTTGAATTCTCCAATCTCAAAGTCGAGCAGGGTGTCCTCGCGGGCCTTTCGGCAGAGTGCCTCCTCGAGAACATCTAACCACACACTAGGCGAATTGGTTTGCTCTGAGGTTTAGCTAAGGAGGCTTGGCCTGTGTGCGAATAAATGCTAAGAGTAAGTCTTCTGAAAAAAACGTATTAGGATAATAAATAATTATCAGCAGGACTGAGGCGTGTATTTAGGTGTGCAAGTAACAATAGGTGTGTGTGTGAATAGCAATACTCTATTTCTTTTGGTAGAGAAGAGACGACAACTTGCGCAAATGGCCCTTTGATCAACTAAGAACATGCGGTACGAAGACATTCGTTTATTCCATTGCGTTGCTCGAAATCAGCAACGGAAACTTCCATGCCAGCACCCAGTAAATGAACCCGAATTTCCTATTTGCCACACAATTTCCGGTCTTGGACCCATCCTGAGTACCACCGCCGGTGTGCTGATTGGCGCTAAATCGGAGTCCATCAGTTGACAAGTCCTTTTCAGGTTGCCAATTACACGGCCGTGACCCTCAATGTCTTAGGCTCATTGCCGGAGTCCATATTGTACTCGCCGGGATAGTGGCCTTAGCACAAAACGAGCACGAGGGACATATTTCTTGTTCACCGGTCACCAAGAGTGTAAAGCTTGGCGAAGAACTGCAGTGTGACAATTCCATGGAGTAACAATATCAAGGAGACTAAAGTACGCGTTGCACAAGAGCTCGCTTGAGGACACTCTCACGGACGAGCATTGGGCGCTGCGAAAACTGTCGCTGACATCCTACAGAGCTAGATCCAGCAAACAGACATCGACGGGTTCAACATGTCATACAGTATTACTCCTAGAGACTTTGAGGATCATGTTAAATATTTAGTCCCTAAATTTTAGAAACGAGGTACATTTTGGGATCCCACAGCAACTGAGGGCAACCAACCCGAGAGAACCACCTATGCTTGATTCCACAAAGGGCAGTAGAGTCAGTAACAACCATCTAGGCTCTCTACACAAGCTTCTAGCCGATAAATCAGCTAAATCAGAGGGGCTCGATTGAGTGGCGGGGAAGAATCTTGAGTATTTTTCCTGTGGCGCCCGACGGTTGGCGGTTGACCTTGGGTCGGCACGACGAGCAACTGATTGGGCGACTTGGATAGGAACAGCCATGATGAAATCAGCAAAAGTCTTTTGAAGTTATCTACTATCCGTTTGTCTCATTTCAACCCTTATCTGTAGTTCACAAAGAAATGGCTGGTGAACGTTGAGATATCTTGTCCTTCCGCGGAATCTGTGACCAACGAGAGGGACGGACCCTAGCCATGTTTCCCGGAAAGGACAGGAGCGTGCGCGTTGAGAGGATGGGTTGTCCTTGGCTGCACACGATTTTCCTTGGCAATCCTATCTTCCGAGGTTGCAGATCAATAGTTCGGATGGCGTGCTTGCGGACTGTTGCCTCTTCTTGGAAAAGTGTCGGCCGCCCAAGACGTGGGCATAGGTCTGGAAGTGTCGGGGATGTCTAGATAGCTATCAACTATATGGTCAAAGTAGCCTAGTAATGAGAGTCCGGGCGGGTATATCGCCAAATACGACCATTATATGCCGCCGCGAACTGCTCGAGGTTAGGATATATCTTGGCAGTGGACTGGCTGGAGCACGCCTTCCGTCAAGGAATTAAGTAATCTGAAATGCGGGGCCTCTCATCCATCGATCGTTGCAATCAAGTGACAGAAAGGCCATGTGGGCATGTTTGATTGCCGGGGTTCTATTGCGTGATTGTGTGACTACACCAAGCCGTGCTACAGGTAACTTACTGTGGACCCAATGCTAATCGACTGGTATATATGAGCGTACCAGTTCTGAAAAATTCAATCAACAGGAATTTGAATGTTCACCGTCTAGTAGCACATCTGAGCCGGCGGTATTGGCTTTATCTTTAATTCTCTCGCCGAATACTAAAGCTAGGAACTTCTGGCTTGTGCGTTAGGTCGCTCAAGGTCATGTCGAACGAGAAAGATGCGACGCATGACAATGCTACGACTGTTGAAACCGAAAACCATCCGGGTGCGTATCTGCTAATTACCGTTTCTCGATGGCTGATTATTAACACCGGGATAGTGAAGTGGTACCGCTCGCCTACATACAATGCGACCATTCTCGGAATGTGTAGCTTTGCTGCGCCTGGTCTTTGGGGTGCGATGAATTCCTTGGGTGCAGGAGGCGCACAAAAGCCATACCTCGTCAACACCGGCAATGCACTCACATTCTGTCTAATGGTACTGTCGTGTTGGGCCACTAGCAGCATCGTCAAATACATCGGTATCAAGGGTGCCCTAGTCGTAGGAACCATCGGTTTCGCACCGTACAGTGCGGGCTTATACCTGAATAACCGGTACGGGGTTGAGTGGCTGGTTATCCTTGGTGCTGCTCTCTGTGGTATTTCGGCTGGAATATTCTGGGCGGCCGAAGCAGCTATCGGAATCACTTACCCCGAGCCAAAGAACAGAGGGAGAATGGTCGCGTACTGGTTGACCTGGACTCGACTTGGCCAAATTCTAGGTGGCGCGATCAACTTGGGTATGAATGCGGATCGAGATCAGGCTGGAAAGGTATCGCACAACGTCTACTTGATATTCATCGCGCTTCAATGCTGCGGTCCTTTCGTGGCGCTGCTGCTCAATCGCCCGTCGCAGGTCCAGAGATCAGATGGCAAACAGGTCGAGCTTTCCATCTTCGACAACCCATGGGAAGAGTTCAAGGCAACTACGAGAACATTCTTGCGCATAGAATTCCTGCTTCTCATTCTGTGGATTGGCCAGGCAGTGTACTCAGAAGCGGTCTTTTTCACATACATCGCACTTTGGTTCAGCGTACGAGCAAGAGCCCTTGGATCATTTGTCTCGGGCATCGTCGCCGTCATTGCCGGGAATCTTCTCGGCCTATGGTTGGACCAGAATCAAATCGCACTCAAGAAACGAGCTCGGTGGGCTTTTGCCGTTATCATGACGCTTCAGGGAGCGTGGTGGATTTGGCTGACCATCAACGTCACGGAATTCCGACGCACGCAGCCAGTTTATGACTGGAGTGATCCTGGATTCGGTCGAGCCTTCGGAGTCTTTGTCTTTCTGGTTTCGGGATTTCAACTGAACTACAACTTTGCCTTCTTCATCATTGGAGAATTATCGTCAAACCCCCAAGAAACGATTCGCTTGTCGGCTCTCTTGAGAGGTACTGAATCGGCTTGGCAAGCTATCAGTTATGGATTGGGTGCGGTCCCCATCTTCGCCTCCGTCGGCAGTACTTACCTCAACTTTGGACTTTGGGGATTATCTTTGTTTCCAGCTTGGTTGGTAATCCGGAAGTTCGGGACAAATCAATCCCAAAACACCGACACTGAGAAGCAGGGGGGCGCCTAGGACGGACGTTTGATATTTTAGTGTGATATTGAACCCAGCCCAAACCCACATTTTTCGTGGGCTATAAGAGAGTCCGCCAAACCAGTTGTAAATATTCATCTTTTGCAACAGTTGCGGCCCCTGGTTTCAATTTTGGTAGTAGCGTAAATAAGTCTATGTCCGTACGAATTCTAACCCATGGCCAGTATTTTATGCGTATTTTTAGACCTTCGGTCCATCCCAAAGGAGGTTGAATGTGTCCAAGCCCCCTTTTCTCCCAACGTGCCTTAACCTAAAGTTCTACACTGCCCTCACGGCCCGCTTAGTGAACTCGGTCTAAATACTGCTGGAAATTAAAACAATTACACTAGATCGGAGTCGTCATCCATTCCTTTGTTGTGTCCGTTCCTTTGATACGTCCTTCTGATGCACCCGCTTCGAGTGGCGTCAAGAAACATCAAACCATGACAGATTCACATATGGTCGGGGCAGTGGAGTGCCGGTAGAAGATGAAACGCTCCTAGCTTCTTAAACACCACGCGGTGATTACGCGCGCGTTGGGGCTCAGCTCGGTTACTTTCTGCTAGGTCACATAGCGAATGGGAGGTGGCTGCCCTATGGTAGCAACGCGGTTCAAAGAGGAAAGGCCAGCCTCTGACTCCATCTGATGGGTCACGCCGAGTCCCTGCGTCCCGCACTCACGGCCAGGGGCGCAAAAGTGCCCCAGGCAGGCGAGACACTACCGCAGCGGCGAGACCAACTACTTACATCAAGTTACATGCCATAAAATGGATCCGGGGGTCGCGGACCCGTGCACCGACTGCACAGCCTCTCCAGGTCTGGTTAAGCGGCGGTATGACTTTATGCAACTAAGAGAATATTCCAATAAATCGACAAGCTTCCCATTGATATAAGGAATCATCGACATGCTCCGAAAACCTCACTGGAGGCCACCGATTACCCAAACCAGCTTAATCATGGCAAGCGCAAAAGACAAGCCCCGAAATGGACTCGAGCAAAGGCTCCTAGAGTCAGAACCGGCTGCGTTACATGGTACGCAATGCAGCCGACGCCTTTGATATGATGTGCTAACTTTGTCACTAGCAAGTTCGTTGACCGAAGCTAAGATATTGGCGTGCTATTGCTCATTGTTGATTAGAATCCGACATCTCAAATGCGATGAGGAAAAACCCCAATGCCGCAGATGCACAAAAGACGGCCATGTCTGTGACGGTTATGAAGTCATCTTGGGTCGCAAACCGAAATCCAAGACCAAGGACTCCAAGGCCAAGGAAACCCCGCCCAACACTGCCCAGCTCGTGCTGCGACACAAACATCCCGTCGCCCAGGTTTCTCTACCGCCGACATTGATATTCGATGCCTCTCAATTACCGACGGAAATGGATTTATTCCATCACGTGCGAACCTGCACCATCCAAGACTTGGCATCGGCCTTGACGCCAACGGATTTCTGGTACATCCACGCTCTACCACTCGGCCATGCCGTGGAGCCTATCAAGTACGCAATCTGTGCCCTTGGAGGTGCACACAAGCACTTTAAATCGCAACTCCTTGGGGCATCCGGCAACTCATCACTTCAAGCGTTGGAAGAAATGTCCATTCAACAATACAACCAAGCGATACGTCACATCGAATCGTTTACGCGCACACCATCAAAGAAAAACATGGAGGTCATTCTCACTTGTTGTGTGATTTTTATATGCGTTGAAAATCTCCTGGGTCGTTATTCCGAGTCTTTCCGCCACATGCAAGCCGGATGTGCGCTCCTCACATCGATCCGACAGCTCTCAGACCAAGAAGCTGCTCTGAGCCTACAGAACGGTGTACAGCTGGACAGGACGAGGGAGAAATCCAAATTCTTCGACGACATCGGGGCCTTGCTATCAAGACTTGGTCAAGACGCTGCCATGTACATGGGCGTAGATGTCATTCCGGAGCTCTATGTCCATTCGGCCCCTACCATCGACTTCCCGAGAAATTCTACCCCATTCGATTCTGTTAGTACAGCAGCACAAACACTTTTTGCTATTGAAACAGAGCATGGTGTAAGAATGCACATTGCTGAGCTAGAGTGGAAGAATTCTCCAGAATATGACGGTCGCGAATTTCCCCCATACTGGGATGACGATTCCATGCTTCCGGAAAATGACGTATTCAACATACTAGACCTGGAGAATATCTATCATGATTGGAGTGTCCGCTTCGACCTCTTCAAGAGCCAGATTGATGAGCGGACTGTACCGAAACAGGAACTACGTCAGATTTCAATGTTGTCAATTGGGCAGTCAATGTGGTCAGCTTTTCTAAAGATGAAGTCCTTCGACGACGAGATCAGTCGAGAAGCAGCTGATACCATATTGCAGAAAGTTGAATCTCTGATTGATATTGAACTATATGGACAAGATCCCATCTTTTCCTTTGACGCAAATGTAGTTCCAGCGATAACGCTGGTCTTTACATCATGCAACGACTTCGAAGTCCAGTGGAGATGCGTACGTTTACTGCGTTCTATCCGGATAAGAGAGGGGATTTGGGACAGTAAGGAAATGGGGGATATCCTAGAATCGACGGTGATGGCAAGAGAGAGGGGGTTGATATCATTCCAAGCACTGCCATGGAAGGTGCCTCAGCTGGCAAGACTGGTTTCGACTCTTCGTCTAACCCAATCTAGAATATCCACAGGGGCCTTGGCCTTGGCAGAGGAGGATGCTGACTATCTTGGAATGGGTCAAGCTCTCATTATGTAGGATCGATGAAAGATGTATTGCATGTACACCAGAGCGGACTAGAACTACTTTTAATTGCCATGTCCTAAATTTACATTCTATCCCTGATCGGAATGGTGTAACTTTGCGTCTTCTTTTCCAGACAATTTTGGCAAAATATTGAGATACGTTGTCAAACTCTGTAGGTAGACTATGATGTAGTAAGCACAACCCCAACACCTCTAGCGCTAATTAAAGGCTTAATTAAATACTGGCGGCCCCGAAGTGCTAGAATATTCTAACTTGTTGTTACTTTCACCCAGAAATTTAGGTGCCTGAGGATGGCAATCCGGCATTTACTCCTGACTTGGCGGAATGCTCTATTCGACCTTGTCCGCAAATCCAAAACCGCGACAGAGAGGAGTTGCCGATGGAGTTGTTATCACATATACCTGACACTGCATCTCGTCTAACTTGACCACCCACGCTCTAGAAGTATTGCCCCTACTCCTTGTTGATCCTACGATGGAGAGACATGAGTGTTTCGACATCTGTGAGTGGGTTCAGTGCCAATGTCTGTTTCATTAGAGGCACAATGTCCGGCAATACAACTCGCGTCAGTGGGCCGCCTATCATTTCTCAATGAAGTTCTGCGCCGATGTCTACTGGGTTGGTCGTTTCAGATCTCGCGTTATGTCTTCCCGATCTCTTTCTCCATAGATAGGCGGACTGGAGGTATGTGGTTGCGAACATATTAGGTCCATATGATGTCCACAGCGCTGATCCAATGGCAGCCTCGTTGCCATCAACATCTTACTGCTTTCAGAAAGCAGGCGTCTGCGTTAGTGACATTTGAGACGCCATGGTAAAGAATCTAGACTTAATGGAACACATGGAAATAACCGTGTACCAAGACCGTCTCAAATTCTTTCAAAGTGGATGTCTGCCGAAGTCGAGACACCACTTACATGGTGGCATTATTCGCGAATGATGGATGGTTGAGTAAACCTGGTAACGTGTTCGGTATGGATAACATTTGACATGTTTCGAAGTTTACAGGTTTCTAATCGCTTGTTTTCCATCATCAGGACGATTCATCCCTTACACGCCTATGCTCAATCGCCGAGGCCGCGGAGGCCGCGGAACCCGTGTGTCGTTCTTTGTTGTCCAAGAATATTGCATGAGCTACGTAGGTGGAGTTTCCCGTTATTACGATGCACCCAATAACGATATTTGCTCAATGCCGGTGGTCCCACTTCGGCTGCGCCCGCGCACTAGAACAATTGTGGCTGCCGGCTGCAGTCTGTCACTCCAATGCTGATTGGTTCTGTCGTAAATATGTAGAAGGCTAGCCTATTTAGGACGAATTTGGGAGACACAGCCCACTCTAGCGCCAAAGGTGATTGGCTCCATCGTAAATATAACTTGCCGGGATCCGGACTCTAGCGCCAACTTGCTCAGGCATGCAGATATGACCCCAGACATGTGCTTCTGGATTGTTTCGTCTCGCCGTAGCGTGTGGCTGTTCGTCAAACGGCAAAGCGAAATACGAAAAATGAAATTGAGCTGCTGAAGAGTGTGGTCCAACTCGAGTGGCATGGGTGAAGATGCATTGACGAGCTGCATGAGCAGGCTCGTATTCATGATAATCGTGCCGAGAACTGCCCTTTGGGCCTACTGCAGATTTGTGATAACTTGCTCTGAGGCGCAGTCATTCTGTGTTTTTTGTTCCTCCAGTCATGGACTTCAAGGTGTACAAGCGGGAAGCTCGAATGGGATTGAGCCGGTTTCTGGTGTGAGACCTTCCCTTTCCTGTAGTTGTTCCTTGCTGGAGAGGATTTACATAACCTTCTTCGGGGCTCTTGATTCGTGAGATCCCGTCAATATCTCCAGAAGTAGCAAAAGAAACAGGGAATCCACTAGGTCAAGCACGAGCCAAGCCGTGTTCGTTTAAATTGCAGTATCTCCTTAGGTGCCATAACGCTTGTGGAGCACCTTTGGGACTTCTCCAGGTTGACAGCCACTAAGCTGTTAGCAGGTAGTTTTGCTTTTCCCGAAGTAGCAGACGTGCTCCACAAGCAATACAGCACCTAAGGAGATTCTTTGACTTTCATCTGGTTGGATATATATAGAATTCCTGTTACGAGTAAAATCGGTGTCACGAGGTTGGCCAGGCAGCATCTTGAGGAAGCAAGGGCCTGGTCTCCATCTTCAAATGTGATCGTGCAATACAGGCGGCCGGTCTCATGGCAGTTTGTGTGTCCAATAACCGAGAACCCGGATCTGCGCTTTCTTTGTCTTGCCATGTTGGCCATGTGCTAACTTGGACCTAATCATATATTGAACAAACGCCACAAAGTCAATATCGTTGCATGTCCGTAAATCCTATTTCTTCACCCACTCGTTCTCGATTGTTGATCAAAATTCTACAAGAGATTCAGCTATGCTGTCGTGGTATCGAAAAAGACCCAGGTAGATCCGAAAGATTACTGGAAGAGTGCCAACCTGCCCGGTCTGCCGAGTGCATTGAACCCAACCTTTTCTCGAACCTCTGAGATAGCCCATAGCCACACGCCTAAGGCTTACCCCAGTGTCAATGGCGAGGTATTTAAAAGTCATGCCGTCTATCGTGAATCTCCTGCTCTTGGCGTTAACTAAGTGTGTCTAGACTGATCGTCCTTGGCGTTTGTCATAAACGATTCTTTTCGAGTGGGAGTGGCCAGCTGGGATTCCGCCAAGAACACGGGATCAGCCCTACAAGATCGCCCAACTGGCGCTCACAATCGGTTCTCAGGCGAGATACTCACCTTGGCCAAATAAGATTACTCTTGCAGAATACTTATATAGGTGTCCTGTACTGAGAACGCAAGAAGGGAAAGTCCCCTAGAACACTCAACACATCATTATGTCAAACGAGACGTCAGTTTACTTTATATTCAGCTGAAGGCACAGATTATATATTGCTGCCCTATTTTGAAACAAGGAGAATGTTTGTGACGGCAGAACACAATTGTGGGAGCTGATAAGTCGTTCTTGGCCAGAATGCCTCACAATGACATTATTTATGACCTAATTTTGCTATTCACGGACGGCTCTCTTTCAAAAGGAAAGAAAAGGAAATCTCGCAAACGTGCCGACTTGCTTCTGGTCTCTGAAATACCCAAGACCCATTTATTATATTTACTGATCCTACAAGAACGTGTCTCGGCACTTCAAGCTGGTTTAAGGCATGGAGTTACAAGATCAAGAACCCTCATCCACAAGCATTACTCTTTATTTGCAACAATGTCAAAGTACCCTTCCTGTTCATGACGAACTCGCACTGGTTTCCACCCATCCAGATAATACATCACCGTGTAGAACATGCAGGTCACATTTGAACTGCCGGAGCCACTCAGCATTGTCGGCAGGAGTCTGGTTCCACGGATCATCGCTAAGAAAGTCGATTAGTCATTTATATTGCCAGCGATATAATCAAAGAACCTAAACCTGGGAAACTCTTGGATCTGGGGTACTCACTCTTGAAACATGATCCATCGTGCTTGGTACTGTAGTTCCTCATCCGTAGGTACATGGCTATCTGGGTTACGTGGGGATATCGTGCTCACTACAAACCGAGATAAATCTCTGACAAGTCTTCGGTAGCAGTTATCGTCATTGAGTAATAGTGGCATCGCCTTAGGTGGTATCTTTGGCCCGCCATGACTTGATCCAATAACGGGGACGGAGATGGAGGTGCCGGCTGCGTTGAGAATCTTTTCGACGGGAGCCTCAGAAACAGCTGCCGCAGGCAAGCGAAGAATCTTGGATTCGTGGCTAGAAGTGGTGGCCTGAATGTCTTGCATCTCCGAACTGTGATTTGACCCAGGCGCGGGTTGAGGAACTATTGACACAAGATTCGCACGATGGCGAAATGGTGCAAGCCAGCAGCTCGACCCGTATATTAGCCCCGCCAAAAATGTTTGGAACCACGGACAAGGGTGGGGTGAAGACGCCTCCATCCGCGTAACAATGCTGTACGCCTCGAGTTGAAGATCCGAGTCTGTTACTTGGTGCCCGAGCATTGTCGAGATCTCGACATAGTTCTGGAGCTGATTTTCCATGCTGCACGTTTCGAAGATGTTTCCTTTCCCGTGGATCTTAAGCTGAGTGACCCACGAGGTCGAGTGGTTTTTCATAGGGCGAAGCCGTGCCCGCTTAGTTGTCTCCTCGGAGGAGGTGAGCAAGTCGCGTAGCCACGAGGGTGCCGTCGTCTCGGCGCTTTGGGAGAGGACATCAGAGCTAAGGACGATACAACAGCTTTCATACGCAAGAGCCTCGTCGGAAGGTATACATTGGCTTTTGTTAAGGTGGTCCGTGAGGAAGTCCTCTAGTTCCAGCTTTATAAGCTCAAACGCGTTGCTTGGAGTCTCTGGATGTACTTGTTTGGTTGTAAAAGGCCATGGTGAGTTTCGCTCGTAGTGAATTAGATCTGTAGTGGAAATATTAGCAGAGTATCCGAATGCAGTAGGTAGTACTCACACGGAGGCACAGAATTCTCAACCATGTCAAGTACATGGTCCTCAAACCCCCAGTCACCCTGCCAATCTGCCATTGACTTTCCTTCCCTGAAGTGTTCGGCCAGGTGGTCAACTCGATCAGACCAATGACTCATAACAAACTTACAGAACCCACAGCGAGAGCGTATAACCTGACTCTCATCCTTCCAAAGGTCCATGGGCCAGTCGATGAACTTGGCGTTATGTACCAACTTAAGATGTTGTCGAATGTGATCTTTTCGGTAAAATATTCGCTCCTCGGGCAGACGCCCGAAGCAAATAGCGCAGTTATGGCTCTGGAGATGGTCTTCATCTGGATCTAGCTGCGCACAGAACACGCAAGCGAGCCTTGATGTGTTTGCATCCTTGATTCTTGGACCGTCTGGTGAGCAGGTCCACCGCTCAAGAGACAAGTGCAAAGACTTTTCATGCCGTTGCCAGCTGTGCTTGGTCTTGAATGTCTCGGTGCAAAATGTGCACTGAAAAGTATGTGACGTTCGCGAGAGGTTACTCAAACCGGTAGTGTGCATGGACCGAGCTGCAGCGGCCCTCCGTCTCCGGCGCTTGGAGCCTTGCCCAGGAAGTTCGAACGATCTACGCGAAGCGTGCGAGTTCTGGGAGTAGGCAGAAGCAAGAGAACTTCTACTTGAGTATGAAGTCCCTGCGCTACTGGTTGACAAAGCATTGTGCCACGACCCGGAAACATCGCGGTCCTCCTCGTGAGATCGTCGCCCTCCCATGCCAGGCGAAAGTCCAGATATAGCTTGTGCGAGGGCAGAAGCATCGACGGCTTCGTGTTCAGGTGGCGAGTTCTGCCAGCGCTGTAAGGGGTCCATATGTTGGAAAGACACGGGCGATTCGTTTGGGTCGGACATGTCTGTGTTGGAATGGGTATCTCTCAACCCTACGAATGGTGATGGTGCGCGCGGGCGTTTGGACTTGATGCGTCGGCGGGTGTTGGCGAGCCAGTTTGCGATCTGTTGTCTGCTGAGGCCTGTCTGCCTTTGGATGCTCTCCATTTCTCTTGCGGTAGGGTAGGGATGTCGGATGTGGTCTGAGAACCAACCTTTCAAAGCCCTGACTACCCAGGAAGGAAACCGCGGTCCAGCTCGGGATGGTTCAATCAGCCTGGAGTCCTGAGATTCTCTTTCATCAAGCACGTCAAAATCCAGGGAATCCAGCTCCTCTATGGAGCTACTTGCAGGTTCGTACGAGGTGGGTAGACTTCCGACTGGTGCAATGCGGAGAGGGTGTGCTCTTAGGTCAACTGCATCTCCGGACACCCGAGGCTGGCTAATAGGCTCGGCGACGAGCATGTCCAGGTACGAGTCTGGCTTTTGGTGTGGTCGAGCATGCGCTCCTATTGGTAACGGAATGGCCTGTTGCTCATAGAAGGGAAATATCCCGTCAAAGATAGACTCTCCCCTGCGGCTGGACTCGGGGGTGCCCATATCAGCGTCCAGGCCATTCATCGACTCGCCAGCGCCGAGCGCATTGATATACTCGGAAGAATATGTCTCTTGATTCATTGGGTCCGTGGCCCGTAGTCCTTGCAGATTGTCTGGGAGCGAGGGTGCAGGATCTCGGAGAATCGGAGAGGAGTTTGGCGGCCGGTTTAAGCCTCGAAGGGCGGAAAGGACATGTGACCCACCCATGAACATGTAGATTTCGCCTTTCGGTAGTCGCATTATTACGGGTACGCGACCCACCCACTCCACGATCATGTTGATTTCGCCTTTTGACATGACTTTTCTGTGGGGCTTTCCGCGTATCATGCATTCCTCGAGGAAGAGGATATATTCGCTGTGATCAAACAACTGGGGTCAGAATGTCATGGTGCTCAGCGCAAAATATTTTTAGCTGCGAAGGAACGGATGTAAGCCAATCCTCAGGTCTGCGAGTGTTATTCGACATCAAAATAAACGATATGTGATTAGGAAGATGTTGAAAGCCATACCATTGATTAATATGCTGCATTAGTGTAGCGGCCTTCCGACCCCTCGGTCAATCCATCACCCCGCAACAGACCCATCTACTCATTCACATTCAACAATCGGGTGCCCGGATTCTTAAAAGGAACAGCAGTCATGATTACCGATGGACTCTCAAAGACATAATCGCCTGATCTACCGCACACTGGAGAACAACGAAGAGGATAGGCGATTCCTCCATACCCAGATTGACGATGACCCGATGAACACGGCCCTCTTCGACCCAAGAGTGATCCAACCAAGGACTCAAAAACATGTCGAGCTGCTAGCCAATACGCTGACCAGGTCGACCTTGGCCGTCATGGTCTGCTTACCCCCGAAACCCCACTCGATGGAAACGGCTTCGCAGGGTACGAGATATCCATTGGCTTCGTTGTCTTCGGCTGGGGTGGCACGTTTCGAGACCAAGCTCACCACCGCTCCATCACCATGAGCATCTCACTGGCTGCAAATTACCAGGGCAAGGGCTACGGCACGGAAGCTGTCAGGACCAAAGTCTACGGCCCACTACTCGCCAAGATTCTTGCCAGCTTCCAGCCATGGCGCCGAGACGTGACCCTAGGTAAATTTATCCAGCGCAGCGATGACAGCTACACCATGTTCGCCTTGGCAAAATATGTACAGAAGACTTATGGCTTTTATCCATATATACCCTTGATTTACGACCAGATTACTGAAATGCCTCGGATTCCGAATAGAGATAGGAGCACGGCACTGGCGTTCGAAACGAAAGATAATGAACCGATAACATTCATAAATTTCACCCAGGAGGACGACGGGATGTGTCCAACAGTTTATGAGAATGGGTCCGGAGAAGACCTAGAGATCGGTGCCCCCCACGACAAGTCCTTGTACCCCGACTCGTACTGGAAGCAATACGATCAGTGGATTCAAGAGATCAGGGATGCCTACGGCTCGGGGGACGACGACGACAACATGCCGGACTTCCTGACTTACGGAGGGACCGAACCTGGGAAAGCGGTCAATTCCGGGACTAAGCTGCGGATCCTTTGCGTTGGGGATTCCATCACCTTCGGGGCAGGAAGCGACCTCAATGGCGGTGGCGGCAACGGATACCGGCTCAGACTCAAGCAAGACTTATCGGGTAAGACCCAAGAACGCCCACAGACCTACAGGTGCGGGATAGCTGACACTTGTGTAACAGGGGACAAGGTGTATTTTGCTGGAACAGAATCGAGTGGCACGATGGAGAATGGCAATTATGTGACAGCCAATGCAATGATTTGATTTGGGTTGACCGCGTAACTAACTGATTATTAGGCTGCTTGGAGAGGAAAGTCGATTAAATATATGGCAGACCACGTTGGTCCTTCTTTGAAGCATCGACCCAATGTCATCCTTCTCCATGCGGGAACAAACGACCTCGACGACAGATCGCAGTACTCATCCGAGGGCAATGATCCGGAGGGAATAGCAGAGCGTCTTGGGGATTTAATCGACCAGATGATCAAGGCTTGCCCTGATGCTGTGATCCTGGTCGCGATGATTATAGATACCTGCGACTCACACAAGGCCGCACGTCATAACCAATATGTCTCCCTAATCCCCGGAGTTGCTAAGAAGCGCCGCTTACAGGGAAAACATGTTCTTGCGGTTGACTTCACTGATATTCCCCTGAGCAGCTTGCGAGACTGCATCCATCCAACAAACGACGGGTACAAGACCATGGGCGACCACTGGTACGATTTTATGCACCAGATCCCTGGCTCTTGGATCACAAAGCCCGTCGGATCTGATCCCGATCTTAGCGGTGCTGGAAGCGATACGAATGGCGGGATTGCTACTGATATTCCAGGGCCTGACTACGGCAATCCTATCGTCGCCAAGTCGAAGGAAGAGCTCGCCGAGGCTTATGTAGTGGCCCTCAAGGGTGACCAAAGTGCATGTCGGAGTCGTCCCGTATGGAAGAATGCTGGCAAGATTGCTATGGGTGTCGGGGAGAATGGGTTGTGGAAGTTCACGGAAAGCTGGGGCAAGGCTGGTAAGGTCTTCGATGGCATTGGGAGACCTGCGTCAGGTGTCAGGTGAGTACACATCCTTTGCCGACTGTTAGACATACTGGAACTGCACGAATACTAACCGCCAATCACCTGTAGGTTTCACGACATGGATGGTGATGGCAAGGCTGGTAAGTCTCCACGTGCTTCAGTAAGTCGATGCATGGACTATGGTTAACTTGAAGAAATCAGACTATGTCTGGCTGGACCCGGACACTGGAAGACTAGAGTGCTGGCTCAACAATATGCCTGACGGATTTGTTCGTGCTGGAACTCATGAAAAGGGCGTCATCGCAGCAGGAACAGTTGCTGCCGAGAGGGTATACCTTGCAGTAAGTACGGCCCGGAGACCTTGTATGACTCCGACTGACAGTGACGCCTCTAGGACCTCGACGGAGATGGCGTAAGTTTCGAAGACACTAGGGGGACCAACTGACGGTTGGCTAACTGACTCTAGCTTCCCGACTACCTGGTAGTCAATCCCGAAGATGGATCGGTGGATGTATGGTGGAACAAGGGGCCAAGCAGCAACGCACCCAACGGTTGGGACTGGGCCAAGGGAGGCCAGATTACAGGAGGGGCTCCCCACGCTAACCTAGCCACTCTGCGGTTCCCTGATATAAATGGAGATAGTAGGGCCGACTATGTCTTCATCGGAAAGCATGGTTCTTTGGCAAATTGGCAAAATACTGGGACAGATCTGGGTAGAGGCATTGAGTGGGTGTCGAGGCAAGGCATTGCGACCGGCGAGACTTATCAACTTGGCGACTTTTCTAAGCTGGTGCTTGCTGATGTAAGTCTTGGCGAGGCATTTCGTTCTGTAGGGGGCGCAGAGCTAACGATGAAAATCTAGATCGATGGTGATGGGCGTGATGGTAAGTGGCCAACGCACCAAGCATCGGAAACAACAGCTGACCATGCTGATGTAGACTATCTGGTTTTCGACGGTGACTCAGGCCTCTCTGGTTTTTTGAACCAGCCATCAAACCGTGAGGGTGTACCAAAGTGGGTTAAACAACACGACAAGGCCTTTGCCGTGGGTATCAAGGAGGACCGCCACAGTATTCATCTGGCTGACATGGACGGGTGAGATACCAGCATTACCAACTATGTTGTGTTGAGAGACTGACAGCGAACGCTTTAGTAACGGAAAAGCCGACTACATCTTCGTGGACGACGACGGTGCTGTTAACCTCTGGCACAACCGTGGATCCGCCGACACTTCCATGGCTATTGATGGTCTTCGGTTTGCAGACATTGATGGCGACGGGGTAAGTGTCTCGACTCTCCATTGGCAGAAATCCAGAGCACTAACCGCTATAGATTGACGACTACATTTGGGTCGATCCGGAGACTGGGGCACCAAGTGTTCGGTGAGTGACATGACCTTAGAGCCCGTTGCGTGGCAGATAAGCTGACAGACCATACAGCCTCAACAAGGGGATAAATGGCCATGATCAACTTGGATGGGAGTTGGAGGCCGCGAACGGCGGCAAACCCATTGCCAGAGGAACCGCTCCGGGTGCCAAGGTGCGGTTCGCTGATCTCGACGGGTGAGTCTCCTTGATACACCTTCTCCGTGGTTGTTAACCAGCTGTCTTACTATTGACCTAGAAACGGACGGGCTGACTACATTGTCATCGATCCTAAAGATGGAGGTATGAGAGGTTGGCTTAATCGCGGTCCAATTGACAACGAGTACGGTTGGAATTTCGTGCCACAGGATCGGATTTTCCAGGGTGGCATTGGACCTGGAGCCAACGTCCGACTGGCAGATATTGATGGCGATGGTGTAAGCTGCCCTGCTTGATACTCAGTCTGCAATCACTGACCGTCCTAGCGCGACGACTACATCTATCTGCACCCTGGAGGCCGTACTACCATATATAGGAACAAGTGGAACAAGGATAGCCCCATGGACAGCTGGGTGCAGATGGAAGATGCCGAGGCGAAGAACGGCATCCAGCGCCGCCCCGAGGAGATTCTCTTCCACGACATCAATGGGTTTGTACCACTCAGTCCTCTGCTTTATCCTCTGCTGACTACGTTCGTCCTCTAGCGATGGCAAGGCCGACTACCTTTGGGTCAACCCCGTCAACGGTGTTGTCCGTGCTTGGATTAACAATTACCCCAAGAGCCCAGCATGGATCGACAGTGGCGAGTATGCCGGCAGCGTGGGCACCGCGGGCAACAACATCCGCTTCGCCAAGCTACAGGCCACCGGCCGCGCGAGTCTCGTCGTCGTGGACCGCAGCTCCAACGCCATAGCCGCGTGGCTCAACGGCTGCGATGATCTCGTCCTATCGGAGAAGACGCACAGGATTGTCATTACCCACACGTCGTCCACAGTCTCCGATAAGTTGTGGTCGGTGACGGAGCATCCGCTTGAAGGGACGCAGCCCAAGGACTACTGTGACATCACAGGAAAGTATTCGCGCGGCGAGCAACTGAGCCCCAACGATCCCGACGACGCCAAGTATCCTACTGAAATCACGGATATTAGTAAGCTCTATGGCCATAAGTGCACCTACACCGGCTCGCCTGACATAATCGGACGCTTGAGGTGTGAAGATGTGAGTGGGATTCACTGTTACAAGGATCCGAATTTTGGCAAGAAGAAGGACTGTGACGATTGGTCGTACACACTTGCGTTGTATTGTGTGTGGTGATAGAATAGTAAGTGAACAGACCATTTGGGCGGCTTTCTTAGTTTTTGCTGAAGGGACCAGTCGTATATACTATATTCATACAAGCTAGGTATGGAGTTCATGTTTTCTTTTACCTTGCTAGCTTAGTAGTTCAATCATATAAAATGAACATTTTTTTACCGCAATACAAATTCCGCTCGGGTCCGATTGAGTCTGAGTGGACCTAAAGAAGTGATGGACCAGCCCAATGCAGCAACGGACAATATGCTTCTTTCGGCAGAAACTCCGCTCAAGTCTAGCCGCATCCTGGATAGCACGACGATCCCGGTATGTGAAATACGTTTACCCACTAAGTTATTAGTTGGCGAATATCCATCCATATCACCATGGGTAAACATTAGCTGAGGTATTTTGCTACAACGCTGTGTCATCCCTCAAACTCCTTGGCGAGCCTATATCAAAATGCTACCGCTCTTCAGCCCGCCTAAGGCGCCGATATATCGGTATTCTCCTATTATTTCACGTCCCGCGCGCATTCCGGCTCATCCGGATCCTCCCACCCCACTGTGCCTTCTTCGGTGACACGTTGCGAATTGAGATAATCACTGTCGACGATGACAGCCCCTGTCTGTACGACACTCTCTCATACACATGGGGATCGACAAACGGACGTGGGCCAGATCGCCGAATTCTTGTCGAGACTCAACATGGGCCTCGTGAGTTGCGCATCTACCAGTCTCTGGAGCTTACGCTCCTCACCATCAAGGCGAATCGGCCCATTTTTGTCGACCAGATCTGCATCAACCAGTGCGATGACGCGGAAAAGGCCAACCAGGTCCAGTTGATGCATGACATCTATGCAAATTGCTCTCAGTTGCTGGTCTGGCTAGGCCCTGAAACCAAGCTGTCCAATGAATACCTTTCTTACACTTGCAAAGTGTGTGAAGAAGGCATTCTAAGTCGCTTCATCGGTCCAAGGAGAGGTGATTTTCCCCAAGTATTCGATGCAGTCATGAACCCAAAGATTGAAGTCACTGGATCCATTCGCGAGGATCGAGATGATGTTCTAATGCTACTGTCAAAATATGGAGAATCTTATCCAGTAGATGGCCTGGAAGACGTGTTACGTCGACCCTGGTTCAACCGCCTCTGGATCATCCAGGAGGTCTGTTTGGCGCCCGATGTCTTGTTCATATGCGGCTCTAAGGATATGAGCTTCGAACACTTTCAACTTGGTCTTCTTTTCTACACAATCTACAACACGTTCTGGTTAGAAAATCTGAAGCATGCCGTGACACAGGCTGAGCTTACTCAGCGCGACAACATCTTCGGCCTCAATCAAAGTCCTATTCGCATGATCCAGGAACGCAAGGCGATTCACATGCACGGGAAAAGACATTCGCTATACAACTTGATCATTAAGTACAATACGAATGGCAACGAAGAAAAGATTGGAGCCACGCTAGCTGAGGACCGAGTGTTTGGCATTATGGGACTAGCAGAAGCTCAGAGCTTGATTGGGATGAAGGTCCGATACGGAGATGTATCCGGAATCTTCACTGAGATTGCCGCATTCTTGGTCGTCCAAAACCTCGATGTACTGCTCTTCTCACAGTTTCCCAAACACATCCCGAATCTCCCATCTTGGGCACCTGATTGGTCTATGAACCTACAGATACCAGCTAGCTACCTAACATTACAGGAGCCAATATTCAGCGCTGGAGGGGCTATGACTGTGAACCCAAATGTGGATTTGAACTCGAGGTGTCTAGTTGCTCGAGGCGTTGCAGTTAGCAACATTGTGAGAGTTGGTCAACAAACCATAGTGAAGGATCAAGATCAACAAGTCGTGCAAGGGGTTGATTGTCGTTCCGTGAAGAGATTTTTCGATGAGATCGATGTTTTCATCCCTCAATCCTGTATCAAAGACGACATCGAAATGGCTGCCATTCGCCTAGCAGGTTTTGGTCTTTCGATGATGCAATTCGCAACGAGATATCCCGACGACACTGCCGAAAGGCTGAAGAAAACAAAAGAACAACTCTCGAAATGGGGTCAGAAGTTGATCGACACTGACAATATTGTCTCGTCATACCATATCAGTCGCGTGTTCGGCACCGTTGGCGTTACTCCTTGGTACTGGATCCCTGCGAGTGAAACTGATGCTCTTCAGCTCTGGGCCGTGAACCCGGTAGCGGCCTTCACAAAGTGGGTGAAGGCAGCTGGTTTGTTCATCGTCGACCTTATTGGAATTTCTATCGCGTCAGCGAACGTAGTGCTGGTGTCTAAGTATATTCGATTACGGCGCAAATATTCGCGCATGGACTTGAATGCCGTAGGGAAGCATGGAGTGCTGAAGAGGGTTGGCCTGGATCCCGAGATGGCCCTGGGAGAGATGAGCTTTTATTCAAATGACTTGGTAAAAAATGTCGGACAGAAGGTGTATCTGACCGAGGAAGGCCACATAGGTACGGGTTGCAACGACATACAAGAAGGCGACACAGTAGTTGTGTTATTTGGGGCGAGTGTTCCACACATTTTAAGGAAGAACGAATCTGGTGGGGAGGATACTTGGTCATATATCAGCGAGGCATACTGTGATGGGATCATGCATGGGGAAATTCTGGGGGGCGAGGGCTTTGATTTTCATATTATTTGAATTCTTTTTATTCTGAATGATGATCAAATAATTAGTATCGAGGTTGATCTACATTGCTTAGTAGAGAAAGATGGCTGGCAAGAGGATATGAAGGTCAAGACTGCAGGTTAGTGAGAGGGCTATCGGGTTTTCAGTCTTTGCCCCTTTTCTTCAAGTCTTTGGGGCCAAAAGCTCTGGGCCATTGTGAAGGATCCGACTAACCAGGATAAAACATCAACTGGCTCCTCGGCAAGGATAATTATGAATCGTCGCTTCTTGAAATGTAACGTCAAACCAAGGAGCTCCCAGAGGCGGAGTTCTCGTTGACAAAAACACGGCGCCAGTTATTTCAACACGACACTTGAGCGAAAGAGCAAGGTGCTGGGAGTTTCAGATTGCGTATATTTACCTGTTCCTCTAGCAATTTGCTGGAGTCTTTAAACACCACTTCGCCTATTTGTGCCCGATTGGCCAGCTTTCGTTTTTGAGTGAAGTTCAGTAAGAGCCTCCGGCACTCATTAAGAGTGTAATCATCTCGTCACGCCCGCGAAAACTTCAGGACACGGGATAATATCCTGACAGGTTACAATCTCCTGCTATTCTGGCCGGTAAGTTTCCAGCCAAATTCTCAGCTGTGGGGTCGGCTCCGTGCTTCAGGAGGGCCTTGGCCACACCTATCGCTCCGTGTAGGACGGCAAGATGCAGCGGTGTGATATCGGATCGGATAATCATTCCCCATAGCGCGGCATCTCTGGCGTAATGTGCCCCATGACAGCCCCAGAGAATACCGACTCCGGGACGGCGTCTGATATGACTAGGATCTGGATCCTCGAATGCAAACTCCGCGCGAGCATTGACGAGGGCACCTCGCGAGACCAAGTCGCCGACGCATTGTGCTGCTTCGACGTAACTAGCCTCGTTGCTTTGTTGATGGATGGCGAGGCAATGCAGCGGTGTCCAGTCATGAGCCGTCGTCACGGCCGGATCCGCGCCATGGGCAAGAAGAAGGCGAGCAGCGCGTATTGCTTCAGGTAGCATTTTGACTGGCCAATCCGGGGCAATTGGGGCCAGTGCGCTTATCAAGGGAGTCCATCCCGTTGAGGTGGCTTCATTGATGCTGAGGTTGACACTAACCTGATCGGACAAGAGATACTCGATGATATCGACTCTGGCTCCGGCCGACGCAAAGTGCAGCAACGTCTCTCCATCCTCATTCTTGGATCTTAAGGTGGTTTCTTTTTGCTCCTGGGTTGGAATAGTGGAGAGTTCAAGTTGTAGGATAGATAAACTAGAACTGGAGGCAGCAAAGTGAAGGGGGGTATTTCCAGATAGATCCTCCAGCAGACGGAAGCTTTGTACTAGAGAAGAAGCCGAATAACCGCCTCTCGAGATTGATCTGTATGAGGCATGTGGCTGCTAATTATTTGCCCTCCTAGAAAATGTAGCGTAGTTTGCCCTTGACTGCTAGTTGTGTTAGAGTTCGCGCTCTTTTCGAGAAACACCTTCAAACAGCCGAGCAGTTGCTCATGACGGGCAGTCTATATCAGCACAGGCTCCTTGTACTTAGGCAAACTAGTGAGAGTTGTGCTGGGGTCGGCTCCTGCATCCATTAACACCCCAATCAATTTTGATTGTTTGGCGTATTGGGCATCTGTGTGGGCGAATTAAATACGGATGGTGCATTGCAGAGGGGACAAGTTGTAAATTGCTGCGTCCTAGCACTCCTACTGAAATATCTCAAAGCGACCTCTTTACTCCGTGTTGTGCCACTGGTCCCCAACTCTGAACCCCGTCGGAAACGGATCACTTGAGTCCAAAACGATCTGCTTGAAACCAGTGATCCATGTACGACCCTTGACTGTTGGTAGAACAGCTGGGTAGCTACCCACTGTCGTCGTGCCGCGGATATGGCTCATAAACCCCGTTCCGATGATACTTTTATGTATGAACGGCTCGTTCACACCCAGCTGGCCACGCGCATGCATAATGGCCAATCTCGCACACGTACCTGTTCCGCAAGGACTCCGATCAAATCGCCCCGGCGACACTACAACCGTGTTCACTGCCGTCTTACCCTCTCCTGCGGGCAAGTCCTCTAGCGGATGCGTAAATTCCAGAATGCTTACTCCTTTGATATCGGGGTTCTCTGGATGCACTGGGGTGTACGCCTTCTGGACTGCCTTCTTGATCTTCTCTCCAACTTCAACCAATTTGGGACCATATTGGTTCTCCACAGAAAGACCAACCGAAGCCGGATCAACAATGACATACATCATTCCGCCCCAGGCAATGTCGACAGAAACCGTGCCTATATCGGGAACTTCAACTTCGTAATCGAGTTTGAAGACAAATGCGGGCACGTTATCGAAGGAAACGTTCTTGCACTTGCCGCCTTCGCACTCGGCCCTCGCGGTGACCAATCCCGCAGCTGTGTCCAGTACCACTTCGGTAATGGGTTCTTTCATGGGCACCATACCAGTCTCCAACAGCACAGTAGTCGTACAGATAGTGTTTGAACCGGACATTGGGGCGTATTCTTCGCTTTCCATAATTAGGAAGCCGGCGTCGGCACGAGGGTCGCAAGGTGGAAGGACCAGGTTGGTATTCATTGAAGATCGGCCTCTTGGTTCGTTTAGAACCAGCTGCCTGAGTTCATCCTTCTTGGTGGAAAAGTGTTGCAACTTCTCAAACATGGTTTTGCCCGGGACATCGAGGACACCGCCGACAATAACGTCGCCAACTTCACCCTCGGCATGACAGCCGACGACTGAAATAGTACGAGAGAAAGGCATGGTATTTTTCTGGAAGGTGAAGAAGTAAGGATTTTAGATGTAAAGACATCTTAATCCCCACTCCGATGGTCTATTTATGTCGTTTCCGGGGTCGGGCATTGGGCGCTGCCGACGTTCGGCACCTAACCCGATGACCATCCGGCCTCAGGGTCCAATCTCTGACCCGAACAAGACCATGCCATGATAGGGATGCGATCTGAAGATGATCATATAACCCTCTCGTAAGTTCCTTTTTTCTATACTAGCTATAATACTTTCTTCTAAAGTAGCTGGTTAAACTGAAGGAGATAATTTGTAGCTCGTCATCAGAGCAAATTCGAGCTGGTCATATTCTGTGACTAACCCAATGATTCCCCGCTCAACAGATTTCGTCCGCTTGCTTACTATGATCGGTTCACATACCCGACCTTCACGCCATTCTGTACATTTTCTTTCCCAATATGACTGGAGTGCTTACCAGTTTAATCGCTCAGGCTTCGGAAGTGATACCCGACGACATGCTCAAGCTGCGCTCCCTCCCTCCGTTCTGACCCCGCTTTCAAGGGTGATAAGGAACTTTTGTCTCAGTTGCTATTCCTTTTCTTCGCTATCTTAACATTCTTTCCGGCCATTCGGCCTTTGCCTTTCCCGCTATCTTTTTCTTCATCTCTCGAAGGCGCGTGGCTGCCTTTTGCAACACGAAAGTGGCATATTCGCCATGTCCTTCCATCTCCTGACTTGCCCGTCTCTTGATTCCCATGTACTCCTCCCTTTCTTCAGCTTGCTCACCAATTGGGACGATGATTCCGGCATACCGGCAAAGGATGGCGTTGAGAATCATGCGACATACCCGGCCGTTACCATCCTGAAAAGGGTGGATTGATACAAACTCAAGTGAGTACTTGGCAGCGATTGAAAAGGGATCAATGACGTTTCCTTTCTCTGCAGTAGCCAGTTCTTGTACAAGGCTGTCACACATATCCTTCATTTTCGCTGGAACGAAGTTTGGAACGGTAAAATTCGTTGCTCCCGCACCAACAATAACAGTCCGATATATCCCACCATATTTCTCTGGGGGAACGTCCGGCATATTTGGCTCAATAATTGGTATACCCTGTGAAAGTATCTTGTGTGTCGCCTTAATTAAGCCCTCGGTGAGATCTTGATTCTTGACAACGAATGCGTGAATGAGGTATTGGAAGGCTTTTGCGTGTTGAACAATCTCCTTGCGACCCCTGAGGACATCCTGTGGAGGTAGCTCGCGAAGACCCGGTTGTTGATTATAGAGATCATTCAAAGAAACTTCATCTGTATCGTCCCCAGCGAAGACCTTGCGGCATAGGAAGGCGGTTATATCCCACCCAAGCCCAGCCCGCTCAATCATGTTGCTGCCGTATATAGCCCGTAGTGTGGTTTCCTGTATTTCCTTGGAGACACATTCTTGCTGTATCCTGTCGAGGGTGGTGGTTTGCATTGCCGTAATCCAATGTGAGGCTTTCTCAAATAGATTCGTCGGATCCTGGTCTCGCGCATACTGGCGGTAGACATCCTGGGAACAGATTTGCAGGCGCAATGGGGGCCATGCAGTGGGTATGGTGCTCGAAAGAACTTGCATCGTAATTTGGAACTTTTAAGGATTGAAAGGGTCGCACTTGAATTATGAAACGTGCAGGAGACGGGAATATAGACTGCAAGGGAGCTGAGAGAAGAAGTTGGGATTATTTTATGGTTAGGCCTAGGCCTCAGTTAATATAGAGAAATAAAGAAATTTTCTGTGGCCAACGAGCTGAGTCCATCAAGGTTCTCTACGATACCTTGAGGGTAAATCTTCCAAGGATATACACTTTTACTTCTGCCTAGTCCAGATTTCTGTTCAACCCTTTTTCGGCCCTCCAAGGTATTCCATGATTAGGTTTATCCATTGCAGCCGGAGTGGCTTGCTAACACCGCCTTAAATATCAGAAGGAGGTTCAAGCAAAACACAGGAAATATAATCATCATTTTTATTCTATTTTATATACTTACCACGAGCCTATTTTTATGAAAGCACCGCAGCAAAAACGCAGGGACAGAATCGATTTGTTCGAGGTTTGAGCTCCTCCGGAGTTAACTCGTGAAAATTTGTGTAATATATTGGATCACAGGGAATAATCTATTAGCATCTAATTAGTTGTAATTATTTTTGGGTCGATAATTAATTGTTTGAACTGTAATCACCATGCTCCAGTCCCCAAGCCATCTGGACATACTATTCTGAATTTTGGGCAAGGATGCGACATTAAGGTATGGCAGAAAGCATGGCAATGAATACAATTCAAATTGAATGGCAGTAACTTCATAGGCTATGTTACAAATAATTAATGTCTGTGTCCCCTACAGTTCCATGTCAGAAGTCTGCCTCCACTTTACAGTGTAATTGCAGTACTTGGTAGCCGGTAGAACCACACAAATCAGTATCCACTATCAATCACTAGAATGACATCATGCAGGGACTCGCTGAGGCCATCAGAGGTCATGCTGGAGCTCTGCCAAGACCTTTACATGGCGTGTTTTTTTCGATTGCGTGATCCGTGGACCAAATCCAGCCTGTTGACGCTGATCGGGAATATGATTGAGATTCGTGACCTTGCCGGCACCGGGATTGCAATGGTCCGATAACAAAACCGCACTGCGATGGTATTTAAATCCCAAGATCTCCCCCACTAGTCATTTATGATCAACTTCCGATCGGTTTTACGCTACTTTTATTGAGAGCATCTGGCATTATTTTCTTCCTAGTCAATCACATGTGGTCACAATGGCGCAAATTTTAGCTGATCAATCGAAGGAGAACGCCTTCTCCAGAACCCCCAAGTTCGAGGTGGCCATCGCGGGAGGAGGAATCGCTGGACTTATCACTGCGATTGCATTGCTCAAACATCCAGGAGTCAGCGTCCAGATCTATGAGCGCGCCAAGGAGTTCAAAGAGATCGGTGCTAGTATTGGGCTTGGTCCTAATGGGCTCAGATCTCTCGAGAAACTAGGTGTCGAGAATGCCCTCTCCGAGGATGTGTGCGTGCGACAACAGTCAGCCTGGCCAATGATCTACCGACACTGGAAAACGGGAGAGATTATTGACCACGACGTGCACAAGGCAGTTGAAACGAAGAAACACTTCACAGCTCGATTCCATCGTGCGCACCTGCACCAAGCTCTGCTTGAAAATATTCCCAAGGATCTCATTCATCTTGACAAAAAGATTGTTGATGTTAAAGCGAACCCAGACAAAGGCGCAATACTCTATTTCGAAGACGGGACAACCGCAAAGGCAGATATTTGCATTGGAGCGGATGGCATTCACTCTGTATAACCCCGGCCATTCTATAGCAGAGATCAATCGCTAATTAGACATCTAGAATGTTCGGAAGACGTTCGTGCCAACGCACACACTCCACTGGACTGGCTGGGTGGCGCTTCGTGCCACATTTGAGGCATCTCGGCTCAAGGATCTCGACTATCCTAAGGATGCTGCGCATTGGGTGAGCGGGATTATCTTCCCTAAATCGCGCACATGATCGAAATTGAGAACCTAACGATGTTTAATTACAGATCGGGCATGATAGAAACTTCTTTCATTCTCATCTAGGTAAGCTCATTTCGGGTTAAAGTTGATGCTCTATTTTTACTGATGTCAGACCGTAGGAAAGGGTCTTTTCACAACTGTCGGCGGCTTCCACGCGGACCCTTCTGATCTAAATGCCCAAGGCCACGATGCGAAATGGGATGATCTCGGGAGTTTGGATGGGTTTAAACAGCTGTATAAGGTGAATCCTGTTCCGATTTATTCGCGTCTATTTCAATTAGCTGACAGTGCAGGACTGGAATCCCACCGTGCGGGCTTTCATTGAAGCGTCTCCGTATGTCAGGCTCTTCCCAAACTTCGCGGGCAGTGCTCTAGAAACATGGTCATTTGACAGCCGCGTTACGCTCGTTGGCGATGCCGCGCATACACATGGCGGTGCTTTTGCTGCTGGCGGATCGCTTGCGATAGATGATGCGTATGCCCTTCATCTTGCCCTCAATCATATCTGGCCACCTTCGTCCTCCCAAACAGACAAGCCTACAAAGGAGCAGATCGGAGAGATATATTTCGAATCTACGAGGGGACGCGAAAACCACATATTAACAAGCTTCTGGGTGTAGTGCACAATTCCCTCGCGGGGCAGAAAACTATTGTCGAGAGAGGCAAGACTGAGACGGATGAACAACTAAGGAATCGAGTCTTGCAGCGGATGGATCCATGGTGGATCGGGGAGCACGATGTTGAGGGCGCATTTCGGGCCGTTGTTGAGAGCATTGAGACTGCACAGGGAGAGCAAGTGGGATCCCGGTCTAGACTTTAGAGCAGTGACTGGAAATTGAGAAAACAAGTGGGATAAGATTGTGAGGTCATTCAAGCCCCGCATCGCAACATAATTGCTAGGATCAATTGGGAATAACTGGCTACTATGTTTGCGATATACCGCTGTCCACAGCAGGGAATAAGAGCCCGTCACGGATCTAAGCATACATGCGTTAGTTTCTCTGCAAGCTGATTAATACAAAACAGAGTTATGCTCGCTTATGAAGCATTGCGTTCGCTCATACTGGCATCAAAGCTCCTGGGACCGGTGGGTTCTTACTCTTGGACTCATCTGCCATCTCCCCCATCGTAACAAACTCACCAACTTCGCGTTTCATGAAATGTTCAGTCAACCTAAAAGGAAAGACCGTAATGGTCAGCAATGCAGTCTGCTCCATACACGAGATGCCTTGAGACATGAATACAGACAGCTTACTACTCATGCATAAGGGTAGTGTATGACCGTCCTCAGACGTTGGGGTGGATTGAGATAGGGAAGATGTACTTTATAGAGGTTTGCCACTGCAAAGCTCTATCCGCCACCCTCTAGCAGGTACTTATAGGATCCAGTGCGTGTTGGCCATTGATATTAATATCAACTGTCCTCGATATTCTGTAAGTGAAGCTCAAATTCATCTATATCGCATTGACGACTACGGCAAAAGTGGAATAAACACTCCGCTAATGCGGAGTGCAACAGAGGCCTATATTATATGTGACAATCTACTTTGCTGAAATCACACCCTCCACTCATTTAATGAGGTATTGAATGATATTTTGGTCCTCTATGACGTTCTCTTGGAGATATCTTGCGTCAGCCGATGTAGCTACAAGAAGTCCGGCCAGCCCATCTTCCACTGTATTGCCACCCATGCGGAGTAATGTGATGACAGTGTCTTCTTGCCGTATCCCTAACCACTTGATCGTGGCCAAAGGCCTCATTATTGCTCATACTCAGCTAATCAGCACTTCGACTAGATTTGGTCAAGCTCCACCAATGACTGAGTAATGCGTGCATTTGGATCTGAAGCTCGGGAGTCACTAGTGACAAGACGATTTCTCCATATCGAAGATCGTTCGTTGAAAACACCAGGCCTGAGAAAAGCCTCAACTGACGGACAGTGGTCGACCTATAATCTCCCGCGGTATACTGGGTGTTTGATGCTTCGCGGACGTGCTTCGCGTTTATGAGATATTTCGTATAGAAAATCATTTCAACAGCCCTCACTCTTATTAAATGCTTCAGTTGGTCTTCGTTGGCAAACTCCATATCGTTCACTTCGGCTGTTGCGAAACGTGCATCCCAGGCCATAGCAGAAACAAGGGTGGCGTCGAAGTCGTCGTCGGTAATTTCTTTGCCATGTACTTCCCAGTCAGCTTTTCTGCTATCCATTTCAAACAATCTTTCTATAAAATCCTGAAGTGAGATGAATTCTGTTCGTTCAGGTTTCATTTGACGTAGGGAGACTTTCGCATTCAGAGCCTCAAGGACGAGAGATGTAAGCGGTGTTTTGCTACCACTTGTTAAGTGATATCCTTCGGCAATGATTGAATCGCATGCCTCCTTATCTGCGAGATTGGAAACAATGTTTGACGGTCTGACTGTCACCATGTGAGACTTCGCCTGTTGGTTATCTTCAAATGGGTATTTCTGCAGCCGCCTGATCTCTCGGTTCCGTTGTCGATTTTCTCGCTGTTTATCGCACCGTTTGCTCTGCCCCTTGTCCTGTTCACGAGTGGGTTCATCTTGCGGATATCCCCTCGCCACCACCGTGTTTCCGGGTGGAGAGGCCAGGTACGCCATCGATTATCTCCGATTTAGGGGATCCTAGATTCTGCTTTTAGCTTTATCACACTATCCAGCGCTGTATGTATCCCACTAGTACCTGTTTGCTAGTTGTGTCGCCTTGTTGTCATCGATTGCGCGGCGAAAGCGTTGGTGGTTGCGATGAAAACAAGTCACAGCCTGACCATCCCAAATACTCTCATGGTCATGTGATATGTGCAAACCAATTAAAACATTGCCCAGACTTCCACTGATATCCCGGTGAGATAGATTATCTACAATAATAGACCCATTTTGGCGTAAATGTTTATGAACTGTTGCTGGATGAGCATTACCTTATCGAACTGCGCCGACCAAAACATTTAACAGCCATATTGAGTTCATGTTAATTTCACGGTCGATGAAATGAGTTTTGGCGTCAGTGTCGATTCAGTTCGCTTATACTTGCCCTTATCACATTAAAACCTCATTCCTGTCGTTGAGATAGACCGACTTTTGCTATTTTTTCCCAATATTTTCTCGACTAATTAAACCTCTAGATGCCAAAATCAGTCCAAGGTCACAGAGCTTTTGAGGAAAATATTAAATCACACGCTTCTAAAGTTGTGGGTTCACAAAGGAAAAGATCATCGAAAAGTCTGAAAAGACTCGAGAGCACTCTCTACCACAGCTTTCCTCCATATCCACTTTCAAAGTAAGTCCATGTTGCAGGTACCTGTCGTCTACGAAAGTGTTTCACAGGTACCCTACAGCTCCGCCCGGTAACGGGGCATCAAAGGAGCTTATACAACTTGCGGTCTGCTATAGACCACAAAGAAATTAGATGTCAATCAATCGACCAACATTTACCACGCGTGTTGTGAGACCATCGTATTAGCTTCCTTTCAACGGGCGTCCCGGCCTCTTCTTGTGTGCTGAGCTGTGGTGGGTCTGTAAGGTGGGCATTGTTTCAAACAGCATACCGCAGAAGCAAAGGTATTGTCTACTGTTACGCTGCTCTGCCGTGCTGGTGCATCGATTTAAGTGACGCATGAATCGATCCCAGCCCCTGACTTCCTCACCACAACAGCACCTAAAGGGATTAAGAAGCTTGCCGGCTTTCTGGCAAACTTGCTCCCAGTGTCGTTGCTGGTCTTTCTTGTACCTGAATGCTAGGTGACAACCTGGTTCATCGCCCTCTTTGCATGAGAACCGAGTGCCACAAGCCGAGCTTGTGCGATGATTCTTCAGACGTTGGAAAGACATTTTTGTACCACAGTTGGGACAAGCCTGGAGTATCAGCGTCAAAGCGTTGGCGGGGTTGCTGCTTGTCTCCGATGTTGGAGGGTCGGAGGTAGCAGGTGACGCCTCAAGCTTGGCCAGGGAAGGAGATTGGAATGCGAAGGGGGGTTGATTTCCATCTGACAGTTGGACAGAGTGGACGCGGTGGTGAAGTTGGGGCTCGAGCCATGGAATTTCTTGGTCAACCCCGAAACAGATAGGTAGATCCCAAGCCTGTGTAACACAGAGACTATCAAGCCAATCGTTATCTATTCGAAGATCCAGGAGGGAGCCGACAGGTGTCCCAGTGAGGGTGTGGCCGTTGATGCGCAAGATGTAGGGGTCGTGTGGGCGTAATGCGAGTGTTGGGTATACCGGTAGCGTGAAGTTTGAGTGTAGTGCGAGGATTTGTGCCAGGATGAGGGGGTGCGACATAATAAGGGATTGAGAATGGTCACATGGGGTCACTAGTTGAGACTCTGCAGGGCCAATTTTACCAACAAATCATTTGCAGGCAGTGTTAGGGCTGACTTGGGGCCAATTCTAACAGCCATACAATTCCAGGACAGGGCACCCAATCGTCATCAGAGCCAATTTTCTCAGCCTGGTGGCTTCGGCCATGTTGACCCCAACAAAGCTGGGCCAATTTTGTCATCGTTTTTTCTTTTACTCCGCATCTGGGCCGTTTTTGACGTCCTATAGCAACTAATGGGCCCTTTGAAGGCCAATTTTACCATCCCTTGGTTTTGGACTGGTTTTGACGTCGTCCAGATGCGACTAGCTCCTCTGAGGGCCAATTTCTCAAGCCAGTTACTCGAGTGGCTTTGATATCACAAGCAGTCCGCTATAGCTACGCTTGCTCACGCCCAGGTATGCTGCAAACGACACCAAGTAGAGTGTATATAAGCAGTCATAGTCCGCCAGTAGATCTTGAAGATGAGATGCCGTGCCTACAACAAATGTATATCGAGCGCATTCATTTGCAAAAAATCAATTAGAGAATTCCAACTACAATTATCATGTCGTCAGTTCCCGTCAGACTACCAAAAGTTCACAACCACCGGGCCATAGCGGATAACTACTGCCAACCACGCCGTCAGCCATGCTCTCCCAACGAGAGGAGTGTAGGATTTCAGTCCACTTCTCCCTCAATCCAATCAACCTCTCATCATCAATACAAAGTGTCTCGTTCGTGGTGCGAAGCTTACTTGCCAAAAGGCAAGTTAGGCAACGACACACACGATTCCGCAACAAACGCCATCGATCGCTGGCTTGCACAGCCAATAAACGAGGAACCTTGGAGCAATGTAGCCACCGTCTCCATCAATTCTATACAGCCGGTCCAACGACAATTCACCCTGCCAGCTAGACACGGTAGCAGCTTGGTCACAGAGCCTAAGACGCAGGGGGGTGGCCAGGGTATCAAGGGAAATCCATACGATGCTTCAAATGGGGCACTCAGTACTTCTAGGCGGACTTAGTAGCTGTCAGATTTACGACTTACGAGACTATTAATCAACAATTTCAATTCCTAGGACAATCATCAGAGACACGAGAGGCATTTTCATACCATCACAATAAAAGCTACTTTACAAAGAGTCCAGCGAACGAAAACGCGCCGCGCACTTGTTATTTACTTTTTAAGTAGCTCACTTGCTTAAGAGTAGCTCATATTCGTAGCTAGCGAAGAGAAACGGGGCCACTCCTTTAAGATCGTTCTCAAACAACGGGATGCTGGCATAGTACTGTTCATAATGTCAGTTTCATTTCAACCAATAGAATCGTCGTGTAACTTACCTCAAATGTTCCGTTTGAGCTCAAGCTGCCGGTTTGCACAGTCCACTCGTACGCGAGAGCTCCGTCGCGTCCCCGCGGTGAAGCAAAAGTGTCGGTCATCAATTTATAGCCGTCAAGGGCTGCCTGAAGGTACCGTTTCTCTTTAATATATCCCATGCGGTGGGCCTTGAGCAATCCGTAGACGAACATTCCCGATCCAGAGCTCTCGATGTAGTTACCAGATCGACCTTCCAGACCAGGGTCCATGACGAGCCACCAACCCTTAGTCCTCTTGTCCTGAGCCGCAACAATGGCTTTGGAAAGGGATTTCAGGTATCCAAGGAGGCGCTTTCGTCCAGGGTGGCTCTCGGGGAAGTAGTCCAAGGTGTCCACAAGAGCCATAATATACCATCCAACAGCCCTTCCCCAAACGTGTGGAGAGGCGCCGGTGACAGGATCGGCCCAAATCTGGGTCTTGCTGACGTCGAATCCATGGAGTGGCAGGCCATTTGTGCGCTTTTCAACCCTGGTTCCAGCATCAATGAGATCAAATTGCAATGCAATGTCATCCCACGCAGTGTTGTTGTTGGGCTCGAATTCGTGAGTCCACCGGGCGTAGTACACATCGAGCATGTAGATACCATCCAACCACATCTGGTCGATGTAGGCAGGATAGCGATGGTAGAAACCACCGTCAGGAGTACGACCAGTGCGATCAATCTGGTTACGAAGATGTTGTGCGGCGGTTTTGTAAATCTCCTCTCCAGTGGCGTTGTAAATGTCGAGAAAGGTATGGCCAATGCGAATGTCGTCGATGGAGTTGCTTTTGTTGTACATCAATATGCTCCCATCCTGATCCGGGTACAGGAGAATGTCGGTTCCATACTTGACATAGTCCAAGTATTTCTGCTTCCCAGTTCGCTCATAGGCCAGCATGACGCCGGAATAATAGGACGACACCGTGTATGCAAGAGTAGGCTCCACTCCGTGTTGAATTTGCGAGTCTGCCATCCATGTAAGGTATCTCGGCTCGCCCTTAAACTTTCCGGGCTCGATTTTTGCCGTGGGAGGAATCGCAAACCACCCGTTGGGCAGCGTCACGCCAGTTGCCATGGCTACCCCAGCCATCGCCCCAGTTGAGATAATGGATGCCTTCATGCTGTGCACTAAGAGATGATGACGAGGAGGTATGGCAGTTTACCGAGTAGGGTGGCAATCCCTTCAACCTAAGTAGATGTGGACGAATCCTTAAATGCTCGCCAGCGGTTCAGGAACCTCATCCATTTTGCGTCCATTATGTCACCGTTGAGATGCTGGACAGGCCAATTCCTCCCGGGTCTCGGTCTTTTTCCACCAGTAGGAATCAGTAAATGGCAAATAAGCTCAGGGTCAAAATACTCAATCGGAAAAAGAGATCTTGTCGTCAGAGCGTAGGATGCGTTTCTGTCAATTGTTTTGCGGGGTTGGAGGCCGCCGTTTGTGGGGGTGGAGATGTCCTGAAGATCTTCATGCAAGAGGATGCGACCCGACTTGTGGGAAAATGCGTGTTTTCATTATATGCAGGTTTAAGGTTCTCGAAATTATGCTTAATTTTTCCGACCTTTCTTAGCTTTTCCGTTTCTACTTGACTTTTCCGTTGGCATTTTCCGATCAAAGTAACGTCCCATTATTCCCAATTCGTATTCATGCCAAGAGTTGCAATATAGCTACCCCGCAAGCAGTGCCGAGGCGGCATGGTTCTGTCGATGGATGGATGAAGGTTATCCCCGCATAAAACCGCAACCAAGGTTACAAGGTCGGAATACGTCGCACGCGGTTGTTAGTTGTTTGCCAACTTTCCCGACATTGTCTGAGGAAAGCTACCATCAACTATCCGGCACATCTACTCAGTTTATCGTATGCCTGTAATCCTTAGCATATGGAATAGTAATATGATTTAACTAAAAGAAAACTGGCAAACGAATATTAAATTGAACTGGCTAGGCTTCACAACGACCGCAGTATATTTAAATTACATCCAAACCAAAAGAGCCTCGCCCTGCGTATCGACAGTCTCACATTCGCCATTAGCCAATTATCGGACTAGTGGTGACTTATGCGACTCGAACGGCCCGAAGCGGCCTTGGATCAGTGGGGCCCCGTGGCTGACCTCTCTTGTAAGCCAAACATTGATAGATAACTCGCTAAATTGTACGAGGCGAGGTAATGGTAGTTATACATGAGCCCAGCCATTTGAAACTAGGACTTGCATCTCGTTGATCAAGCATAAGGTCCCCCTTTCTTTACGATGCGGAGACTGCTTTTCCCACTTACGCTCTCGCCTCAATACTATCCACTCCTTAATTAATACTACTGAGAACCATCTACTTAATCTATTTGTCCATTGACCAATGAATATGTCCAAGTAAGTGACCCATGACCCACTAGGATGGACTAAGTCATAGGCTTGGCTAGTGTACCCAACTCTCACGTTGGGGTTAAGAAATACCCCTCTAGCTGCTGATGCAGGATTATCTATATGAATAAGGCAGCATTCTGAAGCTTCGAGATGCGATTCAGCAAGAGTATCATCAATACCCCGGAAGGAAATCGCTTGTTCACCAGTAAAGGCTGCTGCATGCATAAAGACTAGCAACACGAAAGAGATGGTTAGATACGGTATATAATGGTGCCGAGGAGGTCGGGGAGGAGTGGGGGAGAGAGAGCGTACCCATGCCATTCCAGCAACTAGTCACGGGGACAGGCTGGCTCCATTTCATAGCCGATCTAGACTGCGATGAATAGAAGCAGGGCCATCTATGTGTAGCATGTTCATGACCAGCTGTATCTCGAAGTGCAAATGTATCATAATACTGGGGTGGATTGCTAAAATCCATTGAACATGCCGCAGCTTAGCTGCCATCGTTCGTATTTAGTAGAGCAAGAACATCAGCCACCTAAACATGGTCAATATATACAGCAGGGCCAGTGGTAGTGTGGAGTAATAATATACTGTAAAAACGACATCGTTTAAAAACAGAACGTAGTCAAATGTGATTCCATCTTGTGCCATCTCTATCAAGGGCTGAAGAGACTTATTTCGTAACCGAGCAAGGTATGGGATCCTCCGAAGCTCTATCCGATTTCGCGATGTTTTGATCCAGCCATGACCGGGCTCCGCAGGCGGAAAGGCGATCTCATCAGCGTTTGTAGTCTCATCTAATGTGATATTCCGACTAACTCCAAGTGTATTCAGCTCATTATCGAGTTCGCGGAGGGCGTCTTTAGAGTGGTCCCAGCTCCCGCTCTCATGCGTGCTTATGAAAACATTGTTAGGGCCGAGAGTCTTGACCAGATCGAGAATACCCTTGTTCCAAGACGCGCGAAGAATGCGCTCGTTGTTCCAGTGCAAGCTAGCAATATAGACACGAACCGACTTCTGAAGAGTTTGCGCTTGAAGTTCTCGGCTCGCGATATCTAGATGTTGGTGAACGAGAATTGTGTCGAGGATGATCCAGGCCAGGAAGGCGAAGAGGAGGTATCGAAATGCGGCTTGCCGGAATCGGAGCCTAGAGCAGCGAAAGCGCCCGAGCCGTTGCTGAAACATGCCGGATTGAGAAACAGAAGAGCGTGGTTGGTATAGCTACGAGCGAGAGACAGACATGAGAGAAAGATTAGGGAGAGGGGGGAAAGAAAGAAGAAAACCCGTGTGAACAGACTAGGCTAATTGTTGACACCGAGTCAGTAATAATTAACGATCTGTGAGTACGTCAGGCGGTATGATTTGGCAGAAACTTGAGACGTCTAGGCACCTTTATCTATTTTTATTCTTACTACTGCCTGTTGATGCTAGCGAACCTGGAACTAACCAGGGGCTCACAAATAAACCCCACGCCCAGCTTACAATCAGCAAGTGTGGAATACGGTGATCCAGAACGGTTGTAGAATTATATACGTGCAGTATATATTTCTTTATCCCCCTTAAGTTCTTTCCTGCTCCCAACCCGATCGGCTCACTGAATACACAGCCTCCTGTCCATCCTCCTGTGCACCCTCCCGTCCACATTCCTTAGGGAACCCTTATCTAAGTCTAAGAGGCGTCGACCCAGGTAACTAAGACGACTCAACATTCGCCCAGTAAGCCTCATCTCTCTTGTGAGGGTAGTCGCAGTCGGATCCCTGGCCCTTGCAGCAGAGGTCGAATCCTCGGAGGTGCTCGGAGATGGAACTGGCACGGCAATCGTTTCCGAACTGCCAAACTCCGCCAAGATCGTTGCAGCACTTGTGAGTGGCGCCGTTGTTGGTGCCGCCCTCGGTCCTGTAGCATTTGCAAGCGTCGCTGACAGAGACCATGGCAGCAAGGCCGAAAAGAGCAATCTGGAAGAACTGCATGTTGAATTTGGTGTGGAGGAGGGGCTTATTTGCTAGCCGGTGGAATGCAGGGAGTAGTGGTAGTAGTGGCTGTAGTAGAAGCAGGCAAAGATGTGAAGATGCTTGGTGAAGGTCCTTGAATTACGCGGGTTATCATCCGGTATATATATGCTTCACGGGCGGCTGGATATCTTGGCTGGGGCGCCGAATTCGATGTAGTCTAGAGGGATTTAAGTTCAAATTCGGTGATATTGTTGGCCGAAGAGGTAGGGTGTGTTGTTGGTTGATTTAGGGTCTTTTGTTGGCTGAGGCACGAGGCGGAGAGGGATTGGGCGTCAAGGTCTCGCTAATGCAAATAAGTCCCCCCTTCCTCTTGCGGTTTGACTAACATCATCAGCTGATTGTCGACGTATTCCCGTCGGTGCCACTTGGCTGCTGCGGCTCATCCAGCAGCACGACCTTGATGGCCAGTATACCGGTTACATCAGTGATATGAATACCAGAATTCGCGTGTGTGCAATTAGCTAGATATCTCGGAGAGATGACAAAAAATATAGTATTAGAACAGCTTCTAGCTAGACCCTTTCAAATATAAGCCAGCGCGTTCTGGACGATGAACCATTGGGATAGCGTCTTTCCGGAAAACCCAGTGAGAATTCGGACAGCCGGACAACCGGACAGCAGCGGCCAGAAAATCGTAAGCTCAATCGCTAATATGAGGATAGCCGGCAGAATTTTAAATGCATGTTGGTTCTGACTTGTCGTCTAAGCAAGCTTCTTCCCTGTCATATTAGAATGACGGACCCACTGCCCACTTCGACCGACAGGTCCGAATTCGATCAGCCGCAAGGTAAGAATGAGGGTTTCATCTCGCTGGATAAAAATAACGACCGTCATCCTATTGCAATAATAGTTGCGTACCTTCTTGCTTGCGGAAATGGCCGTCTTCAGCCTTGTCAGGAAGCTCAGTTAGAAGGCAAATGGCATCATTCATCCGGGCGATCGACCGCGTCCCATCCCAGCGGGTCTCTGTTATGTGGAGCTCAGCTGATGACCAAAAGTCTAACTCGCGGAGCCGTCGGGTCGTCGCCGAGGTCCCCTGCGCGGCTAGCTGGAGACTATCCCATCTCGCGCAGTAGTGGCTCAGCTTATGCGAAGCGAAGGGCGTCCCGTTCCGCCCGCGGTTATACGGTTAAATCAATTGGACAACGAGTGTCCATTTTGAACGTTTGACCCAAGCCAAAGCTAAAGACGCCACATCCCACTATCCTTTATCCGTTAGCTAATGTAAGCACGGCACGAATCACTTCGTTGAGGACAGCCCTACGATCGCGAGACATGTAATCTACACTCTTAGGCTGAGGGGATTTGGTTGCTGAAACATGATTGCCCATCTTGTTATCTCTTTCCATCTCTCTCTCGCTCTCGCTCTCTCGCTCCCTTTCTTGCAATACATACACCGTTTTGAAAAGATCATCCCTGATCTAGACTTTTCGGCTATCCATATGCTTATTAGTGATCAGCTAGCTCGCCACTGTCCTTCCTAAAAGCCTCTAGTGACATGCCCCTGCTCCTCAGCCATGATGGGACCCCCATGAGGTGCCATGGATCATGGCTGCTCGGCCCCAACTAATCAAGCTCGTATATGTAATGCAGCTCTTGCGTATGAAACCATTCCAGACCGGCTCGTATTTGGTTGACCAGCCAATAGCAGTCGCTATTTGCTCACGGAGGAAATGGTCCCAGGCTATGTCGGTGGGGCACCAGCACATTGGCCGCCCGCCCTGCCGCTTTGTCTCAATATTTCGTCCCCATCTATCTGATTAGTTCCTCCATGAAGTCTCAAGTTGGCCCCTTTTTTGCATCTCCAACAGCCGAAAATTCTGCCTGTCCAATATCTCTTCCCGTAGGGCAAAGGACCTTATGCGAGAACTGACTTCAAGTTCACCAGATACACCGATTATCCCCGCGTCTCTGTTGCATAACCCCTGCGTTCACAAAGTGCCTGCAAGAGAGAGCTTCGCCACCCCCAAAGATCTTCTGGTTTAATGATGTGGATCCCACGATCAGACCAGATCGATCCAGTCACTAGGTCAGCTGGGGCAGCTGTGGCATGCTCAGTATTGACGCAATGCCTATCATCTAGGCGGTCCGAACTTGGCTCGGAAATAGTCGGCTGGATTATCCTGCCTATCCTTTGCAACATTGCACGACAGTCGAATGACAACACAATTCCACGAGCCGTGGCCCCCTCTGGCTACTCCCCAACCCAATCTACTTCTACACGGTCATTATGGATTGTTGCTATAAGCCTTCTCGCGTTCTGTTTTTGCAGAGCAGAGAACATCATGGTTGCATATCTGGTAAGTGAGTGCCAATTTATACATCAATGACTAATGGGCTCCTCCTCCCCAATGTTTAATGGACACTCTGCTAAGAAGCATTAGCCAGCATTCACCCCCCACTGCTTCTGATAGCACAGAAATATTTTGAGCCCAAGTTCTTTGCTCCAAGACCCTCTGATTCTTGGCTCTTCTCCCCTTTTGTCAACACGGTCTGGGGCATAACTTCGGCTGCCTTACTTGCTATTCTGGCCTTATCGAATTGGGACCTCCGAGCCTCAGCTCTATCGATTATTCCTATGGCTGTCTTGCTTCTCGTATGTGTCGTACTATTACCCAGAAGCAAGAAGAATTCCCAATTCCTTCCGTTTGGTAATATTGAGGATTCTATTCGTCCTCTATCCTTCCGGATTGTACCTCTCTTCACGTTTGTACTCTGCATCCAGGCTCTCTGGTTCGGTTTCTCCGGGGTTCAGGTTGCATCTACGCTATTCTTAGGCGTGGCTAAAGCCTTGTCTTGGTACTTTACAACTCGCATGGTACGTAAGGCCCTTCATCTCCAGAATAAGCGAAGGAACCTTGCTGATTTCCGTTTAATTATACATATAGGCTCTTTATGCTCCCTGGTGCATTATCCCTATAATCGGCACGTTTAGTATTGTTTCTACCCGCAATCCCTTTATGCAATCTTCAGAAGCACATGCTCTATCGCATATTATCACCTCTTTTCTTATCCTTGGCCAGGCAATCCACCTGCTTCCAAAGCAAGCGAAAGCTAAATCAACTCTTTGGGCTTTTTACCTTATTCCCCTGGTCCCGTACCTAGCGGATACCTTTATGATCATGTCAGCACAAGCCTCGGCGCCAAACTTCAGTCACACCCAACCGCATCCTATCGAAGCTCTAATACAAAAAGCTGAGGATAACTTCAAGGATATATTGCAGAGGCAATCGGCAGACTATGCGAGTGCGTGTGATGAATATCAACGCAGATATAGAATGGAACCACCACCCGGCTTTGACACCTGGTATAAGTTTGCAGTATCGCATCAGTCGCCCATTATTGATGATTTCGATATCATTTATGATGCAGTCTCCCCACTCTGGACACTGAGTGGCCAAGAAGTGGGTAGAATCATAAACGATGTCCAGAAAAACAACAGATAGCGAGCTTTGGCTTTGCCTCCTTTCCGGCACCCATGCCAAGACACAGTGTACCCATCCTTATCGTACTTTCGATAGACACTTCCAACTCTTATTCGACACATTATTAAAAGATCTGGAGGGAAAACTTCCCGACGTCCGATTTCTTATAAATCATCTCGATGAACCAAGAGTATTGATGCCACCCCCAAGCTGGGAAGGTTTGGACTCGTCTAAGGGTGGGCTGTTCAATCTGACAAATATGTCCAAGCAACCTACTTGGGATACAATCACAAAATTTTGCGCACCTCAGCCAGGCAATCAAGCTATTCAGCATGATAAGGTGGAAACCTTTGGCCTGCCTTTTGTTACAGACATCCACTCAGCAATGGATCTGTGTCAACATCCTGAATACAGCGCGATGCACGGCTTTGCTATAAGCCCTATGTCCTTTCGCTTGGTGGAAGGCTTTGTACCGATCCTGTCAACAGGTTCGCCCTCTACAATGGGTGATGTCTTATTCCCAAGTCCGGCTTATATTGAGTCTGAATTTCAGTACGATGGTGCACATGATATCGAATGGGATCGTAAGCGCAACTCTCTCTACTGGGCCGGCTCTACTACAGGCGGGTTTGCTGGAAACAATCAGTGGCTCAGCTACCACCGACAACGCTTCGTATCGTTAGCACAAAACTTGGGATGGCAGCAGCATTTGTATCTGCGAGAACGGCAAGGGGTTATTAACACCATAAAATCATCCTTTCTCAACAGTAGAGTCTTTGATGTTGCCTTTACCAGAATCTTTCAATGCCAGAGAAGATCCTGCCGCGAACAAGAGATGTTCTTCAGTTCTAAGCCTTGGGCAGATAAGGATCAAGCACTCCGATCACGGCTTGTATTTGACATGGACGGAAATGGCATCAGTGGACGTTTCTATAAGCTGCTGGCGTCCAAGTCAGTTCCGCTCAAGCAAACATTATTTCGAGAATGGCATGACGATCGTCTCATTCCTTGGGTTCATTATATACCTGTTAGTCAGAGTATGGAAGAAGTTCCGGAGCTTGTATTTTACCTCACATCGACGGAAAATGGTCAACGGCAGGCAAAGGCGATTGCAGAAAAGGGTAGAAGCTGGTTTGCTAAGGCGGTTCGGGAGGTTGATCTTAGTATCTACACGTATCGACTATTGCTCGAGCTGGCAAGACTACAAGATCCAGAACGACAAGCCAGCTCACTGTAATGGGAGTTTTTGGGGTATATGAGAATAGTGGAGCGCCAATAGAGCGACATGATAAATAAAAGATAGATTCCCATTGGGATTCGAGCTGTGGCATTGGAAAAGTGGTTGCGGTGGTTATGGCCTTGTTACTCTAAGTTTTTATTATAGTGGGAAATGTGGGTTTCAATCTCCTCTCGGCAGCACTCGATGCCGCCTTCTCGCACCTCCAACAAGACCGGGATAAGTAGAACTATTTGGGTTTTTTTGTTTAGCTTTACCCAATACCACCAAAGATCAACGCCATGCAATATTTGCAAACAATAGAGACATACATATAAGTAGAACTATACTTGGTAAATCAAATTCTGTGTCAAAAAGTAAACAGGCTATTAGTAAATACGGCCGGTTAAGGCAGACTAGATTTGAGATGAGTGCGATTGAAAGCATTAGCTGTATACTGGAATGCATATCGAGCTATCCATACTCTTCAATAAATCCCCCTTACCTTCCCTTCTCGTCCCAGCAATAGGCCATATAGTCTATCCGTGCTTCCTCAGCTCCATACTCTTGGCAGGAAGCAACGATAGCACGTAGTGTTTATCCACTCCGACCCGCGCCGAAGTCGATAAAGCTTATTCCAGAGGAAAGTGGATGGACATTGGCATATCTAGCGTACGCAACTTGGTTAATATTACGCAGAAGAAACCCATACTCTGGAGTCTTTTAGTAGTGTAATCGGTGCCACTGTATCTTTTGTAGGTCTTATACTTATTCCATAATCCTATCTTAATATAAAGGGGCTAATTATTAAATTTTCTCAGTTACGACTCTAGTATTTTTTCTACTCTATTAGCTGTTGACTTGATCAAATGGTTCATAAAAGATATTGCAAAGAATGGGCTGGAAAGAACGTAAATTGAGCTAAAGATTGATTATAACTGAGGATATTGCTTGACAATAGTCCTCTGCGATGATGATGTTGATGTCTGTGCTTCCTTCCTGCTTGTTTCCTTCTACCAATATCAAAGCTTCCCTTTTTATGGTCCCAATGGGTCAGGCCACTGGTCTCAATGCAGCACGACCTTTCCTGTTGAAGGAAGCCGCAGCAATCTTGGCCCTAGTCGCGGCAAGGATCTGATCAAATGACCAACATCCCCAAAGACAGAAAAATCCGCGACGCATTAAACTAACTAAACTTCACAATAACTATAGTGTATATAACTATATCCAAATCAGAAGACCCTTATATTGCATATTGACAGTTTTACACTCGCCGTGGCCCAATTATCGGGCTAGTAGTGACTTAGGCAACTCCAACGGCCCGAAGCGGCCTTGGGTCAATGGGGATGCGTCGTAGTTCCTGTGCAGAAACATTGTACATGCGCAAAGGCCGTGTTGACCGACCTTGTGCTTGCATAAACCGCAAATTTGCCATTCCAGCTGGAAGACCACCCCGAGCTTGCGTACTTCCGAGACTTCTTATTCCTCGCTCGGCTCGCTGTCTGGCAGTAATACCGGTTCCTACCGTTGCAAACGGGAATACAAATCCTGTGTATGTCAATATATAGTTCTCGAGAGCCGCCAATGGATAAGAACGTACTCCGCGAGCCTTGAACGAATTCAACCAACCCTTTTATAACCCTAGGATCGATCCTCCGCGCAACATTGTGCTGGTCAAGAACATGGGGAATTCCGACCTATCCTAGTTAGCACTCGTAGAGGATTTGATGAGAGTCTGTGGCCGCTACTTGCCTGCCTATTGTCATCCGGGGGGTCGCGATAAAACTCGAGCGAACCACCGAAGAGTGCATTCTCAAACCATCGACCCGACTCGCCTGTTGATTGGTCCTCCTCCCCAGCTGGTGCTGTATAGCCGAGATCCAGGTGACTAACAGTTGGAGGTGTACAGCTGTAACCAGTCTCCCTGCCTCCACTAAGGTAGGCAACAAAGACATGGCAGAGCTCATGAGCTACAGTAGCAGCAAGCATAAACTGGAAGCGCTTGTTGCGTTCCCATCGGTGATTGGACTGGGTGTTTCGGAGAGAGTTTGCTGCCCCGCCCCCGGCCGCCTATTAGTAATCTAGGCGGGAAAGTGTCGTAACGCTCCAACTCAGGCCGGATTCAAGTCACCCAACCTCAGACGCCTCTTATCCACTCCTGTGGCTGAACTCACATACGCCCAGATCCTCGACGGGCTACCAACAGAGCAATCTTTTCGGGACTCTTATGTGTGGATGCCTCGCCATCCTGTCTACGAGCTAGGGCACACAGAGCTATGCGAGGGCTTCCTTGAAAAGGCGCGTGACTTTAGGGCCAAATTCGATCCTTTCGACTTGTGCTTCAAACAATCTGTAAGCCAACTCATCAACACGTTTCTCGTTCCGCCAGTCTGGCTCTCTGGGGCCCAGTGGCTAGTTCTAATTGGAACAGACTGACCCGACATCTGTAGCTGCTCTGTGCATTCCAGAATACAACATCTGGTTCTCAACTGTTTAATTTACGCCTTATCGAGCTTGTTGTCGTTGCTTGCCATCAAATTGCCGCCTATCTATTTGAGCTGAACGACAGAGCTTACAAATATCAACTCCACCGAGACTGGATTGATACTGAGAGTCAAGTAACAGAGAAAGAGGCGCGTTATCGAGGCTATACACTCCCACCAACAGCTTTTTTCCACAGGTTATATCAAGCCTATGACCAGTACCCTAGAGGTCGTGCGGATGTCGCAGGTTACTGGGCTGAGGGAAAGATCTTTGGCGGTGTTGTTGTCTTTGATCGCGGCGAGACAGAGCAAGAGGTAACTGGAGCAGAAACCCTTCTTTACGCATAACTTAACTCCCTCGGTAAAGCAGGCTAACAGATGCTGCAGTGCAATTCCATGTGGATACATGGAAGCGACTGTAGGGGGCCAAAAACCCTCTATCCGCCAACGCTAGAGCAATTCGATACCTTAGTTCACTTCCTCTTAGCTGACCTAGACGATGAAGTCCAGTGTCCTCTCCCTATTCATGGAACTCCCATGAACCCGGCCACGCTGGGATGCATACGATGCCATCACCCGCTTTCACATATTTCGTGATAAATATGAGCGAAAGGTCCCAACGAAACGCCCAGATATGGGGTGCAGGAGACCAGGCGGATCCGATTGGCCTGAGATAGTTGACCAGCATACCGTCATGCTAGCAATCGGGAATAGGCAATGGGGTGAACCTGTCGACGAAGATGCGGTTGCTGCTGCTGAAGCTGGGTTGAAGAACATTACTCCTTCTTCGCCACTCTGGAAGCCTTATATAACAGATTAAATATGGAGCGGAACTAGATGTGGCCTGTTGACTACTATTATGTGGAAGGAGTTCTAGCATTGTATTTTAAGAGCATTTCAAATCATGTCATCGCATATTCAGTTCTCCAAAGGTAGAGCTTAAAGTAGGACGATTTGGTCCAGTTCTCGTTCACTGGAGTAACTACTCCTATCCTTCCAGTGTGAGGCTTGTATGTGTCTTTTTCCAGCCCACCCTGCGAGACCCGCGCTGAAGGCGATAAAGCTCACTCCAGAGGAAAGTGGATGGACATTGGTATATCTTGCATACGCAACTTGGTTGATAGGGGATTTCGCTAGGTCTGACGACCTTGAGGATCTCACGACTTCTCAATGCATCAGTAAGTATCCCTCATGCCGCTAGTAAGGCTCCCAATAGAGGTAGGGGCGGAGGTCTGTCTTTAGCGCGCAGCAGTAGTCTCGGGTTGCTCCGGGAGAATGGCTTCTCGAGATCGTCTGGGTTCACAAATTCCATGAGGTCAATTCTCCCGCTCAGAATATCCCAGACGGCTCGCGCATCTACTATGTCCCCGTATCATCGTTAGTTTCCACCACTCATGCACATGGTATGACCATAAAAGCCGTTGTTGTCCATTGCGACATCGATTTTTGTGAGATCATGGCGAACTTCAATATGGCCCTCTGGGGCTTCCAATAATACCGTACCTGGCGCTTCATGTAAGCGCAGGTCAGCAGTCCCGCAAACAATGCCGAGACGGGATGGTTATGTTGATGAATGAATACCGTCTATTTCCGCTTCCAGTGGTGAGCCAGGAGATGGCGAGGTTGAATAATGAACCCGTCTAAGCTGCGATCGTCACGAGCTCGAGTAATGATCAGGTGAATTCTCGCCAGTTGTCTCAAGAGTGATTACTTCATTATGTCACATAAATATTGTAAGGGTTGGTCGAGTTGTTCCTCATTCGATCGTGTAAGAAGTTATGTTGAGAGAAAAACGAACAAACAAGGCCTGCATTGATCTAGCTAGGCTTCATAATTTCCACAGTACATCTAATTTCACGTCCATCCGCAGCCACTACTGCCGCCACCCACCGTTCCGACATCCTCACACTCGCGATTGCCCGGCTTATGCAACTCGAACAGCTCGAAGCGGCCTTGGGTCAAAAGGAACCCGTCGTAGCTCCGCTGCTGATACGTTATACATGAGCATGGATCGAGTCGGCAGTGCTTGCATGAACCGCACGTTAGCACTTCCAGCCTGAGGCTGGGCCTGGGTGCTTCCAAGACTCCTCAATCTAAGCGCAGCACGCTGTGCGGAATTCATGCCATTTCCCACCCTTCTGAAGGGGAATCTGAAAGCTATTTTTGCTTAGTGGCTGGTCACGAGAGTTATTGACGGATAGAATGGACTTACTCCTAGGAGATTGGACCATAGCATTTATAACCTGTGGGTCAATCTTCCAGGCAACGCTATCTCTATCGACAACATGGGCAATGCCAACCTATGCTGGTCAATATTCCGTGAAGGCATAATCCGAGCCTGGGTGACTTACCTGTCCGTCATCATCCCTCGGGTCGTAATAAAACTCAAGTGAGCCGCCGAAAAGGGCATTCTCAAACCATCGACCCGATTCGCCACCAACCGCTGATCTTCCTCGACGTCCCCCCTGGGTTCCGAAATTAAGATGACTGACTCTCGGAGGGGTAAGAGTCTCTTCGTGATCGGGGTTCTGAGCCAAAAATGCAATAAAGGCATGGCAGAGCTCATGGGCAGTGGCAACGCCAAACATGAAATGGAAGTGCTTATGGCGATTTGCCATTTTGGCTGCAAGAGCGCTTGACGTGGGTCGAGACTGCCTTTGGCCTGAATTCGTTCTCCACATGAAATCAGCTGCCCTCGCCATATCGGTGACTCGCTAAGTTGAATATTAACTGCTGTTCAAGATCTGCTTGCAAATATAAATGGACTAACCCATGATTGAAGTGGATTCCCACCGCGAATTTAGGCAGATATTTGCTCAAGTTTCCATCCCACCCTCCCGCTATCCGCTTTGTGGAGGCCAGGGAATCGGGACCTCCAAGTTCGTAGTCAACAATGATGTTTGGGAAGTCTGCTCGGATACAGGAAAGGAAATACTGGACATAGTTTGCCATAGCATTTCTATTCCCACCAATACATGGTCCCGTTCACGGTCCCATTCCTCCATGATCAGTCTCGAGGATTTCAATGCCGATATTAACGGCAGCTGCCAACTAGGAAATATTGTCAGTTTGCAATCGTAAAGAATACCAGATCAGAGGGGGTCACTACCACTGTGAATTCCCAAGAATTCTCTTCCAACGGCCTTAAGGTCGAATGGGAGCGCGCATCTCGGGGTCTCTCGCGCAGTGTCATTGATAACCGATTGATGCCGTTAGCCGTAGTGTAGAGGGGGATATTCTGCGCCATGGTTGTCTGACGTATGTGACGAATTATCAATCAGCATTCAAGTCTCATAAGACCACGAGAAAACTAAAGAAGAAGAAATGCAAGCGTCGGATCGAGGTTTTGTCAACAGCAGATAATATGAGAGACTATAGGTTTTTGTGTTTGTTGTCAAGTTTTTGCTTCCTGAGGAGGGATCAGAGCGCTCTTAAATGTGCAAAGAGAGCCGTCTATTCGAATAGTGACGTTTCTCCTCCTCGGCTGAGGCGAACCTTGGCCAACAGGCGAAGTCCCATCCAGCATGGGCTTCTGCGGCTGCATGCATGCTCAGATTCGTCCAACCTAACTGTCGGGACGGTTGAGCCCGTTTGGGAGACTATGTGGAGGGATGTACAAGGATGAAAACTGAGGATCAGTCGATTGCTTCCAAAAGCAGCAATAACTAGAGGGGGCTGAGCGAGGTCTGCGGGATCACAGGCAGGAAAGCGGTAAATAAGCCAGTTAGAGTGTTCGAGGCATTCACATACCCAGATTTAATGTAGCCGTCTGGTCGCCAAAATCGGTCGACCCAGCCGCCCGCTATATTTCAGTTCATACGGCTATCGCTCTGCGGCTATCGCTCTGAGGCTAAACGGTTTGTGACCCAGCGCTTTGTTGCCCTCCCTCTGTAAACAGTTCTTATTACTGCCCGTCCATTGGTTAAATGCTGTTTTTACCCACTTATATTCCTACGGTCTCTTCTTGCCCGTCCTATTTTAGAACAGATGAGACTACAGTAGAGTCTGACTTGCAAGAACCGGTCGCGAAGGAGGATACTACCTAAGGTGCCCTCGTCGCTGATTGGGCCAGAACCCATGTGCGTGATACCCCGCTTGTTGGTAATCGCAATGGCCCCCAGGCGGGAGTGGCGCAATCATTATTCGTTAGTCATTCGACTCCGGCCGGTTTCAAGGCGCACCCAACGTCTCCCAAAACATCACAACGCATCACCCAACTCTCGCCCAAACATGCGTGCACAGATTGAAGACCCCGAACCCATCACCTACATCACGCCCCCTCCTCCCGACCCTTTAGACATCTTCATCAAGGATGCCGATGTCCTCGATGCCGAGCACAAGGCGACGTTCCGCCAAGCCCTGATGCGCCTCTTGTCCACTCCTCTAGCCGAATTCACATACGCCCAGATCCTCGACGGACTTCCAACGGAGCAATCCTTCCGAGATTCTTACTACTTTATGCACCGTCACCCAGTGTACGAGCTGGGACATACAGAACTCTGTAAGGGCTTCCTTAAAAAGGCTCGTGACTTCAGGGCCAAATTTAACCCTTCTGACCTGCGTTTCAATCAATCAGTAAGATGACCATACACCCATCCCCTGCTGCTGGTCTCGCTCCCGTCACGCTCAGTGGCTCGCCTCAACCACCCCTCAGTCCCAGCTGACAATCTGTAGCTACTTGTCGCATTCCAAAATACAACAGCTGGATCTAGAGAGTTTAACTTACGGCTTATCTGGCTCGTTGTCGTTGCTTGCCATCAAATCGGCGCCTATCTTTTTGAGCTAGATAATGGAGCCCACAAACACCAGGTTCATCAAGATTGACTGGATATTGAGTATCAAGTTACCGGTGATGAGTTGCGTTACCGACGCTATTTCCTCCCATCAGGTTCGCCATTTTTTCACTGGGCGTATCAATATCCAGAACAATACCCCAGAGGCCTTGCCGATGTCGCTGGATACTGGGCTGAGGGGAAGATTTTTGGCGGCGTTGTTGTCTTCGACCGTGGTGAAACAGAACAGGAGGTAAGCGAAGGGGCAACCCTCTGGACAACTTCCATCCATTCCGGAAATAGACTCACAGGTGCTGCAGTGCAATTCCATGTGGATACATGGAAGTAAGTTGAAGGGCCCGACAACCCTCTACCCGCCGACACCAGAGCAATTCGATGCCTTAATTAGCTTCCTCTTGGCTAAACCGGATAACGAAGTGCCGTGCCCTCTCCCTATACTTGGCACACGCATGAACCGGCCACGCTGGGATGCCTATGACGCTATTAGCCGATTTCATATCTTTCGTGACAAATATGAACGAAAGGTCCCGACAACCCGTCCAGAGCCAGGCTGTGTCCGAGGTGGGGCTGATTGGCCCGAGATTCTTGACGAACATATTGTTATTACGGCAATGCAGAATAGAAACTGGGGCGCGCCAGTTGACGAGGAGGAGCTTGCTGCTGCTGAAGCACGGTTGAAGGAGGTGACACCTTCATCACCATGCTGGAATCAATATGTCACAAATTCTGAATATGAACCATAGGTAGATTGATTAATGTTTATATTCCAAGAGTTCTATCATAGCATTTTTATTTCCTTTATCCATGTCATCATTGTCTCTTCACTTCCCAATTCAAGCACCACCGCTATTCCGTTTTCGAATATAGAATGTTAAGTAGGACAATTGCCCCAAATTCCCGTTCATTATAGTAGCTTCTCTTATCCTTCCAATAGTGAGGCTTGTATGTGTACTCTATCCAGCCCACCCTACGAAACTCACTTCGCAACCTATCACCAAAGTCGCTCTGAACCACATCCGGTTGCACGACACGCTCAAGAATCAATGCTACCGTGCGAATTCTAGGATGTGGCATATTTTTATCTACAATAGGTAGTATGGCAAACTTCGCAGGACTAGGCAATGATAGTTGCTGAACGCCAGTGCTCATGTCCGCCGATGGCGCTTCATCACAGTACACAGCCAGGTCTGGGTTGTGCTCGAACATTTCGGCTCTTGCAAGTACCTCGAATGCGAGTGTCCCTTTGGGCATAATTTTCCTTGTATTAGACGGCCGAATGGGTTCGATCTTTGAACGGGAGGTGCGGATATGTTGAGAACTTCGACAAGATCCTATCGACACATCCAGAGGGAGAACACACCCAGTTCAATTACCCTTACTTTTGACGCCCAGCTCCATGACGGAGCGGCAGGTTCCAAATTTCCATTGAGTATAAGTCTCGGACGGTTGCACTTCCAAGACAGGCCACGCACGGTATCATTTGCCCAAAGGCCGGCGACGTATTCATGACCGCCCAGATAGGGATATACCGCCCTTGCAACTGAAGAAAGCGCAAGAAGGCGATCTCGAGGGTTAGTAAAGTCAGTGAATGAACATTGCTTTATGAAGTGGAACCACTCGACGGGGCATATATGGCGGATGCGTCCGGTGCGGGCAACACTGAGCAAAGTCTCTCTTGAGCACGAATGGAAGTCGTCGCGGGTTTGAGGAGTGCATGGTGAGCCTTGACTCTTCCACCCTCCCAAAGGAGGCCCTGTTCAACGAAATGAAGGATTCGGGTCTCCAGGGCCCTTCCTGACACAACCCAGCCTCGATTGTTGAGGAGACTGGCTAACGCAAGAGTAGAAGTCGGGAGTTCTGATCGGGACAGGGAGTTTCTTTTCAGCTGGATCTCTTGTCGGGCAAGTTTCTACAGGTTCAGCAAAGAGGTAACTCTTTCCTGTTTATTCCAGAAAACCTTGGTTCGCATCAAGCGAAGCTGTTACAGCGATGGTGCAGATGGCGTTTTGGTCAATGAGACCCATGCGAGAGCCTTCCTCAAGCCATTCCGTCTGTCGGTGGCTGTTAGTTTCGCTTGAGCTCACTAGGCGAGTCGAGGGAGGGAAGCACAAGAGCACCCGACAAAGGTGCCACATTACAGGTACCATTTGTCCTGGTGGGTGGCCCGGCATGTTGTCGAAGGGCGTCAATGAATGGAAGATTGCGAGATATTGTCAACATGAAATGCACAAGTCACATCCACTCTCGGCGCTTCCGTCTGCTCAGCAAAGGCAATGGAGCCTCCCGTCATCGCGCCACGGCGGGCTGACGTGAGTTGGACAAGAGGGGCAGGACAAAGATCTTTTGTTCACTCTAGGAAATACATGATGAGGAAGGAATTGAACTAGGAGGGCCCGTCACCGAGGTCGGTGAAGGCGATGAACTGCCCAAGTAGGCTATGCACTTTGACGAGGCATCCGTGGCCATGTTCGTGGCCCCGTAAAGGCGAGACAAGGCGACCTTGATGCGACCGGGCGTTTCGGAGTCCACATGGACAGCTGGTCACGTGAATGTTCAAGAAAACTGGATATCAAATGAACAGAAGTGTATCGGAGACTATCTCGGTGGATTGAACTACAGGACATGACCATTGATCTCTAATCTGACTGCAGTCATCTCAATCAAGCGGGGACTTGGGAGGCCGCCAAATCATGACAGCACCCCTCCGTCGGGCCGGGAGTGCGGAGTATTTGTCAAGTCGTACCTCGCACGAGAGAGACGGAGTTGAGACGGCCTTGAGACGCAACACACCAGAGAGAGGGGTAAAAATGCATCGCCGCGCGAGGCTGAATCTCTGGCAGACTTGGCCTTCGACAACAGCTGTCACAGAAGGGAATGGCGTTGCTTGGCAATGTCGCCAAGGCGATCGAGTGGGAGACGCTTGGGTGGGCACGCTTCTAGAAAAATTGGATGGGCTGGGCGCGGCGCATGATGTGCACAGCCTCTGAGAATCCCCCCCGCACGAGAGGCTGGCAGATCCATTGAAGAAAGTTGGTGTCCAGTTTCGGCAAAGTTTGGAATCATCCCCCGAAGCGCTGTCGTCGTTGGACTCATCTGAGCCATGTTCAGGCCAGCTAGCGGCTACCTGTCTTCGTCGCATGCCCAATTGCAGCAAGAAACGAAGTACGGAGAGGATGTCACCGACATTGCACCGCTCAATACGCCCCTGAATGGATGGGTTGAGTTGGTCCGAGCTGGCCGTAAGCAGAAGCCGCCGGCCAACGGACGGACGCGGCATCCGACGGACATTAAGCACCTCACAAACGACAAAGGGACTCAAACACAGCCACCCAATAGTCAAAGCTACCATATTGTTTGGTCCACGTCGTATCACGCTCCAACCGTAAACACGTGTTGCTTGCGGCTGCCAGCGTGTTTGTTTGCGTGCCAGCAAAGCGCCATGTGAAGATGGCGTGTAGCCAAAAGAAGTCCAGACGGCAGCGTGGATGGCTGAGGTGAGGACGGGCAGGGGATTCATTCATGCGGCATTACGGGTGGTCCAGCCGTCGGCCAGCGGAAGGGGTCAGTGGAAGCGTTCCACCAAACAAGCCTGGAACCTCGCCCTGAACCCAACTGAGTCCACTAAACGCGGTCAGCCCTCTCAGGGCCGGGAGTGGCCCAGCGACCAATAGGCGGGGCACGCAAGCCATGATGGGCCGTGCTGCGAGCTTGACGGCTTTAAGCTTGTGAGCCTTGGCTTGGCGCGATCCCCAAACAGGCGGGCCCATGTCAGATTCTCTACCGAAACCAAAGGGGGCGTAAGAATCGACGTCACATTAGCCAATGCCGGGCAAGGTGGCATTGGGGGAAGGGAGCAGTTTGATCGCCCCATCTGCCATCTCACCGAGACAACGCGCTTTTCCAATGCAGCACGAGTGTTCCGCGGAGGGAGCGCAGGCTCATCTCGCCCGATGGATCAAGATCAAAGAGACCAGAAAGGGCGCGCGCCACAAGGAAAAAGAGGAAATAAGACGTGCGCCACTTCGACTGCATCTGGGGCTAGCGCTTCAGCTTGCACCCAGCTAACACGACCCAAAGGGCACGATAATTCCGTCTTGGACTCACTTTTACATACGAGAGTCAGATGCAATTAGAAGTTAGGTCCGGTTTTGGCGCGTCCTGTTCGTCCGAGATGTTCTGGGCCGAGTCGTGTACCGGTATATATATATGTGACGGGGATTCGCTTCCTTCCATGGAGGTTCTTCCTTTAAATTCTGAAACGCCCATCGATTTTCTTTCATCCTAAAGGAAGAGCGACAGCCAAACATACATCCCTTCAATTCGATCGTCAAAGAGGCAACCCAGCATCCCGCACTACTCGAGTGTGTGTGACCCTGTGACCTCATTGATCATCATCCACTTCCCGGCTATTCTGCTGGCCAGGCGACCACCCACACAGAAGCCGGCGTCACCACTTGGACCTCGCCTCTTCCCCAAAGTCGTGAGATCATCGACACCTGCTGCCCGGCCTGTAAAAACTTCACACTACCACCCACTACTCCGGGGCAGTGAAGGCGAAGCTCCAAGGCACTCAGCGCTATAACACACCCCTAGTCCGGCGGTCACCCGTTACAGTAACCCTTGTCCTGTAGCAGTCGCAGTAAGGTAATTACTACGTTAATTACTACACTCAACCACGCCAACGCCAACACGCCCGCCCGAGCGCGGCCAGCATAGGCTGCTCTTCTTTCTGCATCAAGCGAGAGCAGCTACCCACACACAGCCCCTGTCACTTCACATTCGCCCCTGCCCGCATCTGCGACCTGCGGGCCAAGTTTGATTCATCTTTATAAAACTCGGGTCCCGCCCTTCCGCCAGTGACAAACCCCCTGTCAGCAAACCATAAACACCCATTCACAGCACCTTCGCAGGACAGCAGTCTTTCACCGACTTCATCGCTATTCGCATTGCAGCATCCGGAATCGACAAATAGCAGCTTTTTGCCTCTTGTGTTATCGAGTTCTCGCCTCTGTACTGTATCCGTGCAGGCGCATCTTTGCTTGGGGTCGCTCTTTGGTCGCCAAGACACCACCCTCTCCTCCCACCTCTCCACAACCTTCCTTCCACCACATCCGCACCCCGAAACAACCATGAGGTTCGACATCGCGCTCTTGGCCCTCTCGCTCGTGGGCTCGAGCGCTGCCTCGATCATCAACACGCCCCGGCACGTCGAGCGCGTTGACGTTACTCCCCAGAATGATCTATTCAAGCGCCGCGGTGGCGGCGGCGGAGGAGGTCGCGGTGGCGGCAGCAGCGGAGGTGGGCGCAAAAGCGGTGGACGTACCAGGAAGTCCAAAAGCTCATATAAATCAGGCTCATCATCCGGCTCAAGCAAGTCCGGCAGCAGTTCCTCCAATAGCGGTTCCTCCAACAGCCGCACCAGCAAGTGAGTAGCGCTCCTCGCAAGTTCCTCGATCCAACGCCACGATACTAACCCGCTGTCTCTCTTCAGAACATCCAACTCCGGCGGCACTTCGTCCAAGGGTTCCGGCGTCCAGCCCACCTACGGCGGTGGCCGATATTACCCCGGAGGAGCTGCGGTTCCCTACCGTGCCGGTGCTAAGTCCGCCGCAGGCATCGTTCCCTTCATCCTACTCGGCTCCGCCATCGCCTTCTGGCCCGGCGTCTGGCTGTACGGCGCGTACATGTACCACTACGACAACCCTTACCGCTTCTATAACGCGTCTAGCAGGGCGAACGAGACCCGCGACGTCATTTGCGGCTGCGCCCGCTACGCTGTCTGCGGATGCGACGACAACAACTCTACCGCGTACTACGACGAGCTCATCGGCAATGGCAGCTACGACGCCCTCAACAAGTCTATTGTCAACGTCGCCAAGGTCAACGGCACCACGACAATTCTCATCAACGGCACCCTCGCCAACGGCACCACCGTCGCGGGCGAAGACTCCGCCGCCGCCGGCAGCTTGCAAGCTTTGGCCGAGGCAGCCGGCTTCTGGCCTGTGTTTGCCACCGTCATCGCCACAGTCTTCCTGGTTTAGGCCATCAACCAACTCCCTTCTTTCAATGTAAATTCTTCGTCTTAAATAATTTCATGACCTTTGTAACGACTGTTGGACTTTCTCTGGGCCTTGGGTGGACCAAAATGGGGTTTGGTGGGACTCATAACCACGGCTTGCGGCTTGCTTGGCGTTACGATCCCGGTGGGAGAGGGAAGATATCCTGGGTCCCTCCTCGGGTGGCACTTTGTTTATTAGATTATCACTGCTTCTTAGATCGCTCAATTGGAACAGGTTAAAACAGTAGTTTCTCGCGTCCACACTACCCCGGTACGCATTATGATATCATTGAAAGGTCCTTCACCACCCGTTCCAGCGCGGCCATACATCAACAATCTCATCCTCTTTGCCTACTCTCCGGCTATCCACCACAAAGTACTTGTCGAATCCAGCTCCCGCGATGCAGGAGTGGTTCGGCCAGATCCTGAGCCTCTGTCCAACCTTCAACGGAATCTCGTCCACCGGCTCGCTCCGCCACCGCAGGATGCCATGCTCCTGACTCACCTTTCCAACCTGCCAACCGCCGTGCTCCGCCGGGAAGCCCTCGCCCGGGGCTGGGTTCTCAAGCCCCCAAGGCATAACGATGCCCCAGCCGGCGTAGTGTTGGCCCTTCTCGGAGCCCAGGTCAGCGCAGGGCTCGCGACCCAACGCGAGGCATCCGGCGTTGATGAGGGCCTCGGTGGTCTCCTCGGGGCCACGGCCGGGGTAGAGCGACGCTACTTCGGTGAGGATGCTTATGGCGATGGAGGAGGCGGATAGGAGGGTGTGGTCGCGGGCGTGGGTTGCGAGCTGTTGGAGGTCGAGTGTGGGATACACGCCGGCGTGTACTTCCAGTTTGTAGCCCAGGGCCTTGAGATCCCAGAGGAAGCCGTTGATGGATGCCACCGAGCTGCTAGAGCCATCTGATGTCTTGCCGTCTAGGTCAGGATGCTGGAGACTGGTCGCAGTTGGGGATGCTCCGACAGACAGAGTCAGGAGATGCCCTGGGCGCTTTGAGAGGATCGACGCAGCCACCTCTTCCAGAACCTTGAACTCGGCCGCCAGGTGATCCAGCGCTTTCCAGTCCTCGCGGGTCTCGTAGGAGTGGCCCGCGTGAGCATAGATGCCATGGAACACGCACTTGCCCTCTGCCTCCCTGGCGAGGAGCTGCTCGATGAGGGTCTCGCACTCGGTCGTGCCAGGGACCACGCCTGAACGCCGGTAGCCCATGTCTACTTTCATGAAGATCAGAGGTGGGAAACCCGTCTTGGTCTGGATGGCTTCGACATATTGGATTTGGTCTGGATGGTCTATCATCAGGGACAAACCACCGGCCCCGAGCTGCGTGGAGATGCTGCTGAGGCGGTCGGCTGCGGAAGGGAAGAGGGGAAATGAGTAGAGAACCTGTGGTGGTTAGTTGGCTGGTTTGAGATGCCCAGGTGCCTTTGGTGTTGGTACATTTACTTCGCGACCACTTTGTTGGTACTCCTGCAAAAGGGGCACGACCTTTTCTGCTTCGAGGATGGTCGAGACGATAATGTTGGCGGGAGTGGTGTCGGCGTCTCCAACTTGCCGCCTCGTGAGCTCAATCGTCTAACACCCATCAATTAATCGACTTCTCGTCTTAGTTGCCGTAAAAGCATACCTTGTGGGTCTTGATATGCGGTCGCCATCCCAGATCCAGTCGCTTGACTGCCTGCAGCATCCGCTCGCAATTGATCTCGACCTTGGCCAGGTCCAGCACCGGCGATGGTGTCGGCACATCATGCAGCGTCTTTCCGACAAACTGCGTCTGGAGTTCGTTCTTGGATTCTAAAGCGTACGTCATTGTGGTGTTCTGTGGTATTTTGGTTGGATTGCCATTTTAGTCTGAGTTGCGGTGTTCGAGAAATAAATGCTGCAGCGTGCGGGTGATTAATTGCCCGCCATCTTTGACTCATGGTATCATCGGGTATGGAATAGCCGATGTTGTCCATAATGGGATAATCCACCTGCGTGTTTACTCGGGGGGTTAATGCGCTCGTCTCACTGAAAATGGATCTCCGGGCATCACTTGTTCCTGGAGGGCGTGTTTTGGGTCATCTCCACCCATTTGCGTCGCTCGAGATGCTCTCCAATGCAACACTGGCGCAATTAAAGATCATTTGAGGGATCAATGTACTTAATTGTGCCCCAAGACATGTATTCCCGCCCTGAGTTTTATTCTGTAATTTTTCAATCATCGTGCACCGCGCGTTGACCCTTGAGATTGGTAGGCCACGGCTTGCCACTTCACTTACCCTGGACTAAAACCTCGATGTTACGACGGGTTGGTGAATAGAGCTTCTTAGCTGAACCGCATTAACCTTCACGGAAAATCTATGTGGAAGTTAGTTCTCAGTCTCGTGTGCTCCGTTCTAACTCGGATTTCCTCGATCCGTGAATCAGAGTATTCCCTCTTTTATCTGTGCACGTCGTCACCACAGCTGCAATTGTGCTTTCCATCTCCTTCATCACACATGCTCAACACTGCACCCCCTTTCACCTAATCATTGCCCTACTTCAACATCACTCAAAGTCTTGGATAATCATCTTGCGTTTACGAGCTCAGCACTGCGCACGCATCCCCCACGATTCGGTTTCGGGGACGGGAACAAGGAGCGGTGGATGTTGGTATTTCTGCCTCCTACAGAGTGCCATCCATTCCACAAAAAAATACCAACTTGTACGTTGAAACCTTTCCGTCTGTCGGACTTGGTGAGGACCGTTGTAGATTTACGCCACACCTCAGTGCGGAGCTGCTCCAATGCCGCTGCAGACGCACGGACCACCTTGACCTCTTTGTCGTAACGGCTGACTCAGCATCTTTAGGCCGCCGCAATCCCCAAGCCGCGACCGTGAACGCAACCGCGAATTCATCACCACGTCAGTTCACGCCTCCCACCACGCTCCCCACGACCTCATCCTTTCGCGCCCCGTCCCTGCGCCCGACCGACGCGTGTGGACGCCCCTTCCCAGAGAAGCATGATATAAAAATCGACATTCTGCTGCGGCTTCGGAGGCTGTCGAGAGGGAGATTACGACTACACAATCATGTCCGAAGACCCCGAATTCTCGTCCTTGGACGACGAGGCCTGGAAGGCCCAGGCTGCCGCCGACAGCCGCGAGATTTCACGTCTGCTTGAACAGAGCCAGGACGGCGGATCCAGCGGCGGCGGTCTCAAGCTCGACGACACACCATTCGACCAAACCAACAAGGCCGACGATGCGGAGGATTTTGAGGACATCAGCGACGATGACCTTCCCGAAGAGGAGGAGCCCAGCGCGGGCGCCTCCATGGAGATGCCGGGATTGACTGACGACGGCGGAACCAGCAACGACGCGGATGACTTGTTCGGCGAAGGCGCATCCTCCCCGATTGATCCCATCCTTGGACCTCCCTCACCCGCACCTCACGTACGCGATGCCGACGGCGGCGAAGACACCCAGCCGATGGATATGGGACTCAGCTTCCCCGGCATCAACTTCGACCCCGAACCTCACCTCAACGGCGCGAACCAAGACCCCGACATCCCCGCCCCCGCCGAAACGGTCGAAGATCTTCTGAAAGCCACCTGGCCAGCCTTCAAGAAGGGTTACGTTCTGACCTGGAGCGAGCTGCTGCCTGCAAAGAAGGCGACCTGGAAGGAAAAGAAGCCTACAAAGAAACCCAAACACCTCGTCACCAGCAAACTCAACCTTGACCTTGCCCCCGACCAAGAAAAGCTCTTCCGAATTCCCGGCGCAGCCACATCTGCTCGCAAGAAGGCGCAAGAAGCTGAAGCTAGGGGACTTGTACCGTGCGGACAAAGTCAGGCCGAGCAAGCCGGCGACACCGTCCAGTTCGACGTCGACCAGGAATCCGATACCGAGACGATCGCAGGGTTCAGCCTTCGTGACATCGAGCTGGCCTGTGAGGACTGGGGCGTGCACATCAACACGGTGGAGGCGGATTTCAAAGCCCTCCAAGCCGCCGAGCAGGAACAGCTCCAGTCCAAGCACCGCCACGCCGAGGAGCAGGATGATGAGTGGGATGCCGAGTTTTTGATGGACATGGACGATACCCAACAACGCCCGAAGAAGCGCAAGGCCATTAAGCTCGGCCTGCCCGAGATTCCACGTTACGCAGCTCCCAGTTTTGACAACTTTGAGGATGCGACGCGCCGAGGCGCGCCAAGCGTGTCCATTTGGACATGAGCGACCCATACCTTCTCTTGGAGACCCAGGACTTCCAGCGCGCTGCGAAGAGGCCGCGTCAGGAAACGAAGCTGAAGCGCATGGCCAACGGCAATCTGGGCCGGGACGTTTCGCAACGATTCAACATTTCGAACGACGAAGCATACGAAGCGCTCAAGGAGAACCACCAGAGCAAGGTCCGCGCGACTCTTGGCAACATCTCGGTCGAACACAGTATGCCTGCCATCAAACTCTCATGGCCGTACTACAAGGTTAAGCTGGGCGGTACGACTGATGAGTACCATCGCCCTCGCTTCAGATATAAGAAATTTGCTGGTCATGTCATCAAGTTTGACAAGCCGAACCACCACAAGCGGAAGCAGATGAAGGGCAAGGCACACGAAGTTTTCCTGAAATCCAAGGATCTCAGTATCAACGACAACTCCACCGCTGTCCTTTTCGAGTACTGTGAACAGCGCCCACGAGTACTCAGCAACTTCGGCATGGGCAACCGTTTGATCAATTACTACCGAAGAAAGGATACCACTGAAGACGACCAGCTGCCGAAACAAGAACTGGGCGAGTATCGCATGCTTCTTCCCGAGGATCGATCCCCGTTCTCCCTGTTCGGAACCGTCGATTCTGGCGAGACTGTGCCAACTTTGCACAATGAAATGTATCGCGCACCTGTCTTCAAGCACACCCCGCGCAACAGCGATTTCCTTGTTGTCCGAAGCAGTACGGGCGAGTATGGGTCAAAATGGTTCCTTCACAAAATCGACCACATGCACGTGGTGGGACAGCAGTTCCCGTCGGTCGAGGTCCCTGGACCCCATAGCAGAAAGGTCACCAACGCTTCAAAGAACCGAATGAAGATGCTCGCGTTCCGCATGATCCGACATAGCGCGACGGACAATTGCCAACTGTCGGACATCACTAAGCACATTGCCGAGTCGACCGACACTCAAAATCGACAGAAATTGAAGGAGTTTCTTCAATATGATCGAGAGAGTGGCGAGAAAGGTATGTGGCGTCTCAAGCCTGGAGAAGTTCTCCCCGACGAGAGTTCGGTTCGATCCATGATCAAGCCGGAGGAGGTGTCTTTACTTGATGCCATGCAGCTTGGTATCAAAGAACTGGAGGATGCCGGCTACGACCCTCGAAACGCCAACATCGATGACGACGTCCAGGTCCAAGAACAGGATGCCGAAGAGGAAGATGGCGAAGACGATGGCAGCAGGGTTGCCAAGGGAGCCAAGAAAGCGCCAGAGAAACAGGAAGAGACCCTTGCCGACAAGATGGCCCCATGGAAGACGACGAAAGCCTTCATTGACGCTTGTGCCCAGAAAGCGATGCTTCAACTTCACGGCGAAGGAGACCCTACTGGCCATGGCCTTGGTTTCAGTTTCATCCGGACTTCCATGAAGGGTGGATATATCGAGGCAGTCCAGGGACCCCTTGCCACCTCTGCAGATGCCATGGAGCGCGAGAAGAGAGCCAACGGTGGCCACGCTTACAACGTCAAGAAGCAACAGGCAATGTACGAAGAGGGCATCCGCGAGATTTGGGAGAAGCAGAAGTCGACACTCTCCGACCACCAGGAACATGACGATAAGGACGTTGCAGTGACAGAGGACGAAGACGACAGGTTCAACGTTCAGTCAGCCGCCACGCCCGCCCAGTTCGATGACGGGACCAGCCAAATTAGTGGTTTGACTTCGTCCAGCCGCCACCCCAAGCGCGCCATCCGCATCACCCGCGATTTCCGGATGGCAGATGGCAGCATCCAAAGCCGAATCGAGCTCGTTCACGATCCAGTCGTAATCTCGCAGTATATGAAGCGGCGAACAGAGGCGGACATTGAATCGAAAGAGTACGTGCACCCACCTAATTCCAACCAAGTTACCCAACGACAATCGAAAAGAAAACCCTCCAAGAAGCCAGCACACGCGTATGGTGTCGGCAGTCCTGGTTCACAGAAGGACATCATTGGACTAGAGTTCAGAGCATCAGCTTACGTTTATCTTGCAACAGCATCTACGCGTCTCGACCTACGGGTAATGCCGACCACGACCGTCTTGCGAACATTAGGTACGTTAACAGATTGATGGCAACGTGGGCAATATACTGACAGTGTATTAGAATCAGAAAAGAACTCGAAAGACTCGAGAAGAACAAGGCACGACGACAAGCCCGAGAGCAGCAGAAAGAGCTGCATCACAAAGCCAGCGCTGGCGACGCCGGGTCCCCCAAGGTTTCCGGGGCGGAAAAGATCCCTACCGGAACCACCCGAAAGTGTGCCAATTGTGGACAGGTCGGTCATATCAAGACCAACAAGAAGTATGAATTCCCCTTTTTCACCACCCCTCGCTTGTCGTTTGATTGGTGGAGTTGCCAAGTGGAAGATGAACCCAAACGTGGAAGAAAGCGGAAGAGCATCCTCCTACAGAGCTTCGAGAAGAGTGATGCAGAATCTCGCAAGAAGGCACAACTGCTAGCGAAGCAGGAGCAAGCCGCGGCCCGGGAACGGATCAAGGCGAGCAACGCTGCAAAAAAAAACAAGCAGAGGAAGAGCGCCGCGCAGCGGAGGCGAAGAGAAAAGAAGAGGAGAATGCAGCAAAGAAAAGACAGAAAGAAGAGCTGCAACAAAGAGCGCGTGAGAGGAAGCTCCTAGAGGATCAGGAGAAGCGGCAGCGCCTGGAAAGGGAACGGCTCAGGCGAGAAAGAGCCAGACCCAAGTTCCGCTACGGATATCTTCGTCACTGACAAGCGTCAACCCTCACCACCATTTCACAACTTGACTCCCTTGCAGAACCTTTACTAACTATGTGGCGCAAGGTTATGTCCTCTGCTCAACGGAACGATGAAAGCGGACAACGGTGCTGCGGAGCATGGCGGCTTTGGTAACTACAACGCGCCGTCTGCGAATGCCGGATCACCAGGTTAAACGAGATCGACGCGGCCGTCGTATGCGAGTGAACCGAAACGACGGCTAGCCCCGAAGAGAATGGCTGGAGTCACGACAATTACAAAACAGGAGCTGGGATGTCGACGGGATGATGGATTCGATTGGGCTATGGCCGCTTTGACCGATGGTTCTCAATCGAGCAAGGGCAGGAGAGGATATGAGTTTTTTCGTTCTGAGGGATTGAAGCCGCAGGCAGATAAGCCTCGGCATTTGGGGAATGGCGGGATGTATGAATGCATTGAATCTGGAGTTACGGCACCATGGTTGCGCGATCAGCCCTGAATTATTCTGCGGAAGGAATGGGGAAGGCCAGGCATATTCAAAAGGCCGGGAAAATGCTCGTTGAGTTTCTAAGTTGGCAATAATACCCCACCCAAATACACTACATTTTTGGCAATGTTTTGTTACCTGCCGGGTGATTCTGTGAAGACATATTTCTGTCGTTGGACGACAATAGGGCTTGTTTGCGTGGTTACGCCCCTCGCGGTTCACCACTGGTTTGAAGGTTTACGTTTCAATGCACTTTTCATGATGCTTTGGTTGGATCAAGTAACAGTTCTGTCTACCATCTGTGTTAAACATCACTCGTAGCCTGTCGGGGGATCCGAGGTCTTGTTCATTTTATTTCTTGGCTACTATCATCAAGTTTCTTGGTGAAATCTTATAATCGAATATTGCCACGACATCTACATCAGCCGCCCCTTGCTCAATGAGAAACCAGTACCGATCTAGTGCGATCACGCTCTCGACGATCTTGCAGCACAAGACGCTGAGTGTCCATAAGATAGCCACCTTTCCCTTGTGGCCTTGATACCGTCCTTCATATTCCAGCATCTCCGCTGCGGATATTTTCTCCTGGTCAATACCGAGACTTTGCATGGCTCGAGTCGCAAACTTCTCAAAGCTAACCAGGACCCCTTTTTGGGTGCCCCAGACAGGTCTGTCTTCTGAGTCAAGCATGATCCCCTTGTCGAAAAACAGTTTCTCTAAAAGGGTCCGATAAAATCGTCTCTTGGTGTAAATGGATTCATCTCCGGTCAGATCTGCTCTTTGCCAATTATTCGGGGCCTGACACCCAGTCATCAGCGCCGTGGGACTGAGTGTCACGTCCATCCTTCGCAGTCGGGCGCTGATTGGGAATCCATCCGGGCAAGTGGCTGACTTGGGGATGATGTGGTTGTAGCAACACCCAACTGCTCCTAGCGACGTGATGGATGGCGCAGTCGCGTAATATCTGAGCATGTGCTCCGACAATTGTCCGCAGGCATGGAGTCCAACCAGCATGCACTTTTCTCCACGTGCCCATGCTTCCATCTCGACTATGAGTGAGGCATCGCCATCAATGTAGCGAACCAAGTGGCTAAGCCTGTCCTCAGAAATGCCCAAGGAAGCGGCGAAAGCTTTGGAGCCAGCTATCTGAGACTCGCTGCCGTCAATGGCGAGAACTCGGAGAGACGGGAAGAGGAAAACCAGCGAATTGGAGAGGTACCCTTGTCCAGACCCCATGTCGATGACGTGAGTGATGCTGTGTTTGCTTGGCAGACGTTTCCGATGTATGCTGCAGCAGTTGATACTTCAGCCATCTTCTTCGTATTCATCCGGGCCTTGAGCGTTTGTGGCAAGTCGACTTTGGGGCCTGGCCGCTGGATTCGTGAAAGCGAGAGAGATTTGAGTGTTTGCAGCCAATCTACCAAGGAGGTCGGTCGGGTTTGTGTAGGTAGAGATTCCTCCCCATTTTCGATACTGCGTAGGGATGTTGAAGCTGTCTCATCAATGTTTTCTATGAGGTCTTGTTGGGCCATGCGGTGATCGGGGAGTGAGTCCCACCAGGCGGTCCATTCTTGAGGCAAGGCCCCCCAGGCATCGCGTATTATCGCATCATTGACATGTATTCCTCCGCTAATTTGGCGAACTAGCGGCGAATTGACAAAGTTAATAAGACTGCCGGTGTATTCTTCTAAGTTGTGAAATGAACTTGGCAGAAACGACATGGTAATTATGCATGAGCTGGCTTAGAATTATGTCTGGTTTTTGTCGAGTTACGGCCCAGTGCAATACTGGGCGGTCTGAGGCGGCAGTAACCGGTCCCACCGTCTTCGCCCGACATTCTTGAGCGGACCTCGAAATGACTTTGTCATTGTGAGACATGAGACGATCTTTTTGGAGGGAGTTTTTTTTTTTATACACCTTGTGAACTATGGTATCTACATCTTTAATTGAACGTAATTATCGAACTGTCCTGTACAGCGTTTCTGTCTAGGTTTCCCAATCGAAATGGACAGAGAGACTGAAATGGGTACAGGTAGTGGGACCCCATTTTTCCATGTCGTAACTTCGTTCCATGGCGTTATGCAAGGTCTAGATTGTTTTTAGACATGGCCCAGAACTCGCGCAGCGGCTGAAGAAAAGAGATTGAGGTTGGGCTGGGTGCTGCGAATTGAACGTGGGAACAAAGTTGGTGGGTGCCCAGTTTAAGGACCACGTTCTGGCTTCGCTACCCAACTCCGAGCAACCCACCGATTTAACATCCCACAACCTCGGCCGTCCTTAACATTGATTCTACTGTAGCTTGGGAGGTGACTTACGGTCATGTGATACGGTGAAATTTAGCTGGCATAGTCTAGAAGGTTATGACCAACCTCAGCCAAACATCTTCACACTCTATTATTGCGTCCTATAACTCCTAGTTCCTGAGTATCGCCATCTTGACGGTACTTTTTCCTCACTTTTAAGATTTATCAGCTGTCTCTAGCTCACGACGAAGCTCAGGAACAAAGACCACTCTATTGGATCGCTGGGAGTTGGCTTACGACGAAGCTCGCGAACGACGCATCGTCTCTTAAATCGCTAGGAATTGGCCACAATATACCTTGGGAATAAAACCTACTCGCTTGGATTGCAAGGATTGGATGCGCTAGATCCCACTATGTTGTTGCTACCTCCTCATACCGGAAATTCTTCGAGATGAGACCTTGGCCTTACAACACGTTCTTGGCTACTCCAATGAGACATCAGCTTCGTCTTCCTCTAGGTTGTCTTGTCCAATGAGACAGGTGCAGCTTCGTCTTCCTCTACTACTGTACCGCTTGTGACGAAATTGCCTGAGTCTTTGATCAATGACATCCTATTTGTTTCAATTGATGTGGATATATTTGAGGGCTATGAGGAGACCCGCGACGACCAGTAGTTTCATATCGGCATTTCGATGCTTGATACACGCCAGCCGCAAGAGATGATCGCACATCTACCTTTGCTTGATCAGCCTCGGGGTGCTATCGACTCGTACCAATTCGTTGTCGGCAATAGACGCTACTCAAAACGAGCGCGCAGGCGGTTTTTATTTGGAAAATCTGAGGATATCGTCCTTTCAGACTTGAAGTCCAGATTTGATTTGATCACTCAAGGTAGAGACTATGTCTTGGTTTGCCATGGAGGAAACGAGGACCTCAAGATTTTCCGGAAACTTGGCATCGGCAGTCAAAGACGCCCAAAGGCAGTATGGAGACACCAATGGCTCTCTCTCTCGTGTTCTCGAAGCAATCGCCCGAGCTCCCCGTCCACTTCTGCGTAAAGAACTCCCCCTTCCGTCGAGGACACGGCCGAAATGACAACGAAAGAACTAAAACCCCCAAAGTTGGGCGTCTACGCGAAACGCAGAGCACAAGCAGAACGGAAGGGATTATTACGGGAAATCCAAGGGTCACAATCCATAGGTGAACTTGCGACTCTATCGGATATCGCAAACACAGAGGAAACAAAAGAAGCTCTGCCGCAAAGTCCCGACGCATAGAGCTTTTTCCCAATAGAAATACCCAAAAAGATCCGTTTCGGCCTTCAGCGTCAATCATCATCAGCATACTAGCCACATGCAGCTGGCTTATCACGGGCCGGGCTGCCTCCGGCGCGGATTCCGTGGGTTTGCGAGGAGACTCTCGGGAGGCACTGGGTGGATTATTTGCGAAGGTGGCGTTACCTGCCTTCAGGAGACTAAATTTAATATATTTACAATCCAACTCTTCCTTACCTTCTTATAGTACGTCTATAGCTGGCTTAATTCTCCTATCTCGATTGCTATAGAAGAGCAGCGAAGTAAACTCAAGACCAAAATAAGACAAACTCGGGGACAAAAACGAGATAAGGTCATGACCGGAGAGTTGGATCTCAGATTGGACCGACGACACATGGCAAGAGGACACTACGGGCTGCAGTTTCTTGACGTTTGGCCTGGGTGACGATGGAGAGCCGGGGGTGTTGAGTGCACGCATGGAGAGTCAGGGCTGCCAGATGTAACGGGAGATGAAGCGGTCCAGAGATGAGACGTCGCGTATGTGGATGCAGGAAAGATGCACCAAGTGGCGGAGACGCGACGCGAAGTACTTAGGTGGATGAATTAGGGTGGACGTCAAGATGGCAGTCCAGATCGGACAGGGACTTCACAGCCGAGGACGAAGATTGGAAGCCAGAGTTATAAGCGGTGGGACCACACCAAAACGAAGAATTTTCTATGAGAAGAAACTACAAAGCCACGTTTACCCGTTCCAACTGAATAAAGAGCCCAGCCACTGAAGATTAAGCTTGATTCCCGACCAATACACCATCGTACGTATGCGGCACATTGTCGCTGACCAGCCACTCCAGCAACAGAAGCGCTGTCTTGCTAGCCTCCTCTGACCCGGTAAAATGGAATGTGAATGCACCTTTATAGTCTGCAAAGCAAAGAGAGCTTGTGAAGACCTTGCCCCCCTTTTGGTTGTCGACCAGATCTGGTATCCAATACAGGGTATACGCCCAGGCCGATTTGTAGCCATCAATCTGTTCTTTGTCCGACAGAGGAGGCGGGCCAAATACAGCGATCAGCCGGTAGAGCAGCAGCTGCGACGAGATCAGACTCCACGGGCTGCAACTCTCGCTGCCGTTGGGGATGCTGCCACCATCGCCGTTGTGGCTGTAGCCTCGTGTGCCGGGTGTGGTGTAGAGTTTATAGGCATCCCACTGTACGTCACGGCTGGTATCCTCGAAGTCGGTTGTGTTGATACAATGCGCAAGCTCGTTCATATCAGGATCCCCATTTATCCACCGATCCAGGAAGTAGTGCTTGACCTCATATGGGTCAGCAAAGATATCGATCTCAGCTAGCTCCGCCTCGTTGTCTTCCCCGGAGTCGGAGGACTCGTCGCCGTCACTCGAATGGCAAGGATGGATTCGACCGCGGGTGGTCAGCATCCGATCTGCAGCAGGCAGTTGGAGAAGCCTCATGTATTCCCCCAACAGCTCGCGGGAGAGTTTGCGCTGCGTCTCTGCATTGCACGCGTCGAATAACTGGAATGCATGGGAACTGGCAAATCTTGTATTCATGAGATGATCAAGATCCCGGAGAGTCAGTTGCGGCGGTTCGGCATTGCTAGCCTCGGCGATGTCCATTGCGGCTGGAAGTTTCGTTGCCATGATCTGGGTAGACGATTATTATCTGCGTCGGTATGGATGAGATAGATGTGATAGATGCGTTTGGGTCGAGGCCCCGTTGGGTAGAGGGGAAGCTGAAGGGATCAAGAAAGGGGTGGGGTCTTACCTTGGTGGTTACCTTGGCGGCGGTGATGAAGGAAGGAAGAAAAGAAGAGTCAAAGGCGGGAGAGGTGGGAAATTTATATACCTAATGGACTGTGAATTATGGCTGGAACACAGCCGTCAGATACGTAAAGTTTGTGTTGTTATTAGCGAGGAAAGAACATTAGGAAGCAAACGAGGAACATCTTCAAGATAGTGGGGTACAGGCGAACACATTGGGTACATTGTGACATGTCTTGTCGAATTGCTTGCTGTTGTTTGCCCACAACGGAGCCAACACAAAGGGAAGCGCGGCTTTCACGCACGGTTGCCTCTGATGCTGGTCGGCGATGACCTTAATAGTCTTCTTTGCCACGAACAAAGCAGCCTCCTACTCTTCATCTTTATTCAGCGCTACCTCTTGGAGCCCGTGTCACACGAGACCGGCTGCCTTGTCAGTATCCGTCCGTCTTTGAGTCTGCACCCTCGGGTGTGTGGGGCCAGGGTGAGCAGAGGTGAGCGGAAGTGAGCGGAAGTGAGTGAGCAAAAGCGGCATCGCTTTACAAAAGCAAGACGGCTCGTCGGGTCCGGATTGGGGTCATATTGCATGTATGCCAGACTTCATCCCAAACAAGCATCAGCTATTCACTATCCAAGCGGTGCTGGGTGTAGCACTAAATGTATGTCTCTATTGTTTAAAAATACTGCATAGCTTTGATCTATCTTATGATGTTAAGTAAAGCTAAAATAATAATAATAATAATGATTCACTATCCAAGCCTTCTCGTAGTCTTCGCCGGCGAAGAACCGCATCGACAAAATAAAGTACAATCTGTTCACCATGTCCTGCGACATCTTCCTCAACACGGCTAAATTACCCGCCACACACTCGCTCCAGGTCTTTAAAACCTTCGGAACTCGCTGTTCTACGTTCCCAAACATACAGTGCAAATTTTCCCGATTTGGTTAGCGTCTAATTCCTAATCAACAGAGCTCAGGGACGGCTCAGGGACAGCTGGAGGAGAGCTCAGGAGGTGCAGTTGAGCTTACTAATCGGGTAATCACTTAATCCGGTAATTTTGCCAGGGGGTTGAAAAATCCCAGAGCGTAAGACCTTTCGTACCGAAAGGTGTGCGGTATATGGACTTAGATGCATAAGCAGTTACCAATTATAGTGGTGCACTATGTTTTTGGCCTGACGGCATAATCTGACAAAGACATAGGCACGTGACCAAAGACGACCAATGAGAGGGCCAGGTTCGGAGAAGCTAAGAGCCTTTCGTTTGTTCGCTCATCAAGGCAAAAAATGCAATCCAATCCAATCCATTCACTCGCCAGATGCCCATATCTACAGAAACATTGACCGATATCATAGAAATCATTTCATATGCCTCCGACCCACACAAAACCAGGAGGGACATGCTGGACATGTCGTCTCCGCCGAAAGAAATGCGACGGAGCTCGCCCCGTATGCGGCAGTTGCGCTGCTTTGGAGATTACCTGTCATAATGGCCTGGAGAAACCGGGTTGGATGGATGGCGCAGCTGAACAAAAGGCCATGGCGGAAACGATGAAGCGCCAAATTAAGAAGAGATCAGGGGTTCGACGAGAGACACGAGGGACGACATCAAATGCCTTTGTTGTTACACTTCAACAAGACTATGAAACTGCGACTGATACAACTGATACAACGGATTCATCCGCGGCCAACTCCCAACCACAGGCTCCCAGCATCAACTTACCCGTCCCAAGTAGCGCCGGGGCTTCAGCTTCAAGCACTGCCTCAGTATTGGACCTGACCCAGGAGCACACCCTCGAGCCGTTTAACCCTTCTGATCCGTCATCAAGCAAAGGCTGGGAGCTAGACTATGTCATGATTTACCTCGATTATGTCTTCCCTTTCCTCTTCCCCTTTTACCAACCACCGTTGGTAGGTACAGGTCGCGCGTGGCTTCTGACATTCATACGACAAAACGATGCCGTCTTCCACTCCATCTTGAGCTTGAGCTCGTACTTTTTAACTGTTGGGCTCAAGGACGTCTTTCCGGGAAAACACAGTTTCTGCAAATGGACCGTCTGGGAACAAACGCTCAAGCAAGCCGACTTGTCATTCGAGATGATCCATAAGGAACTCGACGAGGTCAGTCAGCGAGTTACGCAGCAGGAACTCATTGAAAAGGCCCGATTGATGGAAAGTATTATCCAGTTGCTGATCTTCGAGTCCTTCTTGAGCAATTCGACAAACTGGGACTTGCACCTGAAGCCGGCGGTAACTCTGTTTCAAAATATCATAGGGGAACACTCATCATCTGCAGAGCAGAGTCTGTCGTTCGCTTTGCACGCCATGGCGTGGCCATCGAGAGTCACAGGTTTCATTGATCGACCGTTATGGAACACCGACCAAGCGGCTTTTCGCTTCTTCACCGCCGTGCTGATCTACGTTGATATCGTAGCGAGCACGTCGGTTGGCCGGGAGCCCTTCTTGAAGGACCATCATGCCCATCTCGTGACATCTGATAATGCACAAGATGTATCCGTGGCCATAGATGTTTCATCTTTTGTGGGCTGCCAGAGCTGGGCCTTGCTCGCAGTAGGGGAAATTGCATCGCTCTCTGTGTGGAAGAAGGAGATGAGAAGGGGCGGTCGGCTATCAGTTGTTGAGCTGGTCGAGCGAGCAAAACCCATTTCACAGAGCTTGGAAGAAGGCCTTGCAGCTTTATATGCTAATTCTTTGGCGTCTGAAACGAGTCATCATCATCATCATCATCTAAGCTGTCTACGCTCATGCTATTGCAGCCCCGAGTCAACAAACAGCCGCATCTCTGGGGTCATTACGCGGATATGGGCACACGCTGCACTGATTTACCTCTCCACCACCATCTCAGGGTGGCAGCCAGCCAGCGACACGATTCGACAAAATGTCTCGGCCATCTTGGAGCTTCTGAGCGAAGTCAAGTCTGGGGCACAACTACGAGCTTCGGCGTGGCCCATCTGTGTGGCTGGCTGTCTTGCACATACCGACGATGAACAAAAGTTTCGTGAGCTTCTCGCTGATGTTGGCGACCAACAAGCGTTGAATACGCTTCGTGAGGCTGGTGAGATTATGCAGGCTGTGTGGGAGAACCAGGAGAAGACGGGTCACGAGACGTGGGATTTGGAGTATTGTCTGCAAATTTTAGGCCGGCCGGTCTTACTAATTTAAACAAATGAATAAAAGCACGAAACATAATCTTGAATCTATCTAGACACTATACATGCTTAGGAACTATTCATTTGCTCTTCCAAAGGTTCAACATGTCCTCAATGGTTGTCGTCTTGATCTCGGGAAACTTTGCGTTCAAGGTATTTTCCTTTGGAAAATCAAAGAATCCATCGATTGCATACAAATTATAGGTAGCAAAGCTCGCCTGGAGAATCTTCTTTGGAAGCACCGAGTACGACTCAACATGCGCCGGGAGTTCCGTCATTTCTCCCCGTTGAAGCTTCTCGACGCTATCGTATGCCACATCGAACTTGGACCCTGTTTGGAAGTGTCTTAGCATAACAATGATGGCTACAACAACAATAGGACTTTACATACCTGTTATCTTCTCCGCCAACTTGACAACCTCATTGAGCGTAACCTTGTCGCTGTAGCAGAACAGATCCTCGTCCCACTTGGGCAGGTCCAGTGCGGCAACGAGGAACCGCGCCATGTCGAAGCTGTAAGTGTAAGCAATGACATCGTTTCCCGAGCCTGGAATAGCTGCTGCTTTGTTGGCCACGTCGACGTTGAGGGGGCGAAAAGGCAAGTAGCTCTTGATGTGCGGGATGCCGAAGCTGTCGGAAATCTGCCCGACGCGGATAGACGTCCATTCCAAATCCGTCTGGCGCAGCTCCTTGGCTGTGCCGGCTCGAGCGAGAATACGCCCGAATTGTTTTCTAAGTGGCCATTGTTTAGAAGTTCACAGTACATCCAGGATGTGGTAGTAGAATTATGGAGATGGACTCACTCTTCTGGAATGGGAGCTGCGTAGTCACTCGCGACGAAGCGCTTTGTCGGTCGTGATTTGCTAGCAGCCCTGACGAGATGGATCTCTGAAGCGCCAGACTCAGCATCTTTGACTAGAATAGCAGAGATGACTGTGTGAACGCCATTGCTTTCAAGAACGTCAGCCACTGAGTCGATGTTATTATAGTCCACGACAACAGTGTGAGTGTCATGGCTGTTTGGTGCCTAGGGATTATGTTAACGAGCCGCCCTCAATTGTCTGCGAAAGGCAAGTACCTTGCGGGACAGAGCAATGACTTTGTGAGCTTGGTTCTTTTTCAAGACGTCGAGGATAGCCTTGCCAATGTGGCCGGTGGCTCCAGCGATTGCAACGGTGACCATTATGGTAAGGTTCGAGGAGAGATGGAGGGAAATTCAAGGAAGAGTGGGAAATTGACAATGTATGCCAACTGAAAATGGAATGAAGCATTTAAGACCTGATACGGGGCTACTTGATCCCCTTAAATACCTGATTTGTTCCTAGAAAACACCGACTGTGCCGGGATACCGACGTGATGTGACTGGCAGCATCGCTTCACTCACCGCGCGATGTCGCCCAAAATGGAAGACGCGCGCGCTCATTTCCTATTTGGGCCATCTCGGCGCTCTGCATAAGCTTGGGTGACTGTATGAAGACTTCCATTCCCGCCAAGGAAAGGATTTTACCCGTGAAGATGGATTAATAATAATGGATCAAAGATTGAGTGACTCGTACGAAGTATACGTACATGCAAAGTCCCTGTCGTTCTTGTCTTGGCAGGATGGAGTCGCAACCACAATGCTGCATGGTGATAAACCAAGAAAGATGAACGCCAGCTGACCAAGTCCTGGCGCTGTGGATCGCATCCGCCAGGGGCTGCAGGGGGCTCTTGGCGCTGAAGGCTCTAAAGATCTAGGTGCTGTAGGGCTCTGACAGGTAGGTCAGCTCCTTTGACGATAGGGTTCTACGTTGCTTTGGTAGAGGCGATGTGATTGGTTTATATTGGCAACACAATTAGGAGGTAGGGTAGTAAGTGAGCAACCAAGCAATTTAGGTCACGTCTGGTGAATTCGAGCGTCAACGCGCAATTTGATTGGCCACATTCTCAAGTAGCATCAGTCCCTTATCACGCGAACATCATGAGACCTCCTGATTTTCGCTGGCCCACCATTTTCCAGCCGGCGTGCCCGCACATCTTGCGGTGCAGCGAATCGCGGCTATGTACTGTAATGTGATGTAACTGCCTTTGTACAGATTTGGCAGCCTTATTAACTTCTTGTTTCTGTGGCTGTAACTAGTAGCTTATTGACTGTATCTGTACAGTCCTCTGTGCCGTTGGCTGCAGGGGTTCTGCAGCCTGGCGCTGGTCGATTCTAACTGCGATAACTAACTGCCCTAACTGCAATATACTCACAGCAGCCTATTTACAAGACCTCATGCTACTGGTACTGCCTCTTCTTTACCCAGTTGATCTTTGTGCTAATAGGCATTAGCAGCGCTGGTCCAGGAGGCAATATAGAAAGTTACCGCTAAAGCAGCGGCGAAATATATCATAATAGAGTTAGAATTCAGTCTGTACGTAGGAAGTACTCCGATTAATTCCGTCCTTGCTGTATGGACTTCCTCAGGTTCGCTCAGGCTCGCTCAGGGGGTGCTTAGGGGATGCTCAGGAGAGCTCAGGCTTGCTCAGGGGATGCTTAGGGGATGCTCAGGAGATCTCACTCGCTAAGCAGGAGGCCAACCTAGCGAGGGAATTTTGCACCGCAAGTTTGGGAATGCATTATTTGCTGTTTCAGCTTGGGTAGCTGCGCAACTTCCTCTAAGTATAGGGCTTTCTTGGCGATGAGCAATTCGGCGGCAAGGCAGCCCGCGACGCACAGCTTCTTGTGTGCCCCAAGCTCGACTGCGATCTGCGAAACACGCGATGGAGCATCATCGGCGAAATCGAAAAGGCCATTGTCGTCTGCACCGCTCGGGCCAACGACGAAAGCCTCCATGAGGGCGAGATATTTAGTGGTCGTTGAGAGCTGGAGGCGAACTCCGTAGGTGAGGCCCTAGCCTTTGGAAAGCTGAAACCAGGCTACTCGTCACATGATGCGCAACTCCTCTTCGCACTTAAGCTTAAATGCTATCCAACCCATTTCGCAATCCTGCCCTACTCCACTGGAAGTTTAATCACTTATATAGTTGGATTGTTTTGAGGCAATCTTTCAAGTATCGGCTTATCTATTTGGAGTGACTGATGCCTGAGGATGGACGACTGCCTGACGGGAGTGGGAAGAGCCGAAGAGGTCATGGCGACAGCCGCATTGACAAAGGAGGATCGACATCCCCAACGCAACAACACGTGGAAGACCCGGGGATGTCGGAGTCACGTAACTTGCAGGCGGGCCAAGGCAAACAAGACAAAAGACGGACACGGACACGGGAGTTTCGGGCGTGTTGGAGAGGCAGTGCCGGATACGGGCGTTACGTGATGAGATAGTGCAGCGCGGTATAGTGCCGTGCAGTCAGAGGGTTGGGATGCGGTGAAGGGGCCGTGTGATGTGTGATGTGTGATTTGTGATGTGTGAGGTGTGTGTGGACGGTGGTGATAGTGGCACCGGTCAGGTCAGCTCTAGTGCCGACGCAGGCTAATGCAACAAATTAGCCCCATTTCCTGCAGCTCCGAAACGAGGCCGACGACGCTGACGACTCAGAGGCCAGATAGCTGGGCGAGCTGTGCCGGTTGGGTCAGGCAAAGCGGGCTAATTGGCCCGGAAAGGTGGGTGCATGACGGTGGCATGGCGGCATGGGATGGGCCATGAGGCATGCGGGAGTGGATGCGGATGGATGCACATGTGGATTGTGTATCGCGGATATGGATGTTGGGGCCCTTGGTCCTGGGTCCGGGATTTGGGGGCGGGAGTATTTTTAGAAACGGGAGCGAGGGACGGGAAAACCTGGACACACCTTTTCGAGACGGCCCAATCGGTCGGTCGGTTCGGTCTGGATGGAAGGCTGAGGTATAACGCTGGAGTTGAGTGGTAGGGCACAGTCGAGGTCGGCGCTTAGGTGAAGGAGGAGGCTGTGAATGGACGGTGGGGGGCTCATGGGCATTTTTGATGACGGTGAGAGCCATGGCATCGGTGATGTTGTATCCGGCGAGGCTGGGGACCTGCCGGATGAAGCGTACAATGTATGATGGCACTTTGAAGGGCAGAGGGGCTGGAAACCGTTTCTGTTCTGGTTTGGGATCCGACCCGGTTGCGAGGTGATCAGTCGGTTCGGCGCTTCATGATTCATCACCGACGATTCATGTTGGACGCGAGATGGTTCGACAAGTCTTGGGATACGAGCATTGGCAAATGCGGGATGAGTGCTTGCAGCTGGGATGTCGTCGGCCTAGCTGGACACACGACAACTGGCTGCATACCTGCGGCCTAATTAGCAGGCAATGAGGCAAGCCAGCAACGTTACTGCAAACCATCCATCCACATAAACCATTTCCCGTCCATGCGTGGCCGTGGCAGAGCAGCACAGCGGGGAGGCCAGCGGTGCAGAGGGGCAGTGAGGCTCAGCGATGTCGGACTAGGGTTTGAAACAAAACATCTGGGGCTGGCGATTGATGTGGCAGGCCGTATGGCTGTCTGGCCGTCTAGGACTTTGGGGGTCTTTGCTTTTGTTTCCTCTGTGCGGTGAGGTCACAAGAGAACAGCCAGAGACGTGTGCGTCTGTCCGTTGCGCCTGTGTGGGCGACGGTGTCTCGCTTATGGCCCGGCCCACCAGCTAACGACAAACAGGCTGCATTGTCGCCTAAGCGCAAAGCCGCGCGTGAGGGATTGATGGATCCCCCCCTCCTACACTCTGCCTGGGAAGGCGAGTAGCATCACCATGATCCGCGCTCTAGCCTGGACAGCGTGTCTCCTAGGCTAGCTCTGGTTTCACGCACGGGGTGGGGGGATTAGCTTCGAGGAAACGGCACTCGAGCCAGGACTTGGCCAGAGCTCTCGGAATGTTTTTTTGCTAGATCTAGAGGCGAGGGAGTGTGTAAGTGAGAGGAGATGATGGGGCGGGGTTACGAAGGGAATAGGAGGTTTGTTGGAGGGAATTGAAGGGAATGGATGGTGAGACTGACAGACGGCCGGCATGGGTGTGACTGCGAGAATGAAACGGGAGCTGAGGAGAGGCTCCAGCTGCTGCTTCAGCGTCTCTCATGCATGATCGACAAAGCCAAGCACACGCAGCAATTTGAAGCACCGGAGTCCAGGGGCGTTCCCTGCGCGTTGTGTTTCTGTTGTCTCGGTGTGGAGTCTCCAGCGCGAAAATCCAGCAGCCGATCCGGGCGAGGTTGGGAGATTTCCAGACCGGTTCAATGGGTGGTATTTGCCGAATGACTCTTCCGTCCGTGACACGAGGATAATCCCCGTCCTCTCTGCTCCTCGTGAACCTGGCGCACGTTGCGGACGAGATACAGCGGGCTAAAAGCGGCCTGGTGGCTGGAGGCTGGGCTGTGCACTGCAGTAGCCCGGCAGGTCGCCGCCACAGAGGCCCGTCAGTGACAACAGCGCTGCGCTCCACTGGCCGTTTGGCGGAAGGGACCCTGAACGTTGAGGGATCCGTGGATGGATTATTCCAAGTTGGCCTGGGCTTTGGGCCACGGTTCTGCAGCGCGGCGAAGAGAAGAAGAAAAAAAACCCTGATCCTTCCATCATCCATTATCCATCCCCTTGTCCACTGCGTCGGGCGGCCCCGCTCGCTGTCGAGTTAGTACCTGCGGTGCAGCACGCACAGGTACCTGTGGCCGTCCCTAACACGCGTTGGTTTTTTTTTTCTCCCCTTCCATGCCGACTTCTTTTCCATCCCACTCGTCAGCGCCCCTCCACCCCAAAACCCAAATCCCAAGTGAACACGATCTGTCTATTATTAGAACCCATCCCCCTCCCCTCCCTCCCCAAAACCAAACGCCAGATTCAGCCCCATTCGCATCGCATCCAAACCATCGCAGCGCATCGCATCGCGCATATCGCATCCACTCAGCGCAGGGCCGGTCGTCATTGCCGCTGTGCCGCCGCCGCCCGCTGTCGACAGTCGCCGTCGTGCTTCGGGGAGTCTGCGTCAGCGTTTGGACGGGGGAACCGTTATCAACCACGCAACTGAGAGGGATCGGCCGTCAGCTACAGACACTGCTTTGGTTTCCAGGCGCATTCACTGTTCGAGCAGGTGGCGCTTCCTCTGCTCTCGTCTCCCTCATCAGCCGCGTCGAAACACCTCCCGAGGCCCAGGAAACACAGTTAGAAGAAGCCAGCTCCAAAGGGACCGCTCCCCTTTCAGGGCTACCGACCACCGACGTCCTGTCCTGTGTGCGCCGGTTCTGCCTGACAGGTTCGACCAAGTAGAGGTACCCGGCCGAGCTTGGCCCACGTCCCAGAGGTACCCCATCTGCGCTACGCTCGAGGTACCGCCCCAGCCTACCACCGCAGCCGCGTGACTGCGCTTGCAACGGCCGCTGGGTCCCAATTTCCCGGGTCCCACGTCGTGCCTTGTCCCGGGCCGTCGACGCTTTTTCCTTTGGTCGCCTCTTTCATCTCGCATCTCGCTCGACCTTTTGTCCCTCGGCCATCCTTCATTCTGGCCTGCGTCTTGTGCCTCCCTCCACCTTCAAAACCCTCGACGCCGCCGCCGCCGCCTCCGTCATTCGACCTCCTCTGCCCCGTCCCGTCCCGTCTCGTCTCTCCCTCGCCCTCACCTGACACCCGCGCCGACCTTCGTCTTGCCGCTCCCGCCGAGCGTCCTTCGATACCCGCGCCCGCAGCGCACAGCCAGCCCTCACTCAGGACGTCCACCTCGCTTACGTCGCCAACCCTGGATCCTCCAAAGCGACGACGGTCGAGTCAATCCGTGTGGCGCGACGCCCAGCTACACTCGTCGACGCTCCCATCGTCTCTTCCCGCGCCGCGCTTTTGAAGGCTCAGACACTGTCGACTTCCATCCCGCCGCGTCCCTGTCTCCTCCGCCGCCACTCCGTCCCCCTCGCCCCGCGTGGAGACGCGACAGCTAGCAGCCCGTCGATCCAAGACACCCACAAGCCATCACCATGGGGCGAAGAAAGATTGAGATCAAAGCCATCAAGGATGACAGAAATCGTTCTGTGTAAGCCCTCTACCCTTTTCCCAACCCATGTCCCTTCTCGCGACTCGACGCTAACTTTGCGCGCCTTCCGCGCCTTCAGCACCTTCTTGAAGCGAAAGGGCGGTTTGTTCAAGAAGGCCCACGAGTTGTCCGTCCTCTGCTCCGTCGACGTCGCCGTCTTCATCTTTGGCAACAACAAGAAGCTCTACGAGTACTCGTCTTCTGACATGCGAGATCTCATCACCCGATACCAATACGTGAGTCTTGCGCGCGTCAATCCGCACCTACCACGGGCCTCTGCGCCCATCGCTTCGTCCACGACCAGATGAAAACTTGATATACTGACAGTTTGACAGCATGGCGGTCCCAACGAGCACAAAGGCCCCTCCGATTTCAACGGTGGCAATGATGAGGAAGAGGAAGAGGAGGCCGATGGCACTCCTCCCCACGCACCCGACGAGATGAACAACCAGATGATGCCTCCGCACTTCCACGGCCCTCAACCGCCCTTCCCTCAGATCCGACACCACACGCCCTCGGCATCACCGCCGATTGGCACCAACGGCGGCCACTTCCAACCCCATCCAGGCCACCCGGGCCACCCAGTTCAGCGCGGCCACACCCCGCAGCCCTCGATCGGATCGCGACCAGGCTCTCGAAACGACATGCGCCGGATGGGTCCCGGTCCCATGGTCTCCCAGCCCGGGCCCCCACCCGGTCCGCCGCGCATCCTGGAATCAGTTACATGCCCACGCCTCCGATCTACAACCCTCCTCCTCCTTTGATGGCCCAGCAGCAGGCGCCGCCGTATTCCTATGGACAGCAGCAGCAGCAACAACAGCAGCAACAGCAACAACATCAGCAGCAGCAGCAGCAGCATCAGCAACAGCAGCATCAACATCAGCAACAACAGCATCATCACCAGCCTCAGCCTCCTCAGCCGCCTCAACAACACCCCCAACATCAGCCTTACGCAGATGGTCGACGCTCGCCAATGCCTCCCGCCTATTCCTCGCAACCGCCTTCGCACGGGATCCAAGCACCCTCGCGCCCCGAACCGTCGCCTCAGCCAAACCACCAGCAACTGCCTCCGAACCCCCCTATACCGCACATCTCACCCCCGCCACCACAGCCCCCACAACACCCACTGGGTGAGCGCCGACTGCATGACCCCCCGCCACCTCCTCCCGTTGTACCAAAGTCTGAACCCATGGAACGACCACAGCCACCACTGCTCAATACGGACTCGGCCATCAAGAAGCTGCCGCAGCGTAAGTCGCACAGCATCTTCACGCCAATCGAGGAGAACCGGTCGATCCTATCACAGCACCTGGCCTCCTTTGCCTCCGAACCTATCAAGACGGAGTCGGGGGCGGCTGCTGCTGCGGCCAATGCTGCAAGCCGTGCACAGTCAGTCGACATAGCTGCGATAAACCGCGCCAATCATAGTACCTCATCGCCTCCCATCCCACCGCCGCGGGCCAACACTCATACCACGGACAAGACGCGAACTACGTCCATGTCATCGATCCCAGAGACGACTCTCACTCCTCCGTCAAGGTCAAATAGTCTCCAGGTGGTCGGAGGGGCTCGACCCCGAGGTCCACGCCTGACGGTGCAGATTCCGGCCGGCGCTTCAGAAGCTGGAGGGAGTGAGACGGCCGAGTCTAATTCGCCGCGAAATCCCGCCGAGACCACGACTCAACCGCCCCAACGACACAATTCTCAATCATCTCTAGTACTGCCCCCACCATCCCCGTCCGCATCGGCGCTACTCTCTGCCGGAGCAACGGGTCCTCCAAACCCATTCGCCCGACCGCCTCCCCAGCAGACTGTGAATGGCGGTGATAACACGCCGGTGTCGGCTTTGCCATCACGATTTCTCAACAACGAGTTCCTCCCCAGCCCCAGTAGCTTCTATCCGGATTGGAACTTTAGGGGAGGAGACAATAACACCCTGCCAAGCCCGCTGAACTTTGCCACACCTGTGGTTGGGTCAGGGCCGAGCTTCTTGAGAGACGACGGGCCAAATCCCCAACTCCACCCCCAACAACTTCAATTTGAGCGTCAGTACGAACAATACTGCAGCAATGAAGCGAAAAACGCCAGAGTACGGTGCCACAAACCAAAGCGAGGCAGCGGAGGCGGCAGATGCAAAAAGGGTCAAAGTTGAATGATCTACAGCCGACTTCAATATTCCTATCTGTCTGTATTGATTGATGTTCTTGCAGTTTGACGCTAAAACACCACATTCCAAGCGTTGTTTGCCTCTTTGTTATCAATCTTGGCTGCATACACGAGGGGCTGGTCTCTGGCATGTTGCTGGTGTTAGCACAGAGGCTGTTGCTTCACATTTCCTAACCATTTCATATCTATGCTCGCCATCAGAGTCACATTTTTACTTCTTTTATCCTTCCCACCTCATCTGAGGGGGAAAGCCAATTTGTTTTCGGATCTATTTTTTTTTTTTTACCTCAGAGAGGCGTTCATGAATGGTGGTGGAATTCGCTTCTCCCTCTTTGATTCTGATACCAGGATGTTTTGAAGAAGCCTGGAGGGCTCGTTTGGAAGACTTGGGTTCGCGGCCAATCCGCAGTGTGCATGGTATATCTGTGACAAGATATGGGAAATGGTTCGTGTTGGGACATGAGTGACGTTAGGTTGGGTTGCTATTTTCCGGTGTTGGGCGGGACTTGGGTAGATTATACCGGCGACGTCGATATTTCTTTTATAAATCTGTTGAGAAAAGATTGGTTCATCTCCAAATTTGACAAAAGTTTTGCAATTGGCCATCTCTGGCTTCGATTCTTTAAGCTTGACTTGAACTGATGCCCCATCAACAGGCTATCTTTGAAGAGTGATAGATGAGACTAACGAGTCCATGGTATTTGATGGCTTCGGGTCTCTACTCGGGAAGTAAAAGAACGCCCTCTGCGACTGGTGCTGCCTCGCCGGACAACAGGATTGTGGACACGCCAGTTCCAAGCTCATTCAATACCACATCCACAATGATCTTGCTATCCCTCCCAATTTCCGACCCTTGGTCACATACAAATCGATACTCGCCATTCTTGTCACCGTGCTGCAGCGCAAGGTATGCGCTCAGTGCACAATTACCACTGCCACACGCGGGATCCTCCAGGTTGATTGCAATCATGCGGACCCGAAGATTCTGGACCCTCTTGCTGCCCTCGACATGTGCGTCTTGGACGCGGTAGTACATGGTGCCGATAAATGACGGACCCCATCCCTCGTCTAGTTCGGTTACTTGGCTCTCGCTTGCGCTGACGCTGGCGAACAGCTGGGGCTGCTCGGTGAAATCGACGAGCGTGTAGGTGACGCCCTTGACTACTGACACTGCGGGATAGGAGGGCTTCATGGACGGGAATTCCGCACTGACTGCCTAGCTGGGTTGGGTCTTGACTAGATTCTCCTTTGGGGTACCGACGGAATGAAGGTGAATATTGTGGGGGATCTCTGCGGAGACAGTTTGGCCATCGGTGTCATAGCTGACTCCAACAGGTCCGGCCTTTGTCAGAAGCGTCAGTTTCGTCTGCCCTCCGGCAGACACGCCGGGAAGTAGGCTTCGGAACAGCACGTGGCCGGTGCCAATCACCGGGTGGCCCGCAAGTTCCATTTCGTTGACGGGGGTGAAGATGCTGATGGGGAACGAGCCATCATCTTTCCTGCCGTGCAGAAAGACCGTCTCGGAGAAGTTGAACTCTCGCGCGATCATTTGCATTTGCTCGGCGGACGGCGGCGGGTTCGCGGTCTTGTCGACTGCGAGCTGGCTGCCCTTGAACCTAGAGGAAAAGTGTCAAGGCTTATTAGGTACATGGAGGATAAAAATAGTGCCCCTGCGATGTGGTGGAGTCGCGAAGGAGATCTCAGATGACGTACCTTTTCGGCGTAAATACGTCAAGGGTCACTAGTGTCATTGTTAGAAGCCGTTTCTGTCTCAATGCTGGAGCAGGCAGGCTTACCATAGGGGTTTTTGTCGCTCGACATATTGATCAGTGGCAGTAAGAAATGAATCGCTGGTTCAGACAAGCCCGATATTGATGGCGAACAGTGGTGGTGGGAAAACAAGAGCAGTGGAATATAAAGCTTCCGGAATAAGTAACTGACTGCTTTAGGCACCCTATCTTACAGAGTTGGGGGAGGGGCGGCGCTTCAAGTTCGAGGTGGCGAAGTGCAGCGGAGACGATCCGAAAGATGACTCGTTTTTCTTACTCCGAATTGTCCGATGAGCACACGCCTTGTCCGAGACTTTGACCATGGACGACGCAATCCCACTAAATTTCTGTAGTGGGTCACTACGTATGTACGATACAGTCACTTGATGATAAGGCGAAGACATGATTAGAATAGTGTAATTGTCCAGTCAAATTTCATTTCCTGTGGCTTTCCATCTTGCGCCGCCTTTCATACACATCACACGGACGTCAGTCAATGACATAGAGAAGAGACAGCTGCGATTACTATCTACAATTTGCTCCCTGGAAGTATCATCCCCAGCCTGTCCCTCAAAACGGTCTCCGCTTCCCTTTCGATTCTCTGAACCAGCTCGCTGCATGTCGGAATGTCGTGGATCAGGCCAATCACTTGTCCTGTGGTCCAGACTCCAAACTCAGGATCACCATTTTCAAACACCTTCTTGCCCCGTTTCCCGTTTACCAAAGGCGCTATCTCTTCAAACTCGCCAGTCTTGCTTGCTTGCTCGACCTTCAGCGCTTCTAGTGCTACTTCGTTCTTAAAGAGGCGCGACGTGTTCCTCCATCGGCGCAGTAGAAGGACCGTGTCTGTTTCTTGGGATTGGACAATTTTCTGCTTGATGTTCTCATGGACTGGGGCTTCCTGTGTGCATAGAAAGCGAGTGCCCATGTTGATGCCAGAGGCTCCAAGGCACAATGCCGCTGCCAAGCCCCAGCCATCGGCAAAGCCGCCGCTGGCAATGAAGGGAACTTTCAGCACCTGGCGCGCCTTGCTTAAGAGGATCAAATTCGTAATGTCGTTTTCGCCGATGTGACCGGAGCACTCGAAGCCATCAATGCTCAAAAAGTCAACACCGAGTTTCTGCGCGCTCTCAGCATGACGTATGCTCGTGCACTTATGCAACACCGTAACGCCGGCTTCCTTCAGTTGCGTAATGATGGGCCCGGGAGAGTTGCCTGCCGTCTCGACGATGGTGATGCCCTCATCGATGGCAGCCTGCGCGTAGCCACGGTAGTCCGGTGGCACTACGCTAGGCAGCAGTGTGATGTTCACTGCGAAGGGGTTTGGGGTGAGATGACGGCAGCGGCGGATTTCCTCGCGCAGGGCGGCGGGAGTTGGAAAGTTGAGGGCGGTGATGGTGCCGAGACCGCCGGCGTTGGACACGGCGGATGCCATTCTGGCGGTGCCGACGTGCATCATGCCGCCCTGGATAATGGGCACTATAGGCAGAGTGAGTCTAAGCCGACAATCTGGGAACTAGGATGGTGAGGTGAGATACCCTTGATGCCCAATCGGCGTGTCAATTCCGTGGCAATGGTCATATTGCAAACGTCCAGTTGGTGAGTAGGGTCGATAGATAGGATGAGGCCTAAAGATAAGACAAGATAAGACAAGATAAGACAAGATAAGACAAAGAATAGATCAATCAAAGAGCTGCTTTGGTTATTCAATGGATAATCGCAAGCCAAGAATACACGAGATAGAGGTGATTGCCGGGCATGTCGGATATGGAAAGTCAGCCGAGGTGAACGAGTGCGGAGTCCACGCGGAGTATTCGGAGAGAGTGCGCCCCATTTCACGCCATCCGCGGATAGCGGACATTGGTTACACTCTCCGTATCCTGGTAGAATGGCATCATTTGTAACATCTTTCGCCGGTCCCAGTTTTTATGCCAATCGTAGGGCAAGATAGACATCCCGCAGGGCTAGATAGACATCTCGTAGGGCTGGATTGACATGCCGCATAGTGGGGATTGCCGGCGAAAGGCGAAGGTGATCACTCGCCCAGGGACCAGAATTACTACAAGAGTCTCCTACTTTCATTGCCGCAATATGCAAGGCTCTCCTGATAATTCGTTTTTCCCTTGTCTTTAACCTTGTCATTATATTCTCTGTTCATCCAAGACACACCATGGGGACGGAGATTCACTTAGTCGACTATCTGTTTCGGCGCCTGGCCCAACTTGGCGTCGGATCTGTCCATGGCGTCCCAGGCGATTATAACCTCACCATCTTGGATTATCTTGAAGCGGCAGGTCTGGGCTGGGTAGGGAATGCCAACGAGCTCAATTCCGGTTATGCGGCAGATGGCTACGCAAGAACCAAGGGCCTGTCCGCTCTTGTGACTTCTTTCGGCGTGGGAGAGCTCTCGGCAATCAATGCCATCGGCGGCGCCTATGCAGAAAAGGCCCCCGTGGTACACATTGTCGGGACGGCTCCTCTGGCTGCCCAAAGTTCAGGCGCATGTTTACACCACTCGCTGGGCGATGGCAACTTGAGGGTCTTTGCAGACATGTACAAGTCGGTGACGGTGGCGCAAGCGAACCTAACCGATGCCGAAAACGCTCCTCGCTTGATTGACCTGACGTTGAAGCAGTGCTTGTTGCAGAGCCGGCCGGTTTATATCGAGATTCCCACCGACATGGTCAGCGTCCGAGTGGCAGCTCCGACGGGATTGATCGATCTTACCATCCCGGGGTACAGCAAGCTCCTTGAGGGTCAGACGGTCGATAAGCTTCTTGAGAAGATTCAAAAAGCAAAACGACCCTTGATTTTGGTCGATGGTTTCGCCACGAGATTCGGCATTCGGGATAACTTAAACGAGTTCATAAGGCGCACAGCCTTCCCGACGTTGACAACACCCTTTGGCAAGAGCCTGGTGAGTGAGAAGCTGTCCAACTTCCACGGCGTCTATTATGGGCTCGTAGGAGCCCCAGAACATGCGGCGTGGGTCAAGAGTCGCGACCTGGTGCTTCACTTCGGGCCTCTCCCCTCGGATGTCAATACGTTCGGCTTCACCGCTTGTCCCGATGCCAAGACTACCGTCGTATTCGAGGCAGATAGGGTCACTGTTGGCAATGAGACTACGGAGCCTACTCAACATCATGGAATATGTATCAAATCGCTGCTGGGAAAAGTTGTGGCAGGGCTAAAAGGAGTGGAACTGGCAGCCGTCGAGCCATTCCCGGAAAACCCAGAGGACCCAAGAAAGTTGTTGAAAGCCTTGCCTACGCCAGCCGGAGACTCTATCGTTGATCAGCATTCGTTTTGGTTGCGCATGTCCGATTTCCTTCGACCTGGAGACATCATCCTTACTGAAACCGGTACATCCTCATACGGAGGGCAATCTTTCGTCCTCCCTGAAGATACAATGGTCATAAACTCTTCCATCTGGCTGTCCATTGGATATACATTAGCCGCTTCACAAGGCGTCTCTCTCGCGCAAAGAGAAATGGTCAAGGACGGAACGCGGCGCCCTGGCCGAACCATTCTCTTTGAAGGAGAGGGCAGTCTTCAGATGTCTGCGCAGGCCATTAGCGACATCATCCGGAACAGACTCGACATCACAATCATCGTCCTCAACAACAACGGTTACACCATTGAGCGGATGATTCATGGATTCAACGCCTCCTATAACGACGTGCAGCCCTGGCGCAATCTCGAAGCGCCAAGCTATTTCGGAGCTCCTAAAAATGACCCGTCTTACCCAGTGACGACACGAGCGGCTCATAATTGGGGTGAATTGGAATCGGTTCTCGCGGACCCTTTGATTCAAGAAGGTAAAGGACTGAACATGGTCGAGGTCTTTATGAGTATGGATGATGCTCCAGTGTCTCTCAAGAAATTCGGCGCTTACCTGGCGCAGAGGAACAGCACAGGGCAATCTTGACCGGGAAATACACCCAATGGCCTTTCGATAGAAGAGAAAGGTCCACTATGGCGATTGTATGTAGACATCATTTGCGCTAGAATATGATAAATCCCTCTCTTCAGTCTTCAAGACTATCAAGCGAGCCTTCTGACGTGGTGGTGTACCAGAAGTGCGGCTGCTGAAACAAGCAGATGGAGTGAGATGTTGCTAGGCATCTGAATACTCTCTTCCAGTAGAGTCTGGACACAAGCTTGCCTTTTCTTTTTGGCGGTGTACCCGGCTATGTCTGCGTTGTAGGTCTTCATTGAAACAATTTATCTTCCTTATGTACTACGTAGTGTCCGTCACCAGACTACCCACGCCATCGTCACTGAGCTTCTTTGGACTCTAAATTCAATCCCTCACGACTATGAGATTAAAGGACATATGCCGTCACATCTGTTAGGACCGTTGCACTCCGAGCGTCTTTTTGAACGAGTTGTCTTTCCAGAACACAAGGAAATTGGACGGTATTGAGTTTTTAATGGAAAATTGAAGAGTCGTAACAATCTAAGCTAGTAGCTACAAAGAATATGAATGTACAGTAGTGACAGTGCAGCCTCTCCTTCCGTAAGGATCAGCCAATGCATCTTCCGCCCATCCATCATCACCCACCACACCTAAACACCTCAACACCTCATCATGTTTCTCATCGTCGCTTTTGCGACCCTGGTCAAAATTGATCCTGGTCGATTGACAGCATTAGCTCTCTACTGGTAGCTGGCACGGTAAGAGTCCCAGTAGTTGTAGATGCGGTCCTCCTGGCCAGCGGTAAAGCCGGTGAAGCAGTCGCTATCGATGAATTAGCTTGGGTATCGAAACAGACTCGATTTACTTACTCATCAGAGTAGTCCATGTAGTTGGTAACGGGGTCAGTTCCGGCAATGTTGGGGCAAGTGTCACGTCCGATCTCGCAGTCGTAGGCCTCCTCAGACTCAGCAGGGGTATCGGCAACATAGTCGCCGTTGCCACCGCAAGTGTAGCCCTCGAAAGTGTGGTAAACTAAATATTCTGTAAGCATCTATTCGGGATGGTAATTTCAAATCAAAATCTTCAAGGTGACTTACGACCCAGCCAGTGGCCAACCTCGTGAGTAGCAGTGTGGCCCAGGTTGTACTTCGTCAGGCTACCTCCGGGAACGCTGGTGGACAGAATGACAACACCATCATAGTAAAAAGCGTTGGAACCGGCGGTAACACTGGCAGGGAAGTAGGCGTATCCAAGGTATCGGGTTCCGGGCAGGAAATAGACGTTAAGATCAGCGTAGGTGCCCTTGCGGAGCGCCCTCTTCATGGCGAGCTCAGATCGATCGTTCGCATAGTTCGAGTTAATGGTCCAGTCAGCACCAGCCTGGACGAATGAGACGTCGTGAGGAGCATAAGCGGCGTTGAGAACAGCCAGCTGCCTATTCAGGGTGGCCTGGGTAAGGTAGCCTCCCGAAACGGAGCTGGAGGTGGCAAGCACATGCCAGTAGACGTTGACCTTGATAGAGGAAGCCTGTCGGGTGGTGATCTTGAGCTCACGGGCGCTAGCCTCGCTCTTCATGAAGTCCAAGGCGACTTCATTCTGCTCCTCGGTGGGGTTGGGAGTTCCGCAAGTGCGCTTGGCAACCGTGCTGGTTGCCGCCAGCAGGGCGGTAAAGAAGGAGAACTTGAACAACATTGTACCGGATAGATGATGAAGATCGGTATTCAAGATGGAAGAGATGATGAAGCTGACACTGCTGTCTGAGCAATAGTATCAAAACTCCTATGCCGATGGCACTTATATAGTCAACTTCCCATAGCATTGCCAAGTGCAGTATTTCGTATTCTTCAACATCAGCCTTCCTAAAAGAGATGCTTTCAGCGCATAATTACAACTGCTCCAATCAAAAGAAACTATTCGACTTCGAAATCCAACCTTCCTAAAACAGACTCTCTTCGGCGCCTAAGTCCAACAGCAGCTCCGATGGACAATCCAATCAGCGACAACTGTTCCACGCTCATACTCCGGGGATCGGCATTGGCACGGCGGGAGTAGGGATCTTGCGACTGCTAATCGATGACCCCACTAGAACGACCTGCCTTGTTTGTTATCGCACATGCCAACAGATCGTCCGGATTGCCCCATTCATGGCCCGCTGAGCGGATAACAGCCTGATTCTCCAGAACGGAGGACTTTTGTTTTGTCGTCGAGTGCCAAGGCCGGTCCTTGGGTCTTAAGAGGGAGCTCCTGTGTGAGACGTCGACCTGCAGCGTATTAAATCGGTCCATTGGCCCATCAGCCTTTCGCTACGCGATATAGCGCATCATGCAAAGCAACCTTTGACCGTTTTCATCGCCTCACCTGCCAGATGTGGTATTTAATTGCCGTGTCCACATTTTCTTAATGCCGAGTGGGCCCATATATGTCCTCACTCTATTAATTAACTTGACGGTTCTCCTACTCGAAACGGTAAGTCTCAGCGACATGCAAGGATAATGCGACCTTCCTAAAGATAAGCTTAACATTAGTGTGATGGCTCTATGAACACTGTAAAAAGACAACTCTGTTGATTTACGTTATCTACGGCAGTGATAAACATTATGGAAAATAGAGGGAATATTGCACAACGGTTGGCTGCTTGCTTCGAACCAAGTGCAAGACGGAACCCGCCGCCAAATAGCTCGTATGGCCGGCCTACAGTGGGATGCACAAAGTCCTGATCCAAAGTATTGTACTGGGTATGCACCGCTAATCTGCATTACGGTATAATCTAACCTTCATTAGGGTAAAATAAAATATATTGCCATCTTAAGGGTTAGGGTTAGAGTAAGTGTAAGGATCTTTAAGCTAGACGCTAAAGTAAGGCTTAGTGTATATAAAGTAATAAAATAGATACTTTATCTTTTATCAAGTAAGCAAGCAATGCAGTACATTATTTTGGATCAGGACTTTATGCTTCCCACTGTAGGACTTTTGGTAACCCTGTCGGAGCGGGCCGCCTGTGCAATACCTCGGTTATTCCTGCAGCCTCCAATGAGTTGCTTCTTCCGGCCCGCATTGCAGGTCTGATAAAGCAAGCGTTCAGTGCACCGCTTCTATATGATTGGGCTTTGTACGAATATATCATCTAGTTTTCGTGGCTATGCAGCGTCGGGTGCTCGGCGAGATTTGACCAGAAATCTATCTCAAATTCCCAAGGATCAAAGTTGATGCAAGGACCCCAACGGTCCATATACTGAGCGGGTGGGTCAACTTGGGAGCTGAGCGTTTCTGGGCGGGGTTGGCTCCATGTCATGAGGGAATCGAGAAGACTCTGAATAGTGCTAGTAGCCCGAGTGAATAGCGCAAAGTTTGGCTCCCCAGCCTGGATTACCGCTCCTGTCCTGATCTCTGCGACAAGGACGCTTAGGTCTTGCACGAGCCTGGATCGTGAAAACGAACCTGCGCCTGTGTTGACGGTGGGATTTAAGAGGGCAAGTGAGATAATCCCTGCGGCAGGTAGACCAAACTGGGCAACCTGCCTCAAGTTAGCTTCTATCGAATGGAAAAATCCAATGTTAAATAATACCTTCCAGATGAGGGATGTACCAGAATTGACCATGCGATCCCGTAAAATGATAACCTCGACAACATGAGAGAGCATCTCTCCAGCCACAGTTAGGAGAGCTTCATCCGGCTCAGAGATCTGCCTCAGAGAAGCTAGGTGTAGGAGAAACAGGGTGTGTAAGTAGTCAAGTCGGGTACCCACGAGGAAATCTCGGGTGAAGGGATCAGAATGACAATTTCGGATGCTTGTGGTAAGTTTGAAGTGGGTCGGTAGTTCTCGCCATTGATTTTCGACTGCTGTCCTGATTGCACTATGAGACGAATCGTCAATTACTTATAACATCATCCAGCAACGACGCGACTTACCTTGCCTTCTCCACTTGATCCGGGGACAGGCGATGGCGGAAGAGGCCAAGAACGTCTTCTTTCAGCCATGCAAACCGGACAGTGCAACGTGTATCGGCCGTATAATTGATGGGCTCCAGGCGATTTGAGCCTAGATCCACCGTAGCAGAGCCTTCTCCATCTGAGGGACCCAGACTTGTCTCAGGGGCAGGAGCAGGACCCGTGTTGCCCCAAAAGTCCGATTCGTTGGTCGGAAGCTGGAAAGTGCAGTACGCTTTGGCGATGCGTGGTGGGCGTCCAAGAAATATCGCCAAGCTCTTATCACCCGTATAGACGCGGGCGAAGGTTGATTTTCTAAGCTCAGCTACGAATGGGGGGATGTTCGAAGTAGCTGCATCAATCTTTTCGTGATATCCAAGTGCGAACAAGGAACTCGCAAGATCTCCCATTCTCCTCCACGAGTGATAACCTGCGATATCAATATTAGTTACCTTGAAATAGTGACGGAATCCATTGCGACTTACTTTGGTCTCCATCAACCTGAGAGTGCACAATAAAATTCTCATACTGCAGGATAAGCTGTAGATCATTCAAGCAATCGAGTGAAAGGCAGATCTCCAGACAACAATCTCCTATATAGGTCAAGGCCCTAATGAGATCACTTCTTTGTTGATCAGTCATATACAGAGAAGGGTAGGAGTCTCGGTCGATCGCCGCCCGGCTGGCAGCGGTGAAGAAGATCCCAATTGTCTCCCAACGCAGATTATCACCAAGCATCTGGGAGAAGTAATCTTCAACCGTTGATTCTCTGTGAATGACGAAACGTTTGAGTGTATTTCGGAGCAGTAGCTTTGCCTGCTGCACCACCAGCGCGCTAGGGTGCCGGAGACCAGCAGTGGATGGAGGCAGTAGAGTGGCCATGTCCTTCGTGGCCTCTGCACAACGAGCCACGAATGGCTCCGCCAGGGGCAGATTCACCCTCTTATCCAACCACACTTGAACGAGGTTCTTCAGTCCGGGAATGTCCGTCCGGATCAGCTGGTTTAACGCGTGTGCCGCTCGGTCAGCGATGCCTTGGCCGTTGAGCATGTTGCCGGAAGCAGAGAAATCCGGTTCTTGGGCCGCGCTATCGTCATTCAAGTTGCTATTTTCTGACGCAGGCCACGAAGCCATCTCGTTGAATATAGTAGAATGGCTTGAGGAACCCAGGTACCCAGGATTTGGGTAGGAATGGGGTTGCGGCGAAGGAACTACTACAGGTACATCCTCCGCCCTCGTCGAGTTCCTGGACCCAATTAGCCGCTGAGAGTCCACATCTATTTTCCATGGACAGGTGGTAGTTACTTGGATGTATGGCTTCGCAGTTTTCTTCTCCGGAAGGGGTGATCACGATAAACGCAGCCCTCCCCTTGCCCACGATCTTGGCATCGCACACAAGCAGGCCGCTCATGGCCACAAGCAAGTTTGGCCCGCCGGCATGGTTCGCACGCAGCAAGCCTGATACTCGGCGTTCTCTGACTGGCCATGGGTGAAATGAATGTATGTTGCGAATTCTCCGTTCCGTTGCCCGAGACTCGGACAGACGATCGGCGAAGAACGTGCGCGCCAGACCGAACGCGGGAACTCCGATTTCGCCGATTTCTCCGACACTCCGGGTGACCCACATTCATACATCGTCGACTCCGAGAGCGGAATCTCTTAATCCGGTCGGAGATAGCAATCACTACGAGAGAAGCCTCAAATCGTCAAAATCCTAGATTAAAGAAAGCTTCGTCAGTGTATATTGGGAACTAGCTTGGTATAAGAAGTATGTATGTTGCTTGGTGGCTCTGACTATACGAAGGCTGGCGAAGGAAGTTTGACAACTTCCTCAGATATAGGTACGTACCGGCTGTACAGTGTGGCAGAGTGTGTATAAAGTGCCTTTCAATGCCTTTCAGCTCCTAATGAGCCCCTTAGATATTTTTAGTCTTTGACATCTAGGTAATATACTAAAGTTTACTTCTTCTAAATGAGGTTTTATAACATAACAATAAAGTGCTTATCTATTTCTTATTTTTAGGGAGAGCTTCCGTAAGGCTCTTACTGCTCCGTTGATCGGGCGTATATTGTACTATGTGGGGGCTACCCAGATACTATTGGAGTTGTCAAACTTCCTGCGCCAGCCTTCGTCAGGCACTCACACAAACACTGAAAGGGCTAATTGCGGGTCTTTGAACAGCGCAAAAACCAACCAGATACCGAGAAAGAGTGCATCGCTTTAAAATTCACACTGCCAGTTCCATCTTTTTCTGTCACGTCTCTGGGCTCCTTAGTAGTTGCAAACATCATGTTGCTGTGTCCAAGTCAGGGCCCCACAAGCGCTTGTGGGACTTCTCATCAACTTGCTGTCCGGCCCCACATTGGGCGATGTGCTCGGCTCCTTAATGGAAGGGAATGATAGGAACAGAAACTGTCTTAATACGAGAAACAGTTCTCTATGTCTGACTGTTCTTCACGATACTCAATGGCCTTGTACGTCACTCCAACTGTGTTCCTACGAGTGTCCCGTGCTGAGAGGTACCCTAGGGAGTCGGGGTTTGGTTATAGGGTAAGTGGTGTCCCACATAAACTACTAAGGCCTCAAAAGCGGCCCCTCTATTAACTAGACATAGATTTTCATGAGTTTGCTTGCCTCTGTTAACCCTGGTCAATAAATCTGTGTACTATTGAGATGCTCCGGATAATAGAGCATATCCGAAAGTCGGAAAATGTATCCGTGGTGTAGAGAACATGGACTGTTGAACAGTGATATCCGACAATACGTGAGCTCTCTAGTAGAGCGTTCCACTTTTGCACTTTACAGGTACAACATCTTATTAGAGTGTGTTCCTGCATCATGAACATACTCTCCCTGAACCTCAACCCTCAACGAGCACTACTCTGTGATAGCCTCATAACACCAGCAAGCGCCAGGAACCCGCGCATACCCGTCACCTAGATCTCAGCCAAGGGTCCTTGTTGATATCGGCCGCTCATCCGTCAACGTCGGCTGTTGATCCGGCCGTCGACCGTTTAGTCCTCTCCCCCCGCAAAGTTTGCGGGGGTGCCGCCATATCTAGCCAGATCGTCGCCCACGCTAATCTAACTACCTGGTCAGTGGAACAACGGCAATTCTATGCGGGATGAATATAAGGGTCTCGAGCGGGGATAGAGGAAATGAGTGGATAAACCAGATGACGGAATAAAATCCGGCAGGCAACGTCAAGTACATCAATAATCTCTCGGATGGTGAGATGAATATAAATATGTACCGCGTGGGAACTGTCATACTGAGTTACATTCATCCTGCAGGTTGACTTGGCATCTTCACAGTATCATACCCAACTATTCATGTTGTTTGAAAATGGGACTCTATAATTCCCCTATATTTCTACTGCTCCTCCTGCTCCTAGGAGCAGAGCACGCCCTTTGCTCACAGCGTGATAAGTGTGCCGGACTATCACAGAGACTCAAGCTCGCCAACGTTACGATACACGACACCGCTTTCGTTGCGGTAGGAACCAACCTTACATTTCCAAATGATCACCCAACTTGTACGACTAGGTCTCAGGTTGTTCGCGCGGACATTTGCCGCGTTTCATTGCTGGTAGTCACAGGGCCAAGAAGCAATATCACTCTCGACGCCTGGCTGCCTCTCGACTGGAGCGGAAGATTCCTGACAGTAGGCAATGGAGGACTGAGTGGTTGCATTAAATACGGTGATCTCAACTACGGATCCTCGATGGGCTTTGCCACCATTGGTGGCAATAACGGTCACGACGGAACCTCGGGCTCGCCTTTTTACAAGAACCCGGGGGTGCTTGAGGATTATGTCTACCGCTCTGTTCATCTCTCCGCTGTGCCGGTAAGGAAATCAGCCAGAAGTTCTATGGAAAAGAGCACACGAAGTCCTATTATCTGGGATGCTCAACTGGGGGTAGACAAGGCTTCAAGGAGGCACAAGACTTCCCCGAAGATTTTGATGGAATTGTTGCAGGCGCTCCAGCTTTCGACTTGAATGCTCTGATGTACTGGACTGGCCAGTTCTATCTTGACACAGGAAAGGCTGGGACGGCGACATTTCTCACTGCCGCCCAGTGGGATCTGGTCTATGAGGATATTCTGCGCCAGTGCGATGGACTCGATGGTCTTGTGGACGGGATTATTGAGGACCCCGATCTTTGTCAATACCGCCCTGAGGAACTGATCTGCAGTACGAAGCAAAAGAGCGGTTGTCTTACAGGGGAACAGGCGGCCACCGTTCGGGCTGTCTTCTCACCCGTCTACGGTCCTGACGGCAAATTGGTTTATCCTCGCTTCCAGCCTGGAGCAAACTCCACCGCGAGGTTTTTTCGCTGGAGAACCCCACGATTACCCAGTTGACTGGTTTCGATACGTCATCCACGAAGATCCATCGTGGGACCCTGCAACGTTGAACGTCAAGGATTGGACGGCTGTGTCCAAAAGGAACACATTCAACGCGGCGACCTGGAAGGGCGACCTGTCTGGCGTGCAGAAACGGGGGACCAAGATCCTGCACTACCACGGTCTTCAAGACAACGCCATTAGCAGTGACAACTCGGCTCGCTACTACAACCACGTTTCGCGAACCATGGGGCTCCCTTCGGACAAGCTGGACGAGTTTTACAGATACTTCAGAATCTCCGGTATGGCTCATTGCCGCGACGGAAGCGGCGCCAATTTCATCGGAGGCAACTTGCAAACGCTTGCGGAATACGACCCTGATGAGAATGTCCTGGCCGCTGTTAGATGGGTCGAGAAGGGTATTGCGCCAGAGTTCATTATGGGCACGCAGTTCGACGATGGAACTAGCTCTGGAGAGGTTGTGTTGCAGAGAAGGCACTGCAAGTATCCAACCCGCAATGTTTACAGCGGAAAAGGTGATCCCAACTCGACAGATCGGCAGATAGTTGGGATTGTGTTTAGGAGGCGCGCGTTATCTCCCTCACTGTATTTAGTTGAGATATGGGGATTCTACATTGTGAGTAGTCGAATGCCATGATGGTAACGCTTTGCATGAACATCCCGGTCTACACGTCTTCCACGCCCGGCATGATGAAAAAGAAGTTGCTGTCTCTTTATCCACGAGTAGACAGGGAAATAAATACAAATGAAGGCATAAATAATAAACAAATAAAACAACGATCTTTTCGCTAGGTATCCTTACCGTCGTTCATCTCATCATTACACATGTACATTATGAAATCATGAATCGCCAAGTCTATTCATAGTTCAGGACGCCCTTCAGAATCCACTGAATGATCCTGTTAGTATTGCGATTGACATTCCGCAATTATGAGGAGAACTTACCACTTCGCCATTGGCAACTTGACTAGCCACACGCTCCACCTCCACGTCATCCGGCATCACGAACTTCTTTCCTTCCTTCTCGACCCACCAGACCTGCTTTCCGAGAACCGTTTCGGCCTTATCGTCTTCCGACCAGGGACTTCCCGCAACAAGGTGCGCCTCGACGAAACGAAGCAGATTCTTGCGGGCGCGCTCCTGGCCGTCGTCGCCGGAGTATGCCTTCGGGCCGAGGTGCCTGTAGTCTCGCGGGTCCTCCCAAGGCTTTCGGGGAAGGGCTTCGATGGCGGAGTTGAGCGGCGCTAGGACGGTGGTATTGACGTCGAAGTTGGCGAGGAGGGCTTCGCTGGAAGGGTGGAGGCGGGCGAAGGAGGAGAATGTGGTGAGGGAGCGCTGAGTGCCGAGGACGTCGGCGATGGCGACAGAGGGTTGGTTATCGTCGCTGGCATCCTTCTTGCCGGCGTTATCATTCTTGTCGGCCATGGCGGGAAAGTGACCGTTGAGCGGGGGGCGATTTGGGAGCGGGACTTGGAGGGAGCCGCGAAGGAGTTGGGCGGTGGTGAGGGCGATGAGGGGACTGAGAAGAAGGAGAGGCTTCATATTGAAGAACCGGAAGTCGAGGTGGATTCTGACACACAATAGATGCAGAAGGCGCACGACGTTGACGATGCGGTTGGTTGGCTGATGGTTAATACGTCATGAGTGGAGGGGCAGCGAGATGCAAGTAATTCGATGTGGGCCGAGAATGAGAGTTGATCACGTGCGTGTTATCAGATTAGATAAGGAGTCTCTTATCAGTCACATTACATCTTCTCCCCAGACTTGGCATCCGCCTCGCTTGGGAGATGAGATGATCAATCATTGCAACCATCTACATGTGAAAACAAGCCAAAAGAGAAGCGTGGCTTGGCGTCAGATCAGATGATGCACGTGCAGAATCTGGGGAAGGTTGTCTCCTGTCGGATGCGGGAGGACGGCAAATGTCACAGCGGGCTGCGGCTATGTTGGGGCTTTCACGTGCTTGCAGATGCGAGCAAGGTTTCACTTTGACCCCAGATGACCATGATCAGTCTCGCATGTGGTGATGTGGTGGCAGGCCCCTTACTCAGACGCAGTAGTACGGAGCATGTCCAGCTTATTCCCCAGGTGGGATGGTGGACAGGGCGACGGCAGGGTCTAGATGCGTCGAAGCTCCAAGTGGGCGAATGGGGAAGCCAAGTGAGGAGGCGAAGTGAAGATCTGGGGAATCAGAAGCAACCGAATGACCCAAGTCAGCGGTAACCTGGAACAGGATGGTCATCAGCGTCACCATCACCGGTGATGTGAGTGGGCGAAGGGCGAGCCAGGGAGCCACGAGCGATTCATGTGCCCCTAGTTGGAGCAGTGGGCGAGCGGCAGCCTCATTCACATGTGAAAGCCTGCACGTCCCAGCACTGGAACCAAATTTCTAGATACGAGCATCGAGTACAAGCTGGACGAAAGAATCTTGACCCAATAATTGCACAAGCATTGGATTTCCGGGCGAGCACGGCGGGCTGCGCGAGAGAGCGCGTTTGCAATGGGCTGGTCATCTGACCGAGAGGTTGATGACGAGAGAACAGTCGCTGGGCCGGGCACTTGTCCGGGTACGGCGAGATGTCCGCCGAGGTAAATGATGTGGAGGCAGAGAGGAAATTGTGGGGAAAGTTGGGGAAGAGAGGTGAGGGAGAGATGCGGACAGATGCGGACCGATGCGGACCGGAGGATGTATTCACAGAGCGCAGAAGGAGAGGGTGAATAACGAGTAAAGCAATGGAGAAATAAACCGAGAAAAGGAGTCCCCTCTTCCATCCCCTCATGCTATTCTCCAGCTTCTCCTCCTCCTCCTCCTCCTCCTCCTCTTCCCTCCCAACCTCGACTTCGGGGATGAAAACCAGCGAGCTTGCCCCATCTGCGGTTCTGGGAGCCAGGGGCCAGAGACACTAGACGTCGCTGGCCCCCACAATTCCCCCATCTTCCTCGTCGCGGCGGGTGGGGACCTCGGCACGCGCAGCGAAAGAGCGGCGGACGACCAAAGAGGGCGTCGGCTGGATGGCCGGAGCGGTGCCCATCCCATGGTATGGTGCCATGGTGCTCTGCTGCTCTGCGCAGTGGGACTTGGGGCACGCGGCTTTTCGGCGTAGCTGGCCGCGAGAGGGCGCGCTGGGATATGGGCTTGCGCGGGAACAAGCTGGGAGAAGTCAAAATTGGGGTTGGGGAGGAGCGTCTGGGGAAGAGAACTATTCTGTATTCATGTCGCAACGTTCATGTGTGTATTCCTCTTTGCAGAGCGGGCGTTTGTGTGGCCGTTGATCCTGGCACCATGACGGATTGAGCATCATCCCATCCGCCAGTATCCGTGCCTGAAGCCCCCCCCCAACTTGCCTGCGCTAACCAGCCCACCGCTTCCGGGGAACGGAACTGTGCTGAGCAAAGGCCGGCAGCTGATTTGTGCCTCCCGTGCTTTCCTGACATCAGTGGGCCAGTCCTCCATTTGTTCTTGGGGGTTGCTACAGCGAGCGTCCCCCCGGACCGTGCCCCCTACCAGCGCTGTGAAAGCTCGGGTTGACAGGGGACCGAGGGCCACCCCATGCACCGCAGCGCAGTTGCAAAGTAGCTACCTCGGCACGCCGCCGTCATTCGAGCTCTTCCCAGCGTCCCTCGGCGTTGTGGGCGTTCGGTCGCATCGCATTCCATGTCGTCGGGGCCCGTCACACGCCAAACTTAAGACTCGCTTTCCTCCCACTCCCCCATATCTGGCGCGCCGGAAATCCTCTTTTGTCTTAATTCTTTTCTCATTCTCATCCTCTCTCAACCCGCTCTCAACGCCCTCCCCGCGCGCTTCGCCTCTTGCCGTACTCTAGCCCGTCCGTTTGCACTGTCTACGCCCGTCTCGTCGCCGCAGACGCCTCCATCCTCCATCCTCCTCACAACCAGAACGAGCACCATCAATGGCTCCCCGCATCATTGTCGTGGGCGGCGGCCGTAAGTTTGCCTCCCTATCTTGCACAGACTCTCCGGCCGTTTGGCATGTGGTTGTCTCTCGCCTCGCTGTCAGGCTGTCGTTTTGCGACGACTGCTTGGGCATTGGGGCATTGGAGTCGCTCTGTCGCAATTCATATCCCAGTGAACCTTGGCTGACCATCTCAATACAGTGTCCGGTCTGTCAGCTGCGCACACCATTTACTTGGCCGGCGGCAACGTCGTTGTCCTCGATAAGCAGGGTAAGTTCGAATCCCTTTTTCCACGTGAACATTCCCAGCTTGCCATGAGTCGCAAATCTCGGCCATCAGCCGTCAGCCTCGCCGCTCAACCACGCTCGGCACTGCACTCTCCCGCGGATTGACATGTGCTCACATGCGTCATCACAGGTTTCTTCGGCGGCAACTCCACAAAAGCCACCTCCGGAATCAACGGTGCCCTCACCCGCACCCAGGTTGAGCATGGCATTCCCGACAGCGTCCAGAAGTTCTACAACGACACTCTAAAGTCGGCCCGTGACAAGGCCCGTCCCGACCTCATCAAGGTCCTCACCTACAAGTCCGCCTCCGCCGTCGAGTGGCTGCAGGACGAGTTCAACCTCGACCTCACCCTCGTCTCCCGTCTCGGGTAAGTTGATTCATTCCTCTGCCTCGTTATCCGGCATTGAAGCATTGAAGCTGACTCCATCCTGTAGTGGTCACTCCGAGCCCCGAACCCACCGAGGCCATGACGCCAAATTCCCTGGTATGGCCATCACCTACGCCCTGATGCAGCGCCTCGAGGAGCTCTCCGAGAGCGAGCCTGGCCGTGTCGAGATCATCAAGAAGGCCCGCGTCACCAGCCTGAACAAGGATGGCAACTCCGTCACTGGTGTCACCTACGAGTTTGACGGCGAGTCTCACTCCATCGACGGCCCCGTCATCCTCGCTACCGGTGGCTACGCCGCCGATTTCACCGAGACCTCTCTGCTCAAGAAGCACCGCCCCGACACCTACGGCCTTGCCACCACCAACGGCACCCACGCCACCGGTGACGGCCAGAAGATGGTCATGGCCATTGGCGGCAACGGCATCGACATGGACAAGGTCCAGGTTCACCCTACTGGTCTCGTCGACCCCAAGGACCCCGGCTCCAAGTGGAAGTTCCTTGCTGCGGAGGCCCTCCGAGGTGAGGGTGGTCTGCTCCTCAACTCCGATGGTGACCGGTTCTGCGACGAGCTGGGCCACCGTGATTACGTCTCCGGCATGATGTGGAAGGAGAAGGAGAAGAACAAGTTCCCCATCCGCCTCGTCCTCAACTCCAAGGCCTCCAACACCCTCGACTTCCACACCCGCCATTACTCTGGTCGCGGTCTCATGAAGAAGATGACCGGCGCGGAGCTCGCCAAGGAGATGGGCTGCACCCCCGAGCACCTCCAGAGCACCTTCAAGACCTACAACTCCATCGCCGACGGCAAGGAGAAGGACCCCTGGGACAAGAAGTTCTTCCCAGCGTGCCCCTCGACATCAACGACGACTTCCACGTTTCCGTCATGGAGCCCGTCCTGCACTTCACCATGGGTGGTATCGAGATCAACGACAAGGCTGAGGTCCTCAACCAGGACAAGAAGCCATTCGACGGCCTCTACGCCTGCGGTGAGTTGGCTGGTGGTGTCCACGGTGCCAACCGTCTTGGTGGATCGTCGCTGCTTGGCTGCGTCGTCTACGGCCGTGTTGCCGGTGACACTGCCAGCAACTTCCTGTTCCGACAGGCCCTTGAGGGCACCGCTGCTGGCTCCGCCGCCGCCCAGCGTGTCGGCCAGATCTCACTGCACCTCGATCCCAACGCCCCTAACCGCGTTACCGTTGAGTGGAACACCGCTGGGGTTGCTGGTTCCGGCCCCCGCCGCCTTTGCTGAGCAGGCCGCTTCCGGTTCCGCTCCCGCAAGTTCGGAAGCCCCCAAGGCCGCTGCCAAGGCCCCCGAGCCCAAGGTGTTCGAGGTTCCCGAGAAGGAGTATTCCATGGAGGAGGTTGCCAAGCACAACACCAAGGGCGACCTGTGGGTTGTTGTCAAGGGCGTCGTCCTGGACCTCAGCAACTGGCTCGAGGAGCACCCCGGTGGCGTCCAGGCCATCCTCAACTTCATGGGTCGTGATGCGACCGAGGAATTTGAGATGCTCCACGACGACGAGGTCATCCCCAAGTATGCCCCCTCGCAGGTCATTGGCCGCGTCCAGGGCCAGGATGTCACCCTCGAATTTTAAGTTTGTAGTCGCGAACTAGAAAAGTACCGACACCTGCTGGCGAGGCTGGGGGACACACACAGACGATGTGATGAGGAGATGCGTTGTGTTTGTAGCTCGTGCCCAAAAAGGGCTATGGACCATGGACCATCAAGGCGTAAAAGGATTTTGTATTGATAGGTTGGGATGCATGCCAATTGTTGCGAAGACTACATTTATTTTCTACCTTCACCATAACGTTCCATGACCTGCAGTGACTGTCGTGACTGTGATGGTACCATCTCGAGGTACGGCAACGGGCTGTGAAATGAAACGAAACCGAAGCCTGTCTGTCGTCTCAGCCGAGGTAGCCACTCCTTCTATTTGTTCTCTTCATCCGTAGCCAAGCAGTTACCCGAGGGGTTGGTGGACCGGTGAACAAGTCTCAGGATGGTCGCACGGGGGAGGGATGGGAGCTTCTGGAAAGAGGACATAGTGTCATTTCAACCATCCAGTGCGCGAGATGGGAAGGGACTGAGGCTGTGGAAAGCAGGGAGGGATTGGGCGATTTATCGAGAGGCTGTATTTGAGTCGGATGAGCTTGGCGAGGAGGGTACGGGCCAATAACACGTGAAGCTTTGTCTCTCGTGTCTTGGTTAACAAGAGGTTGGTTGGCTGAGGTCACACAGCTCGGTTCGCCTCGTTTCGCTCGGTAACGTCTAGGCGAGTCAAAGAAGAGATCAGAGCGCGCTTGTGTGTTACTTTAGACAGTTCCAGTTACGACGACCATCTTGGCATCATGAACTTCTTTGAGCTGACCAGTCCTCCCGTCTTCCTCACCGTTGGGTATAGGTGAGTGTGCACAAATAGCGAAGATCCAGCCAAGCATCCGTCGGCTGTCAAAGCGGCTCCCGCCAAGCTCCCGCCTATGTTCGCGGACGCCGAATGAGAGCAAAAAAAGAATGAATGAATGTAGGTGAAACCCGACGCGTACGCAGAGCGTGACACGTTGAGGCACAGAAGCCGGTGGCAGGACTAGGCTCAATCATGATGACATGCCAGGTGTAGTTGGGCAGACTGTACAAGGAAGGCAACCTGTGATTATTCCAACGTCGGCGATAAGACTCAGGCTGAAGCAAAGGGTCCTTTGATGTCTCTGAGCATGGACGGAGGTCCCGACCTAGCCTACTATAGGGAGAGGGCCCAAGAGAGTGAGAGCCGAAAAGGGAAGCATGTGAGACCTGACAAGGCTTGGCGATCGCCGTTGTGAATCAGGATGTTTGGACGAGTGGGTCGGCGATTTGGGGACTTTAGCAGGAATGGGCAAGCTTGGCCCGAGATGGCCTTTTGAATTGACGGGTTGGAAACATTTTTAGGGATGCTAGGAGAGTGGATTGTGTTTTACTTTTCGCGGTAGGTGAGGAGGGTTGTTGGGGGGGGGGGGGGGTTGACGCACGGCAGATGGACAAGTGGAGGCGTGGATACTCGAGTGTTCAGATAGTCTGGTGGGCACATTTGTGACATCACGGCGAAACAAGCGGGCAACTATCACGCGTCCCGAGCGGTCGTCTAGGTAGTCGCTGTGTCTGGATGTGAACCGCCTTGACGAGACTACAGTAGTTTGCAGTCGAAGAAGAAAGTCGGGCAGGCTTGCTTACACAACCCTACACAACCGACATGGCGGCACGGCCTGCAAGGAGAAACTCAGCAAGACAAGCTCGAACCAGCCGGCAGGCAAACAGGCGGGAAGGCCTAAGCAACAAGTAAAGCCAGTCGAGAGAGAAGGTGGCCTGACAATGAACGGCCGAGCAAGCGGCGAATGAGACGACCGAGTTCGGCAGCACAGATCCATTTCCCCCTCTCGCCAGCCCGGACTCCGAAGACTGGGGGGCTGGTTGGGCTGGGGGCAATGAGAGGGAGGAGAGGAGCCCGGAGGTTTTTTTTTTTTTTTCATTTATTCCCTTTTTGCAATTTTTGCTTGGACAGAGCTCCGGCAAGCGAGCGGGATTCGCCAGCCACCTGGGACGCAGGCAAGCTCCTTGAGCTTGGACGGTGTGTTCGCAGCCGAACCTGTCTCAGATTGCAGAATGCGGGATCTGGGCTGGTTTCGGAGGTTTGGTGGTTAGTGGGCCGAGCCGACTGAATTCGGAGGTGGGTGCTGGTGCAAGGCAGAAGCAGATCCGGATGCGATGTGACATTGAGGCTAGATGGATGGACGGGCGGTGATGTCGGTGGTGGTGGTTTTGATGACTTACACTAACTGCTCTTCAGGATTATAGTACAGCGCTCTGAGTTATATGCGCAGGTTAAGATGTAGGGTCCACTCCGTTCTCGGTGAGATATGAGCAACGAATTAGAGAAATATTAAGAAAATAGCCTTATTCATACAGGTTATTGCAGCACCATCTCATGGCATCGCTTCCGAAACCAATCACATCACCTCGGCGGTTGGGCCCAAGCAAAATTCATCCAGCAATGGCGTAGCGGCACCGCGCCATCGTCACCCCGCAAATGGCACATCCGCATCCGCATCCGCATCCACATCCGTACCCTGGCCCGCGGCACAGTGTTTATGACCAGCCGAACACACTGTGGCTGTTCCCTAGGGACAAGTTGGCTTGTGTAAAAGTACAGTAACCCAGCCTAGCCGGCCACACACAAGCAAGCAGCCAACAGCCCAATAGTCGCATGACCGTCACCGTCACTGAGCTCCAACCGTCCTCCTGCACCGGGCGGGCTTGGCTTCGAGGCGTCATAATCACCAGAGACGCCGCGACGAGGGGGTTTCGAAAGCGCCACCGCGGCCCAAAGGAGATGAACAAACAGGTCGTTGTGATGGGGGACGAGAGGGGGGGCTTTTTTCGGCCTCATGTCTCTGATGTGTCTGTCTCGTTCCCCGATGGGTGATCGACCGGACCCTTTTTTTCTTTTGCCAGGGATCAAACAGCGTAACATGATCTGACCGGGCGAGAAGAGGAGAGGAGAAGCAGAGTGGTGGAACCTCCGCTGACAATAGCACACCGTGTTTGCCATGGCGCTCGGAGACGGTGGGCTATTCCAAGACGAACGTTTCCTGCTTCTCCTCTCCCACGGCGTCGGGATTTGGGTTCTAGGTACGGAGTACGGATACGAAGTACCCTCTTATGTGAGGCTTGAGGTTGTCTTGGGCTTGCGACGAGGAGAAAGAGGAAGCCGCCGTGTCTCGCCGCGTCGTGCTCAGGCCGTGTCGGGGCGTCATCCGTCAGCTGCCTCCTCGTCAGCCCAGTCCAGCCTCAAGCCGCCGAGGACGCAGTCGAGAGGAGATGCTTGCACATTGTTCGCGGAATACTTCCTTGTCGTACTTTCGCATTCGCACTTTCGTAATCACCACCTCGCACAAAGCAAAAGGGATCAGTCAGCTTGGTCCTTTCATCACACTAGCGACGCCATCTGAACTCCCGAGTGGTGAAGGCATGAACGGAAGTACCGGTACCAAATTCCACCCGCCTTTTCTCGCTTTCTCGCTCACAGGCCGCTCGCTCGCTCGCCCACCCACTCACGGCTTGCATCGCTGGTGCGTCTTTCCCCTGCCTGGTCCGGTCTGGGGCAGTCTGGAGACGGTGCTAGCCTGGGAGACGGCACCACGCGGCCCCAGAGTATTGGGTACTCGGCTGTTGGACTGGCCGGCTGTCACAGCGCAAGTCGCCGCTACGGTGGCACACAAGTGTTCACATGGGGCGCCAACCGAAAGCCAGGGGCCGGCCTTCCGGGGTAGCCGCTGCAGCATGGAGGCACCACCGTTGCGCGTGCTGACAGTGTGGGATTGTCGAGGCTTGGACTGTGCCTCGCCGTATCATGGTCGAGTTCACTCATGCTCGCTCTCGTCTCCATGCTCCGTGCTATCGATAGACGAGTTCGCGTAACTAATTCCAAACTCTCTTTCTAAGCATCCTCTTCCTCGCTTAATTTAGTCCTTTCTCTTCCACAGGGACGTCTCCGTATATCCATCTGGGTATGCGGCTGCTCTACAGGGATGGCCCTCCAGGCAACGACTGGCATGTCGAGATATCCTCTTCCCGCGACATGGCCGAGGCCTAACCACTGGCTCGATCCCTTCCCTTGAGACCGCTGGCGACGATCTTGACCTGTGCTCTTGGGTCCCTCGTAGGCGACGCGGAGGGAGAGAATTGTTGGCGGTCGGAGCTGCTTTCAAGAGTCGAGGTGAATCAGTTTCAGATTCGGTGCACTTAGATGGACGGATGGTCGAGGCACAGCGTCACTAGCAGTAGCGAAGAAAGAAAAAGAAGGAAAAACGGACAAGAAAAGCGAGGGGAAATGAGCCAACCCAATTGCAGCAAAGCCATCAGCCATCAGCCATGGCGGTGGTCATGTACTATGTAGTTGTACAATGCCACGATACAGAGCCACACGTTACTTGCTGGATGGCACAGGCACACAGACACTCAAAGACGCCCAGAAACGCAGCCACACAGACAAGCCAGGGCCCGAGCCTACCACACACTGTGCTTCTGTGCTTCCGACCAGGGGACGCCGCAACGCAGGAGGATCAGGCCCCGGTAATCCTCTTCCAACGGTGACCGGGGGGGAAGAATACTCTGGAGTCGACGCAACCCCCCGGACTGCCTGCGACGCTTGACCACTGAGACCTCGCTGAGACCTCTATTAGTGGGCGGGCTCCGCTGGGGCCCTTGTTACGTTCGGGTGCCGGTACATCGAGCACCCTGCGGAGGTGGCTTTTTGCGAGTGTGCTGCGTTGTGTGTGTGTGTGTGCAAAGGGCCAGAAGCCTAGAAGGAGAGCCCACTGAGGCGTCGCTGAGAGTCACCCAGCGGAGCCAATCACCCGGAGCACGCTGGCTCCCCACTGTGCCGATCCCTTCCGCTTTTTGCCTCCTGACTCGACCCAGCCCGTTTCTGTGCATTCGCCTCCGCCTCCGCCATTGCCAACAGTACGGGCTGCATACAGCAACGAGTCCTCCTCGCTCACTTTGACGCCATGGGAGGAGTCAGAGATGCTCTTCTTCTCTCCCACTTTCCACTTCCCAGCAAACAAGTCCCCTTTGGCAAAAGTCCGCACTTTGTCCAAGTGGGGAGAAGGCCCTCACTGGTGTAACCTGTGCCGTGCACCCGGTGTTCCGCGACCGCATTAGCGCAGCACCCAAACCTCCCTCCCGTCGCCAGCCCTCCTCCAGCCCTCGTCGACACCACCTACCTAGCCCTGTGCGGCAACGCGTGTACTTCGTACTTGCAGGACTGATACAGTGCAGCTCGCAGCGCCCTAGCGCCTGGGCGTCCAGTGAGCGTTCGCTGGGCGTTCCGCTGGTGTTCCCTGGGTGGCTCCTTGCGGGCTCCTTGCGGGCTCCACACCCACCCGTGGGCCGCCCTCCAAACAAGTTGAACCACCCCCCCCATATTATCCACCTGGAACCGCCCAATGTCAATGTCCCCGTCCCTCTCAACCCTTCACCTCCACCAAAACTGGCCGACTCGGAGCCTCTCAGGCGACGCTGCTGACCCTGGATTGACGTCGCAAACACCGACACCATGGCCATTGCCATGGGCTGGCAGAAACCCGACAATGTCGCGGGCTCGTCGGCGCCGGCCATCATGGTCGGCCTCTTCGTGGCCTCGGGCGGGTTGCTGTTCGGCTACGATACCGGGTAAGACCATTCCCTCCTTGTCCCTTGTTCGCCGTGCATTCTGTATTCTGCGCGCACCGCCCACCCCCCGGCACTCGACGACGACCGACGACCTGCGACTGCGACGACGACGGAAACGACGAGCACGATGGCTTTGGATGGGCGCACGGTGGGCCTGGCGATGACATCGATAAAGGGCGCGCTGCGGTGGCGACCCACGACCACGACCACGACCATGTTCGCGATGGCCTCGCATGCCGCAACCGACGGAGGGCCCCGGCTCGCAGAGAAACACAGGATCGGAACCTGTCAGAACCATGGAAAAAAGACTGGAATACGCAAGAGGAGGACTCGACCTCGTTTTTTCCGCAGATACCACGCCGATCCATTCGTCCCGAGGCGCATTCGATTCTTTCCCTCAACTCCATCATACCATCACATCGCGTCATGCTACCGACGATACACGAGGCTAACCGACGTCCGTCGTCACTCTCTAGGGCCATCAACGGTATCCTTGCCATGACCGAGTTCAAGGAGCAGTTTGGAACAAAGTGCTACGACAGCAAGCACAAGCTCGAAATCTGCACCGAGGACTCGTCCATCATCGTCGCCATCCTGAGCGCCGGCACCGCCCTCGGCGCTCTGCTGGCGGCCCCGGCCGGCGACTCGCTCGGCCGCCGCAAAACCCTCCTCCTCGCCGTCGGCATCTTCTGCATCGGCTCCATCTTTCAGGTCTGCGCTCAGGCCACTGATATGCTGTTGGCCGGAAGGTATGTCGCGCTTCTCCACTCAGATAACCACTGGCTAACCACTCCTCTAGATTCCTTGCCGGTGTTGGTGTCGGCGGTGTATCCGTTCTGGTACCTCTCTACCAATCTGAAATGGCACCTAAATGGGTCCGAGGTACTCTAGTTTGTGCATACCAACTATCCATCACAATTGGCCTTCTTGCCGCCTCCATCGTCAACATCATCACCTCACGTCTCGACAACTCATCAGCATATCGCATCCCCCTCGCTCTTCAACTCGTCCCCGCCCTCATCTTGACCGCTGGTCTCCTCCTCCTACCCGAAACTCCTCGCTTCCTAGTAAAAAAGGGACGACATGAGGAAGCCGGCCTCTCCCTCAGCCGATTACGACGACTCGACATTACCCATCCTGCCCTGGTAGATGAGCTGCAAGAAATTGTAGCAAATCATCGCTATGAACTCACTCTAGGTCCGGATAGCTACAAAGAGATTTTTGTTGGATCTCCGCACCTTGGACGACGTACCTTTACCGGCTGTGGCCTGCAGATGCTTCAGCAACTCACGGGAATCAACTTCATCATGTACTACAGCACATCCTTCTTCGACGGTGCTGGCGTTGAGAGCCCATATACCAAGTCGCTTATCATCAACGTCATCAACGTGGTGTCCACTCTTCCTGGGTTGCTTGTCATTGAGCACTGGGGAAGACGGAGACTCTTGATGATTGGTGCCCTCGGCATGGCTGCGTGCCAGCTCTTAATGGCATCCTTCAACACCGCCACAGGGGATGACATGAAAAAGATATCACAGACTATCTTGGTCACCTTTTGTTCAGTCAACATCTTCTTCTTCGCTGCGTCATGGGGCCCCGTCGTTTGGGTTGTCACATCCGAAATCTATCCCCTCAAAGTCCGAGCCAAGGCCATGTCTGTATCCACCGCGTCTAATTGGGTCCTGAACTTTGCCATTGCCTACAGCTCTCCCTTCATGCTCGGTGACGGGCCCGGGGGTGCTGCATTCGGACCCCAAGATATTCTTCATCTGGGGTGCGTTCTGCATCTTGGCCGTTTTCTTTGTATGGTGCATGGTGTACGAAACCAGCAAGATCAGTCTAGAACAGATTGACGAAATGTACGAGCGGGTGAATCATGCGTGGAACAGCAAAGCATTCCAACCGAGTTGGAGTTTCCAGCAGATGCTCGACGAAGGATGGTCCCCTAGCGGCCAGCCGCCAGTCGATCACGAACTACAAACGACGACGACTGCATCGAGTGCGGACACGACGCTCGGCGACGGCGATTCATCATCAATCACCGTGCATAATTCGAATAGCAACAGCAACACAGCGTCAAACGACCAGAACAAGGCCCCCCCTGTCATGGCGAATGTCGACTTCAGCTACTAGGTCACGCGGCTCGTGCTCGAATCTCTTTGTCTATATTATGTGTCTTCTGGCCCTCGTGTCACATAGGGAAATCAGCGATGGAGTTACGACGATGTGGAGTTTCGAGGGGTTCACGTGCATTTTATTTCCCAAGCTTTTGGTCTTGTTTTTTGTCTCTTCTACTCTTTATATCCTATACGTCTTGTTTTTTATATCGGGATCTTCACCACCCATCGGGACGGGTTCACTCAGGGAATACGGGTACTTGGTAAGAGGACTGGATACCACACTTATCTTTTTCGAATTGAGGTTACCGTCGTTTCAGGGATTTGTTATGCCGTCGATGATTGGGAGCCCGGATACCCCCGTGGGCAGCGACTAATTGTCGGGGAAGAGGTATGGCGGCTGGTTGACGCATGGGCGACGAATTTTCGGGTAACAGACACCTCATGCCATGCTATAGTGTCTGAATACCTGTTCAAAAAATACACAGCATTCTTAAATACCCCTGAACATGTCTTGCTCCTGGTCCCTTCTCCTCGACCTTTACGTGTTTCTGTCAAACCACAATCCAGCGGCAAAAGTGTGGGTGCCCATACTAACGCTGTATGGATTGTGGTATATAGCCTCGCCTTTGAACAGTTTCTGATTCGGGTCAGCTCCTGTATGGCGCAACCCTCGGTGTCATCAGCTGTCTGATGCTTGACATGGGACATGGCCTTGCTTTTCAGGACTCTCGAGCCGACATATGAGTTCCAGTCGTTTGTGGCCAAGCCCAGGTTGCAGCCTGGGCTGGTTTGTTGGAGATGCAGAGTCCAGTCTCAATCAACATCCCGAGTGTTCTGAACATCAGAACATTGTATCCCAAGGAGTTGTTCTTGCTTCACTCTACTTCGAGAGGACTGTTCATCAGAAGATAAAAGTTTTCTGCTTTCCTTGTCGACTGGGAACTTTCTCTCCTTTTTTCTTCTCCATCTATGGATACTGAGCCACTCTTTCCACGGGTGTAAGCCCAATCCATCTACTGAGTATTCGACAGACCCAACTTGAACCATAGGAGACCGCATTCATTTCCTTCATTATGGGGACTTACATCCCTGTGAATGCGGTCCATCCGTACTTGATCAACCTCATTTGTCGACAAACGGTGTTTCCGGAAGGAAACCTTGACGACCTGTCGGATGGACAACTGGCCAAAGCCATTGGCCTTGCTCTCTCTCGTGCCGACAAGTACGAACAAAACTTCATCTTGTCTCTCATTATGAGTGACGAGGAAGTCGCTGTTCAGGGCCTCCAGCACCCAGATGTACAGGATATGGATCTCCAGATCCCCCTGACGGCTGGGGAGAGACTTGCCGCCCTACGACGAACGCCTGTGCCAGATGCCCGGGATGAGCTCGCGCCGAGAAACGTCGGGACGTGCATCATCTGTCTTGGACCAGGCCAAATGACCATCCCAGCACCATGCCAATGTGTCTTTTGCTTTGCCTGTCTTCGGGAAACCATCCGCACCGGCCTCCGTTCTGAGCTGGACTTCCCGCCTCGATGCTGCGCGCCCTTTTTGGAAGCGACCATCCGCTCCGCCAACCGTCCGGCTCTCATCCATCTCAGCCGCCAGCTCGCCTCCGAGGTGGCCGTCCCGCCTCCGGAGCGGCTATACTGTCATCACATCGAGTGTGCCATGTATATCCGCCCAGAGGCATATGGGGAGTGCCTGAGCTGCGGAAACCGGACGTGTGAAAAGTGCAGAGGACCGGCCCACGAACCCTCGGAGCAGTGCTTGGACGAAGCGGACGGACCTGCTGAAGATGTTTAGGCAACTATGGATCAGAATGGCGTCGTCAATTGTCCCCAGTGCGCAAGAATGCTGTCGCTGCTGACTGGATGCAATCACATAACATGTGTTTGTGGAGCAGAATTCTGTTACCTCTGCGGAGAGCACTGGCCGAATTGCGATTGCGAAATGTACGAACACCACGACCAAATGCTGAGCATCCATCTTCGACCCGGCCGGAAGCCCGAGCGGTGGAGGCGCGAACGCCGCGTGGTCCCCGTCCCGCCGGGCCTGTGTGTGTTCCATACCATCCCGCAGCTGAGACCGGCGCCGGGTGAGCAACCATTGGCGTGGCAGATTCCCCGACGAAGGATGTTCGAGCCGGGACGACGGGCACCGAGAGCGAGAGCACGCGGTGGATCAATGCCCCAGCATACACCAGCACCGGAACGACTTGAGAGACCGGTCCAACAGCCAGCGAGAGAGATACCTGTTGAGAGACCTATTGAGAGGCCTGTTGAGAGACCTGTTGAGAGACATGTATATATGCGGGCGTCGGAGCCGATGGACGCTCGCAGACCTATCGACAGGTGGGCTACAGCGCCTGCTAATCCTCAGGAACTCGTCAACGGACGGATTGTGGACAACACTCAGAGGGCCATCAATAGATGGGCCGTGGACCGGATCCTCGCAACTACGGAACAAGCCAACACCGGGAGAATGATCAGCAGACGGGCTACAGAGCCAGCTAATAATACTACGGGATCGATCTTCAGACCATTCGTCAATGATATGCGAGACGCTCTCCGAGAGATCGAGGAAGAGACGTTCACACCTCAGCCGACGCTCCTATAGGCATTCCAGAGGGCCTGATGGAGTGAACCCCGAAGGACGCAAGAGATTGAATACCCCTCCGGAACAATGATTCTAGTGCAATCGAGACGACAGTCGGGAATTGGTAGAGGGACATTTCAGAGCGGAGTTTGAGGCGCTAAAGCTGGCAAGGCCAAGCATGAACCGCGTAAAATGGGTTAAGTGTGTATGTCTTTTCATGGGGGATTTCTGGGACATTTCGACTGGTCTCCCAAAGAGAACGAGGGGTTTTGGATTGGATTATTGGACAAAAGTTATCGTTCTGGTGTTTTAGAAGAATGCGCATTTTAGCACTTAGTGTCATGGTGTAAGCCATTGGCGCCGAGTACAATATTTTGTTCTTGGAACACTCAATGAGACATGCATGTTCTTTAAGTAATTTTTCTCGACTTCTTTAAATCTTTTGACTTTTTTAGCGGCACCTTCGGAAGTAGCCCATTGACGCCGTGTCGAGCATCGCCGAATCTTTCCCTCACTTCCCAATCATTCTCCAGTAGACCGACGGACGAGGGGCGGAACACCACTCATGGGAGGATTTCAACCAGCTTGCCCTTCGTTCGTTCTTCTCAGTGCATCCCAATTCTCCCTTCTAGTCACAAAATTAGCCGGTGTCCAGGATATTGTGGTATTCCGGGGCGCGGCAACGAACTCCCCTCCTTCCCCATTGAACACCCAGACTACCAGGGTAGGGGTGTCATCAAAGAAAGCGTATGTCAGAACGTCGGGAGTGGAGTAAATCAGATGGTAATCCATTCCTGCACATTCCACACCCATCATACGGGTTCAGCTGATTTCACGGATTTCATGTTTGAGAATTAATTTGTTTGGGTTCTAATTTGGGGTTCCCCTAATTTAAGGGCAATAAGGTGCTGTAGAATGTCAGGGGCTTGTGACTTCGGTACGGTTTGGCTCTCATCCAGAGTAGGCGGATCACGACGTGAACGGACCTCAATATGTGTACGGAGACGTTTCGCCTGTAACTGTAGCACGGGACCTTATTAGAATATTGACTGGAAATTGCAGAATAAACACTATGTATCTTAAGAATCTAACGACTGGCAGAAAGAAACTCACTTACTCCATCCAAATATACTCAACATGTGATCCTGACAATAGTAGTCGAAAATCGGAGGCTCCTGAATCAGCTCTCCGCAGCAGGCCACCGGAGGCGTGCACTCGGCCTTACCTTCCCAGGATTGCCCATGTTCGAGAAAGTAGGCGTGAAGAGGGTTCTTAGGATCCAAGCCTGACCGGCTACAGTATGTCATGATGGTGTACCAGGGGCATTCGCAGCCTTTGGCGGTGCACATGGTCTTCTGAATGCGACACATGGTTTCTGTGGAGGCTTGTTGACCTGTTCGGTCTCTGGAGGTTTTGCGATGGGGTGTATTTGGTGATGTCCTAATCGATTGCGTTGTTTGAGAAATGTTACGTGTGGAAGTTAGAGCCTGCGAAAGTTTATATGGGAAGTGTCAAACAATGGGTCTACGTCTAACATTGAGAAACTGTTTGTTGCTCAAACCAATGTCTTTGTTCGCACATTTACAGTAGATTTACCTGTGTCCACGGGACAATGGCTTGTGTCAAAGAAGGTAGCAGAAACCAGAAGCACCCCATAGAACATCAATTTTATACACTTATCTACCCTCGATAATCCAAAGAGCACAATCCTCCACATCTATCATGTTTCGCTGTATCGCTTTAAGAAGCTTTGTCTAGATTGACTTGACAAGCGTCTTCTTAATCTCCGCCACCACTGCAGCCGTCACCTCCTTTGTTGTTGCAGTGCCGCCCAGGTCAGCTGATAGAACACCCGCGTCGCACACGTTCTCGACACACTGCATCAGCTTGAGTGAGGCCTCTTCCTCGCCCAGCCAAGTCATCATCTCGGCAGCGGTCCAGAAGGTAGCCACAGGATTGGCGACGCCCTTTCCAGTGATGTCAAAGGCAGAGCCGTGGATGGGCTCGAACATGGACGGGTTCTCGCGGGTCGGGTCAAGGTTGCTGGTAGGGGCAATGCCAATGGAACCAGCCAGGGCGGCAGCCAGATCGGAGAGAATATCAGCGTGCTAGGTTGACCGTTAGCATATATATTTGATCAACTTGGCGGTGGGTCTTACTAAGTTGGTGGCGACAATAGTGTCCAATGTTTCGGGCTTCAGGACCATTCGGGTAGTCATGGCGTCAACAAGCATCTTGTCGACCGTGACATCAGGGAACTCAGTAGCGACCTCGGCAGCGACCTCATCCCACAGGACCATGCCGTTTCGTTGAGCATTGCTCTTGGTAACGACAGTGATCAGCTTACGGGGTCGCTTCTGAGCGGTCTCAAAAGCAAAGCGCATGAGTCTAGTAATTCCATGGCGAGTAAAGATGGAAACTTCAGTAGCTGTCTCCCAGGCACGGCCACGGTGGGAGCGGCCACCTTGACCGGCGTACTCTCCCTCACTGTTCTCGCGGATGATGACCCAGTCAAGGTCACCTGTCTTGCAGTTTTGCGGAGGGGTGATTGCGTGCCCTTCAGGACCTTGGTAGGCCGGACATTGGCATACTGCTGGAAGGGCTGGCAAATTGCCAGGCGCAGGCCCCACAAAGAAATGTGATCAGGAACATCTGTGCCGTCATGTGAACAAGGAGGCCAATAAACGCAGAGGATTAGAGCAACATACCGGGGGCACCGACGGCGCCAAAGAGGATGGCGTCGTGCTTCTTGAGCTCCTCCAAGCCGTTGTCGGGGATGTACTTTCCAGTCTTCTTGAAGGTATCAGAGCTCCAGTCGTAGTGAGTGAAGTCAAGCTCAAAGGTCTGAAGAGTGTCGGCCAGAGCCTTCAAGACCTCAATGCCGGCCTCGACAACCTCAGGGCCAATTCCATCGGCGGGAATGGAGGCGATGCTGTACGCCTTCTTGGAAGCAAGCGCGCTAGGAGACATGGTGGGGGATGCAGGAGATTGGTTCGACTGGGGGTTGGATGGTGAGGATGCGGTGAGAAGCAATTATGCAGACTCTTGATTGAGCATGCCGTCTTTTGTAATCGTTGATTCCTCAGGACTTCTCCGACCACGGATGTAGGTCGGCCATTTCATGCAACGCTTCGCCAAGGTAGACGTACCAGTGTATGCGGAGCGGACGGAGGATTGGCCGCGGACATTTCATAGTCCGCCGAAATCAGTCCACGCGGACGCATCCCGCGTAACGCATCGTCAGATGTCAGTCCATCTGTTTCATAGGATAATTTAGTGCCGGCATCCGGCCAAGACCGTGGAGAATGCGGGGAAAGAATCTGAGATTGCTCTTGTTGGGAGGAACTCGAAGTTGAGGATGATGGAGATGCCGAATGCGGGGAGAGCGCGGAAGTGCAACACCGAGTCGCGATTCATGAGGTGTTTGTCGCCCCTCATCAATCGTTTCGATATCGACTTTTACAACTCAATCAATCAAATTTCGCCGAATATTCTCTGAACAACATGATAGACCCGAAAGCAATTGAGGCCGTCTTGGCTAAATATGTTCCCCTTATCCAAGCCCATCGCGAGACAACCTCGACGCCCTACGTGCTAGGGTTGTCAGGTCTCCAAGGCAGTGGAAAATCGACATGGGCTGCAGCTCTATCCGGAGCTCTGGTTGCTCAACACGGCCTGAAGACCAGGATTCTCTCACTGGACGATCTCTACTCCGACCATGCCAAGCTTGTAGCTCTCCGAGAGGCAAACCCAGACAATGGACTATTGCAGACTCGAGGCCAGCCTGGGACCCACGACGAGACCCTTGCTCGTGAATTCTTCCATCAGGTTCTCGCAGCAAACTCGAACAATAGCCCGGAGGCTTTCATCAAGTGGCCAGCCTACGATAAGAGTCTTCACAGTGGTCAAGGAGGCAGAGTGCCCCCGGAACAGTGGGAGAAGGTCCCTGTCAGCCAGGGCCTCGACGTTCTAATCTTTGAAGGCTGGTGTCTCGGCTTCCAGCCTTTGAACAAAGAACAGGTCAGCCAGAAATGGGAAGAAGACAAAGCGACCATTGCGAGCGGCGAACCCCAGTCTGAAGAGTCCAAGCTCATCCAGACGCTCGCCAGCCACGACTTGAGCCACCTGCTGCTCATCAACGATAATCTTCGGCGCTACTGCGACTCGTTCGCAGGCCCAAAGTACTTTGACGGCTTTCTGCATTTGAGCACAGACAAGTTGATCCACGTATATGAGTGGAGATTGGATCAGGAGAAGGCGCTTAGGAAGCACAAGCCGGGGATGACGGACGAACAGGTTATTCAATTCGTGCGGGGATACATGCCTGCATACGAACTATTCCTAGGCCGCCTCCAAGAGGAGAACTTTTTCAAGGAAGATGGGGTAGGATCAAAGATGCATGTGCAGATTGTCCTGAACAAGGGTAGAGAGGTGGTGCAGGTGAAGGAGCTGGAGTAACGCCTCCGAGTCATCTCAGGCTGTTGCGCACAATTGAATAGTCCGTCTCTTCGAATGTCATAGTCTGATCTATTTCCCCAAACCGAGGTCTCATCCGGTACTTGCTAGTGTTGAAAATTGCACTGTAATGTGACACCCCTTTCGCCGCATTCCTAGATCCTGGCGTTGACTCCAACTTCAGCTGACCGGATACATTCCCCCGCTTCACGGCGGTCCCGCATCGGCTCTAGGCGGCGGCACATTCATTGTCCGACGCTAAAGCATCTAACCTTACACCAATCCAAGGTCTAGATCCGGTCTAAGGGCAGTTAACCTTGAGGAAAATCTGGGGCCCCGGGGGGGACGTCGTCACGGAGAAGATGACTAGGTCAGGCCATGACCAATGCTACCAGCTCGGTAGCTTTGACCCCGTGAAATATAAGATGCCATTCCGGCCGTCACGAGTTGCTTGAGATTGCCAGCCTCATATCCCACCAACTCCTCCTCTTCTCTAAGACATCTTCTTGGCGATCATCATGACAGCAGACACCAAGCGAACCAGCATCGAGCGAAAGCCAGAGGACGACTTTGTCGAAATGTCTGCCGACCCCATGGAGAAGGGAGGCGTCATAGGCGAGGAGGCCGACTACTCTGGAGCTGTCAAGAAGACCAGCCCAGAGGAGATTCGCCTTGTCCGCAAGTTGGACTTCAGAATCATGCCGACTCTGTGGGCCATGTATTTCCTGAACTATGTACGTCCGGCCGAGACTGATTTGATTGTTTGGACTGCCTTTTACTAACCGGCATACTTTGTAGCTGGATCGAAATGCCATTGCTCAAGCGCGATTGAACGACCTGGAGGAACATCTTGGTCTTGTCGGAACCCAGTACAACACCTGCATCTCCATTCTCTTCGTTGGGTAAGTTCAAAACCATCGAACCCACGCTCCTGTGTTTATGTTGCTAACAAACAATTAGATATCTCCTGATGCAAATTCCATCTAACATGTTGATCTCATCGAAACGCGTTCGTCCTTCGGTTTACATGTCCATCTGCATGATGGCCTGGGCAGTTGTGTCTGCCTGCACTGCTCTCGCTAAAAACTACACTAGCCTTGTTGTACTTCGGTTCTTCTTGGGCGTTACAGAGGCACCGTTCTATCCCGGAGCCCTGTACCTCTTGTCAATCTTCTATACTCGCAAGGAGATTGCCACGCGCCTGTCGATTCTATACTCCGGCAATATATTTGCCACATCCTTCTCTGGTCTCATTGCCGCGGCTACTTTCAACACCATTGATGGAGCACAGGGTCTCCGAGGATGGCAGTGGCTCTTCATCATCGAAGGTATTCTGACATTCACTGTCGGTATTGTCGGCATTTTCACATTGGCTGATAGCCCATTGACCACTCGGTGGCTGGAGCCAGAAGAGAGACAACTTGCTCATGACCGCATGGTTCGGGATACTGTCGGTCTTGAGGAAAGTAAGGGAGCCCGTGCTGGATTCCTCCAGGCTGTCCGCGATCCTCGACTTTGGCTCTTTTGCTTCATCCAAAACATGCATCTTTCGGCATGCTCCTTCAATAACTTCTTCCCGACTGTTGTTGGCTCTCTGGGTTTCAACAAAACCATCACTCTAGTCCTCACTTGCCCCCCTTACCTCGTTTCTGGCTTCTTTGGATACCTTGCCGGCATGTCTTCCGGCAAGTACAATGAGCGGACCTGGCACATCACCACGTGTATGAGCATCGCACTGGTTGGATATGTCATCTCTTGCGCCACGCTCAACACTCCTGCCCGATACATTGCGTGCTTCTTGTTCGCGAGTGGTGCTTATGCCGTCAACTCTATGATTCTTGGCTGGGTGTCTGCGACCCTTGGATCAACCCCCGAAAAGAAGTCTGTCAGCTTGTCGATTGTAAATGTTGTCGCCAATGCGTCCTACATCTACACCGCATACCTGTACCCAGAGAGCAACGGACCTCGTTACTTGATCGGAATGTCGAGCAATGCCGCCTTTGCCATCATGTGCATTGCTGGAACTTGGGCTATGAGGGTCTGGCTTCGTCGGGACAACAAGAAGCTTGACCGAGAGGCAAATGCACAGGCAGTGAGATACGCTTACTAGGCTCAAACGGGCAAGGAATGTTACGATTACAAGGTGCCATAAAACTGTGGATTATGGCGAAGGAACGAGCGACTGTTCGAACTGTAGGCTAATCGTGCTATCTAAGATTAGGGGGAGGTTTAGTCAACAGAACACATGTTTTGAGTACTATTATCGCACAACCGGAAAACGTGAACCAACCCTTGAATGGTGACATTACCCTTCTCTCCCATTTTCCGGCCAAAGTTTTGTCAGCGAGTGTATCGGCAACAATTGGGGTGAATGCAAGAGTGTGTTTTCCCAAGTCAGTCTTGAGGAAAGCTATTCTAGGATGCTAACGGTCGCGACGGGACTAAGAGGAAATCTACACAAAGAGCGTGGGTCAAGGCTCTTGACCCTATGGACTTTTTATTACTAGACGTGGTGCTAAATTATTTCCCACATACGCACCCTCGTGAATATGCACACATCGATATTGACCGAGGGTCAGAAATGTCACGGAAGTGTATTTGCAGGGGAAATGTGTACACAATCTCCCAGCCTCCCACGCCAGTAGAGTAAGAGTATAGAATGCAGTATAAGTATAAGATACAGCATAAGTCAACATTACCTTAGATAATTCCACGTTGGGTCAATAGAAGCATCAAACTCCGCAGCAACGAGAAAGGGGTTGTCAATAGCACTGAATGAACTGGCGAATAGTTGGTCATACCACATCATTGACTCTTGGCCTTCGACGGGCCCGGTCTCGATGGAAACACCAAGTGGGTCTGTTGCCACAGGAAATGAAGAAGAGGGATCTTGGGCGCCTGCGAGACCTGGTCGGTTAGCAGCAATGGCTGAGGCGTCCGTGTTGTAATGAACACCCGTAGTTGCGAATGACTGGGCATGCGACTGCCGTTGTCGCCAAAGCGCATCTGGTTGCAATGGAGCCGCTGCTCTGGATGATGGTGCCGTGCTTTGATGCTGCGCGTTTGCCTCTGTGCTACCGTTTGAGGCCTGCGTCAAAACACTCGACTCATTGTATGATCCTCCCGAGGCCGGGTTGGTGTCGACACCAGCGGCTGGGTCCCAACCCGATATTGTATCTCGGCGCTTATTTGCCGTAGAAGTGCTTTCTTGGCCATCGGATGGAGCACTTTGAGATGTAGCAGTTCTGAACAATTTCTGGGACCCGGGAAATACATCGGCCGAGTCCTGAGCGACCGGGAGCGCAGAGGACAACTCCCGGACAGCAGAGATAAGTTCCTCGATGGCTTCAAGGCAATACTCTGGCCATGAAGTGTCTCGGGCAGCAAGATGGCTGAGCATATCCTTCCCAGCCATGACGTGCCTTCGAACAAACATTAGTATTAGTTTACAAAATTAGGCCGGTGAACATACCTCAGAGTACTGTCAAGTGGGACTTGGCTCTCAAATGCGGCGTGGACAAGAACAAAGGTACTGATCCAAACAGCCCAAGTAAAGGATGGCCAGAGAAGGGGCATAGCCAAGCGTCGCTCAGCCCGATCGTTACAAAGACGGTGGCGTTTTCGGTGTCTGTTAAATAGAATACATATCGACTTTGCCGCAGAGATGCAGGCTTGGAAAGCAGAAGAGTAGGATGGAGAAGAAGCCTCGGACGCCAAACCAGGGCGGTTCAGACAAATTGTGGACTCGTGTTTTAGGAAAAGGAGCATTAAGCGATGACTGGAGGAAATTTTTGGTCGATTAGGCGTATCGGTGTCGCTCAAATTGTCCACTTCATCCTCTTCTTCAACGATATCCTGGATCTCATTCGACCATTTTGCGAGCTCCGTCTGGACAAAGGCTGTTCGATCAGCAGTGTCCTGGCGCTTCATAAAAGACTTGTTGCGGAGTTCTAGGATAAGCCCGCGAATTCTGGCTTGTTTGGCGAGATAAGTGAGCAATTGGAGCTTCTCGGCTCCATTAGCAGCATCAGTGGACCCGCCATGATACTCCTCACCTGGGTAACAAACATCCAAGTCATCGTCTTGGATATCTAGAGGCAGTCCCAGAGATTGACAGAGAAACCTTTCAAGAATGTAGATACACCAAAAGACGCGGCGGCGAATAGAAGCTTCCTCTGTAGTGAAGAAGGGAAACCGAGTTGGACATCGATGAAGCCCTAGGTGAAACGCCATGCGAACGATGAGACCGCCCAGGCGAGATGCTGCATTCAGACAGAGCATTGACGTGAGGAATAACTGGATAGCAAGAGCTGCCTGGGTGGCTCGGATCGATGCTGGCTGATTGAGTGCGAACTGTGAGCTTGCTACAGCTTCTTCCACACTTTGAAATACGAGGGCCGACGGAATAGGTTTCGTAAAGGCATCGCCTTGACGACTATCGGCGAGCGAAATAGACAGTATTGATTTGAGAATGACATAGTCCAACGGAGGAATGGACGATACCCCTCGCTCCGAAGCGTCTTCGAATATCCGGAGTGTGTCTGGACCATGGAGAAACGGGACGGCGGGATGCCAGGACTCGAAGAAGCTCTTGGACCATCCAACCAAGTCTTCGAAGCTTGGATGAAGGTTGCCCGCCCCTGGATCATTGAGGACTTCATGGGATTTCCATAGGAGTTTCTCTCGGTTCGTTTTCGCCAAGGTCGCTTGTCGAAGCTGATCGTCCTCGCCCGGTACTAGATTATTGATAGTCGTCGCTTGGGTCGTTCTCGTCGCGGACCTCCTGGCGAGTCTTAGGTACACAGCACGGATGTAGTGAATGCCGCTGCCACTCCCGACAAAGCGAGCCACATCATGCTCTCCAGTATCGCGCATCAACCCATATTCTCGGGCTGGCTGGGATCCAGATATCGATCGCTTTCGTTTACGTGCTTCGGTTGAATATCCAGGGGTCGAACATGAGGCAGTCTCGGAGGCGCTGAAAGGTGATTGGTGAGTGGCCATCACGTTGCGACTCCCCGTGGAGCCATATGCCACAGAATTTCCAGGGCAAATATTCACCGCTGAGATGACCTTGTCCTGCCCGAGGTGAGAAGGCTGCATCTGAAGCCGTGTCGCGAGTGAGCCAAGGTTAAGGAATGACGTTGGAGCGGACAAAGAAAGGTCCGAAGCGGGGTTATGATGGAACTTCGTTTGGTCGTTCCAGTGGGGCGTCGCTTCAGTGACATTGCTAACCCGGACCACCAACAGTATTTGCACACAAAGGGTCGGCCATTGCGCAAGAGCATATGGCCGACAATGAATTAGAGGAAGGGGAGGCTGGGCAGGGCTTGAATCCCATTGCCTGCAGCTACTGTCGGCAGAGGAAACGCAAGGTGAGCAATCTCTTACACCAAGTGCTGTAGGGCGGGACAACCATTAGCCTCAGACCACAGATCACTAACAACCGGTGCAGTGCGACCGCCAACTGTTTGTTTTCCCTATTTATTGACTATCTGCTATGAATGAACTAAGTTCTTTCCCTTATCTAGACCTCACTGCCTTCAATGCAGCCATGACCCGTCCAACTGCCACTATCCGGAGCAGAACAAGAGGTCCGTACCCACCCCGGACATGTTGCCTTATCAAATACTGACATCCGAAATAGGGGAATCCCTATTGGTTTCATCAATAGATTGGAAGCACGCCTAGTGGAGACAGAAGATGCCCTGTACCGGGTTCTTCAGTTCATTGACCAGCGCTCGGTAGATGAACCGAATTCACTACAGCACTCGCGACAAAGTAAAGCCGACCGAATAAAGGAATGGGACAGCCTTCCGCTGCAATCAATGGATGAGATATATCAATGGTACCAGCAACGAATTGGAGCAACCCCTTCGAGTGCAGGGGACTTGTCGATCGACAATCCGCCGCCGCCGAGCACTACTTGGCCTCCTCGCGCAATCAATCAGATAGCAGTACCAGTGCCAATTCCAGATATGCCCGAGCCAGTAATGCAACCGCCGATAGTTGCAAATACTGGACAGCCTTTGCCAACCTCGGATGGAGACAGCATGTTGGAGGGATCATGGGAGGTGAACCAACCGCCAAGCGAAAGCAAGGCTAAGGACTTGGGCAAGAAACACCCCCATTTGTATTTTTAGTTAGCATGTGATTGCTAAACAGAGATCTCAATTTTTGCTACTTGTTGGATGCAAAAGTGATGGATAACTGTGGTCTTTATTCACTGGGTGGCTTTGCAATTAGTTGTCAAACAAGCCTTCTGCCGATCCCTGCACGTCGACTCTGTCCATGCAAAGGAATGAAGGAAACGACCTACTCCTTGCAATGGCTGCCGGAAGCTGCATGTGTTTTTTGTCATATGGGTAGTGTGGCAGGCGGTCTGGGACGGTTGGGCTAGCTGGTTGCTAGCAGGAATATAATAGGGATAAAAAGGGAAGGAGACAGCAGACAGAGAAGGGTGGCGGGGGGCATTCCATTTTATTTTCTTGAATTTTTCTCTTCTTTTTTTTCTTTTAGTTAAAGAAATAAAGAGCTTCAGAAAGAACTTATTAAAGTTAATAAATTCTTTATTTTTCTTTTAAGAGATTCTTTTATAAATCATTCCAATAATAAAAATCTTACTTTTATTTTATTAATTAATAAACTACTATGACGAGGGGTTGGCTATCGACCTTTTCCGCCGCTAAAGTAGTCACCAAGCTTGTAGCCTTCTCAAGGACCCGTTTTCGGCGCGAAGTTATCGGCGTCGCCGGGTTCGTCACCCGGTGGGCCCGACTCCGACACAGAATCGGAACGGGGTCCCGACGTGGCTAATGAACATCATCATATATGCGGTTCGAAAGAACATTCAACATCAAAGAAGACAACCCGCCAGCTTCACACAGTCTAATTACAGCAAGCGATGTCGTTCACTACTCATTCGTTGCGCCGAGTTTGTGTGCGGGCGTACTCGACACCGAACTCACGTGCATTTTTCCCTCATTCATCTTTCCTGAACACTGCGACTCAAGCTCGAAATATGGCCACCGGTAAGAAGCGGGAGTGGCTTTGTATTCTCCCCGATAAGGCCAACGTTCTCGAACGCAGGAAAGAGGTGAAAAGGTAGGCTAGCGATGCTACTGGGTTCGTCCTCGCGCTCAACTTCGCCTTGGTCCGCTTACTGACACATTTCATTCAAGCCAACATTATGAGGCAGTGAAGCCGTTGGTTGCTTCTGGAAAGCTCGTCGCTGGTGGTGAGTTCTTTTATCCTTGCTGCATTCTTCAGTTCGCGGGCTGCCTATAGCTAACCGAACGACATTGAAGGAGCCATGTTCGAAAAGCATCCTGTTGATGGCGAACCTGCATTGTTCAAGGGTAGTGTCATCGTATACACTGGAGACAGCGCCGAGGAAGTCCACAAACTCATCGCCAACGATGCTTACGCCCGAGGCGGTGTTTGGGATCTCGAAAAAGCCCAGATCATTCCGGTAATTACTTTCCGCAACCCTCTCACCCCCACGCAGCCATGTATTAATTATCTTCATCCTGGCAGTATGTCCCGGCTGTGAGAGAGCCTTTGTCTTAAAAAATTTGACCTTAAACGACGACTAGGGAGGGAGGGTCGCATGTTTTGTGTGCCAAGAAGGATGCATGTAAGATATTCTCGAAGGGAGTCAATGCTACTACATTTCTGGAGGGTATAAAAGACAATCCACGTCAAGCTGCTCTGCTAGATCCAGAAGTTCCCGTGGGGATAGCCCGGCCATTGCATTAGCCGCAAAATGATCCCATCCAGTCTCATCAATAATCGCATGATCCTCGTGCTCCTGCTCTCCTTGTACCTGGTGCTGTAACTCATCTTCCATGTTTGAAGATTCCTGTATCTCAGGTAGCTCACTGGCCGGTGTGAAAGAAGATAGCTTCTGTTCTAGTTGGCTTAGTTCTACCTTTCTGAGAGGCGCCACCAAGCTGCCTTTTGAGATCATGGTGTCGAGGATGTAGTTGATATCTTCACGCCAGGTATGGTCGTGGAGAAGGTATGGGCAGATAACGGTGATAAGATGAAGCAGAAAGGCGGAAGAAGAGGCGTATTCGACTTGGAAGGGTAAAAAAGATTCTAAACGGAGACAATACAGTCAGCGACTTCCTATTATGAGGAGAGTAGGAAAGCTTACCCAATAGATCTTCGTCAGCTAACGCCCGGAGAGTGCTTAAAACCGTCTGGGCCGAGTCAACGCATGACTGTATAAGTGACGCGACAGGTGGCGAAAGATTGATTCCCCGGGAGACTTGTGTTGTAGCCTGCTCTATATGCATGTGCAGTGCGCACATGATTTGCGGCCTGGTTGTCAGAACTACACACTGGAGAATATTAGATTTGAATCGTCGAGACACTCGTAATATGAAACTCACGTGGTGATAACCCAGGATCAAACGAGTCGCAGTGCGTGAAGCTTTGCTGATGGAGTCTTGAAAGTACGTGCTGATCAGACCATTCAAATCTCGAGATAGTTCCGCAAGATTCCTCAAAATCGATTGAGTATCTGTGATGAGTGTGCCATCGTAATTCTTTCCTACACCATAGACGGCTGTGAAATATGATGAGCGACGTTCAAAGCAGCGAAGGGTCAGAACACGCTGAACTCACTTGTCAAGACTCGAGTTGTCAAGCGGGAGAGTCTGACATGAAGAGTCATAGTCAATGCATTGAGAGAGTCATCCATCTCAGATGGAAGCTTTGTGGTGATGTCTTCGTCTCGAATAGAACTCGTTGCCCCAATGAGTGCCGCCCAGTCGAGGTCCAACATGTAGACGATCCAAAATACGATATGACATCGTTTGGACAGTTCGACACCAACAACGTCCTCTCGCATATGTCGATGCATCCCAGCAAGAACACATATACGTAGAGCCTGTCCAATCTAGAGAGGTATCATGTCAGCAGATGTATGATCACTGAATCAGGGCAACACTCACATGCTGGAAGGCAGGCACTCTCATATCAACAGATTGGAAGTAAATGGCCGCCAAAGTTAGCGCCTGAGCTGCAACGACAGGATCATTGTCGATCGCCGCCAGATCTGGAAGCAGTGACATGGCTCGAGCCGCATAATTATAACCAGGTGGCTTATCACTCTTGCCTCCATTGCCCAAGAAGGCCTTTCCAAACGCCAACATGAGCAAAAATTGGGCGTACCAGTGTCTACATCTCTTCGCTTTGGTGGGCGCATCCTCGTACAACTCTTTCATGTTGCGGAGGAAAGATTGCTCATCAATGATGTTGGCTAGTGGACCTAGATAAAAGGTGGCTGTCTTGACCAGGAAGAGGGCATAATCTGAAGGCGGTAAATTTGAGACATCAGGGGCCTCATCAGGGCCGAGAGGTCGCCTTTGCATTTTGAAAGCGACACCATCAAGATGCCACGGAGCTGGTTCGCAACCGGCATCAGGAAGATGCTTTCCGACGAGTGAGAGTACGCGACGACAGAAGGCCCAAGATGATGATGGGCCCATGTACCCTGGCAAGTATGAGTGAATATTCTAGTGTAAGACGACTCATGACACTTACAGTATTTCCCATTTTCTTGTGCAAATGCAAATGTGTAGTCATTGTCCACGAGAGGATTCTGCTGAAAGGCCGGCTCCACTCTGGTAAGGGCCGGCTCAATAACACTCCCCGCATGGACGTGTTCGGATTGGTGTTCCTGGGACGTCCCTGGTGTCAAGACTGGTATGGGTCAGTAAGAACAGGCTGTTGACTTGACTGCATTGTCTTACCTGGGTCTGCCATCTCACCTCGGCCGGATGTCATTGAGCCCTCGTCGGCATCGACAACCCGGGCCCCAACATTCGGGTTTCTGGAACGAAGTTGACGGCTTGACCATATCTCATTCTCCAAGAAGGGATGTGAGGCACTGCCGTCTTGGCGGCCTTCCAAGGCTCGCAGATAGCTGTTGTTGGTGGAGATGCAGGTTAGACGCGGTTTAGGAGCGGGGCGGGGAAAGTCGAAAGTCGAAAGATGACATGCCACATACCTCTCTGGGACCGAGACTCGTTTGTCTGTAGCGGGAAATTGACATGCTACATGCTTACGGTCGCATCTTGTGCATGGCGGAGAGCCGGAGCACTTGACCTTCATGGACCGGCATCGATTACAGCTGCAACAACGGTCAGGGCTTGAGGAACGCCACAGAAGTGGAGACAAAGATGGCGATGGGCACGCACGCTTTCGGGCATTTCTTGCCAATTTTGGACCGCTGTAGGTTATTCGGCATCTTGGGACTGTGAATAGGCGACTGGGCTCGCAGTGGGTTTCTGGATTGTCGTGGTCGGTCGGGGAATGAGGTCGGGGGATGGTTCCGACTATAAGTAACTCTGCACGCTTCCGGCTTCTCAAAATGACTGCGCTTATCGGCGGAGAGTGATTTGTCAGTCGGATGGCGCACCCGACGTTTGCGAGTCAGTGGGCACAATGGCGCGAGATCGGCTTCGAAATCCGGAGGGGTTTGCAGTTTCTTATCATTCAGCAACACATTTTCTGGGGTTCGCAAACAGTCAATAAATATCCCTTGACGACAGTATATCAAAAACGAAACCCGAGAACACGCGCTTTAACCCGTAATATTACGATTCATTCCAGCGAATTTAACCCCCCCGCCAGATCTGACAATGGCCATCAGAGCCACCGCCTCTCGCTCACTAATTGCCCTGAGGTATGCGACATCCTAGTTATTTAGGCCACCATGGTCTTGAACGTAGGTCTATTAACAATGATGTCATAGGCAATTGAATACACTCCGCGGACAAGTATCTGCGGTATCAAGGGCTCTCCCAGCAACCCTACGAATGAATTCCTCCGCAGCCGCAGCAGCGTTGGCTCCAAGTCCGGCAAAGACAACAAATGGATTCTCAGCTGTACAAACGTTCGACAACTTCGAAGAGACCATCGCCAAGCGACCGGACTTCGATCATTCCAACCCCCCAATCGAGGTCACCAAGTCGCCGGACTCAACCTGGTCCTTTGGTCATGGCGTCCGGAACAAGTCGCCGTCTGCCACAGGCCTGGCACAGAAAGTTCACAAGGAAATCGACCCCTATTCTTCAGATCGATCCGTTACTCAAAATTACAGACTTTTGGTTTCTGGAATCGCTCCACGCCCGGTTGGATTCATCAGTACACTTTCCGCGGATGGCAAGACCAAGAATCTCGCACCCTTCAGCTACTTCCAACTTGTCGATCATGACCCGCCCATTTTTATCGTCAGTTTCTCATCAAGATTTGGTGCTATCAAAGATACATACCAAAATCTGAAAGATACTGGCGAATGCGTTATCAATACGGTTTCTGAAAATATGATCGAGGCCGTGAGCGCTTCCTCTATCGATGCACCTTATGGACTGTCTGAGTGGGATGTCACCGGTCTCCACGAGGCCCCTACAACAACTGTCAAGCCATCTAGAGTTCAGGAGTCGGTATTTTCCATCGAGGGGAAGGTTGTGGATATCAAGGAGTTCGCCCCCCACCAAGCTGGGATGAGCAGTGCTGCGATCGTCCTGCTCGAGGCAACACGGTTCTGGGTTCAAGAAGATGCTACCAACGAGGACTTTAGTCACATTGACCTCGAAAAGTTGCGACCGATTGCACAATTAGGTGGCATGTCTTATGGTCGTATTACATCGACATTTGAGCTACCCCGGATGCGGTGGGTGGACGAACAACCCAAAAGCGAGCTTCTTACCAAGCTAGAAGAGAAGTCGAAGCAGTGAAGATGATTGGTTTCGCCGTGTAATTAATTAGAATCTTGAAATAAAATGTATCCATTTTGCATCCTAGAAACTCCATCAGTTGCCTTCACGTCCGCGACTAACTGAACCATGTTCGGCATAGTATGTCAAAGAATTGGCTGCACGTTATTGTCCCCTGCGCTTTCCAAAAGTGACAACAAATGGGAGAAAAGTAGGGATGTTGAAGCAAGACACCATGGTCAAGTAAAATATCATCGAAGGCCGTCCGTCTGGCACGCCCACAACATCGCTGATGGTTTCCGATTCTCGACGACGCCATCTGTATGAACTTTTCGCCACTCCAATTAAAGTATCCCCGCACATAATTCTGCGAATTGACTGAATCTGAAGTTCTCTTATATGAAGAGTACCAGACATAACGGGGCTCAATACTGGCTAAGACGGTGTTGGCTACAAAGAAACCCACGCGGGAATATACGTTGGCATGCTATTTATTTCACTGAGCTGGAATACCAGGTAGGATAGAAAATCTGAAAGTTTATAACATGTTTTCGGGCTTATAACCCGATCTATTCGACCTATCCGAAAATCCTGCGGCGCACTTCTTTCCGCATCGCCTCCGCCATGTGCTGAGTTCGCTCTACAGCCCCACGATTCTCCACTGTCCGGCGATAGAGGTATCCCATGCACTCTCCAACTGAACCCCAAATAAAGGCCTTCAGTATTCGAGGTGATTTCCCTCCAATCCTAGAATCAGCAGCATCCTTCTCGTGGTCCTGAAGCAGCTTGCAACTGAGTTCATCCGCCATTCCCAAGATTTGACCGCACTCTAGAGGTGTCAGAGGAAGACCAGCCAGCACCCTCTGCTTGTGAGTTTCAATGGCTTTTTCTGCACTCGCAGCGTTGTGAGTACCCAAAAAAAGGGTAGCACTGGGGAAGTCAAGGTGCTTCGCCCCTTCCGGCATCCTCCGAGAGATGAACATGTCAGCAATGTCATCATAACATCGATCGGTGTCTTCCTTTGTGTCGTGGATCAAAGACCGAATTTCGTTTTCGATGTAGGCTCCTCGAACAAGCTTGACAGCCACGGTAAATCCTTCCTGGGCTGCCAGTGTTAGGTGGCGCTCGGCGTTGGCTCTGGATCCTTTCAGATAACCCTGAATCGTGTTGTACATCAAATCCTTGCCGCCTCGGTTATGTTTGCGCATTGTTGCAATGGCCCACTCATCAAGCGTAGGCTGCAGGGCCTGCTGCTCAGCATCGAACCATAGTCGGCATCCTCTTTTCCTTGCCTCTTCGCAAATCTCATCCACGGCTTTCTCAAGATACTCGGGATTTGGTTGCTTATCTTGCAGAGCATCCAGAGCGATTTGACCGGCACCAGTCAGTCTACCTCATGGTTAGCTTGATTGATCGGACGAGGACACTGGGTGTCAACTCACTTCACTGCCAAGAAGTCGCCAGCCTCAAGCATGTCCAAAGTTTCCACGTTCCCCATTTTCCACTCATCAACCACCTCGTAGTGCTTTTGTCCATACTTCGCGCCGTCGGAGGGGGTGTGATGGAGTGCCTCCACTGGATCTAGCACAACCTCCCTGGCATATCCGAGTATAACACCGTGGTACCCTAGCTTCTTTGTATTCTTTACTGCGTCTAAACTCTCTTTGGAATTTGTGCCCGCGCAGAAGTGGTTGTAGACAGCCCACCGTAGCAACCGATTCAGAGCAGGGTTTTTGTCCGCATTCAGGAGCGCAGACTTTGAGTTGACGACGAGCTCCATGATGGCTAAAGAAGGTCGAAGTAGCCAGGGTTTTGACATAACGGTGGTCAAAATAGCAGAGCGCAGTAGGGTTTTTGCCGGTAGTTTGGAGAGCGCCGTCTGCTCCTCCACCACTACCGGAGCGGATTTGATGGAGGCATGACTGAGTAGCCTTCTCCCCTGTTGCTGCCCAAAGAGATGGGACACAAGAGGAAGAAGTTTTTGGTAGTTGTGAACCGGATTCTGGAACAACATTCTGGGGCGGATGGCTTTGGTATGGAAGTATGATTGTCGACTGTCACGATAAAGGAGACCAGCCGATGATATACTTCACCCATCTGAGCTACCAGCCCTATTTGATGACCCCCTCACTTCGCAACACCAGGACAAACCTCCGACGATAGGCGACGTAGTACGGGATTGCATCCCGATGTTGTTATCGTTGTTTGGCTTGAGCTAAAATTACCATTCAGGTAAGGTGGCAGCGGGCCGGACGCGCAGCGAGGTCACAAGAGCAGGTCATGCAGTGATGACGATCTGCGCGACAAATCAGTACGGAAATTAGCCAATAGTTGAAGCAAATTCCGTGGCGTTGAAGATGGTTTGGATAGGCTATTATCGGGACGAACAAAGGGGGTGGTTGCATTGCAGCGCTGGTCGGAGGAGAGATGCCGACTGTCGGAAGCTGCTTCCGTTCTGCCGCCGATTAGTTACCATAAGAGGCACACTTGATCTGCTCAAAGCCGACTTGATTTGACAGATATTCACTTAGCAATTCATTTCGATTCTCTTCATCGAGCGGTTTTACATTTTCATCATGCAGAGGTCTCGATTTGTCCGACGGGTCCAGCTGGCGGATTTGAATGCTGCAAGCCGGCGCAGCACCGCAACTCCCGCTCTGCGACGATGCCTCAGCCTCCATCCTCCCAAGTTTGAAAATGAGAAATTTGTACGAGTTGATAAAAAGTATCCCATTCGTTGAAATTATGCTGACTGAGGAACTCCAGCTCGATTATGCGAAAGGCTCACCCGAGAGGGCCGAATTGACAAAGACCATCAAGAGGATGAAGAGCGCTTTCCCTCTCAACATTCCCATTTCCATCAGCGGTGCAACAGTATGTACCATACCCTTCTTAAACATAGTTGTACTTATACAGTGATCAGGTAAAAACGGAACAAACAAGGAAGCAAGAGAACCCGTCTTTCCACAAGGAGATTGTCGCAGAATATGCTATCGCCACCCCCGACCATGTCAACGCAGCCATCGATGCTGCCCTGAAGGCGAAGCCCGCTTGGGAGGCCATGCCTTTCGAGGACCGAGCTGCCATTTTTCTGCGCGCCTCGGAGTTGATCGCTGGAAAGTACCGCTCTGATATCGTCGCGGCCACTATGTTGGGCCAGGGCAAGAACATCTGGCAGGCAGAGATTGAAGCACCCAGCGAGACGGTGGACTTTTTCCGGTACTATATCCAAGAGGCCTGGTCATTATTTGCGCAACAGCCCAAGGTTCAGCCCTCGGGGCAATGGAACAAGATGGAGTATCGCCCGCTGGAAGGCTTCGTCTACGCAATCGCGCCATTCAACTTCACCGCACTCGGCGCCACCCTCGTTGGCCCTGCCGCTCTTTTGGGCAACGTGGTAATTTGGAAACCTTCCGATTCGGCTCTTCACTCTAGCTGGCTGCTGTATCAGATTCTGCTCGAGGCAGGTCTTCCGAAGGACGTCATCCAATTCATTCCTGGCGACGCCGAGGAGGTCACTGACACAGTCCTCAAGAGGCCCGAGTTTGGCGCCCTGTCGTTCATTGGATCTACCCAAGTTTTTAAGGGTGTGCAAAAGAAAATTGGAAACGGAATCGGCGACGGCATCTACAACTCATACCCCAGAGTCGTTGGTGAGACTGGTGGAAAGAACTGGGGAGTTGTTCATTCATCTGCCGACGTCAAGAGTGCTGCTCTGAATACCATTCGGGGTTCCTTCGAGTACCAGGGCCAAAAGTGCTCCGCAAACTCTAGAGTTTACGTCGCTGAATCCGTTTGGCCGGAGTTCAAGAAGCATCTGCAAGAACAAATTGCCGAGCTGAAGGTCGGCAACGTTGAAAATTACGAAAACTTCATCACCCCAGTCATCCACGAGAGGTCATTTGACAAACTAAATCAGGTCATTGAAGATGCTAAGACTGATCCCGAACTGGAGTTGGTGGTGGGAGGCAAAGCCTCGAAGGAAGAGGGCTACTTTGTCCACCCAACCATCTATCAAACAACCAACCCACGCCATGACATCATGTCTCGGGAATTGTTTGGACCTATCCTCGGAATCTACGTTTTCCCGGATAATAAGTGGGAGGAAACTCTAAAGACTATCGACAGCACCTCTCGATATGCTCTGACCGGCAGTGTTTACGCTACTGACCCCTACGCCTCTCGAACGGCGCAGACTATCTTGAAGCACGCTGCCGGTATGCTCTACCTTAACACTAAATGTACCGGCTCGATTGTGGCTCTCAGCAACCGTTTGGAGGCAGCCGTGACTCTGGTACCAACGATAAGACGGGCACAATGGCTCATCTGCAGCGATTTGTCAGTGTTAGGTCTATCAAGGAGGAGTTCATACCACTGGAAACAATCCAGTATCCTTCCAATGAGGTGTAAACAGTAGATAGCAAATACCACGTCTTTATTCCTCATCTACTATGTAACCAGGACACATTCAAACAGTGATGATGTCAGGTGCCGGAATGCGATAACGACCTACGGAATGCAAACGCCGGATCCCGAGCTCCCTGAACGCCGGTTTTGGCATAGCCTGTACCTAGCATACCGAGTAGCCAAGGGATAGCTGCGACTGCGCCGACAACAGCCTGCGTGTGGACTGCTGGATGCACCCGTTGTAAATATAAATTGTTGGCGACCTCTGCATATGCGAGAGCGAGCCAGAGATCAATACAGTCACGACACTTCTACTATTGTTTAGCTGCTACCTTGCAGCGTGTCTGCCCTCTTCACTCCCTATTGCGCATTCAGTCCCTGACAGATGAAGTCCATGGACTGAAATGTACGGAATTTGCCATTCAGAAGATTGTAACAATTCCCAGTCTACAGTTGTCTATCCAATTTAATTCAATGACTTCTTAAATGCTCAACGTATTCGGGGTATTGAATTCCTGCCAAGTTGCCGCACCATCACTGCCATGTTATACGGTTTCCTACTCCGGCTTGTTGTCCTAGAGTACTCCCGTCTTTGAGCTATCCAAATATTTATAAGCCCGGGAGGTTAATCCCTGCAACTATCCTAAAAATTACTATCGCAGCTGGAACAGACAGCCCCATACGCCAACCAGATGAGGTGGACAGTTCGGACCACGCATACAACAAGCTAGGACAGCCACTGTGGCGGGCTGTCTGGGACTTTTGGGCTAGCTGGTTGCTGGCAGGGATGTAAGAGGGATAAGTAGGGGAAAAAGCCGCACACAGAAGGAAGGACCATCATCGCATCTTTCATTGACATTTCTTTTCAGTCAGAGAGACAGGTCTCGAAGACCTTATTGTCAAAAGTTTTGCCCTTTATTTTTGAGAGATTTTGACGAGAGATTTCCGACAGCGATCACGATCCTTGTCTAGCCACAGCACTCTACTACGCCAATTGATGAGCTGCCGCGGGCATCTTCGATGCCTCGCCACTATCTTTTCCCGCGGCTTCAGGCCGGCTCAGCAAGACGCCTGTGCGACGCTTCTCTGTGCATCCCTCTAAGAACGGCTGATGATTTGGGTGTTAGTTATCGACCCTTGTCACCGCCAAACCACACAGCCACACTGAGCAGCGACACAAAGTACAGCCTGCGTCTCAAAACTACTAGGTCTTATACCAGCGCACGAAGGCTGGCATTGGATAAGCAAAGCGTGCCATGCTTGGCCGGGTGAACTTTTGTTCCGGGCAAGTTGGTATTTTAAAGAAAAGACCGGCTTTAAGCCTGTATTTCACACATAGCAGCTTAAGAGATAGCTAGCTAATTCATACACAAATAAGATTATTAAATAACCTTCCTAACCGCCTTATTAGCCCGCTGGCTCGATATCCTTAGCTGCCTCTGGCAGCCTTGTAGGGACGATGGGGCCGGGAGGCGAGACTAAGCTTCTAAGTTGGGGTCTGTAGCTCTAGTCAGAGTAGCTGGGCTTTATAAAACCTAAAAAGACTTAAGCAGATATAGCAATAGCTGCCGGGCAGGCTGCTATTCAGATAACTGAATATTACTTAACATACACTTATAACCTAGAGAGATAGATCTTATAGCATTGCCAAAGCAGCTAGCCTAGGTTGCCTATAGAGGGTTTTTATAACAGGGCATTATTTTTCCCCCTCTGGAGGCCCCTGCAGAGAGCTTAGCCTGCAGCGCTTTAAAGCCTGCGGCATATATCTATTGATAATAACCTCCAGTAGCCCTCCAGAGGCCCTCCTGGGGGGTCCTCGCTTTCAGTCGCCTGTAGCTCCCTATAGCTCGAGGCAGCTTAACTGGGTGGTAACTGTAGCTTAATGTGTAGCTCGGTTTAATGCCCACACGTAATATCGCTACGATTTTAGGCTAATAATATCTCTCAAATACTGCCCCAGCCAGTTACCGCTCACTTTAAAGGCAGTGTGGCTTGAAATTGTAGTGACTGAACCTAATTTCCATCCTATTAAAGAAGCAAAGCTAGAAGCTGCAGCCCATTCCGTGTCCTGCCCATTCTAACGCTTTGCTTAACAAGATTTGAATTACCTTACACACATATTCGCTAATCCAGGAGGTGGGGGTGGGGGGCGTATGTCACATAATGTCAGGTGCCGGAATGCAAGGGAGGCTCAACGGCACGCAAACGCCGGATCCAGGGCCTCTGATCGCCGGATCCCGCCTAACCTGTATTTGACATTCCAAGCATCGGCGATCTCGCAGCGACTGTGCCGGCATGGCTCGGCTTGACGGCAATTAGATTGCCGATGGCAAAGCATAAATAGCTATCCTACACCCGCAGATATGATAGAGGCCAGAGATCAATATAGTCACCACCCCATCGCCACCTTCTACGCTGCTAGCTAGTAGCGAGTCTGCCCTCTTCACTCCCCAGTGTGCATTCAGTCCCTGACACATAATATATATCTCCTTGACTGCGGTAACGCTGGTGGAGCACCTTAGGGACTTCTCCAGGTTGACAGCCAGTAAGCTATCTCCAGGTAGTTTTGCTTTTTCCGAAGTAGCGAACATGCCCCCACCAGCATTACCGCAGTCAAGGACATAGGTTGACATAGTATCCCATTTAGGGGTCATCCGAACACGCACAGGCACAGACTTGATGGACTTAACGACTGCTTTCGGTGTAACGCGGGTGGGCCGGACCAACCCTGGGTACGCCTACCCAGCCTACTAACGCTCCCTGAGGGTCATGCTAGCTAAGCGTTAGGGTTTCGCTACGCACACACCATAGATAGAGTATCACAGAGATAACTGAAGCCTTCAAGCTTCAGTCTTAATACAACGCCTGTGGCACCTTTTGTACTTACCTGGCTGCGTACCTATCCGTGTACAACCTCTTTACATTCGGTATCTGGAACCAGAACACATGATGCATTCCAGGGTCGTCGTGAAACGCCTAGATCGAATTGAGTCTCAGACCCCAGCGGATGGGTCGTCCTCCTGTCACGAGCTGCGCGGATTTCCCAATAAGCGCATACAAATCATAGTATGAAAGAGCCTTGAATTCTAACAGAGCAAAGAGCGGTCTGCCGCCGTCTAGTACGTTGAAGCGGAGCCGATATAGTGGGTCTGCGCGGACCAATCATTCCGAGCACCTTGCAACACCTCCAGACCGGACCTCAGCCCCAGTGGACGCCCTCATCTTCCGATTCCTAGGCCTTAGTTGGATAAAAAAAAATCCAGGAGCTTTAATTAATTATCATCATTCTGATCTTATCTACTGCAAATTTCTGAGCGAACCCGGGTAGCCCAGCAACGCATACAATGTCGGGTGGCTAATTGCTCAACAAATTATCAGTGAGCTGTCGGTCTAAGCGATTGGTGCGACGAGGCTTAAGCGCAAAACTCTTTACGAGAACGGCAACGTTTGGAGGGTGTTTGGCTGGGTTTTTAGTTGGGTAGAGATATATATATATATATATCGTAGTCAAGCTGATGTAGTTCTACACAATCTCATCTCACGTACATCTCCTCGCTTCCAACCGATCTAGCCAGTCTCGGAACCAATCTCATGCCAAAACGCCTCGATACGCCACCAGCACGTGGCCGATCTAGTGAGCACAATGCCGATGATTATATCTCACCCCTCGCACCCCCATCCAGAAATATACCCACAATGGAGATGGAGAGTCAGAATGGGAGCCTAGCACGTGGGCAGGTTTCCTCGAGTGGGTTCCCAGAGTGACCGATGGTGGATACCTAACGGAAGGTGAGGCGGGGAAGGAGGGGCAGACCGGCCCAGTATCAGACTCCGGCTTCTCCAGTACAGACGGGCCTATGGGCGGCGACATTCTTTGCCCTTTTCAAGGTCCAATACAACTGGCTCCGAAGAAGAAAACGGTAACCCAGTGGACATGCTGCGTGTGTGGCCACACCGGCATGTCGGTGAATATCCCCGCATGTCAGTACTGCAGCACGCCTCGCTGTGCGTACTGCCCCGTAGAAAGAGTGAGGGTCAAGGCAGTGCAACTTAACCACGACTATGGTGAAGCGTCTGGTTCAAAGAGAACCTACATTTACACATAAGCCGATATCCATAGTCCACCTGACTATCGCATCCTGGTGCTATTGATTCTGGCCATGTGAGGCCTCTCCTCCTCGGCACTTCTACCAATCAGCTAATTCAAGCATGCGTGGAAGATTTTATCATGCAGTTTTGCCTCAGGCACGCCTTCGCACTGCGCCCTCCTTGTCAGCCATGAGCTGGCCTCGTTGCCTCGTCGCCTCGTCACTTGGCTTCCACTCGATAGGCGGCCGTGTCTCCGCCTGATGTCGATCCTCAGGCATTAAGACCGGCCAGCGGCGCGACAAGTCGTTTTGCTCAGTCTCGTCTTCCCCTTTCGAGATTCTGGCACTACTTGGGGGGTTGGGCTCAGAAGCACGAGGGGTGCTTGATTGGGAAAATGGTTATCGATTGAGAACAGATTCAATGTACATACGCACAACTTTGTATCAGTATGCATGACATTTCATTGGTAATTTAATTATTAAATGGGTGCTTTTGTAAATAAATACTCTATACGTAATAAGTTATCTCCTAGGATACTAACGAAAATCATTTGATGAGTGGCTTAGTTCCATATACAATCGATACGGTAATTAATGTATCTTTATTTCTTAATCAATGAACCCCCATCTGACTCGTTCCTCCCAGATGGGGGCTCTTTCGGACCCCCCCAGTTGCCGGTTATTTCACTCGAGGCAACTCGACGCCTCGGTTCTCGGTCAGGCCTCACAGCCCCCATGTATTCATTTGCTATGGAAGCACAACATTGAGAATGTCGACTCTCTCAAATCAAAGCGACTTTGTGAGTAAATATACATGCTGACCTGTACCATGACGTGGCCAATTATTGGTCATGAGACCACCACCATAAGCCTATTACATTTAGGCCGACCCAACCCTACCAATGTCGCGTCAATATTTTATCTTGGGACTCCCATCTCGGGCAGCCGGATTTCACCGCTACCTAACTCTCGTCGACGACCAATCTCATATGAGAGGCACAGCCCTCTCCAAAGGGTGCAAAACCGGCGCACTCTCTGTTTAAATAAGAGTAGCCAATATCAGTCTGGCCTGACTATGAGTCATTTGGATCTACAACTCCCGTCACGACACATCCTGGCCTTCAACACATACCATAAATTTTGTGACAGCGGAATATAGAACAATCAGCTGGTAATGATGGGTTTGACTAATGTAGCTGAACCTCATCCCTGCACTTACGATTGGAACCAGCCCATGCTAGCTGTCGAAACGGCAGTGAATCAGTCAGCTGTTGAGCAGTGGCATGATTTAGATGGAACAATTCTTGAGCTCTTTCAACTCATCCCCGATGGGTCTCCAAGGTTACACTATGAATCTAGGGAGCTTGAGGTTATTTGTCCACCTTCTAAGTTACAAGAATTGCACAAGGACGGTGTCACTGGCCGGTCTTCTGAGATTATCGCGTGGCTTGATGACAGGTCTCAGGCCGGGGACTGGACCTGCAAAAGAAAGTTGTCAGGTTGGCTCACGCGCTCTGATCTGTACAAGGCCTTGCGTGCAAAGGTATGTTAATTCCTTCTTTCTATTGAAGTTTCTATAAAGTCTTGTCGTGACCTCGGAAGTTAGATTAACTAAGTTTCAGCGCATTTACGTCTATAATGACGATGATGTCGATGAAGGCCATGAGCTGAATGCTGAACGACGTCTCATGTATGACTTTCTTTCAGTTTCATGGAACTGCGAGATGCTGACAGCTTCTTCAGATACCTACCAAATCCAGACTGGCGAGGTCTGTCGCCCATCATCTTGACTGCTTCAAGGCAAGAGGCGGGCATCTTGAGCACTTTTCTATGGAAGCATATGATAGCTCGTTGTTCAATCCAAGCGTCCGTTTCAGTAAGTTCTTCTGACGGTCCTTCTATTAATTCTGGGACAAAATGTCAGAATTTAAACTAAACTGATTCTGTACAGACCTCTCGCTATTTCTCGTTGGAGTTTCATCTCCCTTTCTTTGTGTGGAAGGACACAAAATCAGTCCTCCGAGACAAACGAATCAGATCAGACAAGTTTCCTCTGAGGAAATCGAGGCTTCTCTCCTTCTTAGGAAGGTCTCGTCCAGCATCTGAAGAAGGAGGCAACCTGGATTGTCTCCACGAAAGTCAGTGGTCATGTGTAGTGACCGGCTTCAACAACACTGTTTGGAATGTATACGGTTTCACAGACACTTACTTCTACGACACAGACGACGAATTTGATCGGTTGAGTATCAATTATTACCAAAGATGTCTCCGGGATGAACATGCGATTGACTACGATCCCATCATCGGATCAGATGCCAACCTTCCAATCAAAGACCCTCGCGAATACTTTGTAGCGACCCTCCTATCATGCATGAACCACATTCTTGAAGAATGGAATAACATCATCACGAGACTTGAGCGCAAAATGTGCCATTACGTGAGTGCACCCTTTCATAGTTCCCCCAGTCGGTGCATCTTTGCACTTCCCTTCGCATTTCCCCGGCCCGGAACACAGGCTGTATTTCGATCCATACCGGTAATCCGATTATCCCCTAGAGCTGTCTGTTCTTCACCCACGGTCTATTCTAAGACTCATCATAGATTGAAGACAAAGAGATATTTTTTGCCGACGATAAATTGCCATTCGGGCCTGACGACGATCATTCGAAATCTCTTCAGGACTCATATACATGGACCAAACAGGTCACTTGCCTCCTAACCCACCTCAGGCAAAGAATGAGAAATAACAACAGAGAGTGGGATTCATTTAGAGCTAGAGACACTCACTACTTCTACATGACCGGTCAACAAACTGATGCACCAAACCGTACAATAAATGTTCTCTACTCCATCGACACAAAAGCAACCGAACTAAAGGCTCTTGAAGTTCAATTGGGAGACTTGTGGGATAAGAATGAAGACTTCAGGAAGTCGGTAAGGTTACTTTCTTACCCTATTGCCAACTGCGTTATTCTAAATCTTAGAAGCTCGACCTTTCCCTTCACATTTTAGAAAATAACCGGACCATAGTCTTACAGCAGCAGTTCAACATCTACTTTGTAAGCCGATCCAGGAAACAGCAGTAAAAGTATGTTTACTAATTTCCAGTTAGATCCAAATTATATCACCGCCCGCATTGGCAGCAAGCATGATGCAAAGTAATGTTTTGCCCTGGAAATCCGGCTTCCTCCCGTGGCTAGTTGTAACGGGGATTTTGTGGATTCTGGTGGCGGCCGTGCGGCCGGCATTAACATGGTACCATCGATATATGGGCTCGAAACCAAGGGCCAACCCCGTTCCGCCACTTGCCCAAGAGCCAATAATCAATGGTTTCCATTGGCAGCCAGAGGGCATCAGGTTTCCACAGCCTACATTTGCAGCCCACTGATACCATCATGCTAGGTTGTGGAATGACTAAATCTACTTGACAAGTCTTTCTTTCGCCTTCATTTCTTCATTTCTTCATTTCTTCATTTCTTCATTTCTTCATTTCTTCATTTCTTCATTTCTTCATTTCTTCATTTCTTCATTTCTTCATTTCTTCATTTCTTCATTTCTCTTCTAGCCTTATGCATTATCATCAGATGTATCAAAACAACACAGTAATTGCAAAAAGAAATGAACACACTTAGCACCATGCCTAGTTCTGAGGGATACACTATTTTATACGAGGTTGTCAAGCACGTATCGTCGCCCCGAGCCCTCACATCAGCCCTTCTGTCCCAAGCTTGCTGCCCATGGGGCGACCATCAAGAGATGCAAGCCTCACGAGATATGGCGAAATGAGAGAATATTGTGAGACATTTCTGTCTATATTTTCTGGGGTTTTCCTTTTTTCTTTCCGTTCTTATCATGTATTCTATGGTTAACCGTGGCCAAATCCGGAGACTCTTTCTTCTCAAAAATGCTCAAATAATCTTTACCTTCAATTTGTATTCGCCACAGATGAACAATATGTGGGCGATTACCGGCGATTTCTCAGCGGAATTATTCTCAGCGTTGCTTCAGTGTTTTAACAATGATGCCATCGCAACGCACGAACGCCTTCATCACATCATGGCAGGCTGCGTGGCCGACTCCTATTGGACGGGCAGTGAAGCAAGGCGCTTGTAAGCCTTGTTTCCCAAGAATTGACCCTCCTCAACCTGGTCGGACATAATCCGTGTTTCAAAGGCTCTTTTAATTCCCTTTTCCCACTAGATCCCGATGGAGTGGAGCGCTTTAGGTGCAATCGAGATGAATCATGATAATTAACAAATTAGAAAAAAGACTACATATGAGGGTCTTTCTCCTGCTGACATTATTCCAGCAGGATCAATTCGCTTGCCACATAACTTCGAGTATCACAGGGAGGGGGTGACCATGTACACCACGTAGCAGTCAGCTGGCTGCCTCGTGAGCACCCTTCCTACCGTACCCAATATCTGCCCAACTTCAGGCATGTGCCTAATGGGGCTCCCATCAACAAACCAGATGTTCTCAATCCGACGCAGCCTAAATTTCTTCCCAAAGAGCCCGATACTTCATGTGCACAATCAAGACCAGCCTCTACGCACCGCCTTCATTCAAAATAACTTCGCCTCAACACACCGACGATGGCATGCCTTACAAGTACACCGCAAGGACTTGAGGCCCTCCTCGAGGGGCTTCGCCTCGATCCTTTGCCTCAGTATGCATCAAACGATGCTCTTACTAAGCCTGTTGAAATATGGAGGTCATATTTCGCAAAGTTTCTTTCAACAGTGGTAGATTGTGACGAGGCTGTGATCCAGGAGGCTATCAGCTCAACAACCGAAACCTCTCTTGGCGACTTGGCGCTCATTCTCCCTCGCCTCAAGCTGAAGGATATTGACAACAACGGTCTAAAGACACTGGCTTTCGAGATAGGTGAACGGGTTTGTCACGCCCATAACCTGATATTCAGGCTTGATTCTGTCTAACTTGCACTTCTTAGCTCCCTTCTTCTCCGCTTTTCTTGTCACCCTGGGTCGATGGCATCCATCTTCGGATGTTCTTTTCTCCAGATACTCTCCCCCGGCTCCTTCTCCCATACATCAGCGACCGGAAATCGTTGTACGGCCATGATTTATCTCAAGGTCTCCGGGATCCCAGGTCGCCTGGTCAAGGCAAGAAGAAAGTTGTCGTGGAATTCTCGTCCCCAAACGTTGCCACCGATTTCGATGGAAACCATCTTCGAAGCACCCTCATCGGCGCGTTTGTTGCCAACATCTACGAAGCTATGGGATGGGAAGTGGAACGTCTTAACTACCTCGGCGACTGGGGCAAGCAGATCGGTTTGCTTGCTGCAGGATATGAGAGATTTCAGCTCTGAGGAGAAACTACAAAGTGGGGGTATCCATCACCTTCTAGACGTCTATGCCAAGATTGAGGAGCTCTTCAGACCAGAACAAGACGCAAGGGACAAAGCGAAGCAGGACAAACAGAACACTGCGGATATCGAAGGCAAAGGTATCTTCGCTCAGAGAGACACATTTGTCAAAAGGCTGGAGGATGGGGATGAAGCAGCTCTTGCGCTGTGGAAGCGCTTCCGAGATATCACTATTGACGAACTCAATCTCGGTTATGGACGCCTTGGTGTTGAGTTCGACGAGTACTGGGGCGAGTCGGAGGTTCAGCCGAAGACAATCGCTGACGTCGAAGGCACCCTCAGGGAGAAAGGCGTCCTTGAAGAGAGCGATGGGTCGTGGATGATTGACTTTGTCAAGCATGCTGGGAAGAAAGGCCTCGGTACGCAAATCGTCCGAGGCCGCGATGGCTCCACACGTTATCTCCTCCGAGACATTGCTGGAGTGCTCGATCGCTCACGCAAATTCGCATTCGACAAGATGATCTACGTTGCATCTTCCAGGCAGGACAATCATTTCCAACAGTTGTTCACATCGTTCGACCTGATGGGCCGCTCGGATCTCAAAGGCAAGCTTCAGCACATCAATTTCGGCGCCATCCACGGGGTTGAGGGTAGTCTGCTCTCCAAAATTCTTGACCAGTGCGCGATCCGGATTCATGACGCATTGCGCGAGGAGCATGGTGACAGTGACATCGACAGCGACGGTCTCGGATCCGTCAGTGACGTGTCTCTGATCAGCGGGTTACTTGCGCTGGATATGTCTGGAAGGAGGGGGCATAACTACACCTTCGAACCGAAGAAAATTGCATCATCTAGTTCCCATACGGGCTTGGTGCTGCAAGCATGTCACAGAGTGTTGAATGCCTCGATCGACAAGTTGACCACTAACGAGGTCGAGGCTGCTGAGGCAGACTACACAACTTTGAGCGATGACGACTCTGCCGATTTGCTACGGCTGATGGCACAATTTCCCGATGTTGTTGCAGCGACATTCAAGTCCCTGGAGCCACACACGCTCCTCGGTTACTTGTACAAAGTTGTCAGTTCGCTGTCTATGCTGGGTGAAGAACAAGATGAGGAGTTTGAAGGCGACGGTGAAGAGGGCGGTCCTAGCGATGTGTGTGAAAAGAGTTTGGAGGAAAAGAAAGCAAAGCTCGTCCTGTATCAGAATGCACGGCAGGTCTTGGAGAATGGGATGAGACTACTAGGGTTCCCAGTTATTTCATAGTGTGATGGTTTTGAGCGAATTGTGATTGGGATTTCTTGAAATGATGTGCTGATCACACTATACCTCAGCATGTAGAGTGATTTTGACAACGCTCTGAGCTGACTTGTGTGATGTAATGATTTATCATGCCCAGGTTCTCGTCCTAGTTTGACACATCTGCCTATCTCAAGGTGTCACCCGTCACATAGCGCGATGCTCGCCCCGTAGCGGATTCTTTCAGGGCGACAGGATGTCGCTTCCTGTCGTCAACCGACCGAAATACACATGGCTCGCCTAAGGGATAACTAAGGGTCCCTCTTTCACCCCTCCACTCCTATGCTTCTGGCCCTGCTTCTGACTGTGCTTCGCCGTCTCTCTCGGGGACTTGATTAGCAATTGTGAAGGATCCTCGACATGAGCTGAGCTTGTGGCGATGAAGTCAGCGGTGAGACTTGAAACAACATATGCGTTGAGTTCCCGCTGTTCGCGCCTGTCCTCCTCTTCCAGTCGGAGTTTATCCTCATCCCTCATTTTTTGGCGTCGGATACTCTTGATTTCATCCATGGCAAAGAGCAGGGCAGCTTCTGGACAACGGTTTCTCTCCGCCGCATGCTCCGCCTTGCGCACATATCGTCGCGTGACATCCGTAGCGCCTTCAATGGAGAACGCTATCACATAAGACATTTTCTTCTCCCAGACTATTGCGAAATGTCAGTGCTGTGTCTAAGGAGGGCAATTAATGATTGGGAGGACCCCGGGTGCAATAACTTACCTTCGCCGTATAGGGTTGGGTTATCAAAAGCTTCCTCGCATGGATCAACGTGAATCCATCTCTTCCTGTGTTTCGAGTACACCTCGGCCCACACGTGGTCCTCCATGTTCCATACCCACCTTACCCTGGCACCCATGGCCCGACAGAGCATCGTAAAGCAGTTCGCCCACTCACCAACTCGTCCTCTTCTAGTCTGAAGTAGTTTCCAGACGTTTCCGTACCGGGGGAATCGCTCGTGTGCCCGGCAGTCTTGCCTTGAACATCTGTAGAGCTCGACACGCAAAGCGCCGCAAGCTGACTCCTCCGGGGTTGGGCTACTTAGACCCGTACCAATGGTGCTAGATGAGCATACCGGACATGGTGGATTGTTTACCCAAGTGAAAAACGAGCGTTTGAACCATCGCAGCAACGCCCGGATGATGCAGTCAGTGTAGTCCCACGTAGGCCGCCGTCCATCACCATATGACTTTGCTTGGGTCTGGAACATCGTGCTCTCTTCTTCAGCTTCGCCGTAGAGCGACTCCAACGGAATACAGTCCAGAGCGTCGTCTAGTAATCCTGGGTTCTCGTACTTCGTTGGGCTTAGGGAAAGGGATATCAAAAGATTGCGGAATTTTCGGGACTCCCAGTCGTATTCTGCTAGAGGCTGGGGGAAAAGTGGTGTCAGGATTCGTCTCCGGTTTTGGGACTGCAGCAGTGATGCTTTTCCTGTGTAAAGTGGAGTTGATCCGTCCCCACTAGTTGCAGTGTAAGGTGGAACTGGCTCATCATCCTCACCTGGTACACTATATGGTGGAGTTGTTTCATCCTCCCTAGACGAGACTGCTTGTTCAATAGTAGCTTGGCGTTCAGTCCGTGACAGTTTCAGCTCATTCAATAGTTTGATCCGCCACTGGCCCTCAAATCGACGTCTCAAGTCCCGGCTCCACTCTTGGCCGTACTCCGATGGTGGCTTAGAAGAGGATGCCGTGACGGACTCTATATGTTGCGGATGCGGAGCAAGATTCAGTTCTTCGTCGACATTGTAAAGTGATTCGGCTCCAGCTAGGGGTAAATGAGGGAGCTGGTTTGCTCGCACTTCTATGTCTTCGAATACGCGTGCAAAAGGTATCACAATTGCAGCACCCGAATCCGGGATCCGGCAACGATGTGCCCATACAAATCCCCAGACTCTGCGTCAATGATCCAGGAGCCACAGTCCCCGGCTTCTAGCCGAGAGTCCAGGAGGATGTTGTATACGTCCTGGAACAGACTGCTGTTTGGGAGGCGGGCGTACAGCGGAGTGCCTGACATGACTCCTGTGAGAGTTCCTCTGGATGTGGAGCTCAAGATCTTAACGTCCTTGGGGCCGTCAGGGACAACGCGCTGAATCCTGGCTTGGCTCTGTGCAGAAAAGGAAGAAGGGATGATTTTGTTCGCGATGCAGTGAATGGGCTTGGTCACCTCGATCAGAGCGTAGTCGAGACCAGACGGTGGTTCATCAAGGGAGGACAGATAGACATGTCCCAGACGCTGTGGAGGTAGGAAAGTGCTCAATGAAGGTTCTTTCTCGAGGGCCCGACGGCTTTTGCATTTCGATCCTTCCTCTGTTGCTTGTATATCTTGTATGCTTGGTGAGATTGGTGGCTGGAGCATCTCGTTCTCGGTTGAACTTGCGTACCGCGAGCTCATAGCGGTGTCGTTTGTTTGTGTCAACCAAGCTTTCTCATCAGACCTCGATCCCACTTCTTCCACCTCAGCATCGTCGTCGATCTCAAATTCATCGTCGATCTCAAATTCGTCGTCGATCTCAAATTCGTCGTCGCTATCCTCACCCTCCGCGTAGCTCGGGACCGTATCAGGGCTGAGCACATGGCCTGCTGTGGTGTAGTAGAACTTGTCCGACAGCTGGATGACGCCACCGACAGTAGCTTGTTTGCAACAAGTTCCGTCGCCTATACTTGGTTCAACGAACAACGGCATCCCGCACGGGTTGCTCGCAAATGACGCAAGGATAGGTCGATGATCAGATGCGGACGTCGTGCCATTTTCTGCTAACTGAACGAGCTGATTGAAGTCGGGCGGTCGAGGCATGTGGGCCGTCTTGATACCGGGGAACTCGTCGAGAATGCCGCTGTCTTTAATTGCATCTCTCACCTGCTTGCGATGTGCAGCGACTTCACAGCAAAACAGGATGGCTGGGCTGGCATTCTTTGTCGACTTGCCGAACATGTAGATTGACCATGTAACCCAGCTCGATACTGGTTCGACCGACCTCTCGAGGTAGGCCTTGATCTTTGGGGCCAAGGCCGCGAATGCGTCTCTCGCTGGGCCTTTGGCCACCCAACAAAGCTCCTTGCCGACTTTTCCAATGCAGCGGCCGGCAGACAGCTCTGGTTCAGGCCATGCGAGATGCCTCGTTGCCGACCTGCCACTGAGTATCGCGATGCCGCTGCCCCAGGATCTCAGAGGAGATGTTACGATTTCCGTCGACATGGTTCAACGTATTTCAGGACATATTTCCCAAGTGACGAGAAATATGGCTCTCGATCCTGGATGGAAGGGGATCAGCCGCACTTATGGGGGGCCATCGAGGCTGTGTGCAGGGCCTCATCAGCACCGAGGCGGAGCATCATCCGCCAATGGCAGATGCAGCCTCACGCAACCGAACAGGGCTGCCTCACCCGACTCGTCGTCGTCATCGCCGTCAGCGTCACCGGAGCCTGATCTTTCATGTGAACCAAACACATCAGAAGACGACTGAAACTACCATAATGGCAGACAATACGGTGCTCGATTCGAGCCTGCTGGATCTCCCGCTACCGCAGCTCACCAAAACGACAATATCCAGCGAGTACTGGGCCTACCGGCACCAAGGTCAGCGCCTCAATAGCGTGGATTATGATCTGCAATCATTCTGGACATACTACAACAAAGAATGCGCCAGAGCTCTCCACAACGGAGGGCGATACGTGGCTTTGAGATCTCACCGCGATGTGGCCGACTGCATCCGCAAGATTAAAAGCGGGATGTTGCGACATGACATCAAGGAGGAACTGCGAGAAAAGCTTACAGCGTTTCACAACAACGAAGACGAGATGCTCGACAACTCAATAGATTTGGCCGCCAGTCTGCTTTTGATGATGAGCTTCTGCAGCTTCGCATATGGCTTCTCTGGCAGGAGTCATCTCCACTGGAGTCATGGGTCCCTGGAGAGCTTTGTCTCTGCGTACTTTGATCCTGGAACTGCCCACCAGGCCAAGGAGAATGTCAGAATGGAGAAGATATTTACTGCACGCAACCTACGCCGCATCGCAGGGCTCGATATCGTTTGGACGGATAACTTGGTAGATCATCTTCGCTTGACTGATGACGATCGACGCGTACACGTCTTCCACCATGCTTCGTTCCTAGAAGTCCAACGACAGAGGTTCACATTCTTCTCGACCACTCAATGTGTGATTGCCGCTGACTTATTGTGTCAGTACCGACTCTCTACTACCCAAAGGTCTCGCGGATGAGACTTTGAGGACATTAGCACTCCTATTCCCGTCCTCAGATGTGGAAACAAGGAAGTGGTTCTCCAAGTTGTCCGACGCTGGCCTCGACAAACGAGTCATCCAGTGTGGGCAACTGAAGACCGACCATCGGCAAACTGAAAAGTTCGGATTTTGGAGTGATCGTCTTGTCATATTGAAGCAGGTCTTTGATGAAGCACAACCCAAGTCTTTGTCGCAATGGTGGCATGATAGGCGGAACGGCGTCCAATGGTACCGCTTCTCAATAGCAAGCCTTTCAACGTACACTGTTGTCCGCTAATACTGGTCTCATCAACAGGTACACATTCTGGGTAGCCGTCCTCGTTCTTGTGTTGACAGTATTCTTTGGTTTGGTACAAAGTATCGAAGGTGGTTTGCAAGTGTATGCCTCTTTCAAAGGGCTCGATGGGTCAACATGAAAGGCAGTCAGAAGTCAGGTCTAGATCCTACTGCCCACTGCCTCTTGTCCATGATCCAGGCTTCGGTAGCCACAAGCTCTACGGAGACGTACATGTTGGAAGAATTGAAAGGCGCAGGTATCATGAATTACTTGGCAATATCATTCGATCCAGCGTGGGAAGCCTAAATTTCACGCTTTCTTGCTTATAATACCAGGGCCCGTGGCAGACCACTTCAAGTTGCATTTGAGGTTGTCAGACGGAACAGACAAGGATGTCACATCGCCGACTTCGGCAGTCAAAGGGCATCCGATTTTATATGCTTTTTACGGACTGATATTTTCCCAGACGGACTAATAGGCCTAACAGCTGATCTTGCTAGCAGCCCAACAGTTGATCCTGCTGTCAGTGGGCTGATCACGATCCCTGTCCTAAGACATCTATCGTATTCAAATTCCTCTATAAAATACGGCTCTTCAGGCCGTCAGTTAGCTAGAAGACAAGATCTTCTATCATCCTCAAGCTGTTCCCACCAATCCATCTTGTCTGATAGAGGTTGTACAGTCGGTTGAGATCATCCCATTCATCCGAAGGCTCCGCCAACGGGCATCGCTGACAGTAAGCCTCCTTGTAAGTGGGTGCACCCAGCTTCTGTACGTAAACGGCTCGCCAGATGGCAAGCTCCGTCTCATTGTGTGCATAGTAGGAGCCTGCGTCGAAATGACGGGTTCCCCCTACTCAAGCGTGTTGACATTGGCGTCCCAAAGATCCCCGTGGATGAGACTGGGCTCTATCGGCTGACCCTGCCTAACTCAGAGAGCCTAGCAGTCTCAGTGCGACCTTGGTTACGACCTGCTCTGCGGCCAGCTCCAGCTCCGGCCACACTCCACGAGCTTCGGCGTTCATGCGCACTCGACTGCGAAGAAGCTCCGCGAAGAACGTCCCCCGGCTATCCTGCGATGCGACAGTGTGACGACGTGGTCCGTCGCACGCGGTCACTGGAAAGCCAAACTTTCCTTTCGGCGACTCGCTCTCACGGGGATCTTTGCCGGCAGACGTCGGCCTGAGCGTCTCAGGCAGGACTGCAATTAGTGAGTGAGAGTTTCACAATAGACTCGAGATTCCGTACCCCTGAGCATTTCCCTAACTCATGAAGCGGAAAGCTGCCTGTGACAGCTTTGAGTCCTCCGGGCCAAGTGAACCCACCACGTTCAATTAGACGGTAAAGTTGAGAAGACATGGTAATGTTTTTCTTTTTCAGATCCAGCTAACACTAGAAGATTGAACAGAGAACCACCAGATGCCAGTTCAAGGGTGAGTTGGAGCCTAAAGAACTAGGTAACGCCGGCCAGTTGCCTCCTCCGTGTTGTTCGAGTCTATCTCTCCCCTTTGTGTACGCGCCCTTGTTGCACTATGAACACTCATCACGGCAAGGATCTAACGGAACCATCCAAAGCTGGCCACATCCTTGCAAAGATCACGTCCATTATTCACGGTGGGAATGTGGGACGTGAGGAAGTACCACACCGAGGGTGTTTCCAAGATTTCTAGGCTGTAGAAAATAAGTGAATTGTCGGCTCCCTGCTGCCTGATCGTTCGCGTTCCGACCCATATTATCCATCACGTCATAATGTACTTCAATAGATGCTGTGGTCTGTTACTGACATTCAAGCCTTTATTCAGCCTTCGGTAAATATTATTAACCTTCCGCGACATGTAACTTACCTTTTGTCCAGTTGACATCGTGCAAACTTGCTCTTGGCCCAAGTCCCGAAATAGACCAATTGTTTTGCGTGTCGCGCCTTTCGGTAGGAACGGAAAACCTGCCAACTTCCAATTTGAGGACAAGAAGAAAGGAAAGGAGGAAAAAGTATAATAACGTTGAGAAGTTGGTATCACTTGTTTGCCGAAGGCAAAAATAAAGCATTTAATTCCGTGGTGGATGCCCTGCCCGCTTTTCTTTATAAGCAACCTGAGCAAATCCAGCATCGCTAAGCATCCTCACATTCGCGTGAGGTGCGCGTAAGTCACACAAGAGGTTTACAGCATATGGAATTCTAATCTGACGAATCCTTCAAGTACTTATTCGTCGGGAAGTCGAGGATTAGAGCAAGTGGGCGGGATGAGGAAAACCACTGGTCTTTGCCGACATTGTTTCATGGGGGACCCATACAGAGGCTCACCCTCGGGCCAGGTCAGCTCAGGCTAAAGCAGCAAACGTTCAGTTCCGAGGATTGAAATGGAAGTTATGGATGTCGGTTTTGGGGTCGCGTTCTACTTTACTCCTACGGCACTTAAAGATTGTTCCCGAGTTGAAGGCGTCAGCTCCAATGAAGAGCCTAGTTGTGTACCATGCTCTGTAAATATGCCAATGGATCATCGTTTACATCCCTCCGAATTTTGAGCCGGGGTTCGGACTGTTTGTGCTACTCTAGCTTGACCCCATTTGATCTGGATCCTGGACGAAATTTTCTTTTCCCTCACACATTGACCAAACATCGGTATAAGTTGGCAAGGCCAGTATAGATATATATACAGATATAAAAGCCACTTCAATGAAATGCTAGTGAACAAAAATTAAGGAACTCATGGTGGCAGGGGACAGGCCCAATAAGGCAGTGACATCGGTGCCTGCTCCTGGAACAGAAGCACTACAAAAAGACGGTCCTTGCGGTTTATGTGGATCGAACACATGACCTTCAGATCTTCAGTCTGACGCTCTCTGTCAGTGAAGGTTAGTGATATGGCTCGAAGAGGGATTAATATGACAACATACCCCAACTGAGCTAAACCCGCTTTGTTGAGAGCCGGGATTCTTCATGTGGACTATCTTGCCGAGGTGAAGTGTAACTCGGCAAAAAAGAAACACAAAAATTGAAGTGTGCGGTTTATGTGGATCGAACACATGACCTTCAGATCTTCAGTCTGACGCTCTCTGTCAGTGAAGGTTAGTTATTTGTCTCGGATAAGGGAATGTTGTTATGACGTACCCCAACTGAGCTAAACCCGCGCTTGTGGTTCGTCGGCTTCAATCTTCCATATTTATTCCCTCTCGGTCAAGATTGGCAAATAGGTAAAAAGACAACCAAAAAAGAGTTCCTTGCGGTTTATGTGGATCGAACACATGACCTTCAGATCTTCAGTCTGACGCTCTCTGCCAGTGAAGGTTAGTGATTTGCTTGGAGTGAGGGATTAATGTGTGAACATACCCCAACTGAGCTAAACCCGCGTGTTTGATAAGAGAAGTGACCGCTAATCTCCATTATCCAGGTGGGCCAGACCCAGCTGCGAAACTCGCTCACCGTGGACAACGAAAAGAATATCCTCCAAAGTCGAGTCATCTCGGTTACTAGGAGAGACAGTTGTCAGTCGCCCTAGTAGTTCTATTCATGCTTCAAGATATAGAATTTGTAACTTGTACTTATGGATTATCTCCAATGTTGGTTCTGGATCTAAGAGAGAACCACTTAACATTAATTAGATAAAGTAAGTTTACTTGACTTTTTAATCCCGAGAATAAATAATTACTGGATGATTTTGAATTATTAGAGTTTTAATACATCATGTACCGAAACATTCCAGTATATCAATCGCATATTTAAAAAAAAAAAAATATCATACAAGATGGGCCGTTTCCAGCTCTAGAACTTGTGAATTTGATCCCACCTATACCCAAGCTGACTTAGAACTCCAGGCGAATTCTTCTTGCCGACAAGGGACGCTTCCATTGCTGGTGGTCCACAGACAAAGACCTTTGTGTCTTGTTTAGACGGTGGCATTACCTCTTCGAGCAAAGCTTTTGTTACATAGCCCTTTCGAAAAGTCGATGATTCACTTGGGTGGCTGACAGTGCAGATCGCCTTGAACCGATCGGGGAAGTCCTTGGAAAATTGCTCAAACTCTTTCCTTAGCAGGACATCCTCATCACCATTGACACCAAATACGAGGGTAATGGCCGTCTTGTCGTCGGGGTTTCGAAGGATACCCTGGGCGAGCTGGTAGATGGGAGTAATACCAGCACCTCCAGCAATGAGGGTGACGTGCGAGTGTGCGTTGGGCTTCCATTGATATCCTTTCAGAGGTGCCGCGAAGAGGAGCTTCTCTCCTGGTTCCAGCGAGTGCAAGTGACTGCTGGCTTTTCCATTGGGATATTTCTTGACAAGAAGGTCAAGAAATCTTGGTTCATCTGATGATATAGACATGAGCTTAGCTTCTAAAGGGTGTTGAAGAATGCAGAACTTACCAGACGCGCTCACAGGAGTGTACGGGCGTGGGACAGGCAGCCAACTTCCCTTGGGCCATGAAACGGTCAACAGGGCGGCTATCAAATATCAGTCCTCGGTATCTCCTGATGATCTTGCGCATTACTCACATGTGAGTGTAAGTCCACTGACTGCCTCTTCCTGGGGTAGCTTGAAGCGGAGGCGCTTGGTGTTGTGATTTACGGCTTCGGAGCTTTCAAGCGGTAGAGATATAAACGCAGGGCCGCCCTTGAAGACCTTGGGGGAGAAATTGGTTTCCGCAGAAGCTGTTCCCATCATGAGTTTGGATACTATTCCAAGACCAATGCCACCGGCGGCGAGACTGGCGATGAGAGGCGCTGGTCGCACTTGGCGAAACTGGATTGTCCAAGACATGGGAAATAAAATTTGATGTAGAACAGGGAAGCGATTGATCAAATCACAGAAATTCTAAATGCTCTATTTATATATTTTTATTGCGCTGTTGTAACGCGAAAAAGATGACGTGAGGTGAGCGACCCTGTCGGCATCCGGACATTTCTCACTTTTCCGGGACCGAAAATCCGCAGAAGGCCGCGAACGTCGACCGCATACCCGGCGCATTCCACCAGATAATCAACGTGAATCACGCCACCGCCCGAACAGCTAATCCACTAAATCCTTCGCGGGGGTACTTTTTAATCCTCAATTTCATTCCGCCAAACTTTTATTGTCGCTATTAAATGTCGTATGTCGACCGTCAGCCGTGCATTGTGATTCGCCTGGAATCCATCTATTTCTAGGCGCATCCGAGCCGTCCCATTCTCAAGCCTCCGGACTGCTGGCCATTCGAGCTCCCCTTTCTCTCTCTTCATACCTCTTTTCTATCGCCTCAAGGCTAAGCCCTTTTGTCTCAAACATAAAAAAGCAGACTGAGAGCGTGCAGGCAAGGCTGGAGAAGGCGAACAAATAATACGCCCCAAAGGTAGACTTGGCGAGAAGGACCGGAGTGACCAATGCAACAACGTAGTTTGCGCACTAGAGATGGTTGTTAATATGAATTCTTGGATCCGATTCAAAGATGCTGAACTTACCCAGTTAGAACACTGCGCAAGACTTGAGGCACTGCTTCTTGTCTTCCTCGGCATGCTCTCCACCACCCATGTTCGGAATCCAATGGCCCAGGTGAAGCTGAATGAAATGGCAAAAAGATAGATGGACACGATAACAATCCATCTTCCAGCTCCATGATCTGGGTGGACTTTCTCTGCAGCGTAGAGCGAGCCCATCACCAGCATCAATCCTGTGATTAGTATTCCACCCAAGATCCCCGAGGTACGACGACCCCACTGGTCTGCAAAGAGGGTTGCAGGGATAGTAGCTCCCATGATGACCAACGCAGAGACGCCGGATGCTAAGAACGATGCTTTCTCACTGCTGAGTCCTGCCTGGGTGAACAAGATAGGAGCATAGTACAAGACACCATCAATTCCACTGAATTGCTGCACGCCCATGATAAAACAAGCAAACGCAGTCCGGGATCTGTAGGGGGCCGAGAAGGCATGCGCGAACTCTTTGAAGGTATGAAGAATGCTTTGCCAGAAAGTAAGGTCTGGGTCCATGACTTCATCCGGGGGTAGGGACTGTGCAAGGAGCTCCTTTTGCTCTACTTCATCCAAGCCAAGCTGAGCTACAACAACGCGAGCCTCATCTCTTCTTCCTCTGGATAACAACCAGCGAGGCGATGGGGGCGTGAGGAAGTAGGTTGTCGACAAGACAAGCCCAAGGAATGAGGCGATGGCCGGGGGTATTCGCCATGTGACAGAAGAAGTCGAGTCTCCGAGACGTGATGTGCCATAGCAGACGAAGTATCCGGTAGCTAGGCCGGATACAATTAGGAACTGCGGCAACGCCGTCATAATGCCGCGAACCCGAAATGGCGATATTTCCGAGACCTGAACATAGACGTTGCTGAGAAACAGACCCTCGCCGATACCCTTTATAAGTCGACCCAATACGAAGACGCCCAGAATGGGAGAACCGCACTCAATACCGGCCCCTATGCCATAGGTGATGGAACCAAGGGCAATGAGGCTGGTGTGGCCAAATCGGTGAGCAAGGGCTCCAGCAATGAGGGCTGTTAAGGCGCCAGGAATAAGAGAAGACGAGACGATCAATCCATGCACAGTTGCTGAAAATTCACCAAATGTTTCTTTAAAGGCGGGCATGGTGGTCACTGAACCGACACTGCCGGTGTCGAACCTAGAGGGTCATTAGCGAATTTGAAACCTGGAGTAAGAGTATGAAATTAATGATCATACCCGAAGAGAAATGCCACGCATGATGTAAGTATGCTTGCGGTCACGTAAAACGGCACATGGAACGCCATGATCTCAGAGATCTCGAATGGAATATGTTCCTTACGAGTTTGCGAGGACTCGCCGCGATCTGATGGTGCAAACTCTTGTCAGTGCGTGTGACTTATCTAAAGTGGACTCGCTGCAAGGCGCCAACATTAGTTTGCCCCCAACGGATGATAAGCTTGCGGCATGCATCCACCACAGACACAACCAAAACTTGCCGACCCAACCGTGTGCTCCATCGGGACCACGATTTGTTATTTCCGAACCGTTTTTATCAAAAGTCCGTTGACAAGGTGTGAAGCAGGTGTGGGTTGGGTATCAGGGCAGGGTGGATCATGCAACCCAAGATAAACGAGAGGGGTCTTTTCTATTGGTGGGTCAGGGGGAGATGCGGTGAGGTCGAAAACAGAGTCCCCGCATTTCCATCATGAGCCAACCGACTCACTCCCAATAGAAACAGCACTAATCAATGGATGGCTCCTGCTACCAAGGAGACCAATTGTAGAACTAAATAAAACAAAGAATGTTATTTCCTAGAGACCTTACCCTTCCTGGAGGATCAATGAACTGAATCTATGCTGGCAAGGCACCGAAGCATCGGTGGGAATGGACTGTGTGGATATCAGCACACAACCCGTATCGATTTCTTCACCATTGTACCATTGACAGCCGTATTGGGCTTTAAGTAAGACCCGCCCGTAGAGAAACTGTCATGTTTTCTCGTTCTCTCAAGACATCTATCACATGCGCCAAGTGCAGAATGGCACTGGTCCACGATCTTTATGCATCTTAGTGGCGCTGCCGATTGGATATGAGCGGCTAGTCCTTCCTAGAACGGAAACAGATTGCTAAGCACCAGGCACGCAAGACTAAACCAAGGGACCGGAGACACTAATGCGGAGTTCACAGGAACTGGTCGGTATGTCCAAAAATGGATTGGTGCGTTGAGAGAGCGCCCCATTGTATCGATTGTGCAATTTCGAAGCTCCGATCGTCAACTTTTGAGGACGCAATCTTTTCTCTGTAATATGCGTATTGACTCGGAAAAAGCGTGGCCAGATCGTTTTGCAACGTCTTTGCCAAATATACTTAATACTATTAGCACAAGGTGGATTAAGTGCGGAATCATACCCAGTCGTACCAATAGGATTCGAGGGATGACACCAAGAGTAGTCATATTAATGATCTGAATCCATGTCCGTATACGGGTATCTAAATTTTGTCGGCTTGCAGCAACTGAAATGCAAGAATTCGCTACTCCTCTAATATCCCCTTTGACTTGAGAATGGCCCCCAACTCCTTCAGCCGAACCGGCTTCGTCAGAAAAAGATCAACTCCGCTGCTAAATGCTTCCTTCTGGGCATCCTCGGAGGCCAACCCAGAGAGCGCCAAGATGAGTGTTGGCTTCATGTGGTTCTTTTGTTCCAAGGCTCGAATTTGACGCGTGGCCTCAAATCCATCCATGACCGGCATTGAGATGTCCATCAGAATGCATTTGTATTGGCCAGGTTTGCTTGAAAGGCGTCCACAGCCTCTTGCCCATTCGTCGCCGTGCTATATAGGCGTCCGACTTTGTGCGCGTACGAGGCCAATATCTTCAGGTTTATGTTGTTGTCATCCACGAGCAGAAGTTCGGGACATGCGAAGTAGCCTAGAGATTGATCCACACTCTCCTTCCGGTTGAGAGAAGGCGGTAGGCTGGGAGGTGATTGAGGAGTGGGAGGCTGCAGTTCGTTGACTGGTTTCGTCACACTAAACGTTATCGGGTTTACTTGGGTCTCAGTCCAACGTTTCAATACCAGTGATATTGTTCTGGCGAGTTTGAGAGGGCCGATACTACTTTGTTGTTAGTTGTGAGCTTAAGAATATGAAGAGCAATACTGACGGCTGTGAGATGAATTCAGATATTCCAAGTCGTCCAGCGTTCTTGGAACCAGTGGTGTACTGATACGCAATGAGCTCGTTTGTGCAGATCACAACTCCTGGTATTTTTGCAAGCCGCTCATCCGTATCCAAAGGACCGGGCAAAGAATCCTCGGACCAAACCACTACATCCGGTATCAGCTGTTGCGTTTGTGGTTCTGCATTAACCTGCATATGCAGCAGGTCATGGCAGATATGCTGGACGAGAGGATGAGCCGTGAGAGTGTCGATTGACGAAGGTTCCCCAGAAGCCCGCTGCTTGTTGAACCCTACTATCTGAACACGCAAGCCATGAAGTTCACGCATTTGCGCCTGGATTGTATCGTCCACTTCTGAAGGCTCAGGCAACACTTCGAGGCGGGTCACAACTTGTGTCAATGGTAGTGACACTAGCACGGTTGTCCCAACTCCGACTTGACTCGTGACAGAGACGTGGCCACGAAGTTGATCCACGATTTGTTTGACAAGGCTCAATCCAAGACCTGTTCCAGGTGCAAGCTGGTCCTCCTGTGAAAATGCCTTGTACAAGCCATTCTGGAGAAAGTCGTCGCTGATCCCCACCCCGGTATCAACGACTGTGAGGTTTACCAGCCGTTTATTGCCACCAGATTCGGACGAGACCTGGTCAAGTGATACCTTGATCACGCCTCGGTGAGTGTATTTCAGAGCATTGCCAAACAGATTCATCGCAATGCGACGAAGGGCGCCTGGCTGGGTGTGAAACGTCCAAGAGAGAGAAGGGTCAATCATGAGCACGATTGCGACCTCTCCAAATTTCACTTGAACTTCTCCTTTCTGTGTGAGCGTCGGACCAAGGTCTTCCATTGCTCGTACCGAATCGAGGCGTCTCATCGCCGTGTTGTCAGTATGAGCCAAACCCGTTGCCCTCTTTCTTGAAAGTTGAGCGATAGATAGATGTTGGAAGTTGAAGCCCGCGTAAACGCTTTCCATGACCTCTTCAACAAGAATATCGAGCTGTGTATCCTTGTATAGAGCTTGCATTCCAGCTTCAATTGATTGATCGCTGTCCGGTCGCAACCCTCGGGGCCCACTGTCTCTCCTCGGTGTCCTTTCTTTGCCCATAAAATTATTGATCTTGGAGTAGTCTAGGAGGTGGTCCACAGTGTCGGCAAGAGTACGGCAACACGTCTCAATCGTATGTGCCAAGTTTTCTTGTACAACATTCAAGTTCGTGTCGTTCAACAGCTCCACTCCAAGAATGATGCCGTGAAGCGGAGAGCGGAGCTCGTGCGAAAGGGAGCCAAGTGCGTCGGCCTTCGCCCTGTCGGCCATGACCGTTTCAAGTCGGAGTTTTTCGGTGGCTGCGAGCATACCAAAAGCTCTTAGATAATTCAAGTCGCCCTCCAGAGTAAAAACGCGAGCTGGTGTGGATGTGGAGGCAAAGGCACCGACAGACCACCTTTCCTTCTTTGGGTCCCAGATAGGGACAAACGCGACACTTCGAGCTCTTGGGAATGTCTCGAGGAGGATACGACCTTCTTTTTGTCGTGTCCTCGTTCTATCCTGTTGGTTCCTTGACACACCACTACATTTTATGGGGTTCTCGCACTCATGTGTAGCACATTGCTCGTCGGGCTCTCGGGCAAGCCACCGCCGGACATTATCCTCAGAGAAGTCGCTGCGCTGTAACTCTCCGCTCGCATTAAAGTTGAAGATGTGACCCTTTGGATACCGTCGAAGGAGTTTTTCCAGGAACTTTTGTGGTAAAGCCTTGGGTGACAATCGTGTGCAGGAAGCGTGGGTGCCAGGTTGACCAGAGCTAGAAAACCCAAGCACTTCGCATGGTGGCCCCGAAAATTTAACCGACGACACTTCTCCATCCTCATCATCACTGATACAGCCGCACTTTATTGACGGAGCTAAGGAGCCTCGTCGCGTCTCATTCGCCTGGTGAGGAGCCGCACCGCTGAACTTCTGTGAACTGGCGTCGATGAATAGACATCCTTCTATGTCGATGGACTCTCTGATGATATTTGCGGCTCTTGAGAAGATTGTGTCGGGGTCCCGTTTTGTGTTGTCATCGGTGCTCGAATATGACAGTTCTTCGGTAGGCCGAGTGTCGTTCGATGTGTCGTGTGACACTTCAAGCACTGGCTCTCCAGACCCTTCCTCTGACTTGGAATCTGGCCTGGAATCTGACTCAGTCATCTGCTCCAACAGTGGGGGATCTCGTTGCTTGGCGGCCCCATCACCATCTTGGAGGGAGTCATGACCCGCATTCAGAGTACCTCCCTTCTTTGGACTAACCTCGGATGGCAATGCTAGCTTGCCTTCGAGAAATGATCCAAGACCCCGAGTTATCCGGTCGTTGCGCGCTTGTACACTCTTAAGCCTGCTCGCCTCCAGGTGACCCATGATAATGCGAGATAAATTCCGCATCAAGTCTGAATGACGCTCGGTCCCAATCCGTCACAGGCTCGGTGTGGATGACACAAAATACGCCAATATTGATGCCCTGGCGGGTCGTGATGGGGGTCGCAGCATAGAAGCGTGCGGGACTTCCGGGCTGGCAATATGGTCTCGTCATGAAGCGCGGGTCGGCTGTGAGGTCGTCCACTATGACCATGGGCAGTTTACGAGGGTCATTGGGCTGGTCGAATTGATCCGTATCGCCCCTGCAAAGGGTATAATCGCACACTCCATGGGCGCGAGGAATGGCGGTGCCGCACAGCCAGAGTTCCTCGTCATGGCCACTTTGCGGCAGGCTAGGGATCAGCGGGAGCGAGGGAGTTGCTTCGGTGACGATGTATTGGTGGGTCTGATCGAAAAGGGAGATCAGAGACCTGGCTGTGCCCGTTTGGCAGGTTGCGAGTTGTGCGAGCGCAGTCAATGTGCCGTCGGAGCAAGTAACGAGCTCGGAGCTGGGAATCGGGAGGCCGTCATTGTTGAATCTCGCCGAGGTCAACAGAGACCCGTCGTATCTGCGACACCCGTTGGTTAGGTGAATGTCAAGAAAGGTTGAGCGGTGTATATCCCTATTCTGGAGCAACAGGGCATAGAGCATGCACTCACTTGAACGTCTCGCGCTCGCGCGTCGTCTCGCAGACGAGCTTCGGAGATTTGGGCGGTGCCGTCATCGCAATCGCGCGGGGCTCTTAGTCGCCGCAGGTACCACGATGTGCACAAGAAATTGCCTAGCTGGGCGACTCAGCGATCCCCCCACAGCGGCCGTTGATCAATAACTGCACGCCGGGAGATGGACAGGGGCTGACATAGGTCGGGCCACTATGTGAAGGGTGAAATCAGGAATGCGGGCGGAGCATGGAGGTTGCCATCAGCTGTCTCTTCGCGCACCAAGTAGTCCGATAAATGAAGCGATGATGCGGCGGGTTGGTGGGGAACGCTGAGCATGTGGCAAGGGACGAGACCATCGCGGAGTAAGCGCTCCGGTGGCACAGTATCGCGCTGAGATAGAGTAGCTTAGGCTGTGGCTTCACAATTAACTAGAGTCGAGTCATGCAAGCTGGAAGATAGCCCTTGTCCTAGAGACAGGGGGATCGGCATTTATGGGAAGCATGCGGCGTAGGTTGACACGATCCGTTGCCGTAGACAGAAGGACACCACACAATAAAGTCGACTTCCTGTTGTCGCGCTCTCACATTTCCCCAACGACAGCAAAAACTTCGAACCCACGGGTATCAGTGATCACAGCCAAACATCGTGTATCGTGACGTCATCATGCGCCTGTAGACTGAAATCCACTGGGAACTCACCGGTTCGAACCAATAGACTGCCTAGGAAAGAAACGACGGAACCCTAGCGTGCAATGCATTGTGGCATCTTCCGGAACCCACCTAGAAGTGGTTAATGGCAATTGAGAGCGGCGAAACTGAGGTGATTGGTGGTATTCGTAATCTGGACCTAAGGTCGCAAAGATGCACTAGGCACGTTGATTCTAAACCCAGAGGTCGAAATTATAGTTATTACACGTGCGAGCTGACCCAATGGAAGCAGGCGAAGAGCGAGGGAGCTCTACTTGGAGACCGAGGATCCGAGCTTGACATGCCATCTCACACGAATTTATTTCTTTCCCTGAACAGATAATCAACCACGACAAAGACTTCTTCATTGTTATCATTGTTATTCATGATCTATATGAACCTATTTGGGCTATATGGTAGCTGAACATTCTGGTAGAGGAACCGAATCCCCGCCTAGGCCCAAGATAGCCGGAGAAAACCCCTTCCCTACTGTTCCAAGACATAAAGACACCCGAGCCCAGATTCAAGACAATAGGGTTCCTGTCCGATAATCATCGAGCACGCAAAAAAACAATAGTTCTAACTCAAGGGAGAGTATTGTTTCACATTCTGTAACGGGGTGATACGAGTGTGATAGATGGTGAACTGTATGACGATGAAAAATAGCGATGGCCATCAAGGGTGAAACTTGGAACTACCAGCCATAACATAAGTGGCTACAAGTAACGAACGTATTGATTGCTAGAATCCATACGCTTTAGTCTGGGCTGATCCCCAATTTCCTGAACCATTTTGAGAAAGGAGGGAAGCAATTATACCACCTGTCCCAGCACGGAAGACCTTCAGCCAGCCGTGGCAATCTTGCATGGCGGGACACTAAGCCCCCGGAATTCTAGATATTTACGAGCTGGCAAGGCGACCGAATGGGCAAACAATAATGGTACGCTATTCGGCTCTTTATCTTTGCATCTCATTCACGCCGGGCTTAGAAAGATGATCATAATTTGGGGCATTGCATCATCATGTCTTACATGGAAATTTTCTGTCTGATACCGAAAATGACGAAAGCCCCCTGCCCAACGGATGTCTCAGGAGGCAGGGTGATCAGCGAACCATGTCCTTGCCAAGAAACCTTCCTTGCCAAGAAACCTTTCAGGTCATTAGGCGTCACAAGACTTGAAACTGGAATTTAGGATCATGCATCACCTAACCCGTCGTGCTTTGCCGTTGCTAGCAACCTGGTCATTAATTTTACAGCATTCCTGCTGAGCTCAGCGCCTCTACGGAAATTCCGCTGAAGGACTAGATGGTTCTCGGGTAATTCTTAACGTTAATTTTTCCATTAATCACTCTTTCCAGTGCTGGACTGCCATACTCATGAGGTTTATCAACTTCCCAAAATTCTTCCCGTCGCGATGAAGCCTACTACAACCAGCTCTCTCCTGCTGTGGGTAGCATTCGTATATCGCCCGGCGATTGCCCATGCCCCATCGTTCTCGGTTAAACCAAATCCCGGTGCCTCTGCTCTGTACGCCTCCGCCTTTGGTAATGCTGGACTACTAAAAGGCGACATCGATATTTTAATTGGCAACCTGAGCTCGGGAACGTTCATAAATGGACCTCTTGGCATGGAGCGCGGGTTATTCTAACCACAGGAGACCCAATAGAAGCTGTACCAGGGGAGATGTCAATGTTGACGCAGGAAGAATGCCCAGCGGAGAGTATCCGGGATATGACACAATCAGCGTCGTCGCCAACTTCGTTGTACCAGAGAGCATCGAGGCGCTAAAAATAAGCTATATATTTGCAACGGCTGAGCCACCGTGAGAAAGAAGTTGAACGAAACTATTGAATGAGCTACTAATGGATCATAGGCCTTTCGCCGACGAACTGCGACGACGCAACCGAGAATTTCTCCCAAGATATATGAAAGATGACCAGATGGTAATTCGATTCGACGGGGAGATAATAGAAAGAGCTTACGCATCGGATTTAAGACTAAGGTCCTCATCATCGAATAATAATGGGATGTCGTACGCTCGCTCCACGCGGCTACTCTCACGTAGCATCCCAATGTCACCTGGAAGTCATTCATTCATGTTCACAGTTTACGAGGTCGGAGATGCTCTCCGTGACTCCGCGCTGCTATTGAGCGTGAGTGCTGAGCGTAGACCAGAATCAACTTCAACTACTGGAGCTACAGTAAGGTTCCATTCCGATTACATGATGCTCGCCAGTCCCGCTGACACACCTAGGATGATCCCGATACAATCGATTCATTTGCAACTACGTCACTCATTCCGAGTACATCTTCCGTGATAGGACCTGTGTCGAATTTACCAGCAATTGGCCAGTACACCTTTGGCGGATGCCTAGGGTCCGAAACTGGCTACCCAACCTTCACAGAAGTGGGCAGAGGTAACGTGGGTAACAAAATGGAGCCTTCTCTGTGTCTATCTCTTGCGGAGGGAAGCAAGTATTTTGCCATCAACGACGAGTACAGTCTTACTACCCTCAATTTTCCGATGCCTAGAGTCTAATGCCAGACACAGTATCTGCTATACTGCAGACTCTCTCAACCAGACAAAAATTGTCCCTTCAGAGCGCTGTAATTGGCGTTGCCCGGGAAATCCAAGCCGCTTCTGTGGTGGGCTGGGACGTTTGAGAGGCTGGAAAAATCGTGGTTCTCGACGCGTTGATCCCCTCGCTAAGCTGGATATTGCTTCTCTTTTGCTTACTCTTTATATCCAAGACGAGGGTTCTACCCCATCGTTAAATGGAATTATGATTACGGCCCCTGATGTGGGTGTTAAATCGGTTTCTAGTGCGCCAGAGAGCGTTCTTACATCGATTACATCGGTGGTTAGATACACGACCATTGAGCCGACAAACTCTCGATCTCTCGTCATTGTCGAAATTCGCACTACTCTCGAATTTTACTACTGCGCCATGTGCCGCACGGCAGTTCCGCCAATTGTAGAAATGACCACAAGGGAGGTTCCTTGCGACGGGTGCGGGAGAGGAGGCGAAAATAGCATTGCGCTGACGGTCCCCGTGGAGGCTCTTGCTCAGGCAACATCTCTGTATGGAAGCTTGATACGGACAGTGGAAGGAATGAGAGCGAATCCAGTTGCATCCAGTGTCCCATCTGAGAGTGTCTATGGAGGAATAATTTTGTCCCAAAAGACTAATGCTGAGATGGAGGTCATAGAGGAGATTTGATCACTGTAATGTCAGGCGAACGTTAATTTCGACAATGATGAGAGATCGAGAGTTTGTCGGCTCAATGGTCGTGTATCTAAAGCACCAACCCCAAGCTCGGTGCATTATCACTTAGGGATGTCCACTCACTATCAGCGAGGACTGCCACAAATTGATTTTGGCTATGGGTGACGGTAGACGGCGCAGTCAACCAAAGAATGTGTATCTTTTCGCGATAAGCGTCGCAGGTGTGTGATAATTTCCAATTAGGAACAAGAATCTAACTGAAGGAGGTGCGGCATGTATATGCCACACACCTCTATATTAACACCAAAACCAGCAGTTGCATGATCGCTAGTACCGCTCTTGCTAGGGTGCTACTCGTCATCACGCACAGTGACGGCAGTGGCTAAGCGGGAGCAGAGGAGTGGAATCATGTGGAGTCCAAAAATGGCGGCTTTGGCTCACGCCTAACTTAGGGTATTCTTAGGCGGTTGGACTGAGATGCGACAGGAGCAGAATTGTCGGCAAAGCTTGGTTTTGTGCATTTTAACAATTTGCCTAAGGTAGCGGAAATGCACAGTCGCAATAATGCAAATGGCCAAGGTCACGTGTTTCGGGGTGTGATTAAATGGCTGGCGTGACGGGGCGCGATTTCTCCGTTTCACCTAAACGTGCGCGTCGTCTGCATATTATGAACAGGCGAAGAGGCATTGTCGCGTTCTGGTAAGACAAGCTTCGCTTCTCCGAAACTGCAATGCGTCTATTGCATATAAAGACTCTGCAGCTACATTCCTTTCTCATCGCGAATTCACCGAGATACGCTATATTATCTCATACCTGGGGGGACGATGAAATACTCTTCGACGACGTTCAGAATAGGCCTGTTCGCAGCTGGCGAAAGAAACGCGCATTTTCGAAACTAGAAGGATTTTGTAAGAAAGCTAACCAGAATGGCTATGAATATGTTTGGATTGATACGTGCTGTATCGACCAGGGCAGCAGTGCCGAATTATCTGAGGCCATCAACTCCATGTTTCAGTGGTACAATCAAGCAGAAGTCTGCTACGTCTACCTTGACGATACAATTCCAAACGCGCCCATTGATGGGTGTCGATGGTTTACTCGAGGGTGGACGTTACAGGAGCTGATTGCCCCCACAGACGTCAGGTTTTTCGACAAGAGCTGGACATTTATCAATGATCGATTCTCTCTTGCACCGGTTCTCGCAAATATCACAGGCATCAAAGAGATGGTACTTCGGCACGGGCACGAGCCATACCCTTCACGATGGGCAGATCACAAGTCCGACAACACGTTTAATTCCTATTGCTTGTCGTGCGGGTGCCGATGGTGGTCCTCCATTTATGATGATGGCATTGCCCAATTCAGCGTCGCCCCCAGCGCATGTCGTGGGCTGCAAAACGGGCAACAACACGAGAAGAGGACATTGGGTACTGCCTCTTTGGTCTCTTTGACGTTAATCTGCCTTTGCTATACGGCGAAGGCCCAAGGGCATTCACTCGACTTCAAGAGGAGATCGTCCGGCGAAACGACGATCAATCGATTCTGGCCTTTAATCAGGGTTGGGGTACGATCCTCGCCAGCAGCCCAGATTGCTTCGGTGTTGGCGAGATATATTCCAAATGGGCACTCGATAGTGAAGTCGAATTACTGAGCAATCGCCAATCTAAGCTTTACTTGGCTAATGGTGGATTGAGCGCCGACATCTTAATATGTCCTCTGCGGAACTTTAGACCGCTGGATTCGGAGCATTATTATATCGGCATATTGGATTGTGCAATGGGCCCAGACTTGCTCTCCAGACCTGCTATTCTCCTGAAGCCGGTCCATCTACCTGAGCACACATTTCGAAGGTTTTTACCCTGGCATATTGTGCTGTGTGGACCAACCCGGACATGGCCGCCTCGTTGGAAGTCCAATTGGAAATTGGACGGATTGTAAGTAGACCCCCCCTCTGGAAGAGTATAACAGCGGCTAACTGGCAGATCTAGTTAACTTTGACATCGCCGAAGCTCAGGTTCAGAGGATTACCATCGTCCCGGAATACGATCTCCGCAAAGATCCTATTGTTCAAGGGACTCCCTTGCGGATAAAACCACTTATTGAATGCGGAGGATACAGCGTGGAGGATACATTCCCAGAAAGACTCAGTGACACCATGCTGACTTCCTCCCGATTGACCCCAAGAGGAATCATCATGTTCCATAAGCCTTCATCTCCCAGGTTTTGTGTCATTTGGGAATCAAGACGAGCCAAGCCTCCTTTTCGTAATCGAGAAGAGCAGTTTCTCTCAATATGGTGCAAAATCTGGCCCTTGGACAATTTTGAAGCACGCAAGTATCAGTGTTCGTGGCGATGCAGCATTTGCTCGGGAGGTCATGAAAAGTGTCCGCATGCGTGATAGATCCTTCGACTCACTGTTTAATTTTGATGGAAATACGAAATCGCATGTCGACTCTGCTTTTCTGGGGGGCGTTGAGCAGCGGAGAGTCACGGCGAAGCTCAACACTGCAGCTTTCCTTGGGCGAACCATAATAGAGCTCGAGGTTCAAATTACCAAGGTCGACGATATCCCCGCGGCTGTTGATCTGCCAAACTGGTAGGAGGCGGTGTTTAGAACAGTTTGCGATTTTTATACTTAATTTTATCTATAATTTATACCCAAGGTAGATCTGCTGTTGTTCAGATTTCCAACCCCTAGCGCGAGCTACGCACTAACAAGTGATTTCGCGTTCTGCAAGACGGTGGCTGGCGAGGACGTAACATCGTTGTAGTCTGCAGCGCAGAAGTAGTACCAGCCAATACCGTGGCCAACGATGGTCTCGGCATAGCTGGCCAGCAAGGAAGGATCAGCACTCTTGCCCTCGAAGTCTTCGCCTGTGAACTGGTTGACGATCACGGCTCCCTGAGACTTGTAACCGATAGGAAAGTTGGCCTTAAGAGTCTTTTCACCCTCGTACTGAGGCATTCCGTAGCAATTAAGGCAGCTCTCAAAGGCGATGACGATGTCGCAGATGCTGTAGTACTCTTCTGCAGCCTTGACTCCAAAATTGCAAATGGTGGTGATATGATCGTCAAAGGCCTCGCGTGCGTATGTAATGGCCTCGTTAAGGTAGGCGAAATCGGCTTCGGACTCGTCAAAAAAAATACCGTGGATCGAGATGTCCGCTCCGGAATATGAAGCCCAGTTGGCATAGTTCGTGATGTTGGCCTTGAGCTCCTCCATCGGAGCTTTTGCGTAGTTGGTTCGGACGTAACCAACGGTGTTGACATTTTCGTTCGCATTCAGCTGCGATACGCCGCTCACAAAGTTCGCGTCATCGTCGGCGGGTTTACCTGAGAGCCCGGGGCCGTTGTTGGGGTTGATAACGATAGTCCAATCGATTTCGGTGTGGCTTTTTACGGCTTCAATGACAGGTTTCCAGTTGGCAGCATTGTCGTTCCACTCAGCAGAAGGATAGACGTAAAGTGGGAGCAAAATCCCGGTAGCAGAAACAGAAGTAATCAGGCTGACCAGAGCGCTGGAAGTAATGAAAGAACGCATGACGAAATTGTTGAATGAATGAATGAACGATATGAAGGAGAGAATGGAACAAAAGTGTAAGTGTGTTACATGAATGAATTTGACCTCGCATGAGCAAACCGGGTGTATCTCGAAAGCTTTATACATTCATTCATTCACAGCGAAAGAGAATGATCCGATGCATGGCCTATCCAGTCTTGCAGGAGTCAGCGTAATGAAACAGCCACCCCATGTTGCGGATCCTTCGTCGCATGTTTCTGATATTAGCCACAATCCCATCGATCCTATGGGATGAATAGCAAAACTGTTATAGGGTCAAGAAATGAAACGCGGCTGAGATAGATTGAATGGCCATTTTTTTTGGCCGACTGAGAGCCGACTATCCGGGGTAGACGAATCGTCTCGTCTCATTTCGTGTGGGGATGACAGCGCCGTGACATCCGACAATGTAAATTCCATCATGGTCAATTGTCATCTCTCTACTCTTGTCGCGCGATGGAGAGTAGAGAGGAAAACCACTCGTAGATATCGAAGAACTAAACTGGTCAGAAAAAAAAAATTAGTACTGAGGGATATACAGAGGGATACCTAGAAGAGTCCAGCCAGTACTGTCACATCACCACACAACGTGGGATCCTACAAAATATTGCCTCAACCTCGATTTCATAATTGTTGCGCCATTATTAGCCCCACGTATGTACGCGCGTTGCGTCTTTTTTTCCACTCGGGCTCAGTGCGTTCTACCAACAACGGTAGCTGAAGTAATATCGGCTGTCCTGTTCCGTACTCATCGAGGCTATTGGTGGAGCAGTGCAATGGAAGACGCGACCAACATTTAAGATCCAGGGTAGGGATCCAGGAGGATCACTAGATCAGCTAATTCCACCTTCACAACCCCATTATATGCTCTCCAACTTAGTAATTTTGATGTTGAAACCCCATCATTAATAAGCTTTACTGAGTGATTGCGTCACGCATCGTGAATACCAGGCCTTGCTCATCTTAATCAATTAAAAAATGTGTCGGTTGTTCAGTGCAGACCTCATTCTGCAGGAATGCTAACGAGGTGCGCTGACTGTAGGCCAATCGGCTTAGTCACTTGATCCTCCACATTAAGGAATCGTGGCACAGGATGGCCACCCTCCCTTGAGCGCAAGAAAAATAGCAGCGTAGGACACAACAAGCAACAGCGGAAGCAAATACACGTCAAAATAAGATCCTCCAGCTTCGCGGGCGAACTTGAATGAAGCTGAGTCACAGGCTCCGCCTCCATGTTTCAACCAGTCTTTTTAGCATGGGATCAAAAATGATGGGGAGGAATATTCAATTATGTCATGCAATCCCTTAATTTAACGGTGAACTAGCAAATTATTCCTCGTCTCCAAAGACTACAGCATTTTCAAATGCCCAGTCTCGGATAGCGTCGAAATTACGACAGGTATGTAATGTGCTAAAGTCAGGCCAGTGTCCTTCGAACCCCTCATAATACTTGAAGGTATAGACGCCAGTGTCACTCTGACACATCAATGCCACCCGCAGGATTTCAATACAGTGGTCTTGTCACATGTTAGTATAGAGTAACCCATAGGTCGATCGGTTAACTCACCAAGATGTCCTCTTAAATCTTCAGGCTCCACCTCAATGTCTCCACCGTGGTGAGAATAGTAGTCTCTATAACTGTCCTGCCTCAGGAGGTTGAGGCAGTGAAGTTGATGAAATGCCTGCACCCCGACACGGTAACCTTCTTGGCCTGTCCTAGGGTCTTTGACCTTCAAGGAAGCCGAATCAAGCCCGAGACGATCGAGCTCTTCTTGGCCAATCATCTGATCACCAACATCATAGGTGACGCGGTCCCAGGCCTTGTCAACATCCGCGCCGTACCCGACGTACTCAGACTCTGCCAGGAGTGGAGTGATATTATAGCGAGTAGTCTGGTACTCAACGGCCGACTCTGCCGGAGCTACCATGTGTCAGAACGATAAATCTTTCATCAACATTCGTGACTTACAGTAAGGCGAAATTTGTCCAGTATATGATAGTACCGAGGGCCGGCCGAAATGTAGACAAAATGAGAGTGCGAAGAGTGATAATGAAGTGGATAAAAGTATGCCGTGTAGTATCCAAATCAGATGGGGTTGAAGCCCCGAACGTTGGACAAGCGATTTGTAGAACGGAACAGGCTTTTCCAATTGCAACAGCAGAGTCTCTTTCTCGGATGTTTGCTGCTCCTCGTCAAGAGGAACTGACTGGTAGGTATCCATCGCGGCGTCTAGCGTCTGCGAAATGCTTCAACATAAAAAAAATAAAAAAAATAAGTACAAAGACGCCCAGCGACTCGAAAAAATAAATGGCACAGGGCCGTAGGAATGGAATGAAGAGCAAAGGAAATTTTTGTTGGTGCGTGCAGTGGTTATCACTAGCCAAGGTCACAGGGTCAGGTGAAAACGAGGCATGGCAATCTATGAATAGTTATGGGTTCTCCGACGAATCGTAAACGGATGTAACGATCATGAAGCGATCATTGAACGAAAAGCCTACGCTCAAACAAAGGGGAAGTCAGGGCAAGACGAAAACAGATGCACCCCAAAAAAAAACGGGTTTACTACAACACGAGCGATAAATATCGCGGGGTAGAAATGTATGAGCTAAGTAACCGACAGGCGGGTTCGGTGCGATCGCCGATGTTCCACAACCTGACTGCAACCCCTTTGCAAAGGGGTCGGTGAAACTGACCCTGGCCTACCCAACTAAATATGGAGGATTTGTGGATTTTAGCGCCAGGGTGGTATTCAGGCCCTGCCTGGGGGTTGTTTGAAAACCTGAAGCACTAGTATGGTTCATCCTGTAAGAGTCCAACAGAGCTCGCCTAAAGCCTTGACCAACTCTCAAACCAGGGGGCATTAGCCGCCTACGATCTCTACCAATGACTTTATTTCGAAACCATGAACAATGGCTTGCCTTGGCGTTCGATGACACTTGTCAGAGCGCGCATAGGACTCTTGGCCGACGCTACGTTGCTATTGGATTAGTGTCGGCGGCAACGCTACTGTCTTCGGTCTCCAACAACTAGAATTCGCTTAGTGTGACGTCCCAGCCTCTAGTTTGAGGGACAAGCTCTCGACCTCAAGTTTGATAGACACATCGAGGAGTCTTCATTTGCAGAGGCCGGCTAATCGGCATACGAGATGTGATTGACACTGGATTCGGAAACTTGTGGTTTTCTGTGTTGCATCTTGACTAGCAGACTAGGCTTCAGGGGCTAACTTAGGAATCAACTAGAGTTCTAACTTTAGACACCTGTGGCTCCTGTGATGGATATGATATAAGTTCTCAAACCTGCTCAGTCAATGTGGTTCGATTCTTTCTATTATCTCACCACACAGCTTCACATTTCTCTCTATTCTTACTTCTTTTGGTTTCAGGCTAGGCCCTCTATCAATTGAATCCTTTTTTCCCTTCACACTGCTGGCCAGTCTTTACTTATTACCTTTACTTTTTACCTTTTCAACATCCATCATGCATTCTTCCATTCTCTTTGCCACTGTCTTTGCCAGTCAGACACTGGCCTTTGGCCTCACTCCCTCCGGTGTCACTGTTGGACGATATGCCGTATGTGGTTATTCAAGTCGAGCTTAGGGGTTGTTACTGATACTCTCGCAGGCTCCATTAGCCGCCATGGCTCTTCCAGCCGCTGGTTTCCCAATCTTCAAGACTGTTGAGATCAGAGAAGTTAGTTAAATCATCTTGGAATTCCCAAATCACTCGCTAATAAAAACAGCCTCATCACCAGGGGCAGCAGGCTAACAACGCCAACGCCAATAATGCTAATGCTAATGCCAACGCCAATGCCAACGCTTGCAATAACAAGCGAGACGAAGAACTTGAAGTCCGACACCATCAAGGGCAGCAGGCCAACAACGCCAACGCGAATGCCAACAATGCCAACGCAAATGCTTGTAACAACAAACGCGACGAGGAGCTTGAGGCTCGACATCATCAGGGGCAGCAGGCTAATAACGCTAATGCCAATAATGCCAATGCCAACAACAATGCCAACGCCAATGCCTGCAATGCCAAGCGAGATGAGGCACTTGAGGCCCGTCATCACCAGGGACAGAAGGCTAACAATGCTAACGCAAATGCCAACAATGCCAATGCCAATGCCTGCAACAACAAGCGAGATGAAGAGCTTGAGGCTAGACATCACCAAGGGCAGCAGGCTAACAATAACGCCAATGCCAACGCCGCCAATGCCAATGCCAACGCCAACAATGCCAATGCCAACGCTAATAATGCCAACGCTAACGCTTGCAACAACAAACGTGACGAGGAGCTCGAGGCCAGACATCACCAAGGACAGCAGGCCAACAATAACGCCAATGCCAACGCCAACGCCAACAATGCCAACGCTAACGCCTGCAACAACAAGCGAGACGAGGAGCTTGAGGCCAGACATCACCAGGGCCAGCAGGCCAACAACGCCAACGCCAACAATGCCAATGCTAATAACGCCAATGCCAACGCCAACGCCTGCAACAACAAGCGCGATGAGGAGCTTGAGGCCCGACATCATCAAGGGCAACAGGCTAACAACAACGCCAATGCCAATGCTAATACCAACGCGAATGCCAATGCCAACGCCTGCAACAACAAGCGAGACGAGGAGCTTGAGGCTAGACATCACCAGGGCCAGCAGACCAACAACGCCAATGCCAACAATGCTAATGCAAACAATGCAAACGCCAATGCCAATGCTTGTAACAACAAGCGTGATGAGGAGGTTTATACCCGACATCACCAAGGACAGCAGGCGAACGGTGCCAATGCCAACAATGCCAATGCCAACGCAAACGCTAACAATGCTGCGAACTGCAACTAAGGGGCACTCCTCAACTCTCGTGGATTGGTCTACAGATAGACGTCTGGGACGTGTTAGTTGGTGAAAATTCAGAGGGGCGCGTGGGAACTGAACAAACAGAACAATAGTACACCAAGTAGTCCATAAGAACAGATAATAGACTTTGGTGGCAATTCAAGCATGAGGTGCCGTAAGCTGGTGTGTACGTTATAATTAGACAAATAAGTGGGATTCTGTCCAATGGGTCATACCTAACAAGGGGCACTGTACTGTGATTAAACAAATGAAAGACCTCCTCACGCGGTTTCGACAGCCGAATCTGGATTCTCAACACCCTAGTGCGACACTAGATGCATCGCCATTTTCTGGGGCACCAGGTTCGGCACTACTTGCCCGCTACCCACCAAGTCCCCATCTGCTCGTCCCAATGCTTTAGGAATTATGGGGGAGTGTGAATAATAGCGGTGTTAAGGTCCCCAGTTATGGGGACTTTAATCGATCTCTCCCCCTTTGGCCAGTATTGAAGCTTTGTGCGGCCTCAACTCGCCAGCTCTCACTCCATCGTACCGCGCTGAGTAGTCCAAGGACATTCTTGCAACTAGCCTGTGGTGTTCGCTTTTCTCGCCGGTATTTCGTCCGCAAGGTTCTGTCATCTCTATTCACATGACACAAAGTCGAAATAACTAATAGTTTCTGGTTGTTCGGTCGCATGTTGTCAACTCAAGCTGTCACTGGAGAGATTAACGAAGATGCAGATCATGAACACTCGTATTGCAAAGTTCGTTCTCTAATCATACCCCATCCTCATACCAGGGCAAATTATTGTTGCCATGATCCCAGAGTTGAGATTGACCTCTGCGTATCAGGATAATTTCGGCCAAGGATTCTCTCTCGATAACCAACGCAATCCTTCATCAACGCAATTGCATCGCCGTGTCTACCTAGGCCATGCCACGCGATGGCTACTTTTGCCATACTGGTCATGGTATCCGGGTGCTCGTCGCCCAAAACCCTCTTCCGACTCTGCATTGCCTGTACCTCCAGCGCTTCTGCTTCCTTAAACCTTCCCTGATCCCAATATATTGACGCTAGGTTGGCCAAGCTGGTTAATGTATCAGGGTGGTCTTCATCCCAGACCCTTTTTCCAATTTCCAATACATATACCCCAGCGCTTCTGCTTCCTTCAACCTTCCCTGATCCTGATATGTTGACGCTAAGTTGGCCATAACGGTTAACGTATGAGGGTGTGTTCTTCGCCTAAAACCCTCTTCCGACTCTGCATTGCCTGTACCTCCAGCGCTTCTGCTTCCTTAAACCTTCCCTGGTCCTGATATGTTGACGCTAGGTTGGCCAAGCTGGTTAATGTATCAGGGTGGTCTTCACCCAAGACCCTTTTTCTAATTTCCAATACCTGTACCTCCAGCTCCTCTGCTTCCTTCCACCTTCCCTTTTCCCAGTATATTAAAGCTAGGTTAGCCATACTAGTCAGGGTATGGGCGTGCTCTTCGCCCTGCACCCTTGAGCAGATTTCTAGTTCCTTAGTCTGTAACTCCTCTGCCTCCCTCCATCTTCCTTGAACTTGGTATATCAACGCTAGGTTGGACATGCTGGTCAAAGTCTCGGCATTCTCCTCGCCTAGTATCCTTGTTATCATCCTGACGGCGTTTTGGGCCAACACCTCTGCTTTGTAATACTCTCCCATGGTGAACATATACAACGATGTGTTTGCGAGCAAATTACCCCAACCCAGCCAATCACTCTCTTCTGCAGGTTCCTCTTTTAAGATTGACTGAAAATGGGGCAGTAATGTTTGGCATTGTTCCCAAGTCTCAAACTCTCCGGACGGAAAGTGCTTTGAAGCCAGATTCAAGAAGAGCTTCTTCCATCGCCTCAAGTCACCAAACATCGATATCCAAACTTGAGTACAGAATTTGACCAGGGAATGCATCTCGCAAAAGCCTTTTGTCGTAGTAATATTGACGAGGGAATATGCGCGAAGAACATCAAGGTCATCTTCAAAGTCACTCTCTCCATTGTCTGAGTCAACATCGCTATACTCGTGTAGCACATACTCGGGGATGTTCTGGGCTTGGAAGAGGCTCATGAGTGAGAGCAAATTGGCAGCTGCTGGTCGTTGTCGGCGAATTTGCTCAAAGGTCACCTGCCAGGTCACAACGACCGCATTAGACACACCCTCGTGCCGCCGAAGATCCCCAGCATCACTGTGAAGTAGACTCCCCCTCCTTTCTCGGCTCTTCTGGAAATCGACCAGATACGAACGGACAGTAACTCGAGGAGCACGTCGGTTAATATACGCAGCTGACTGGTTCACAGCAAGCGGGATGAAGTCGAGGGTTGAAACAAGGTCCGCTGCCGTGGCTTCATCGATATCTCCATCTAATTTGTTTCGGAAGAGCTCAAGAGCCTCGGACCTACCCATCGTGGGGATTCTCAGGATGGCCTTGTGACTACCCGTTAATTTCTCCGAGACGGTCAAGCTGCGCGACGTGACTAGTGTCTTTCCCTTGTGCGTTTTCGGTAAACATGATGCTATCAGCACCTGCGTATCGTCTTCGCCTTCATCTTTAGAGAAGAACATGTCGAGGTCATCCGCGTTATCGAGAATCATCAACCACGGACTCACATCGTCCCTCTGCAACCAGTCGCGGACGAGCGTGAAGACGTTAATGCCGGGATCGTGACGTCGTGGCAGCGCAAGTGCGTCCGCGATGGATCGGTACGACTCTTCGAATCTGGCCTTCGTACTCCCGTATACCCAGAAAATGCTCGTGTTGGGTGACGCGGTATGGACATGGTAAGCAAACCGGATGGCGATTTGGGATTTTCTTCTACTTGTTAGCCTAATAAGCGACTGTCGGGACATGAAGGACTTACCCAAACCCGCCCATACCCACAAGGGCTATTCGGCTCGCAGGCTCTGCGTATCGTTCGGTGAGCCAGGTCCAGATCGCGGGCCGTTCGACGAAATCGGGGTCGGCGGGAAATGGCACCATGAAATGGGGCTTGTGAGCTATTGGCGAGTCATCGGCTACTTGGAGGGAGATGCCCTCGATTTTATCGTTGATGTCAAGAAGGATCCTCCTATATGGTAGATTAGCGTGCGAACGTAATGAGGTATTGGTAGGCTCAGACGCACGTCTGGTCGACCTGCAGGCCGAACATGATAGTTTGTTGGTAACGTTCCAAGTTAGCGATGATACTTTCGATCTCCTTCCTACTGAAGGGCCACTTGAGGGCTCGGAGCCCAAAGCGGCGCATCGCTTTACGTGCTCTACTGGGGTCAAGCTTGTCTTCGAGTCTCCGTAGCTCGCGTGCGCATTCCTGGAGCGAATCGACCAGTTCGCGTGATGTAGCAAGTGACTGGCCAGTTTTCTCTTCCAGCAGCTGCCGAGCGCCTCTAAAGGCAACGCACTGGCGGTTAACCTGGCTCTGGATACGAGTGATGTCGGCTTGGGCACTCGCGACCTCGGTATAGTATTGGAAGCATAGTGTGGCCACCTTGGCGGACAAATCAATGACGGCGATTATGTTCGCAGCAACCCCGATGGCTTCCATGGTGGCTAGTATGAACCCGTAGGTGGTAAATTGTCTGTAGATTGATGTTGCTCAAGGCAACCTCCACTCCAACGCCAGGATACGGTCGTCCGCGCGGGGCAACGAGACTGTGAAAATGCCGGACAGCACGTGATCGTCGAACATTGTCAGCGGCAATTACTTCCAGTGATCAATCTGATGATGTTGACGAATACAAAATAAGGATGGGTTTCGTCGGGGAATGTGCCAGATTTCCATACGAAAATCCTCGATAGCGTCACATTTAGGGCTTGGATTGAGTTTAAACTCAACTTAGAGCAGCTATTCACCGCGTAGGTTCACCCCCAAGAAAGGAAACGCTCAATTCAACATTCGGATTGTGCCTTGGCCTATCTCAACTCTTTGGGTTATGTATGCAGGAAGTGTAGGTATAATCCTATCCATGCTTCCACTCCAGTCAAAAGCCCAATTATTGCCTCCCCGGCTGGTCCCTTCCATGCTCTAACAAAGTAGAGCAAGGCCATAACAAACAAGGAGCGAGCAAGAAAGGTGCTAGAAACCTCGACGAAAGAAAGAATACGGTCATCTAAAATAGCCAACTTGGTCCCTTATTCCAGCTTCTGCCCAGACACAACAAGACTAAAGCAATCAGCATTTAAATATCGGCCAAAGGGGATTCGAGACTCACATTCGCCAGTAGCCGTGGATGTTCTTGTTCTTCAAATCCTTCCTGACGTCAATCAGGAATAATTCAACTTCTTCAGACGTCCAACCTAAGACGCGTGTAAACAACGCCAGACTCAAGGCCGAAAGCCCGCTGAGCACGTTTTCCACAGTCCAGCCACCAAGTTCCTTGAAATTGGGATCCTTCGGCCAGCTATTCATCGGCCATTTGTACCACTTCTCGGTAACATTAGTAAACCCACGGTCAATCATCTTCTGCTTCAGCTCCATGGATCCGTCCAGGCTTCGTCCTGGATGAACCTTGGCTGCTGCGTCTCTCATCAGGTTGCTCCACTTGTAGACAGCTTGATCCTCCGTAACGGTGTCATCGTCGCACGCCAGGGGGTACACCGCATCAGCGGTTTCGACCCATCCGCCAGGGGAGAGATTCTGAAACGCCTGGCGGATGAGATTATCCCAGTCGGAAATGGAACCTACGAGGAAGCGGAGGTAAATAAGGTCCAATGGTTGGCTATAAGTCCACTCTGATTCCAAGTCATCGACCAAGAAGGTCGCATTGGGTGGCACTCTAGTTGTAGTTAGCGGAGATGCACTAGATGCCGCTTGAGATATATCTTTTTGTCGTATCTCATTTACGGAAAACTTGCAGTGTTGGCTGGATTGGACTCAGATCCACGCCGATGACCTGCCTAGTGGTTAGAGATCACAATGTCTTGCGACAAAGATCATAATTATCAACATACTTCTGTCTCAGGGTGTTCATCCGCTAATAGACTAATCAGTTTGAATTAACCCATATCATTTCATCACGACTTACCCATATCAATGGCCCAAGCGCCTGTTCCGCAACCAGCATCCAAGACACGCTTCAAAGGCTTATCAACGCCGGCTGGACATGTGAAGAGTTTGTTGTTGAAAGTCAGAAAACATAGATGGTGTTGTAAATCTAGGTCTTGTCAGAGATCTGTGTCACATGAAATGGACATGTAATGCTGCTCTTGGCAAGTATAATCCCTCACCTAGTCGTTCGTTTTCTATCTCGTCGTTCGGCAAGTGGTAGGCTGCGTGAACGTTACTGGTCAGTCATAGCTCTCGGAAGTTCCATGTTGTTTTCAACACACATCCTTCCTTATACGTATGATATGTGCGGCCGTTCTCCATGCGATATTTGGCGATGCTGGAAGCAAGCGAGGTGGTGCTGGTGCCAGTGGACGCCTACAGATACATTGTTGAGCTTTGAAGGGGGGCAATCCAGTAATGTGGCGGCGGACTCACAGTCTCAATGGCAGAATCACTGTCGTTGAATTCAGCTGTCTACATTTATCGTTTTAACATACGTCTCTAAGCTTCGGATTCTCTGGTTTTGGGAGTTCTCTCGGGGGTTCTTACATCAGGCTCAAGTGCGGGGATCTCGCTGTGATGGGAGCTCGCTACAGTCCGGGGGCTGCTCTTCCCACTACCGGGACTCCTCTCTCCTGCGGGTTCCTGATCTCCCATGATGAGTAGACGATTTAGTGGGGTTTTCAAGTCTTATGGTTGTAGTCCTTCGGCAAGTCGTCGCTCAAAACTCAACAGGACATTGATTTGATGCGGGAAATAACGCACCTTAAATACAATCCTAAAGTGCAGGGATGTCAATACCCATGGAGGAAAACTGTAGGGGTCTTGTGCAATATCAAGGTTGCATATGCAGTATTCCAATAATGGCAGGACACTTGACATCCATGGCAGGTTCGGTGTTGGTAATGAGGTGTATAGGTGAGCTGATTCGGAGCGGGGAAATGACTTGGCGCCCTCGTCACGGTGACAACCACTGCAGCACGCCTAAAAACTGAGAAGTTGATTCCTAGGGGCATGGTTCGATTCGAATCATGAGCCAACGAGAGATTTCGGTTGGGAATACGCTTCGTTTGAATCTACAATTAAAACTAGGCACAAAGGTTTGACCACAGATCCTCACCCTAGCGGCTTGATACCTAATACAAATGACAATTGCCCCACTCGTACCATCCGCATCGAACTGAGTATTGGAGTCGTTGCTTTCCCCGTATGACAATACGGTTAAAGTCATCAGTCCGATCTATATTTCTCGCACCCCGACAGATAGCGCATCTGTTCGTATAGCTGCCGCGATCCTTAAGGGACTGTTCAGAATTGGCTACAGTCCCTCCCATTTCGGTACAAATGGCGTCAGCCTTCAGGTCCCAAAACACGTCATGTTTAGCATCGGCAGGCCAGAGGTAGGAGATGGCGCAGCCCTTCGCAAGAGCAACAGCTAAGAGAGGGCCAGCGGCAAGGATACAGAGAATCGGGAAGCGCATGCTGAGTAGTATTTTAGCCAATAGTTGTTAGTTTCAGGTCTCATGTGCACGTACATGGCGAGAAGATCCGTTGATGATGTTACGACTGGAATTGGCTTGAGTGGACAAGATAATTGGGTGGATGAAGTGGAAGGTGCTGGATGAAAATCTTCGTCCAGGACCACAAAAAGAAAAGATTTTAAGCTTCACTCAATATCATAGATGGATCAAAGCCATACAGTGTAAGCAATAACTTTTCTACCTGTGGGTAATAACCTTATCCTGAGCTACATGATATAAGACATGCAAGAGATTGGGTCATGGGATCTTTGACCAGTGCATTAAGGTTAGAATGGCTGCAAGGCCAAAAAATTAAACAGGACTCAGTGTCAGGCAGGTCGAAAAATTTGGACTTGGAACCCAAACGTGGGCCATGGCAACTATAATATGCAGAACGAAAACGCAGTAGATGCAGACATTAGGTTCCCTCATCGAGAGACAGAGAGCTTTTTAACAGCAATAAATGCAGAGGATGACAAATTGACAGAATGCGCGTCTTGGAAGGTGGATGTGTAAATAACTACGAAGATGTCATTACACTAATGAAGTAAAAGTTGTTGGGGGTGGTCAGTGAATGTCTTCAATTCAGCCCAGATCCTCCAAGGAAACCCCTGCCGGTAGTCTCTCGCTGGCCAGCATATTGGTCTAATACGGAAGATGAATGGCCGCATGGAAAACATTTGGACTTCGGCATGGAATATCTTGGGACTCAATTTAGTGGGGAATAGGAGGTGCCATTTTCGCCCATGATAGAAGTTGGCGTCGCGACCCATTCCCATGCCGGGCGATTCTTGGTGCGACGTCGATAGTGCGCTGAGAGTCAACTTTCTGGATTTCATCTCTCATCGTGATTACGAATTCAACCAAAGTGGCATACATCGGGGGTTGATGCTGTACAGAAGGGAGTTCCCCAGAGACGATCTAGAAGTGTACATTTGTTGAAGGAAGCCCTTCTCAACTCTTTGCCTGCGAACAATGAAGCGATCCATCCAAATCTGACCAATAAGCCAACTGCAGTCCGTGGCCGAGTCGTTGCTGCCTGGTTAGGCTGGTCGGGCTGCCAGCGCATCGCTGCGTCACACACACAGGAAGCCTCGGCAAATAGGAGCAGCAGGAAAATGCCACATATATTTTTGTGGGACTTGTTCATACCCTGCTGAAGTCTGCCTCGCCTGCCTAAGCCGCCCTCGAAGCACGAACTCCAAGATGCAAACAGGAGACCTCTCATGAGGCGCCAAGAATAGACAATTCCTTCCCATTTTTCGAAGCCTTTGATTTATTTTCCCCTTCTCCATTTTTCATTTGCCCAGACCCCTCAGATAAATTTGTCTATAACCGTGTTGGTCAAGTGAGGGGGGACCGCTGACCCAGCCCCATTCCACAAAATCATGACACCAGGTAGGATATGACGAGTAGGTCATGAAATGGGCTCCTCCTCGAAGATCCTGGCTTCCTCTCTCAAAAATGACGAATCGCATTATAACGGATTTAAGGCGCTTCTGCTATCGGAGATATTAACGATAATTCTCGGAAGACTGGCCAGAATCATATGTTCAAATCTCCTGGTATGCTAGAAAAGGCAGTAAAAGCATTATCACGGAACACTCACTCACTCACTCAACATCAGGCATCCCATATGGTTGTCCTAATCATTGTGAGCGGGTTTGTTATCTAAGCCTCTTCTGAGAGAGCATGCATCTCACTTGCATGGGAGGGTCGGATTGCAGCTCTGCGCCACATCGGTCGCCTCGTCTGCCTTACATGCTTCCCAGCAACGGTGGCGACGCGGAACATACGAGAGCTGATAAAATCAATGTCAGACGGAGTAGATTATTCTTCGAATTTTATCTACACATTCACTCCGACACCCTACCGTAACCATTCGCGCGATACGCATTGGCACGGACTTCCGCATCGCTTGAAGGTGCTTGATTGACCCCAATGGCAAGCTCCACACAGCAGCCGGCTTTAAGCTACCAGCCCTTGAGTGCGGCGAGCAACGAAATACGGATCCTGCGCATCAAACCTGCCGAGAGGTCTCAAGATGAAATTAAATGCCGGCTCGAACACGTCCCGCTAGCAGCAACTTCTAATTACGTTGCGCTCTCATACTGCTGGGGCGGTTCTGACAAGACAGTACCAGTCAGGGTCAACAATCAAATCACTCATGTCACGCCTAGCCTAGCCAGCGCTTTAACGGAGGTTCGTGAGCGTGGTTACGTCAAAGTATGGGCCGACGCGATTTGCATCAACCAAGATGATGACGAGGAGCGTAGTCATCAGGTCCTCCGCATGGCCGCCATCTATCGCTCCGCTCACGCCGTGATAGCCTGGCTGGGTCATGCCGAGCTTCCCGCAGTCCTAGGGGTCATCCATCTTATGGGCGCAGTCGAAAAGTTGCTAAGGTTTAATGACAAAAAGGACGAGCTGCAGCGTATCGGTGGCGGGAGTGGGCGTGATATCCTGGCCGAGGCCCAGTTACAGGACTCGAAAACGCCCGACGGCCAGATGCTACGCCAGCGTGCTCTGCGCCGTGTCATTCGAGGCGTCGTCAAACTTCTAGACAAAAACATCTCCAAGGACCTCCATCCCGCCAGCAAAACGAAGGGCGCATTAAAACACATTCGCGCAAACCTGCAAGACTCTCACTGGGAAGCCCTTGAGAGGCTGCTTAGCTGCGAATATTGGAGCCGGGTTTGGGTCATCCAGGAACTATCCATGGCGAACCGATTACATGTTATCTGGGGAAGCCATGTCTTTGCTTTCTTGGATCTCACCTACCTTGTCGTGGCTTACAAGATCATGCGCAGAGCTGACATGGTGGGCGACGTTGTTTCCCCCAGCGCCTGCCGACACATTCAAAATCTCCTTAAATTCAAGAACCTTCAAGCCGGATTGAAAGCCGTACCCTTGATTCAAGCGCTGAAGATGACGTCGTTTGCTAGGTCGACAGACATTCGCGACAAGGTCTACGGGTTGATGGGACTAACATACAACGGCTCCATAATCTTTCCCACTCCAAGCTACGGAAGCGATGTCCGGCGTGTTAACGAGGATGCGACATTGCGCATCATCCGACTTGAACGCTCGCTAGATACCATCGTCTTCAGGAGCAAGAGCCCAAGGTCCTGGCTAGTCGATTGGTTTGACTCGGAGACCTGGCTGGATCCACGCGTCGTGTCATACCTAAACCGCTCAATGGAATTCCGTACGAGAAACGGAACGTTATACTCCAAGTGGGATACAGCACCATCGAGTTCCCCGGTGGCTACCGTACACGATCAACACCTAGTGGTTAAGGGATCGATTGTGGACACTATCAGCGACTGTTCTGCGACCTTTGAAGAGAGACGATCAAAATCGAAACAGCTACCTGACTATGAAGGGCGTCGGAATATACCCCATGCTAAGAAAAAGAGCGAAGGAAAAACTGAGTATGCACTTTTCATGTGTCTCCGTATTCTGCACGAGGCTAGGAAGAAAGACCTGGACAGGCCTGCTTTCTATACGGGGATACGATTCGCGTTAGGTACGATAAACTCTAAAAGGAAAGAGAGAACTGAGAGTGAAAAGAGTGGGTCTGATATTCTTGAATGGTTAAATTGTCCAATGAACTCTTCATTCAAGATTGGAGATCACAGTCTGAGGTGGTGGCTCGGCCCGCGACTCAGTTCCTGGTACGACTTTGGGGGCTTGAGTAAAGAGAAAAAGGAGAACTTCGGGGTTCGCGCAATTTCTGCAGCCACAAACGCCTTGCGAATGGGGATGAGATTGGGTAAAACTACCAATGGGGATGTTGGGTGGTTTGCTAAGCACTCGAGGCCGGGTGATTCCATTGCCATCTTGAGTGGGAGCAGTGTCCCCGTGGTCCTACGCCCTCGGAAGGACGGGACGTGCACGTTGGTGGGTGACAGTATTATTCCAAACATAATGCTAGGGGAGGCAGCAGAGGAATCCAAGTGGTCCAAGATCACATTGTACTAATAGAGGTGGTGCTAGGGTAGGACTGATTGTGGCAATGATCAGATATTTAATGGATTAGCATCACATGCTAGATAGAGGGTTTCTATACTTACGTACACATATACTTCCAATACTGTTGAGAATACCTCAGAGTTCTCAATACTGCAATACAGTATCAAATAGACTCACCTCGATGCCCCGGTCGGTTTGTTTCAAAGGATGGCTCAGCCCATATAGGGCTCGGAATAAAGTTACTGTGTGTACAATAAGTATCCAATCTAGAGCAGAAGCTTAGAATAAAATATTCCGATACGAAAGGTCTCAACTCGTTTGGCCCTCGTGCTTCTTAGTGCATGCTGTTGCTGGGCTGACGTCACACAGCCACACTTGGCGTTGATCTTCTTATGCTGCGATGTTAAAAAATCTCAGGTAAAACCCGACAAAAGTGAGGATGGAATTTGTAAAATCATCAGTTTCTGTCATATGATTCAGAATTTCTGGTCTTGCGACTCTGCTTTCGGTCAAGTGACAGATATGGTCGGCCAGTCGCCAAACGTCTGGGCACTCAACCCCACCTGACTCAACAGCGGAGATAGAGGCTCAGCCCTGCGGATCGCCTCATCTCATTCCAACATCTACAACGACAACAGCACTCGGGCGCCAAACACCAGATTACACATATCGAATCACTAACCGCACCGTACAGGGCTGTGTATTTTGCCTACAAGCCCGACCCCGCGTCATGTCCGACCCCGTCGACAAATCCCTCCTCGATCGCCTCCAGGCACTACGAGGGGGCAGCGCAACCCCAGACCGGACTCCACCTAAAAAGTACAGCGATGTTGGCTTGAAAGACAAGACCCAAGCTAATCAAGCGCTCAGGATAAACGTAGACCCCATAGAGCGGAAGAAGACTCCGAACCGGGAGGAGGCTCTCGCTCTGCGTCTCAAGTCGCTGCGCGACCAGGACAGTCCCTCGCCTGTAGCAGCAAGGCCGTCACCTCAGGCGGACAAGTCGTCCACTGCGGCCAGCGCAAGTCCTGCGCCCGTAAGAGCTGCGCCGAAGGAGAGTCCTCCCGAGCCAGAGGACGAGGATATAGACGACGCCATCTTCCAGACGGATGACCAGACGCTAGAAGAGCTGCTCGGGGATGTTGGCCCCGACGACCAATTCCAAGCTGAGCCAGACGATGAGCGGGTCAAGGCTCTGCTCGAAGAACTCGCTCAGGCAATCCCAAAGGACACCGAGGGTGGCACGAAGGAGGATGGAAAGAATGAGAAGGACCTAGATTCGGATGACTCGGACAACGAGGACATGAAGCGCGACGTCGACGACGTGCTCGCGAGGTTCCGCGATGAGCTGGAACTTGAGAATGCCCTCGCCAAAGACGACCCTCCCGACGATGACAAGTCCCAGGACGGCGACGAATCCTCCAAGGTCCTCCCCTCGACGGAATCAAGCTTCTCTCTGCCCGACCTCCCGCCAACCCTCGAAGATCTCCCCGCCGCCCGAACCGCCCGCGCCGCCAGCACCGACCTGGACGACCTCACCGCGCGCATGGCCGCCCTACGAGCACCCAACACAAACTCCAGCTCCGACGACATCCTAGACCTCCCCGACGTGCCCACCGACGCGCCCTCCAAACCGTTCAAGCGGCTCGCCACGCGCACAAACTACACTGGCGACGACATGGACAGCTGGTGCACCGTGTGCCTCGAGGACGCCACGCTGCGGTGCCTGGGCTGCGACGACGACGTTTACTGCGCGCGGTGCTGGCGCGAGATGCACGTCGGTCCGCAGGCCGGCTTCGACGAGCGCAGCCACAGGGCCGTGCAGTTCACCAGGGACAAGAAGACGGAGAAGAGGAAGATAGCGCTAGGGGCGTGAAAATATTCGAGCCAGTCTGTGGTCCCCTACTTGATAATACATCCTGCCAGACTCCGCCTGACCGCGTAACCATTTTAAATAAACCAGATACCCAAGAGACCAGTCCTTGTTATAACTCCATTACCAGTGCCTGTGCTGCTGCGCTGCAGCCAACCAACCCAGATATGCCTCCTATCCCATCTCTCACTGATACAACGCTCGTACAATCATATCAAACATCGTTAGACTGTGATCCGTTCCCGCCATTGCTAGAATGGTTCCCCGACCCGGTCTTGCCCCTCACATCCTGCCAGGTCGCGCCGAACCGCCTTCCTGTGGTGGCGAGGAGGCTCTCCTCCTCGTCAGCCTCGGCCTGCTCGTCAAACTCGGACATGTTGACCTTGGGGGAGCGGAAGAGCGCCGTGACGAAAACAATGAGGAAGACGCCTAAGAAAGCAAACTGTGCCCAGAAGTCGACGAGACCAAAGAATGGCCACGTAATGGTGATTCGGTTCAAGAATGTCGACATCATGGACGGGGTGCAAACATCCTTTGCGTGCCTGTAATCCAAGAGCTCGGAGCAAGGTTGGATCTTGTCCGAGTGACCCTCGCAGTGAGGTTGCGTTCCGGGGAAGTCTGGCGCATTGGAGCAGAAAGTCTGGGTTCCATAGATGGAATACTGGGGAGCAACCATCATAGCGATGCTGTAGTTGGTGGCCAAAATGATGAGGCCCAGCAACACAGTTGCGATGAGCAGCGCCTGGGGAGCAGTGCGGCCCTTGCGGATCTGGAAGATGCGAACCCAGAGGAAACGGATACCGACGGTGGCGACACCTGAGATGGAGCTGCTGAAGAACATGAGCACCAGCAGAGCCATGAGGACGTAGTCTACCGGGAAAGCCTTGGCAGCCTTGACAAAGATGAAGTTCATGGGCTGGAACAGGTGAATCTGGCCCAGAATGTAGCCGCAACGCTGCTTGCAGACCGAGTTTTTGGCCTTGTCGATGCCCGTAATCAGCATCGAGACCCAGATGAAGATGGCGAGAACAAGCAGGAAGATGCCGCCCAACATCTTGATCGGTCGGAAAAGAACGCAGACCTTGAGCCATGCCTGGTAGACCTTGCTCCTGCCTTCTCCCTGCGCCTCAGCGGCCAGCCTCTCTCGTCGAACCAAGGTTTGCTCCTCTCTAACCAAAGCATCCAACTCCCGGCGATCCTTGCGTGACATCTCTTCCTGGCGGCCAACATTGCGCATCTCAATCTGTCGCTGTCGTTCGCGGTTTTGTTCGAGCTGAGAAGCGGTCGTTTCGGAAAGCTGCGGGGCGGAGATTGAAGGTGCGGATCTGATGAAGGCGATGGGCAACAGAGCAAGTCCGGCACCAGTATAGACGACGTAAAGTAGTGTGCCAATCGTCATCAGAAGACCGAGAGCAAAGGTCAGTGCCTTCTCTCCGTGGTTCTGGGAAATTAGATGCTTGAAGTAGTCGAGATCCCAGTGATCCTTGGAGCTATCGCCAGCCGCTGGGACGAAGAAGCCCAGCAGGAAGAGGACAACAACGAATGCGACAAAGAATAGGGTGTATTTGGCAGCGGCCCAGAAGCGGCTGCCGAGAGAGCGACCCTCCTCGACCTCGATCTCGTCATATTCCTCATGCCAGAAGTAGGCAAAGGGGATGACGATGAGGCACAGCAGGGAATCGAAGCTATAGAGGCTGTAGTAGACGACCTTGAGGGTGAAGAGGATCTCGTCGATTCGCTCGGGCGTGGCCCAGTCCTTTTTGGCGCCGTGCGCGGAGGAGCCGGTCGCGGAAACGAGGGCGATAGTCGACGGGGAGAAGTAGGACGGTCGCGAGGAGGGACGTCAAGCTGACGATGGCGACAACACTAACGATGGCGGAGCGCTCGCGCGGCGTCTGCCATGTGAAGGTGGTGATGACGGCGGCGACCAGGCAGAGGCCAACGGCCACGGCGTAGGTGACCCAGATGAGACTGGTCTGAACGAGGCCGGCGGCGGCCATGGTGATAAGAACGCACGCAATGCGAGCGGTGGATCTCAATTCCGCAGACGCAAGGGATGTGGGATTTTGCAGGTGAGGGCGTCGAGATGTCTTTGTTTTGTGTGAGGTCGAGAATCGAGATCCGAGATTGCGGGTTGGCGACGGGCGCTGGGAGAGACAAGCTGAAGCAGAGCCGGTGACGTCGTCTTTATGCACTCGGCACAGCGAGCAATGCGTGTCTATGCGAGCGGTAGTGAAGGACGCACAGATCAGGAGCAATCGGCAAGGGAAGACAAGCAGCTCAAATATCCCTGAAGCTGGTGCCGGATTGAAGCTTGGTTGCAAAAGCCGGGCACAACGATGGCACGGCTTTGGCCTGTTTGCGTGACGCAATAGACTTGTGCTCGTGCGGCTGTGCCTTGCTCAGGAATGCATCCATTAGCGGCCTACTACCGCAGTAGCGTGCTATCGCGACCCCTGCGGCTTCTGCGACGCCGCCCTGTCCCAGCGCCCGGATGACGGACCAGGGAGTCCCGCACGGGCCATGTAGACCTGTAGGGTAGTAAAGCTAGCAGTCGCGGCCTGGAGCTCTCGGAGGGCGGAGGCTGTTTTGATCCGCCCGAAGCTCAAGCTTCTTTCGCAACATCCAACAACTAGTCGCGACAACAGGGTCCAGGCGAACGAACCCGCCTACGAAGACGAAACTCCCCCGCCGAGCTCGAGCTCAATCCCTCTCCCTCCTCGTCGCGAAAGCATGGTCTTGGAGCGATGCAGGCCTACACCGAGCTCGCGGCTCCCTCAGCCGTCACCCACTCCCTGAGCCTGCCTCTCACGTCCGCCACGGCCGCCAACCTGGTCGTCGCAAAGGGTTCGCTGCTCCAGATCTTCGCCACAAAGGCCATCTCCGCCGAGCTCGACGCCCAGAACCAGCCGCCACAGCCGGCCAAGCCCGAGCCCGAGTTCGACCTCCGCGCAAACGACGATGACGGCCTCGAGTCGTCCTTCCTTGGCGGCGGGGAGTCGATGCTGGTGCGCACCGATCGGACAAACAACACCAAGCTCGTGCTTGTTGCGGAGATCCCGCTTGCCGGTGCCGTCATAGGCCTGGCGAGGCTCAAGACCAAGAACACCAAGTCGGGAGGTGAGGCGCTCCTGCTGGCGTACAAAGCCGCCAAGATGTGCCTTGCCGAGTGGGATCCTAAAAAGAACACGCTCGAGACCATCTCAATACACTTCTACGAAAAGGACGACCTGCACGGCGCGCCGTGGGAGGTGCCCTTTGGCGAGCATGTCAACTACCTCCAGGCCGACCCCGGGAGCAGGTGCGCGGCCTTCAAGTTCGGCTCGCGAAACCTCGCCATCCTCCCGTTCCGGCAGTCGGAAGAGGACTTGGAGATGGACGATTGGGATGAGGATCTCGACGGCCCGCGGCCCGTCAAGGCGCCCACTGCAGTCGCCAATGGAGATAGCGACAGTCTAGAAGCAGCGTATACACCGTCTTTTGTCCTTCGTCTCCCTCTGCTAGATCCCAGCCTGCTCCACCCCGTGCACCTCGCCTTTCTGCATGAGTATAGAGAGCCCACCTTTGGCATCCTCTCGTCCAGTCAATCGACCGCGCACTCGTTTGGCCAAAAGGACCACCTCACCTACAAGGTCTTTACTCTGGACCTGCAGCAACGCGCCTCGACAACTATCCTCTCTGTTACCGACCTCCCCCGGGACCTGTACCAGGTTATTGCCCTGCCTACGCCTGTGGGAGGAGCTTTGCTGGTTGGCCAGAATGAGCTGATCCACGTCGATCAGTCAGGAAAGGCCAATGGTGTGGCTGTCAACCCTATGGCGAGGCTGGTGACCTCTTTCAGCTTGACTGACCAGTCCGATCTAAACCTACGCTTGGAGGGATGCGCCATTGAACAACTATACATCGAGAACGGAGAACTCCTTCTGGTCCTGAACGATGGCCGACTTGGCATTGTGTCTTTCCGAATCGACGGCCGTACCGTATCCGGGATCACCATCAAGATGATTCCCACAGAGAGCGGGGGCACCCTCATCAAGAGCCGTGCATCATGCATATCAAAGCTGGGCAAGAACTCCTTCTTCGTGGGAAGCGAGACTGGCGACTCTGTCGTCTTGGGCTGGTCAAGGAAACAAGGACAGGAGAAGCGCCGCAAGGCTCGAGTTATCGATGCAGACTTGGCACTAGATGTGGACGATCTCGATCTCGATGACGAGGACGACGAAGACGATGACCTGTATGGCACGGAATCGGCAGCCACAAAACCTGCGCAAGTTCTCAATGGCACTGGAAAATCGGGCGAGCTGAGTTTCCGCATTCATGATACCCTTCTTAGCATCGCCCCGATCCAGGACTTCACCTGCGGCAAGGCCTCGTTTCTTCCCGACAGCGAAGAAGCGACCCTTTCGCAAGGCGTCGTCGCAGAGTTGCAACTCGGCTTGGCCGTCGGCCGCGGAAGCGCAGGCGCCCTTGCGGTTGTGAACCGCCACATTCAGCCCAAGATCATTGGGCGCTTCGAGTTTCCCGAAGCACGAGGCTTCTGGACCATGTCGGTGAAGAAGCCAATTCCCAAGTCGCTCGGCGCCAATGTCGCCGTGAACAGCGACTACGAGACGTTTGGACAGTACGACAAGTTTATGATTGTGGCCAAGGTCGATCTGGACGGTTATGAGACGTCGGATGTGTATGCACTTACGGCGGCCGGGTTTGAGACGCTCAAGGAGACCGAGTTTGACCCCGCGGCTGGCTTCACGGTTGAAGCTGGCACGATGGGCAAGCAGATGAGAATCATTCAGGTCCTCAAGTCTGAAGTCCGATCTTATGACGGAGGTGGGTTGATCACTGTGCACGGCCGATGTGAGCAGATGTACTGACGGAAATAGATCTCGGTCTCGCCCAGATCCTGCCTATGCTCGACGAGGAGACAGGCGCAGAGCCCCGGGTCACCAGCGCAAGCATTGCCGACCCTTACCTACTCCTCATTCGAGATGACAGCAGCATCTTCATCGCTCAGATCGACAGCAACAACGAAATCGAGGAGGTTGAAAAGACCAGCACCTTATTAACCACCAAGTGGCAGGCCGGGTGCCTATACACCGATACACAGGGCACCTTCCAGCCTATTGCGGGCGACAAAGGCGCGGACACCGAGGACCAGGTTATGATGTTCCTGCTAAGCTCGGCTGGAGCGCTTCATGTAAGATTCGGCCTCGCCCCAGCCAGTGTGAATACAACTGACAACTGTAGGTCTACGCACTTCCCGACCTCTCAGGGCCGGTCTACGTCGCCGAAGGCTTGACCTATATCCCCCCCTTCCTCTCCCCTGATTACACCCACCGCCGAGGCATGGCCCGCGAGACCCTCAGCGAGATCATGGTTGCTGATCTCGGAGACTCCGTGTCTCAACAACCATACTTAATTGTAAGCGACTCCCACAGTCGCGTCTTGAACATCAACTGACTCTCCAGCTCCGCAACTCAACCGACGACCTCACTATCTACGAACCCCTCCGCAACCACTCCGAGGGCACAGAGCCCACGCTCAAAGCCACCCTCTCCTTCAAGAAGTCGGCGAACTCCACCCTAGCCATCACTCCCGTCGAGGCCACAGGCGACGACGCCGTTCAGCAGCCGCGCTTCGTCCCCCTGCGGGCATGCGCCAACGTGGACGGCTACAACACCGTCTTCCTGCCGGGCCCGTCGCCGAGCTTCGTCATCAAGTCCAGCAAGAGCATTCCCCGCGTCGTCGGCCTCCAGGGCCTCGGCGTGCGCGGCATGAGTCCGTTCCACACCGAGGGCTGCGACAGGGGCTTCATCTACGCCGACGACGAGGGCATCGCCCGCGTCACGCAACTACCCCCGGACACCAACTTCACCGAGCTGGGCTTGTCCGTTAAGAAGGTCCCGCTCGACGTCGACGTCCGCGGCATCGCGTACCACCACCCCACGGGCGCGTACATCGCCGGGTGCATGGCGCCCGAGCCGTTCGAGCTACCGCGCGACGACGACTACCACAAGGAGTGGGCCAAGGAGACGCTCGCGATCCCGCCAACCATGGCGCGCGGCGTGCTGAAGCTCGTCAGCCCCGTCAGCTGGACCGTCGTGCACGAGATGGAGCTCGAGTCGTGCGAGTCCATCGAGTGCATGAAGACGCTGCACCTCGAGGTCTCGGAGGAGACCAAGGAGCGCCGCATGCTGCTCGCCGTCGGCACCGCGCTCTCCAAGGGCGAGGACCTGCCGATCCGCGGCCGCGTGCACGTCTTCGACATCGTCACCGTCATCCCGGAGCCCGGCCGGCCCGAGACCAACAAGCGCCTCAAGCTCATCGCGCGCGAGGACATCCCGCGCGGCGGCGTCACGGCGCTGTCCGAGATCGGCTCGCAGGGCCTCATGCTCGTCGCCCAGGGCCAGAAGTGCATGGTGCGCGGTCTCAAGGAGGACGGCTCGCTGCTGCCCGTGGCCTTCCTCGACATGAGCTGCCACGTCGCCACGGCCCGGGAGCTGCCCCGGACCGGCTTGTGTCTCATGGCCGACGCCTTCAAGGGCGTGTGGTTCGCCGGATACACCGAGGAGCCGTACACGTTCAAGATCCTGGGGAAGAGCAACGGCCGGCTGCCGCTTCTGGTGGCCGACTTCCTCCCCGATGGTGACGACCTCGCCATTGTTGCGTCAGACGCGGATGGCGACCTGCACATTCTCGACTTTAACCCGGATCGTAAGTTCTCCCTATCATATACGCATAAATCCCAGACTAACGTCATCCAGATCCCAAGTCTCTCCAAGGCCACCTCCTCCTCCACCGCACCACCTTCTCCGTAACGCCCAACATCCCATCCTCAACGCTCCTCCTCCCACGCACCCTCCCACCCTCTCATCCCGCCCCAGACTCGCCGCCCCACGTCCTCGTCCTCGCCTCGCCCTCGGGCCACCTCGCGGCCCTGACGCCGCTCCCCGAGACGACCTACCGCCGCCTCCTCTCCGTCACCAACCAGCTGCTGCCGGCGCTCGCGCCCCACGGCGGCCTCAACGCAAAGGCCCACCGGCTCGGGGACGGCTCGCGCTACGTCGGCGTCGAGGCCGCTGCCGGGCGCTCCATCGTGGACGGCGCTGTGCTGGCGCGGTGGACCGAGCTGGCTGCTGCGAAACGAGCTGAGATTGCTGGCAAGGGTGGATATGATGGTGTGGCTGAGCTGAGGGATGAGCTGGAAGGTCTGTTGGGTTGGAGTGGGTTAGCGTACTTTTAACGATGTCTTGATCGAATCCCAATGGTTATGCTGTTTTGTTGTTCAGGGAGTCGAAAAGGTGCTTCATGGAGCCACTTCAAGTTGGCTGCATTTGCGGCGGAGCCTGCAGGTCGCCTCAAACCAGAGCTGGGTAAAATACAAATACATAGAACTACAAATATACAACTGCAATGGACTCTTGCGCATGCATAGGCTTTCGGTTAATGTGGTATCATTCATTGCATCGTCTATCTGCTTGCAACGGGCCTAGATGTACAAGACACTCATAGTAAACCGATATACCATCGCGTCCATCCCGTATTTCTGATCAATCAGACTGTCGCCGGAGATACTAAAACTCCTCCACTGCCCTCTCGAGTGTATGTGCCTCTATCCTCGTGAATATTTCATTCTATGCGTACTCCCAAAAACTAGCCTGTCCGCCATCAAACCCCACATTGCCTGAAAAATAACGCCAAAGAGTATCCGGAAAGCTGAAATTGAATCAAGTCGGGTGGCGAAGTCACTCCCTCATAGCACCACTTGCTTCTTGCGACGGATGCTACCGAAACGTCGCCTGAAGCCGTCACTCAGCCGCTTGCTCGTTGAGTTCTGGCGCCCGGGATCGGCACTGTTGGAAAAACCGCCGGGAGTGGAGACGGGTTGTTCACTGAAACTTCGGTGGTGGCTCCGGGGAGGGCGACTGGCCCGGGGCTGCATTTCGTACTCGGTGGCCTGGCCCTTGGCCAGACGCTTCTTCTCTTTCAAATCTCGCTCAAGTTCGAAATTGGCACCCTTTCCCTTGAGATCATCGGGGTGGTAGACCTATTGATGGTGTGAGTAATTGGTATGGCTAGGAGTCCCTTTATCGATTTTACTTACAACGCCTTCATACCGCCGATACGCGCCACCAGCAGCATCCGGCTCCCGCATCAAATCGGCGCCTTCTTCGTATTGCATGATATTGCCGCTGAAATCTTCCATGCCGTTGGGGATGACCGCAGTACCCTGAAGGGGCCTGTTTTTTCGGAGAGCGTCTTCGAGATACTCTCTTGGCGTGGCTCGGATGGCTTCCATGTTGGAGTCGTGCACGGCGGCAGCTGGAGAGTATTTTTTGTTTCGGTTGCGACTGGCAAGAGCAGCATCAAACGGTCCGCCATGGTGATAGGTACCGCCAATGGTGTCCAGCGAATCAATAATATCGGTCTGCGGAATGTTCTTGCGCCGGAGGTGGGGCGAACGGTCGGCGGCGCGGGCCTCCTTTCTGAGAATTTCAAGAGGACGGTGGGTCATGTCGCCAGGAAAGCGCTGTGAAATTGAAGGGTTGCGAGAGAGATCGTAGTTGCCGGTGCTGAAGCTGCGGTGGTGTCGAGGGTTAGACGGCGGGGCCAGGTGTGGAACTCGGGCACTGGACGAGCGGGTGACGGCAGTGTTCGGGGGTACCGTCGCGAGTTGCGGGCGGCGTTAGGAGGAGATCGAGGAGGAGATCTGGGCGGCGAAATTGACTTGGAAGACTCGCTAGCCGTAGAAAAAGGATTGGATGGATGGAAGTTGGAGCGAGACGGGCTCGCAGAGGTTGGGGGCGTCGGATAGTTCCGCGGTTGTTTCTGGGATGGCTTCGAGCTTTTTTCTTTGTGTTCCTTGCTCGAGATGGAGCTTGAGCTTGAGTTTGAGTTTGAAAGGTTGAGCTTCTTAAACTGGGCGGCGAGGTTGTGAGAAGATGCGACACCGGTTTCCTGGCTGGGTTCAGGTGCAGTCAATGGATCCAAGATGTAAGCTTGCGCCTGTGATTATGGGAGATGGAGTCAGTTAAATGTCTGCTAGCACGGGGAGAGCGGACGAAAGACTGGACGAAAGACTGGACGAAAGACGGGATGAATGCCAGGGCGCAGCCTCTCTTTCGGGGCGACGCCAGCGCGCTTGCGCGTACTCCGTGGCCCATTCCATTAGGTAGGGCGGCAGTGCATCTTGGCCGTCAAAGCGATGCTGTGCTGGCACATGCCAATCGCAGCGAGCGCAAAATCCCAGCACCCAGGTCTGGGGATCCTGGCGAAGTGGGGATCCACATGGACGCGACGCAGACGACGAAAAAAAAGGGTCCAGTTGGGTCCCTGACGTTGATCGTGTGGCCGAGTGGATGACATGACGTTGGGAGAGAACCTGGTGGTGTGGAGGAGAACAGAGGGAAAAAGAGACAGGATTGGATTAAGGATCGATCATTGGAAGCTGTGCGACTCACCCACTGTTTATCACTGCTTGATTCCTCCATTGTGGCGAGGGTGTGATGAGATGATGAGATATCGAGCAAGAATCAAGATAGGAATGAGATCGATCGGTGGGAGTTCCCTTTCCCTTCGCTTCCCGTCTTTTCTTGCTGGTTACCGAAGGTGCCTGGATGGTTCGAGTGGTATCGGCCTTTGTTCCCCTGTCGCCGGCGCGGTCTGCCTTGTCGGTGTAGGGCGGGGTCAAATGTCGTCCGTGGTCGCAATATCAATCAAACCGCGAAACTGTGAGCGAACCGTGCTCTTATCGGTTTGTGCCGGGTCGTTGGAGGCGAAGCAAGGTGAAGTTATTCACGGGTGAAAAAGCTCCCGAGTAGAAGACCAGTAGAAGGGGAACGAGCAAATTTGTGGGAAACACGAGTGGAAGGGGGGAAGGGGGTGGGAAGAGCTGCAGGTCTTAAGAAAAAACGAGGCAAGACGCAAAGAGAGACATGCGCTGGACGTCAGGTAGCTTCGGGGACGGAAGGTCGGGAGTGCGACAAGGTGCGGCAGGTACGGGCAGGTACACCTTCCTCAACCATCCGTCACATCCATCCCATCCATCCCATCCCCCGTCCGGTCTTCCGTCTAATCCTCACCAGGGGAAGGCGCGGAAGTTGGAGCTTGCCCACTCCTCGTGACCGTTTCCATCACTCACATCACCCACACCACCCTTCACCTGTCACGCTTGTGGACGCACGAACCCACGCCGGTGGTGCCCCGAGAACTACGCCGCCCGCGCCGTCCACGCCATGGACGACGCCCCCAGCCACCTCTCACTCTGGTCTAGGCAAGTCCCGCCTGCGGTCGCGGGGGAGGGGCTTTTCCTGGCTGCAGACTGTCGCCAGTTCTGTCTCTCGCGCATCAGGTACCTATGAAGCAGGGTCTCAGGGACCCGATACGAACACTGCGACGGAGTACCTCACACACGTACAGCACCAATTCGTATGCGCCCGTCGACAATCTGCTCCCTCCTATTTTTGTCTCTCGGATGGCTCGCCCCGGAACAATCGGCTAGATAGGGAGTAGGTTTCTTCGTCCTCGTATTCCGTGCGACTTGACGTCTTCGACGACCCCGACCTGTCCATGTCCCCAGCTGCAAGTACTTCGTCTGCAGCCAGGGCCCCGCAGCTCGCCGAGTCACAAGTCACAAGCCGCAGCAAAAAACGGCTCGTCATCGTCACCTGATCACCTCATTCGAAAGAAGCGTCAAAACAACCCTGCCACCCAATGGCGGACCTGGAGATCCCTTTTAGGCCGAGATCGGGTTTTTCTATTCCATCTCAACGGGAGACCCGGCTTGCCGGACTGCTAGGGATCTGTGACTCGCCTGGTGGAACCATTGTCCTGGCCGAGCCACAAATTAAGTCCAGGGACACGCACGCACACACGTCAAAAGCTTTTGAACCAATGTGCACTGCACTGATTAGACTTTGAAACTGCAGGAACATGGCATCGTCCGGGCCACCTCCGACGGTGGAGTGAATGATTCGCTCCCAGTCTTCAGGTGTCAGGGGAAGACGGCTGACTTTACTTCGGGCGACCGCCAGTCCAAATCATCCACGTGCGTGTGTCGCTCACGCAAGGCGACAGAGCACTTGCACCGGCAGATTTTATCCCATGCCAACTCATCCTGACTGCGATAGCTATTCCCTTCTATAGCCCTTCACCGACTCCAGGCCATAGAGCAACCCTGCCGCGCCAGGACGCTAATTAGCACTTTATACTGATCAGCCCTGCGTGCTGTACATGTATGAATCTGTGCCAAGCCAAATTGATGTATGTTGTCTAGGATTTTTGTTGGTTCGCAACACAATCAAACCCACCGCAACAATGCACCTCACTCGTCCGTTTGCGAGGTGAGGTCCCTGCGTGCGTAAATGTCCTCCCTCCATCACACTTTTGTCATCCGCCAGAAGCTCTCCTCGACCCACCCACCCAAGTTGCTGAGCCATCTGCTAAGTGTCGAGCTCGGTAGGACAAGACACTGAGACACGGCACGGCGAATGCAGGAACCATCCGTCATCTCGGCAGTCAGCCGGACCGTCTTCTGAATCGACGCCGAACCATCCCAATCCCTGTCTCCCAGCCTCGCCTCTTCGTACCCTCCACCTCAGCCTCTGCGCTCCAGTCCATGGCTCTTGTCGACTACTCGTCCTCCGAGGACGAGCCTGACCGCCGACTGCCGCCATCCAAACGGCGGAAGGTCGGCGTTGGTGCGGCCCACACCTCCGATGCGACCCCCGGCGGCGACCCTGAACACACCTCCGGCACCGATGCCAACTCAAGCAGGGCTGGCACCGGCGTTTCGGACATGCCACCCCTGCCTTCGCAGTTCCACGACCTCTACGCATCTACCGTCCGCCAGAGCGTCGTCGATGACCCGAGTCTGCATCATGGCCGCCGCCGGCAGATACCCCATGTTGTCGGCAACTGGCCAAGTCATCTCTATGTCGAATGTGAGTCTCTTGGCATTGTCGCAAGCCATGTCCATGAAGCTAATTGCTTCAGGGCATCCCACCACGGCACAGCATGCTGTGTTGGTCGACCTCATCACAGATTTTGAAGCCGAGCTGCGTGGTGAAGTCAACCTACACAACTTCCTAACCAGCGATCTGGGCTCGCCTCTCCCACTGCATATCAGTCTTTCTCGGCCACTGTCTCTTCCGACAGCAGACAAGGACACCTTCCTGGAAAAGATCACTCACACCATTCACGCCGGCGGCATCGCACCTTTCATTGTGCGCCCAAACAGCCTCAAATGGTTCAAATCACCAGACTCGAACCGGACCTTTCTCGTTCTCCGCGTAGCTAGCAACTCATCAGCAGGTGGTGAAGATAAGGCCGCAAAGGACCTCAACCCGGAGCTCATGAGTCTTCTAACGCGTTGCAAACGCTGCCGTCATAACCTTCGACCAACCGGCGCTGTATCAGCGAAACCAGAATGGTCCTGCGGGAAATGAATTTCACATATCCATCGCGTGGACATTTGACCAGCCAGACGACGAGGCTTCTCAAAGAACGGTGGAGCGGTTCAAGAAGGCTAAGCTTGGCATTCAATCATGGGAGATTGATGTTCCTGGCGTCAAGGCGAAAATTGGAAATGTGGTGAATCACATTGCTTTAAAGGGTTCAGGAAGAGACAACACGGTGTCTGAATTTTTTGAATCCTGACCATTCCTCGATGTGGGTTTTTGTCATTTAACTGAGTGCATACACAACCAGGGCAGCTCTCTTAGTATGCCCAAATCTGAGCCGGGTCCAAGACCACCATCTACGGAGGACCTTCATGCCTCGGGCAATCAGGCTACTTCACCATTCCCTCGCCGTAGACACCCGAGGTTATTCGGCACGGTGGCTTGGGAGGATTTGCTCCGGAAACTGGCGTTTCTCGGGTGAGTTGAGATGAGGCGACATTCACGGGCCGAACCACAGGCTCGCTTCTGGTGTTGCTGCAGCCAGGCTCCAGCTTAAGGATGGCAAAGTAAGCACGGACGGACTTTCCCGATGGCACCTGCGATGGCAAACTAGGGCTCTCGGGTGACGAGGCAGAAGCCCAATCGCAAATTGGTCACTTCGGTGGGTTTCCGCATCAGGGGAGCAACCGTCAGGGATGATATTGGCGATTTCTCCCCGCAAAAAAAGAAAAGAAACAAGAAGAAAAAACTAATAGACGTTGAAAAATCGAACGAGGGGGAGATTCCCGAGAATGACATCATTTATGACGTGATGAGTGGTTTCCCAAGCGAAGCGCAGATCTACCGTGTTCAAAATCTGCACATCACGGTCCAGCCGTGTTTGTTTGTTTGTTGACAGAAATGCGGCGGCCGCGAAGGAGGAAAGGGTCTTCCTGGTGGAAATGGGAACGTGAAACGATGGACCAAATGGCAAGTCTAAGCGGGTATCTGCGCTGAGACAATGTGGGAGCCACGTGCCCCGATATCCAACGGCTTATACTTGTTCGCCCCCATGCGTTGCGACTACAGTTGCAGTTGCAAAGTCCGCGGGAAATGCACCGGATCTCCAGTCAGATTCCCCTGTGCCATGGTAATAAATATGGGGTTTCATGTACAAACGCACATGCCCGTCTGAGTCGACACCCACCAACAGGAGTGCGACGGCCTCGACTCTGTGCGACGTCAAAACCCGCGCCCACCGTTTTTTTTTACCCGGGTTGGATCCGGAGCACAGACGCAGCCCAGCCCAGGCCACAACGCGCTAGACCACTCCCCCAAGGCCGCCCTGTAAACATGCCTCTAGGCCCTTCAAGACCGCTTCCAAGACCCCTCTAGAGCCCCCTCTAGAGCCCCTCCAAGGCGGCCGGCCCAGGCGACCCGACCGACCTGGGCTACCCGTTGAAAAGAGTACCTATCCCCCTTCCCCGTGGAGCCTAGAGTTGCAGAGGGCGCTTGTCAACGGCGCCGTATTCGCAGATCCTCCACGTCCCCCCCAAGGCCCTCGTTGCCGCCGCCGCGGAACCCCCCCCCTGTCGCACCGATGCCAAGTTCCCGGTTTTCGGTTGGCGGTGGTGGTCCTCGTTGCTTCCCTGCAACGTATCTGGTCCTCGGTCAATTAAATTAAATGCGTGGGAGACAAGAGTCAAGTGGAGGCGGGCGGTGGAGATGTCGTGGAGTGCTGTTATCTTGCTGTTAGCTCTGGTGGCTCCTCCAGTGGGCTCTCCGCGACGCTGGAGCGGTCCCGTTTGGGCGCTCGTTGCACTGGTTGCGCGGGTATGCTGCCGTGCCATTCACCCCCCCATGTCCATATTTTGCAGGTGCCTTAGTGTGCATTTCTGTTTCTGCGCGAGCCAGTGTGCGTGTGGGTGTTGTGTGTGTGCGGTGCGTGTGTGGGTGGGTGGGCGCTGTGCTGTGGGCGCTGTGATTGTGTGTGTCTTTCCGATTTATTTACCTTCTTATTTGCATTTGTTTACTATTATTCCACTTTCTTTTGCCCCCCCGCTCTGCTGCCCCCCCCGCCGCCCGTCAACCCGCACGCCCGCCCGCCGTGCCAAAACCCGTCGTCAACACCATCGCGACTCGACTTGCACTCTCATATCTCCTGCGTGTCTTCCTTCTCCCTCCTCCACAGGGCCCTTCTCCCCTTCTTTCTTCGTCTTCCCCCCTTTTTCGTGCTCTTCCCAGCACGTGCGCTGATCGATTAAAACCCCCCTCGCCGTCTCCATCACCGCATTCCTCGACAGATCTAGCCCTGGTCTGGTCCCAACCACCCCTCAAAAGGGGCCCCCCCGCGAATCTTGCACGCCCCCGGACAACCAACCGTTGCAAAAAACTCCCGCCGATCTCGCGTGACCGTACAAAGAACTCTTTAAACAACTTGCCCCCGCCTCTTTGAGCGATTCTGGGCCGACCGTCATCCACCAACACCCACAATTCGACCTCGGAGCCGCCTGGCGAGACGCAGTCCGGTTCACCAAGAATTTGATCGATTGCCCCTCGACCGCCCACGATCGAGCGAGCTCCCCTCCGGCGCACCTCGACGCCCACCGACTCTACTCGACAACGTTGTTGGGATCTGGGCTTGTACGCCAGTCCCTCGCCTCTACCTAGCCAGTCATGCCTCAGCTCGACATTGACACGAATCGCCGGAATACGTCTCCGCGGCCTCTGTCCGACTCGGAGCGTGCCCGGCTTGAGGAGTACATTGACTCCATCCACTACTCTGCCAGGTACGACCCCCTCCCGGCGCTGGACTTGACGCCATGCTGGAGCTGGCCATGACACTGACGGCTTCCCCCGCATCTAGATACTCGGACAGTGAATATGAATACCGCCACGTCCAACTCCCCAAGGCCATGCTCAAGGCCATCCCCAAGGACTACCACGACACTGCCCATGGCACTCTCAAGCTCCTGTGGGAGGAGGAATGGCGAGCTATTGGCATCACCCAGGTATGCCCGCCCGCGTCAAACGAACCGGTCAACGCCGCAACATACCGAATACTGACACCGCGATAGAGTCTAGGCTGGGAGCACTACGAGGTCCACGAGCCCGAGCCACACATTCTCCTGTTCAAGTGAGTTACCATTCTTCCCCCCTCTTCCCCCTTCTCCGCGTACCAGCATTTGTTTGTTTTCCGCCAAGCCCGATCAAGTCCCTGCTGACGCCACACCTCTCAGGCGACCACTCAACTTCCAACCACCGCAGTAATCGATCACACCCCAACGGCTCCAAGTTTTCTACATGTACCATACATACCTACCTTACTACCTTACTTCACAGAGGGCCCCCCGCACCGGCGCAAATGCTCGAGGCTCAGACGGGGTTCCCACGTCGTCTCACGATTTTACGGTCTACACGTTAAGATATAAGAAAAAGAAAAAAGACTTGTTGGTTCAATGCGGAAAAAAAAAAACGTCTCTCACCCGTGCCCGACTCGATATGCTCGATATGCTCGATCTGCTCTCCTGCCGTTTCTTTTGCTACCTCTGCCTTGCTGGTGCTCTCCCCGGCCGACCTCGGTCTCCTAGGACCAGGCCTCTGTATGACGCACAACGCAAAATCGAGGGATGGATCGTCCCGGGACCGCAGGCGTGGAGAGAGGGGTTAACGGGACAGCGGACTGGATGGGTCTCAAGAATGAGTCCCGTCCACTGAAAGCATGGCAGGATCTCAATCTAGACCCAAGTGTGGGTACGAGGCCTGCCATGTGGTATCTAGAGATGATTTCTCTGGATTCTTTCTTTATGTCTCTGATTCGTTGCGGGGCGTGACCGACGCCCACAACCACTAGGACGAGGAGAGTCATCGTTAGTGGGTGAGGAAAGAGGGTGGGTTCGTGGCTTGTGGTGTTTTTTTACTTGTCGTATACATATGGAGAGGGAGTGACGAGGCAAGACAAGAAGAGGGAGGGGTTGAAAATGGACAAGACCCAATGAGTGGGATGGCTTACTGCAGCTAGTTGAGGAAGGCAAGCTCACAGAGTCTCACATGGACGGAAAAGGAAAGGATCTGGCAAGGGTGAAAGTGAGAAAAAAAGGAAAACCGGTATCATGAACTGGGAATAGCCTCAAAGTGGCAAGTCACCTTATTAGTTGGGCGGGAATGTGAGCGTAGCATATAGACAGGGTAAGAGATGCAGCTTTCACTCGACCTTTGTATGACGTCCCACGTCCCACTATTGATGGAGAGCACTACACCGACGCAGAGCACGGATACCAAAGCGGTGCATGTAATTGCCGTGCTATCCACGGATACGCGCACAGGAGATGGCATGACGCAAGGGAGGCCGGGGAGATGATGGCTACTTGGACTTGTGGACGCATGACTTGGATCGTCTGCGCCACAATTGCTGACTGCAGAGTGTGTGAGACGACAACTCTGGGAGAGAAATGGAAGATGGAAAGGGATGTCGACTGTTGCGAGTGTTGTTGTTGTTGTTCTTGTTTTCTGGTATCGTTGAGGTTAGCATCGTTGGTGTTTGAGGAGGACCAGGGGTGAAACAGCATTCCAGTAGCCAGGCGGGTGGGCATGGGGGTGGTTTATTAGGTGGATGGGCAGACAGTTTCTCTCTTCTCGGGCCTTGCCAAGACATGCCTCGGAACTCGGTGAGCAGCTTTTATTGGACATCTCCACACGCGGCCGTCGACGACAAGGCCGTCTTATTCGCATATTCAACGACGTGCCAGGGCCAGTGACATGTCGCCAACAACAGAGTCGTTTTCTGGACGGAGTGAACCCCCTCCGTGGGCTCGGGATGGGATGCCTTCTCGTAGGCAGTCCCGAATAGGTAATCTGCTCAAAACTCGGTTCCTCAGCCTCATCCCATCCCATCCCATCCCATCCCATCCCATCCATCTCATTTTCCCGCTACGTACTTGAGTTAGGTTCCGGGGTGCCCTTCTGGGCTGATCGGCACCACCCGGCCCAGGCGACGGTTATCTGCTGATTTTTTAGGCTTTTTCGGCGCAACCGGGTTCCCTTGTCGCTCTTGTCACTGTGTCCTCGCACGTTTCTGTGTGTTTGGGGGTTCGTGTGGCTTGCTCGTGAAACGATGGCTGGTTGTGGCCACATTTCAGTTTTCCAGCCAGAGGCCAACGGCGTGGCGATGGGGATATGGCGATTTGGCTTTGCTGACTTGCCTCTTGAGCGGTGGTTGTGGGCTAAGTGTTCGTATTCCATGCAGCAGCGTTGCCTTTGCGTTCAGCTGGCAAACAGTTAATGCACGCTCATAGGACCAGCCCCAAGCCCATTCACACCCGTTTGCATCCAGTCATGATGCACCCCATCAATCATGACGCCTCGAGCCATCCTTGCAGCCATCCCGTTCCGTCTGTACATAGGGAGTAGCACCAACTAAATTTACTGGGGCGGGGAACCAACGGGAAGGCGGGCGACCCTGGAATTGGTTGATTCATCAGCAGCCAGCGTGGCTTCTTCCCGTCGGAGCCATTTGTTAGCAGCCCGTGCTATGTACAAAGTAGTGCTGCTGTTATTAGGCCTGTCGTACGTGGCTTGATTTTCGGTTTCTAAGCCTCTCTCCACGCCGGTCGATTTGGTTTAAGATTCCCCGAGTCCCATTTCCCATGGCCCATTCCCTCCATTTCCGTCTCTCCAATTCTACAACTCTGCGTCCCGTGTCTCATCTACCATCGCCAGTGTCCATCTCCATTGTTGCAGACACCTCGCCGCGTGCTAGTGTCTCGTCATTGGTCCGTTGATGACAAACTCAGAGTGACGTCCCTCCTGCACCTTCCCGCCACAGCGCAAAATAGAAGGTACATGCCAGTCCCGATCCAGTAAGGCCAGTTTGCCTTCCGCCGCCGCCGGCCTGTCACTCAGCTTAAACCGATACGTCGCTTCTTCGTCTCCTGTATCGCCTCATTCTTTGTTGCGTCGCTCGTACAAAACATCCTGAATTTCTCGTCCGCGAGGAGTTGCACGCTCAATCAGGCCCGATTCTCTTGGGTAACCGCCAGTCTTTTTCTCTGGTACGATTTGGGTCTCGCTCCGCTGCAACCGCCAGCCGTCGGGACGACCCTGCTCCACCCTCATTTAAATCAACCTTCGACACGGCGTTCGCATACGCATCCCGCATACACGCATCCAACTCTCTCTTGCGTCTACGGCTGACTACGCCGCCACTAAACTAACCATGAAGACTGCCAGTAGAGTCTTCTATCTCTCTGTCTTTGCCCTCTGGGCTGCTCCTGGATCTTGCTCCAGTTCCACAGAAAATTGCCCGGTACGTCGCTCAAGTAGTTGTCGGCCCCTCGGCGCGTGGTGTCCTTGTCCCTGTATCGCCAACTGTCGCACCACTTCCTCTACTCGCACCCAGCTAACATTGACTGCGCAGATCTCTCCCAAGTCCATCGTTGAAGATGCCTGTGCTTCCTACGCGACCCTCGAGAAGCTCAACGCCCGCACCAAGCCCGCCGTCGACGACCTCACCCGCAACACCGACTTCTTCTCCCACTACCGATTGAACCTCTTCCACAAGAGCTGTCCCTTCTGGAACGACGAAAATGGCATGTGCGGCAACATTGGCTGCGCCGTCGAGACGCTCGATAACGAGGAGGATATCCCCGAGGTCTGGCGCGCCCACGAGCTCAGTAAGCTCGAGGGCCCGCGAGCTCAGCATCCTGGAAAGAAGGCACGCTACGAGAACCCCGACCGCCCGCTCCAGGGCAAGCTAGGTGAAGATGTCGGCGAGAGCTGCGTTTTCGAATACGACGACGAGTGCGACGAGCGAGACTACTGCGTTCCCGAGGACGAGAGCGCCAGCTCCAAGGGAGACTATGTCAGCCTGCTCCGCAACCCGGAGCGCTTCACTGGCTACGCCGGCGACGGGGCCAAGCAGGTCTGGGACGCGCCGTCTACCGTGAGAACTGTTTCCAGAAGAGCTCGTTCCCACGCTCGGCAAACCTTGGCGTCTCCCAGTGGCCTCCCGGTCCCGCAGCCCAGGACTTGAAGCAAATCCTCGATGCCGCCGGTCGCCAGGCCCAGCTAGAGCAGCAGCGCATCGAAAAGCCCAACACTCCCTTCGTCGCCAACACTGGTTTTGAGGTCGAGGACGAGTGCCTTGAGAAGCGCGTCTTCTACCGTGTCATGTCAGGAATGCACGCCAGTATCAGCACGCATCTGTGCTGGGACTTCCTGAACCAGACTACCGGCGAGTGGCAGCCCAACCTGTCCTGCTACGAACACCGCCTCCACAACTTCCCCGACCGTATCAGCAATGTCTACTTCAACTACGCTCTCCTCACTCGCGCCGTCGCCAAGCTCGGCCAGAACCTCAAAGGCGAAGAGTACACTTTCTGCACCGGTGATCCTCAGGGTGACGCCGTTACCCGCTCCAAGGTACTGGCAGTTACTGAGCAAGCAGCCAGTGTACCCCAGATCTTTGATGAGAGCCTCATGTTCGTTAACGGCGAGGGACCCTCGCTGAAGGAGGACTTCCGTAACCGTTTCCGCAACGTCAGCCGCCTGATGGACTGTGTGGGCTGTGACAAGTGCCGCCTCTGGGGCAAGCTCCAAACAGCTGGTTATGGCACCGCCCTGAAGGTCCTCTTCGAACTCGACAACAACAGTGGTGACGTACCCGTCCTCAAGCGTACCGAGCTTGTGGCCCTGTTCAACACCTACGCCCGCATCAGCAGCTCCATGAACGCCATCGGGCAGTTCCGTCATCGCATGGAGGACAAGATTGCGGCGGAAAAGGAGGCTGAGGAGATGACCGCTGCTGCCAAGGCGCAGGAGTTCGAAGACGTTGACCCGGACCTCCTTGAATTCGTCCGGCTTCAGAACCAAGGACCCCAGGGCGACACAGTCGGCGACCACTTTAATCATGAGATGGCTCGGTTCCGGCTGGCCATTAAATTGATTATCAAGGGTTGGATCCGCGGTCCCAAGACAGTGTAAGTTTTCTCTCATGATTTTACAATAACGCACCATGCTGACATATCACCTTGCAGCTGGAACATCCTCAAATCTGAATTGATTCGGCTGTACCAGTTCTGGCTGGGTGTGCCGATCACACCCCGTTGGTGGAAGTTTCAGCTTCCCGACCTTGATCGAGATGAGCTGTAAGACGTTGGATCAACGAAAACAGAAGGTGACATAGACTGTGTGTACATGGTACGGAATTACATTCAACAGCATTGGCATCTGGCGTTCTTTTTTTATCTGTCCCAATTGGATGGGCATTGGTACGGGAAATATTCTACATTTGGCATCTTGGGCGTTGTTTTGGGGGCCGGAGAATGGGCCTCTGTTACACTACATTAGTACTCCGTATCACGTAGCAATGCGAACCTGCTTGCGAACGCAAACGGTCATAAGCGTCATCATCATCATGCCACCCCCGCATACTGCAGCCGAGATGGTGAAACAGGCTGGAGGGTCCCTTGAATCCATTGACGTACTGGTAGCGGGACGATGTCTCGAGCGGACAATTCCAAGGCTTTCCTGTGGTGTCTCTCAGGGCTTTCGCTCGAGACGTGAACCACTTCAGCTTCGTTAGTCCCTACGTGCATCGAAGCAAGACGCGCCAACCAAAACGAACAACCTTTTCGTTTTAACTAAGCCACGGCGTTCGGGATCTTATTTTCGCGTTTCTTTTTTATTCTTCCGCCGCCGCATCGTCCGCCGGTTTACTAACAGGGGCCGCGGCGTCGAGTCGTGTCATCGAGGCGTCGAGACAAGGCGCCAGAGCAGCAGGGAAGCAGCATGGAACAGAACCCGGTGGTGGGGGTCCGTGGGTGTACGCAGAAGCGAAGCGGTATAAAATAAAATAAAAGCGGGAAAGTAGAAGAAAAAAGCAAAAAGGGGACAGCCTGATGTTGTAGCAAAGTGTTGCCATGTTGGTCGAGGCGAGGTGTGGGTGGGTAGATGAGGGGGGAAGCATTAAAGGGGGTTGGGTTGGGTTGACGCGAGTTGCGGCTGGGACGTGATGGATTCTATTTTCTATCTCTATGATGGCATGTTTGGAAGATGATGAGGCTTAGTGAGTTGTGTCGACTCTCTTGGTCGAGGAACAGGATCTCAGACAGACAGACAGATGGTAAACATGACATTGTCATCATATGTCCAACACTCACCCACCGACCAGTCATTCCATGCCACCAGTCATTCCACGCTCCCATCCACCCATCCACCCACCCATCCATCTCTCCATCCAAGATTCAAATGCAGATCGAAATGCAAATGGAAAATTCCCAGCGACACGGCTCCGGGTCGCGGCCCCGGGAACCATCGTCCCGTTGCCGCCCCTAAAAAAACCCTTGGCCGCAGCCTTAAAGAACCCCGGCCGAAATGAGATATGCATGTTAAAAGGTTCCAAGTCGCCAACGCAGGGGGCCTTACTACTACCCACCTATGAAGTTGCCTACTACTGCGGAGCTCGCGCGTATTCTGTGTGTGCATGGCCTTCGGACATACTGTACGTAGTCGAAACTATGACCAAGCGCTCCTATTTCTGGTCGGGGGTACCGATGCTAACACCGATCATCGTGATGCGAGTCGTGATGCGAGTCGTGATGCGAGCCTGGGTTCGTCTCGCCTGGGGAACTCGCTCGACCCATGGCTGTTCTGCATGGGGTGTCTGAGAAGAGCGAGAAAAAGCGAACCACATACAGTAGTAGTCAGGGCCGTTATGTCCGGCGGCGTGGATGAGAGACAAGCAGTCAGTCTGCCACAGCGCCGAACTGACGATGGCAGCGTCCAGACCGGACAATGGCGTCTTGGCTGTCGCTCGTCGCTCTTCTGCGCGGCCTGGCGCGCCCATGATCCCACTGCGGCCTGCGTCTGGCGTTGACCGGCCGTAGCTGAGCGAGCCTAGACTCGAGCAAATGTCTTGGATAATTCCACCGCGCGACGAACACTCGCCCGCCCGCCCGCTCACTCCCCATCCGTCATATTCCCCGTCACTTCATCTCGCAGACCCAGCACAGCGGAACCGCCTCACCCACCCCGTCGCCTTGTGTCCCGGCGGTCTGGGTCCCGGCGAACCATTGCCGTGTGCTGTCACCATCACCATGGGTCCCCGTCAACAAGGGTCCTTGAACACAACGGGGTCGTTGGGTCTATCCCCGGCAGCGAGGACGAACAAACGACGGCGCCTCACACCAACACACCGGCTCCCCACACAGTCCACCACAGATGCCACACCCCGAGGACGCCTCCCCGTACCGCATCCCGCCATCCCATTGGCCCAGGCCGCGTCGCCAAGACCCGAGACGGTACAAGAGCGGCGGCCCAGCATGCCGGGGCCTCAGCGATGAGGTGACAGCGCCCGGGCGGCTGGGATCCGGGCGGCCTGCGGTATGCGTGGCTTGCGCTGCCTTCTTTTTTCCCTCCTGCGAGAGAAGGAGGAGGAGGAGGGGAGGGAGGGAGCGGCGGGAAACATGTTGGGGGGAGCCTGGTCTGTGGTTACGCCGATCCTTGCCCGTCCATCCCGTCTGTCACCTTCGTGTGTTGGACCAAGCTGTCGGGCTTAGCTGGCAGATCTGGCCGTGTCCTGCTCATGGTATATTAGTCGGACGCCCCGTTCCTCTCTATCGGGTTCGAGCTTCGTTGCAGGTCAACGTCTTTTCAGGGGTGCAATTGTGCGTAGTATCCCATCTGTTTCTCAGTCAGTATCTTATTCCCATATCCTTGCTTCAACCTCAACACTTTTGCCCCGTACTTTCACCATGGACCCTTCGTACTTTCTCGGCATTGGCTCCTCCCGTCCTTCACCACCTCCTCGGTCCAGCAGCTCCAGCGAGCCCTCCAAGCGCGGCAGCAGCATCAGCCTCGAGGACGCAGCCTGGGTTTCCAACGACCAGTAAGTGACACTTCCGCATCCGCCAACTCTCATCAAGGATGCTAACCGTGCACTAGCCATCGCGACTCCCCGAGCGACCTCACCCCGGCGGTACACGACTCGGCCAAGTCTCCTCTTCTTCTTTTCCAGCCCCAGGAGCTCGGTTTCACGACCGAGCCCCGCGAGGTCAGTCCGGAAGGTGGCTGCCCGTGTCTTCCCTCTGAGCCGAGTACTCCATCAACACCTTCCGTAACGAACCGCATGGATGTATACTTGCGGGAAGAGGATCGGCATGAGATGCGCATGGTTGGATTGCCAACTGTGATGCCAGGTGAATCAGCTTCCCAATCTCGGCATTCATCTCCCAAGAAGTCGCTGGGACAGTCGCTATCTGATGGCTCGAGTTGGCAAATTATCGACAAGTCTAGCGAGGACCAAACCTCTCCATCTTGCCCGACATCACGTCCCGATAAAGAGCCTCGCATTGATGAGACGCCCACCTCGCCCCGACCTACCACTCCTCAGAACAACACCTTTGAGAAGATGACAACCCTGATCGACATTACTCCCGAGTCAAACCAGTCAGCTTGGAACAAATTCCCCAACAGCCCAGACTCCGGGATATCGGATTTGTCCCTATCCGCCGGTCCCCCTGCCAAACGACATCGCGAATCAATCGATGCAGAACAAGCAGGCGAGGGCGATCCCATGCGGCTCGTAGTAAGGTATATCTTGATCTAATATACCTGGAGTTTCCGCTTGTTGACCGGTATGCAGGGCTAGTTACAGGTCAGTCATGCATCCTAGGGCGGAGTTAAAATCCCATAAAGAGAAGGCGAAGGGATCAAAAGGACACGAATAGCAATACGGCTTCATGACGGTTGACGGTCGACCTCTAGATATTCTTTTTATTCTTTTTTTGTCTGTTGATATTTGGAATGTTCGTGTATGTATGATATCCCATTCGCATTCCTGTTTTTGCATTTTCGACCTGCTGCTCGTCTTGAAGTTGCGCATGTTTGTAAAGTCAAGGCTGTCGGGTTTATGCCAGGTGCAGTGCTGAGTTGATGCATTCTGAATCGGATTTCTGCATCTCCTCACTAGCCATGCCCATTGTGACCACGTGTGCCGACCGGGTGTGTGACGGTGGTTCGATGCCCACTTGATACAATGCATGTCTCGACCCAATGACTTCACCAGTGCTAAGATATGGCAATCCAAGACTGGGTGCTCACGTACCAACCTTGGCAGTCAGTCATTAGTGTAGTGCCTGGCCCTTGGCGATGTCAGGTTCTTCATCATTTGGAACGAGCCATTCGTAACGTTCCTGGTAGATGCTCCGTCGGTTCATTGAGGATGAGTTTGTCAGACTTTTGTTGCTGACTCGACACTGTCTCGGGTATCCTCTCGAGTCGCTCAGTCTTCGGTGACCACTATGGTAGCATCGATTCCGACCATGAATCCGAAAAATACAACAAGAAGCTAAAATGTTAGAGTGGTTTCATTGAGCACAGAAGGGAAATCATACCACACACGTCCCAATACCAAGAAGGTGAATCTCAAATCCACCAGTCAACGCTCTCCCGGATATCATGGAGTGTTGGTGCCTCCAACTGCGTACCGCTCCAAGAAGTATCGTCGCCATGGAAAACGCGAAACATGCAGACGCTAGCGGCTTCCCTACCCGGCTGTAACCAAAGCCCAAGTCGTTGTGTGCGAGTGTGAAAAGCTGAGCAATCGCGGTGCCGAGCATAGACATCATCATTGAGGTCCTCAGATAACCAAGAAATGTTCGCTCAAGCGCTACAGTGCAGTCTCGAGGTCAGCAACGGATCGGGATCATCAACTACATCGATGACATGCCACAGATGCAGGGGGCAACTCGGAGGTACAAGTTGCGAATGCCATATCGAGGACATATAAAAGAGGCTATTAAGACATGGGGAAGATGGTTCGGGAGCCACAATAATGAAGTGTGCAAGTGGGTAAGGAGGAAGGTCCTCCGATTCTGATCGGGGTTGCCACTTGGCGGGAAGATTATTACAGCTAAGCCGACAAAATATGAAAGATGAGGAAGCATGTGAAAAAATAGCAGAGATGAGATGAAGAGGGAATCGTGTACCTAGATGATCGCGGGCGGCGGCAAAGTCAACTTCGCAGCTGACATGGGATCCCCAGGCGCTGGCCACGCGCGAGATAGGCCTCTTTCGCCAAGGCGGCGGCGTCTTAGATCGGGCGCCGGATTCAGAGCCCGCCGTGCCGGCGGTCCCCTGCCCCACGTGGCTCCGAAGGAACATGCTCATGCTCATTCTCGTGCTCGTATTCATCGTCGTCAAATTCTCGGTCCTGGCCCTGGTCCTGGTCTTGGGACGACGGTCCATGGCTTCCGCTGCTGGTTGAAGAGCGATTGACACGATAATGCGACTGCTCGTCGAGCTCGTCGAGCTCGATTGCCGAATTGGAACGGGGGCGGCCCCGGGGATGCATGGCTCAGCGCCCCAAGGTGAGCAAAATGCGCCACTAAGGCGGCCGACGCAGCTGCGCCGTGATTGATCTGAGACGTGGCGCGCGCGAAGCACGAGGGGATACGACGTGTGGATGACGCAGGGGGGTTTCGGGGAATAAGATCTGGAGCGGGCGATTGCGATGCACTGCGCCGATGCTTTGCGTCCGTCTGCCTCGAGAGGTTAAGTGTCGATGCAAGGACCAGAGTCACGGATGAAGGTTTTTAGACGCAACCGGGCGACTTAAGCCCATGGTTGTTGATTGCCGACCTGGAACGGCGGATCTCGGTGGCCAGCGCTGTGGCACTAGGTCGGTCGCTGAGATTGTGAACCGGCCGACGGTCGAGGGAGCCATGACGCAGGTGCACATGGTTGGTGATGGAATCGCAGAGAGAGGTGTGCGTTTGCAGCAAAATGTTTCGAGGCGGAATGGGGGTTTTTTTTTTTAATTCCTTGGTGTTTCTCAGCCTACTGACCTGATTCGGCGCCTGAACAGTGAGGCACCAGGAATGAAACGATTCTCGTCGCCTTGGGAAGGAAGGTTCGTGGTCAGGAACGGAAATGGGTCCTTCTTGATTGGGTTACCTGCACAAACACAGCTTGCCCGCCTACCCGGGACCTTCAAAGCTCCAACACTAAAACCTTGCAGTCAGTCTGTTTCGTCCAGAGTTACACCAACAATCCGCGGCCCGACAAAGAAGGTTCTCGGTCATCAGCTCTAGCCGGAACAAACACCCGGTTTCAGTCAAGCCATGCTGGATACTGTCGAGGAGAAGAGCAGCATCATTCGTATACGCATAATTGTTATCAGTTGTTGATCTATCTCCCAGGAACGTGGGGCCGAAGCCGTTTATCATGGTCGCCGACTCCATCCTCATCCATGGCTCGACCCGGGGATAGCGGATGTGCGGCTCTCGCTCGTCCCGGTCGCGCCGCCGAGCCAAAGGAATCCCGGCCCGAAGCACCGCACACCTTCTTTTACGGCCGCACTGCCGCAGCGCATCGCCTTGCTGGTGTGAAATGACTGGTGCGAAATGAATGACTACCGTCGGATTGTTGGCTGCCCCCGGTCGGCCACTTGGCACCCAGTAATCGCAATCCCAGGCCTCATCTACGCCCTCGGTACGCTACGCTACACTGCCTGCACCATGGGATGATCAGCCGTGGCGACATGGCCTCTACGGTTCTGGACCGAGCCGCCTTCAAGGATCACTCCCAGGGCCCTGGGTCTGCACCTCATTCCCAGGCCATCGGTGCTGTCTCCAGCGTTCCGTTGAAGCGTCGTGGGGAAAACCTCCACGCTCCTCTCCTCAACGCCCAAACAGAGCCGTTCCCGTCCTTTGCCAGTATTGGGATTGAACCTCATCTTATTTACCAGCATCGAGATCTCTCTTGGCTGCCTGTCCAGTAGCCGTGCAACGTGGCAACCCTCTGGACAATATGGTCCGGTCATCATTCAACATTGCATGACCGCCACCTCTGATCGCCCAACTCATGGCGATGCACAGTCCTTGTACTAACCCTCTACATGCCTGCTGCCTTATCCTCCTTGCACCGCACGTCCACACATCAGCAATTGCCTTCAGTGCTTGCTCTCTGTGTCAGATGACCTCAAATGGTACGGCATTGCCCGCTTGGGGTTGGCTACCGCTCACACGGTCCGTTCAGACCGATGTCGTTATAGCATCGAAACACGCTAGCTTGTCCATCCGCTGCAAGCAGTTGCATTTCTCCCACATCCTAACCCAACGTCCGTCAATCCCCTGCAATCTCCACTTGTCTCCGCGTCTGCTCGCCGGCGGTATTCCGGAAGCCCCGTTGCTATCCCCTCCCGTTCCCATAGGTTGCTGCCTCCGTTTCCCCTTCAGGGCGCAGCAATTCAGACACAGTGACATCCCGAGGCTGTCTACCTTGCCAGGCGGGAACCCCGGGAACCACACTCCCACCCCAGCTTCTGCGAGTGTGGAAGCCTTCCAAACTATTACTAGAATTATGTCCCCCTCGAAAAGACTCACGACTTTGGTTCGATGTGGTTAAGCAGCAAATGCCACTCTCATTTACGCATACTTGCATCTCAGAATCAGGTTGCCCGTATAAGTTAGGCGCTGTCACCTGTGCATCTTTGGCGCCCATATTCCGACCTGCCTCCCCCTACCAACGCAACCTTCTTCACATTCACACAGGTTCTAACTGGTGAAGTGCATGTTCTTCGTCCAATCTAGTCTAAGTTGGGACGATTTCCATATCTGTGGTTTGTGGTCCTGCGCCGTGTCCATTCTTCCTTGTCAGCCGTCCCCGTCAGCCGTCCCCCACGAGCCCGGAAAGTAGGTTGCAAAGCAATAGCGACATCACATCATACAGAAGAGTTCATTCGGGGACCAAACTAACTCAAGCATTTCGTTGAAAGACTTTTATAAGACTACGTGGTTATTTCTACTTTCAAGATGAACGACTCAAACACCCCTTCAACCCCAGATACGGAATACTCCCCGCCATGCAGCCCGCAACAGAAGAGTAAACTGCTCAAGAACACTCGCTTGGCAGCCAGGGAGAAATTGGCAAATCTGAGCTTAAAGGAAAAGCTTGTTGACCAGTTGATCGTTTTGATGAATCACTGCTGACCGCCCAGGTTTCCTTACTCACCGCAGCCGACTTTTGGAGGACAAAGGCCATTCCTGAGAAGGGTATTCCGGCCATCAAAACCACCGACGGCCCAAATGGCGCTCGTGGAGGTATCTTTGTGGGCGGTACCAAGGTTGGATCTTTTGTCCATTTGCGGCCGATGGTCATGCTAAATATCACAGGCCGCACTATTCCCCTGTGGCATATCCTTGGCAGCTACGTGGAACAAGAATCTCCTCTACAAAGTTGGTCAGCACCTAGCTGCCGAGACACGGGCAAGGTCGGCCGAGATGCTTCTCGCCCCTACCGTCTGCATGCACCGGCATCCTCTCGGCGGCCGAAACTTCGAGTCCTTCTCCGAAGACCCTCTCCTTACTGGTAAACTGGCCGCACAGTATATAAAGGGGCTTCAGGATAAGGGAGTGGCCGCGACTATCAAGCGTAAGTTAAATCATCGGACTTCGAGGCATCCTGATATACTTAATAAGACGCAGATTTCGTCGGAAACGAACAAGAAACGCATAGGCTTACAATAGATTCGCTCATGACTCAACGAACACTTCGCGAGCTATATCTTCGACCATTCGAGATTGCCATTCGGGAAGCAAATCCTTGGGCTCTCATGTGCTCGTACAACCTCCTGAATGGCGTGCACTGCGACATGAACAAGCATACTCTGAAAGATATTCTGCGTGGGGAGTGGGGCTATGACGGGTTGGCATCTCTCTTCTTGACTGACAGCTACTCTTGCTGACTTGTTATAGCACTGTTGTCTCTGATTGGGGTGGCACCAACTCGACTGTGGAATCTGTTCAGGCTGGATGCGACATTGAATTCCCCTACTCGTCGAAATGGCGGCTTGACAAGCTCATCACCGCCGCGAACGAAGGAGAAATCAGTATGAATGACATAGATCAGGCCGCTGAAAACGTCCTTACCCTGGTTGAGCGTCTCAAAGGAGGTGACATGTCACCAGAGGTGCCTGAACGCATGGACGACCGCGAGGAAACCAGGAAGCTTATCCGAACAGCCGGCCATGAGGGCCTGACGCTCCTCAAGAACAACGGCAGCATTCTTCCCCTCTGCCCCAAAACCACAAAGGTCGCCGTCATCGGGCCCAACGCCAACCGTGCCATTGCGGGTGGCGGGGGAAGCGCAAGTCTCAACCCTTACTACAACACCATTCCTCTTGAAAGCATCCGCCAGGTTGCAGAGAAGGATGTCACCTTTGCGCAGGGTTGTCATATTCACAAGTGGCTCCCTGTTGCATCCAAGTACTGCTCTGACAAGTCTGGAAAGCCAGGAGTCACCATCGACTGGTACGCCGGTGACAAGTTTCAGGGCAACCCAGTTGTCATTCAGCGACGGACCAACACTGATCTCTTTCTGTGGGACTCGGCACCGCTCAGCCAGGTTGGCCCTGAGTGGTCCGCCATCGCAACGACGTATCTGACCCCCTCGACAACTGGCAAACACACAGTGAGCTTCATGAGCGTAGGTCCCGGAAAGCTCTACGTCGATGGGAAGCCGGTCCTTGATCTCTGGGAGTGGACTGAGGAGGGAGAGGCCATGTTTGATGGGTCGATAGACTACCTTGTCGATGTCGACATGGAGGCTTCCAAGCCGGTGGAGCTCAAGGTTGAAATGACAAACGAACTGCGTCCCCTTTCGAAGCAGAAGCAGTTTGGAATAACGCACAAGTATGGCGGCTGTCGCATTGGGTTCAAGGAGCAGGATCAGGTCGATTACATTCAGGAAGCCGTCGAAACTGCCCGGGCTGCGGACGTGGCTGTCGTCATTGTTGGAGTGGATGCCGAGTGGGAGTCGGAGGGCTACGACCGTCAAACCATGGACCTCCCTGTTGATGGGACTCAAGACCGTCTTATCGAAGCTGTCGTAAAGGCCAACCCCCATACCATTGTCGTCAACCAGTCCGGCAGTCCGGTTCATATGCCTTGGGTTGACCAGGTTCCAGTCATCATTCAGGGATGGTATCAGGGCCAGGAGGCGGGCAATGCCTTGGCCGATGTCATTTTCGGCATTGAGAGCCCAAGTGGAAAGCTTCCGGTAAGTTATCCCTGAAGCACAAGCACCGCTATATCTTACTAATGAATTGTGTAGTCCACGTTTCCAAGACGCATTGAGCACACCCCGGCATGGCACACATGGCCTGGTGAGAACGAGAAGGTACTGTACGGCGAGGGCCTGTACGTCGGCTACAAGCACTACGACCACGCCAAGATCACGCCGCTGTTCCCCTTCGGCCACGGTCTCTCCTACACGACGTTTGAGTACGGCCGTCCCGAGGTCTCGACACGCACGCTCACCGCCGACGGGAGCATCAAGATCACGCTCGCAATCTCCAACGTCGGGGCCCGCGCCGGCGCCGAAATCGTCCAGGTCTATGTCCGCGATGAGAAGAGCCGTCTGCCGCGGCCGGAGAAGGAGCTCGTGGCCTTTGAGAAGGTGTTCCTCGAGGCGGACGAGACGAGACACATTACCATCGACCTGGACAAGTATGCGGCGGGGTACTATGATGAGGCGATTCCCGGGTGGATCGCTGAAGAGGGTGCTTTCCAGGTCCTCATTGGAGCGTCGAGCGCAGATATAAGGTAAGGATTGATATTAAGCAACTCCTTGGTAGCATGACTAACCGGCGCAGACGAACAACGAAATTCCAAGTGAAGGAGTCATTTACCTGGGTGTTTTGAAGAGTACATACGGAATGGGCCATTCTACGGCTGTACGATGCATTGAAAGCAGTCGCTAGGGTTGGATTTGTGGTGATGTTTCTGGTTCTTGTCACTCTTTTATCGACGTTGATGACCGAGGCCCAAGCAGGCCTCGAGATTGAAATATCATTCTTAGCTGGCACGAATATGCGTGGTCATATTAGAGAGCAACATGTGAATTGAGGTAGCTTGAACTCTAGTCTTTCAGTCCGACAAATTTGATCAGTGAAACACCCGACATTCAAGGCCGCTTTCAGCGCTGTGTGCTCCCAGTTTAACATTGATTATCACAATACCGATCTTGCCCCGGAAGACCCAAGCAAGACGTGGTACCAGAATACTCAGAAAGCGCATGGCCAGGTCTAAGTATTATTTCCCCATCGTAGGCGCATCGACAGCTCATCTCGGTTGTTGAGAGACTGCCAATTGTGTGGCCATAAGGGCGTATATGTCCAACCTTGTTTTGGTCTATTCCTCGGTCAGAAACGCACCGAACGAGCCTAGATTGGGCCGACATACCTCGTAGAATGAGATTTAACGTGCCGACGTGTTCGCGACCACATCGGCAATTCCCTGTTATGCTTTTTACTTTTTTCATCTCCTCCCGTGCCGCATCACAGCATGTGTTATGTCCTGAACCAGCGCGTCCTTGCTCTCGCTTCACTCGCGCTCCTCAGCAGGCTCCTCGCGCGCCTTGGGCTCGGGGCTTCGGCTGCGGCTGCGTCCTCCCCTGCGGCCACCAGCGCCACGCCCGCCGCGGCCGCCCTTGCCTCCCGGCGGGGGGGCGCACGAAAGCGAAGTCGACTTGGACGGACTGTTCGAGCAGCTTGGTGTCGTGGGCGCCGTCGATAGCGGCGCGGGCCTCCTCGAGGGTGGTGTACTCGATCAACGCATAGCCCTATAGCAGAGTGCATGGTCAGCGATGTGCCCTCCTCGAAAAATAGGTGTCCATGTCGGTCAAAGTTCACGTCGCGGGGACAGCCAGGGCGCTTCCGTCTTCCTTACCTTGACATAACCACTCCGGCGGTCCAGGTTAAGGTGCATGTTCTTGATCTCTCCAAACTCGCCAAACATGTCTTGAAGAGCCTCCTCATCGGCCTCCTCGTGGACATTCGTCACAACGATGATCCAGCCCTCGATGGAGCGCACGGCGGTAGCCTTGCTGTGCGTTTGCATGTCGCCCTCGTTGCGCACGGGTGGAGGGGGTGACGCATTGTCGACTTCGACGTCGACATCCATCTCTACGTCGGCCATTGTGAAGGGTACGGTCGGGGGGTCGGGGTTGAGGAGTTCGAAGTCGTAGAGGCGTGGTCGCGGTGAGATGAGGCTCTTCGCGGGCAGAAGAGGCGTCGTTGAAGATCAAGAATCCGTATCACGTGATTTTGCCATTTGAGCAGCCTCAACTCGACCTACGTCAGGCATCTCATTTAGGATTATTGAAGAGATCGTAGCTACGATATCAATAGTTTATCCGTCGTTGACGGCTTGTTCGAGGTAATTGTCGGGAGGCGTGTCTTCCGTAATTTCATCGTCTGACAAGGCGTCATTTTAAACCTGACCCTGGGCTCGCCGGCGTGAGTCACTCGCCGTGACGGCGGGGCCAAGAAACAGGTCTACGATGTTCCCAAGCACCACGGAGCCTGGCGCCCACTGCGCCAACGGCTGCTTCATCACTCCCAGCTTGGTCTCCCTAGGATTAAGCTTCGTCAAGAAGTTCCAAGTAGTCATCACACAGGACCGCGCCGTGGAGTGCATCTCAAAAGTTGCGAACAAATGTGTGTTGTATTGACAACCGACACCAGACGCCGTAGAGCCGTAGTGCTTCTTCACATCTCTCGTTCCGTCGAGGATGCTCAGCCTATCAAGTGACCCGACTAGTCCATCTTCCCATTGCTGATTGAAGTATCCATCGGTGAACGGTTTCGCAAACCTCCCAGTACCGCTTATCCTCACATAGCAAAACCAGTCGTTCAGGCAGCGCCGGGGTTGGGGTTCATCTGTTGACAGAGTCAGCGCTCCCGTTCCTCCCCAAGAAATCGCAACGCGAAGCGTTCTGCTCACCTTCCGCTTGCCGCCGGTCAGGGTGACGTTGACGAATCGTCGGGTGTACTTGAGGCGCTTGAGAGCACGGCCCTTGGGGACCTTGGCCTTCTCCTGGGCCTCAACCTGTAGGGCGGGATGGTCAGTCATCGTGATCGTCGGGACGGGATGGGATAAGATCGAGAAATCGTACTTTGGGGGTCTGAGACTTGACCTTGCCTGTGGAAATGTCAGCAATGATGAACAACGGGCATTACGAAAAGGAAGGTCAACATACCGGCACGGGCGAGAGATCCGTGAACTTTACCCATGGTGATTGATTTAGTTGGTGATGTGGATGATGAATCGACGACGGAGGCGCACCAAAGATTTCTGGGGAATTTGGCAAATGTTGTGTGCTCAGCGGGAGGTGACCATCACGTGAGCGGGGACACGATGCCCTGCCGGATAAAATGGCCCCGACTTGCCACAAGCTTAGGTAATCGAAATCGCCCCACTTCAGCTTCAACCCTCAGAATGCTGCGAGCTTGACGTGAATGAAGCTGTGCCGATGCAAATTGGAAGACCAATTTCCCAGGCTGATAGATGAATGCCTCTAGGTAGGTTTCGCATTGCTACACCGCCACTATTCAACGTACATTAAAATACAAAGCTGGTGTCGTGGGCAGTGGGTGACTTGAGGGGTGAGCAAACACCCACCTGACCAGCTGAGAACAAGTTGAAGTCTTGTAGAAGTTCATTTCAAGTTGGCCATAAATTGAACTCAGAGGCGGTATCTCGGTCACGGCCACCATCTCGTTGGATTGTCACTGTGCTTGGGGTGGGATTGCAATCTTGAAGAATGGTTACATCGCGCCTCAGCTCAGTATGACGACCTTACGCCTGGAGCCCGAGGAGCCCGAGTGGCCCTATGTCAAATGGAACTGCAAGTTGAAGAGATAGTCCCCAAATACCCCGGATTGCGAATGGTCACAGCCGACAGATGGATATTTTTACACACAGAATTGTAGGTCGTTCCTCGGTGGGGAGTGACTCTGTATCCCCAACCGTCAAATGCTGAGGTCCTTTGCTCTGCGAGCTGCCGATCGAACTGCAAGAGCCCCTAGTGAATGTAACTCACGGATGAGACGAGATCATGCAAGCCACTGTGACGCGCCTCCTGGGAATCCTGGGCGACGTCGCTGCAGGAACGTGAGGAAGCTTGAGCACAAGTTGTATTCTGGACCTGTACACTTTTTTCATGGATACTGCCCGTATATTTGACTTGGAGACGTATGATAGCGCATTGCGATGTCATTTTACTATTTGACCCTGTAGTCCAGACAATGAGATGGCATGTGATGGTGTTTTGAATTTCCGGAATGGATCAACCACTAGCAAATCGGAACAAGATTCCACCACAAGCCTCGAGAGGAGCAACAATGGTGGTAGGTGTTCAGCCACCTACGTAAAAATCATTTCATGAGCACATTTATCATGCAAGGTATTCAGGAAACAGTCATCCAAAGCAACTCTGCACTGTCGACTGCGGACCTATTCGGCGAGGTTTAGGGTAGGACTGAAATAAGCCACTAACAACCAACAGCAAGTGGTGTGGAGGGGTTCAAATCGGTTAGCCCTGCATTCACTCTTCAGGTGGGACTGATTCTAACTTGGGGAGGGCATTCGCCGGTTTGGGGAGTTACTTAGACGACATGCTAGCCGAGCACATGTTGGCGAGCCTTTACGAGGAGCAACCCACCCCAAACGAGCGCTCAAGGAGGGGAGATGGAGGGGCAATTGTTGTCTATCCCGATTAGAGCCTGAACGAGCAGGGTTCAGCAGTCACCGTTTGCCGCCGACCAAAAAATACGAGCCGATACGGAGGTTCGCGCAGACAGGACATCAACCCCCCACCGGCCCAGCGCCGATCACGACGTGCTGCATCGCAGGACCAGGCACGGTTTGCCGACCTCCCGGCTTGTCCTGCGTTGGTGCCAGTCTGGCGGTGCTCCCTTTCTGGCCTGAAACTCCGACGAAGAATACGACGGTCGCTTGCGGGCATGATGAATGCGGAACTTCGTCTGACATGACCCGGCGGGAATCGCGACAAACATGCCAGATGAATTCTGTCTGGGATTGATGGGGTACTGGCGTCATCGCCATCGTCATCGTCATCAGCGGGCTTCCTCTAGAGCCGCTGACAACTGGTCTAACCATCCATCGGAGCTGCAGGACCACCACCCACACCGCATCAGCGAAAAAGCTCTGGGCTTCTTTCATGCGCGGCCCGCCCCCAGGATTGGACTAGTCCGTGGTAACACGAACAGCACAACACCACGCCTCACCACTTCGAATCACCTCGCATCGCCCTGCAGCGCCTTGCAGCTCTGCATGCGGCAGCCAGATTGTCCTGCCAAGGTCTCGCTTTTCAGGTGAGGAGGGTTTATTTGAAGCAAAAACAGGGTTTACTAGACTGGACGAAGCACATGTCGCATGACTGGGGTTGATCGGTACCCTATCATGTACACTCTGTAGGATGCTGGCCATTCACCTCGTGCTGTCTTGTTGGGATGGGGTTCGTTGTCCAGCCTCAAGCAGCTGGAGACGTCTAGTTCGGATGCATTCCGAGAACCGAACTCCGGTGGGCTAGAAGCGCCAGTGCAGCCACTGCTCGAACCCGGAGGTACCATCTATCCAACGTTCATTTATAATTGCCACCCTCCATAAGCCTACCCGCTGTCTCGTCTGCACCTGAGATGGTGTCATTCTCATCCACCATAGAGCGTCTTGGACTTACTCGCCCGCTTACTCTCGTCTGCTTATGGTCGCTCATAAACTGGGAGAGACAGGGCCATGCTACGTCAATCAGCTGTGGCATGGAAGCAAGAACCAGGAGTTGGAAGCATGGCATTCCACCGGTGCATCCGCGTAAATATCGTACTGATACCAAGGATCCCAAGAATCCAGAACAATCCCAAGATAGACGACGGCAGTGCTATTTTTGGAGGTCGACCCTAGTCTGAAGACTATATCTGGGACTGCGGCATGCCGGGCATCGCGGGGCCAGCCCTCCTCCACTGTAAAGTCCCCTGCAAGTCTCATGGACCACTGCAGCCCGCCGTGTAGATCGTGCCATTGGCGCTGAGGTGCGCTGAGGATGGGTGGCCCGCCGCTGGGCATGCCGCCCAACACCCAATCGCTGTGGATCCAGAGTCAGCCACACTGACGCTTAGTGCCCACCTTGCCAGTTCGTATTCACTCGGCCGATTAAGCCTCCAAGCAGTGGCGGCCAACCTCCAGCTTTCAACTGCTGCTCTTCAGCCCTAGCTCCATCTCTAGCTTTGCGGTGGCTGGATGCAGGCCTAGTTCTTAAACGTGCTTCTCAGCAGCAACGGCGAAGCGAAGCCTGGCATCACCCCATGAAGGCGCGCGGGGCTCGCAGGATGCGGCTGTTAAGCCTGTTAGTTGACCGGAAAATTAGGGCTGGTGGGGGTACGAGGTCCGTATATAGGGCCTAGGTCCGCTAGAACATGTGCTGTAAGTCCCTGTAAGCGACCCGCTGTCCAACCATCCCGGTCTGCTGATGGTGGAAGGGGCCGCATCCCGCATCCCGCATGCCGGGAGCACCGCTGCTCAGCTGGCGGGGATTTAGCGGGCGCCAGAAAAATAAAGGGCATCGGGATCATGGATCTTTCTATCGAGGGGACAAAGAGTCTCAGCAGAAATGAGGAAATGAGCATTAGTAACAGGTCACTTCTATCTGCTCCTCAAACCCCAGCAGGCTTAATCCTGGTTGTCGCCCTTTTTCCCATTTCTCCGTCCCTCGCCCAACAACTTGTTTGCAAGGAAATCCATTCTTCTCCTCGTCCTCTGATCTGCCCTGCCCTGCTCTGCTTGACTGTGCCTTGCAGCAGTGTTGTCGTATCGCCAGTTTCCCTCCCCCATCACGCGATTGGGCCTATTTACTCGGCCTTCTTCTACCCTCGCCTCCCCTTCAGTTCCCGTCCACCGCTTCTTTTTGTCGGCGAATCACTGTGTCTGTCGTTCGTTGATCACTCGCCTTGCACCGCCTCTCGCTTTTCTGCCTCGTTCGTGTGTCCTCACTTTGAGCAGGACCACCAAGAAGAAGGAAAAGAAGGAGGATTATGAGAAGAGAACACGAAGCGAATAGCTGCATCCAGACGATAACCCACCACCAGCCCCTCCAATGGACCGCCGCATTTGGAGCAACTAAACAATAACACGCCCACACGCCCGCCAACCGCGTTACGCATTCACACAAGCACTCTCCCGCCTGCAATCCCTTCCGCGCAGTCGCGGTTATCTGCAGCAACTCTTCCCACACTTGGAACACGGCCCAAAAGATTCCCTTCATTTTCGCATGCCTCAGGTGGTCATAAGCACCTGGTTGGTAGCTCGATTGCGGATCATCTCGGCATTGCTCTAAGAAGCCATGCCTGGAGCCGTCCAAACACAGGGCCGTTCGCGGTCCAACAGCTTGCAGCTGATGCTCGACCTGGAGAAGAAGATGGTGGTAAGTAATTTCTTCCTAACCTCTCATTTCCTGGCCAGAACACTCGTACTCACGCTTCCTGATCCAAATTAGATCCATCGAGCGCAGGCTTCAACGAACCACTCCCTCTCATCTTCTCAAGGTGGCTCCGTCCCTCCGAGCCCGGCTCCTCAACCTCGCCGCTTCGAGCTGGTGCCAAAGGATGGCAAGAAAGCACCTCCGCCCGTTCGAAACTATGGCCCTGTGCCGCCGCCGCTATTTTACAACATAGCTCCCCCTGTCGCAGCCGAGTCACCGGCTGTCTTCCAACGAAAGCTAATCAAAGATTCTGGTCACTCGAGAAATGCATCGGTACCCGCCCACAAGACGGTGGCCTTCGTCTTCCCTCCGGATGTCGAAGAGGAGAGATCCGTCTGCCAGTCGCCCAGCTGGGAGGCGTATGGCCGCCGCAAGCAAGAGAAGAAGGAGAGAAAGGAGGAAAGGAAAGAAGAAAAGCGAGAGGAGAGACGGGGGAGAGAACAAGAAGTCAACGAAAACAAGCCTCGTGGAAGACGTCTGAGCAAGGCGCCACCGCTCTCACAAGGCCTGGCTCGAAGCCAAACCGACCCGGTGAGCCCATCAAAGCAGAAGACTCGGTCTTCTAGTCTGCTGGGAATTTCCATTGGGAACAAAGACAACAGGGATGCCAGGGACGAACCATCTGAAAAGCCCAGGCGAGGCCGATCTGGTTCGCTGACCTCGGCCATCCGACACTCCTTTGAGATTCGACGCGGGTCTTGGGACCAGACCAGTCCCTCGGGGTTCCTCGGCGGCGTCAAGTTGGATAAAAAGAAGCAGGACTTCCGGCAGCAAGTCGTGGAAGACCAATCCAAGGGAAACAGCACAGTCCATCCTGCATTACGAAAGTCGTTCCTTGGAGTTGGCTCTTTTACGCCGCTCAAGACTCCGCCCCAGCCTGTCCAAGACAAGGAAGCAGATGCGCAGCGTCGAGCCTACCCGCCAATTTCCCTGCAGACATCGTCGGCGAGGAACCAGGCCATGTTGTCGCCCAAATCCCCGTCCAAACGAGACTCTTTTAGCTCCGCAAACATCTACCTCTGGAGTGCTCGTGCCAAGAAGAAGGCGGCGAAGGCGGCTGACGAATGCGCCGTGGTTGACACTGAAGATGAACTGGAAGAAGCAATCGAGAATTCGCCGTCCACCGAGGAACCAATCCACGCCAAGGAGACAGGCTTGACGAGACGGGGTGGCCTTCATATCAGAACTGGCCCACCTGCTACCCTCGAAGCAAAGATATCAGCGAGAGACCTTGGGGCAGACAAGGCGTCTAACGGAAACGGGGTCATCAAGCCGCTCAACCTGGCTGATAAGGACCAGAGTTCGAAGGCGACCGAGATGTTACGTCTGGAAACACAACCTGAAAGACACACGGCCACCGAGCAGAAGGATCCGACGCCATATCCCCCGTCGTCAACCAAGACTCGCCCGAGACACGGATCAACTGCCTCTGTATCATCTATCCCCCCGGAACCCCCAAGGAGGAACTCGAAGAGAAACTCTCTTGGCTTACTGGGCCGGTCGCAGCCACAGTCCCCAATCGAGGCGAGCAAAGATGAACCGACTCGAGCTTCCAAGGAATCTCTTCGCCCACGGCTAGATAGAAAGGCCGTGGGAGCTACGAAGACATCCAGCGAGAAGCGGAATGCCACCCCACCAAGCATCCGATACGAGAACACTGCCCCTGGTGTTCGCCCAACGCCATTCCCTGTTGACTCCCCGACGTCTCCAACTTCGAGGTTCAACTTCAAGGACACTGCTAGGTCTACGTTTAGTCGTGGAAGCGGATCACAATCATCCACTTCTCCGACGTCGACCACGAGCAGCATTTCCAAAGGGGGATATTCGCCGACACTTCCAGCAAGTCCCCTAAAGAACGAGCCGATGGCACTACCCCGAACAGATGTTCAAAAGACGACAAAACAAACAGACGCTGGACCTGCCTCGTCACAGATAAAGATCTCTCGACGACTCGCTGAGCACATAGCTCCAAGTACGGCGCAGTCTTCGGACATCTGGAGGCCCACAACAAGCTCATCCGACGAGTCCTCATACTCGGACGCTCTCCAGTCTGCATCACCCCCGAGCACACCGGATTCGTCCCCACCCCAGTCCGACTCAGAGCATCTTCCGCATATGGCAGGAGGAAAGCAGCCTCAATACAGCCCTTGCTGGTCTGCAACCAGTTCGCCGCAGTTCCCTCCATGCGATCGATTCCAACTCTCCGACGCGCCTCAAACCGACGAGGAACTGGACCCCATTGAGGCGGCAGCGAGAAAAGTGATGGAGGCTTTCGCAACCGCCAATCTCCGAAGCCCACCACACAGCAGACATGACCTCACTTCTTCGGACGAGAGTAGCATGATGTCACCCCTTACACAGGCGCAGCCGCGACTAAGGCATAGGGAGAAGAGCAAGGGCCGCATGAGGCCCTCGGAGCTACAGACCGACAACTTGCCCCAGTACTCTCGTCCAAAGGCATCTAAGAGCACGCCGAATCTGGATGGGCGCGGCCATAAATCGGCGGTAGCTATCCCGAATCATCGATGAAATCGAGCCGCCACGGACCCCAAGGGGGCGACCGTGTCGGAAAGCTGTTTGTGGTGTGCTGCGAATGCAAGCGCTACCACGACATACCCATCAAGCTATACAAGGCTATGGCGAACCCCGAGGCCGTCTTCACATCGTCAGAGGCGATGGGCTTCGAGGGCAAAGTTTCCATGACGGTGAAGTGCTCGTGGTGTGAGCATGAGATGAGCACCAAATGCTGCCCCGGAGTATCGGGAATATTGGCCATCAAGGAGAGATTGCATTGAGAGTATGCTTTTTGATTTGATTGGTTTTGTTGTTTCTTTTGAAGATGGTTTTCTGGCTACGAAGCCGCAGATAACGACACCGCACGACGCACTGATTTCCTTAACCTACATATGATGGTTCCCTTTTGAATGGGCGCCGAGAGGGAAAAGGTTTTTGGGATATGTTCCCAATTCGCGTTTGAGTATGGATGCGATTAATTGCTTCCTGTTTAGTTTACTGTCACTATATACCCACTGGTTGGGTTCACATTGGCAGTGGAGGAGGTTCTGTATATGGCCTTACGAAATAATTCGAATGACTTGATGACTATTATGAATGAACATTATTTTCAAACTCAGTGAGCATCGGCGGCTTTAAAGCAGCCTTGGAAGTGTATTCTCACGGTTGTCTCTGCATATTTGGAGCGTCATGACGGTACCTCTGTGGGGTTGGTTGACGTCACATCACGACCGGGAATACGGGCCAAACTCGCGACGAATCTTCAGCACTGGATTTTATTAAGCAAAAGTTCTGGCATTTACTAGCATGTTAGACCGTCTTCTCGAAGTATTTAAGCCGTGTTTGCATTCACGGTCGGTGAGTTGAAGCGGAGGCGACCTGCGTGAGGCTCCGAGTGCGACGCCGGTTTGGCTCTTGTCACCACTAGAATCGGCCGAGATGACGATCTCGAACGGCTGCATTATGATGGAATAATTTGACACAAGCGGACGCTACTACAGAGCCCTGCAACTGGTTCCCCCCTCCGCGATGATGATCGCCCGCGAAGTGTGGCCGATGTCCCGTCCTGGTTCGCTGCGCGTCTCTGACGTCAAAGGCGGCAGGGATCCGGATGTGGTGGGTTTCCAAGTTTCTCGTGCAACTCGCTCATAGAGATGATGATATCAAGGCTTTGGAAACATACGTCAGCCAGATTTACTGGGACTATTTCTTTCGAATTTTGCTGTTCTTCTGCTGCTGTCCAAAAATAACCACGAAATCTTGGGTCTTGCAACGTCTCTCTGCTCTGCTCTCTATCAGTCGCCACAACCACAACCACCAACATGTCTGACGAAGAACCGAAGAAAAACACCATCCTCTCCCGCAACAAAGAGGGCACCATGGACGCCACGGCTCTCCTCTGGCACGCCCTCTGCGACAAGCCCAAGACGATCCGCAAGTACATCACCCACGACGCCCTGCTCGCCGAGCCGGACCGGGAAGTCTACTCGCCCAAGACGGAGCCGACACTGAAGGAGTACCTCGAGGACTATTACGAGCCGTGGACGGCCTTCAAGATCCACGACGACCCAGACTTTGTCGAAATCGACCTACCTGATGAGCTCGGCTGTCACGTACCGCGTCACCGCGTGGCGGCTCGAGGGCGGCGAGATGGTTGCGACGGAGGGCATGTGCTCGACCACGTTTCGGCAGGGGGCCGGGGGCGACTGGAAGTGTTGTGCTCACCACATGGCCGAGATTTGAAGAGATGAAAATGGCCAGGCTTTGCCCCGGGATGGGGGAACTTGTAAGAGATAGTGTGGGGGTTGGGATATGACGGCGTTTCGTTTGGTGCGGATCCGGTAACGACTGCTGGCGATGATGTTCTGTTACGTTATGCTATGCCTTTTATCTTCTGTGTATGCAATTTACGGCTCGTGCCAAGATGTAAAACTTCAATTTGCAATCGACTAGTTCGCTGTTAGGCGTGATCCGAAGCTTCCTTGGGCGTCATGCCGGCTTTCTGAAAAGAAAACTGACTCGGAGCCATGGTTCCCCGCTCGCTCATGTTATCATGCCAAGTGCCAAGGCTTCTGGTCCATTCCACGACCCATACGACGAAGCTTCTCCTGCAGCGTTATCTCATCTCATTGACGGTTTATATTTGGCTCCCTTGTAGAAAAGTAAAAGCCCTTTCGCCCGAAGCGGGGGCCTGCGCAATGCAGGCTCGCGGCACGGGGAGAACATCTCAACACTTTACTCCTCCTGTGCTCCTTGGTAGAAAGTCTTGACTTACTTGGCGATGTGTTCTTATCTTCCTCGGTAAGTCAATCGCAGAGGATGTGCTAATGGATTTACCCAGTGCAGCTCCACCGAGATCGCGCCTTGTGTCACAAGCCTGGCGATCTTTGGGGTCGCTACTCCGTATGAAGTCTGAGATAGTCCACTCGTTGTAGCATTTTGGTCACCTTGTAATGTGAAGGTGACATCTATCTTTGCTAGCCCGATGAGTTTATCGTAGTCTACAGCGCTTCATATGTGTAATTGCTCTGGCGTTGTGTATATTTGGTGGCTAGGTCGGAGGATAGAGCTGGATGAAGGAGAACCGTTTAAAACGGCAGCTCTACGTATCTAAGTCCTTTCTCTTTCCTGGGGCGGGGTAATGGTAATCGAGATGAGATTTCACAAGACTCATCCTAAAATCGCATTTGAATCGAGCCTTGGCAAATCCTTCAGGCAAAAGGTACCTAGCTTACTTGGTCGCGAACGATACCGAGCATCGATGTGTGGAAACCTGCTTATCCAGACACTGGCTCCAATGTCTTTGTATCTTTCCTGCATATACAACTTCTCTGCCTGGGGATTAGACTTGGCTTTGTCAAGGTTTTTCTTGGCTCTTTAAGGTCGTCCTTGGCTCCTTGGGCTCGCTCTTGGCTTCGTCTGCTTGGTTGGGACTCCATTTGGCCCCCGATTTATTCTCTCTTGTCACCTACTCTGGGTTCACCTGAATTATCTTGCTTAATTTTGGGCTTCAATCTGGCGTTAGAAGGTCATATCGTTGACATGGTCAGCGGTTGATATCTCAGCGCCCAACTAGGCCAAAACTTGAAAAGCTTTCTTCACTCTGGCAAAGAGAAGCAATGGCGAGTGACTGTGGGCCCTGCCGACACTTTCGTTTTGAGAAGGAGCAGCTGACGGATTTCTCGTTCCCTGCAGTCTTGTCATTCTACATCCCACGTTGATGTTTCTTGGCGTTTATAGCCAATCCTGACTAACGATTCCGCCATGGAACGGCCTCTTCCGCCACTCAGCCGGTTCATCGAGGCTCCGGCCTGAGTGTGAGACTAGAGAGTGTTTGTGACGCATTGACGGGAAAGGCCAAGGCCGATCGGCAAGGTCCCGCCCAAGTGGCTCATGGTTGACGCTTCCTGAAGGATCGACTGGGTTAGTGAATTCTGCCTTGTCACGATGCCAACGACTACCCCCAGACCTTGCCGAGAAGACCCGAAACAACGATGTTTGCATCCAGAGTGCGCCTGTGGTGCCGGTCCAGATGGCTCTCCGATGTAACTACGGCATCGTGGAGGAAAGCCCCAAGCCAGCTCGGATAAGTCGGCGCCCAACAGATGCCCTCTAGCGCCTTCAACGAGCCGCTGCAGAAAGGGAGCAAGTGAGAGGCTAGGAGGAAACGCGTGTTGGTCAGTTCTCCGGTAGTTCTCTGCTGTGTGGAATTGAGGAAACCTTGCAAGGCGTTCTCACTTTGAAAAGTCAATATTGTTGGACGGCGTTGGGCTCGTTCCCTCGGCAGAAGTACCATTCGGCTGGCAAAATAACGTCGAGGTGGCATTTGATAGCTGCCACCGATGAGATCGGACAGCCCTCCGAAGAGCCCGGCTTGACTGAAAGGAACGCGCTAGTATCCAGGAATCCATGGCTTCATCTGAGTATACGCCTGCTCGCCATTATCTGCCTCTGATGAGATCCAGCTGGTAGTTTATATTAATAGTAAGGGGCGGGAGTATCCGAGAGATAGGTCCAATCTCGCATCTCATGTTCTGGACTTGACACTGGCGCTTTTGGGCTTCCTGGAGCCTCACCACCAGCCTGTCCCCAGTTTCCCGTCCCCGGTCCCCAAGTTCCCGTCTCTGGTCTCTGGTCTGATCCCAGTCACCGGCCGGTCTCGGGAGTTGTGCCACCGCCGCTCCCGCGCCTATGGCTGCCCAAATACTCTGAGGTCTATATGGGGATCAGGCTATCAGCTGTAGATTGACTGTCCGGAAACGACGGCAAGCACCTAGACGCACGGCAAGCCACCGCGAGGCACTGGCACCAGGCTGGGATGTTGAGCAAGTTGGACGCCCTGCTGAGGTGCAGATTTTGTCGTTGCCCCCCTTCAGCCGCCAGCGGACCCCATAATGTGATTGACGCCCTTCACCCGTACTGTTCCGCCACCTCCGCAACGGGCTGGGATGATTGATGTCCAAACGCCGACCGTTCCGGGCTGTCCCCCGCACACGGCGCCCACGACGCATACGAGCGGCGGGACTGGCTGAGACGACGCTCAGTTGGCCACGGCATGGGCCCTTCCGTGGACCCTCGGAGTGCGATCCGGGGTCATCGCCAATAAAGACATGTAACCGCCCTGCGAGGGATCCGTATTGACCGTGAGTGACCGCAGGTGACCCGCGTGTCGGCCGCCAGTGGCCTCAAGTGATGCTGCGTTTTCCTGGGTCCCCTGACAAGCGCCAGAGCGCCCAGAGACGCTGTGAGACGCCTGGAGATGCGGCTATGTCGACGGCTCGGATGACGATGCCCAAGGTCGTATCCAAGAAGCGGGGCCTGGTCAAGGAGTCGGCGATTTAAGCTTATTGTCACGTTTAGAGAGATGATCAGAGATGCAGGTGGACGCAGACTTACGTACAAGGTACCTCCTATGCGGGGACTTGTTCTAGAAACAGCGCAGAAGGCTTACGTGAGAAATAAGACTATAACAGATTAATGAGTAAGAGCTCGCACTTAACTGTTAGGGATCCATCATATGCGCGTCTCCATCACTGGAAACATACCCCGGCTCTTGCAGCAGCTAACGATGTGGTACTTCCTCTAGCTAAGGCATCCTGAAGCTCTTAGCAAAGATAAGACTCTTCGTCTTAACAGTCCAAAGTCTTTGCGGGTGTCTCCATGATTGTGGCAGTGCCTGCACCTCACCCTGAAGATAGGCCAAATCAAGATGCCGTTCTCCAGTAAATGAACAGGCCGTTGTCGAGATCCGATCGAGATCTAATCTCCATGGATGAGGTCACGAGACCACGCAGAACGAACGTCTCGGTGGAGGATGGAGGCTCTGCTGGCTCTGCTGGCTCTGCTCGAGCTGTCCACGACCAACCTACCGCCGGACAACGGCCGGAGCACCCCCTCGCACTCTCTGGGTCCGACTTGCCGCCCTGAGGAGACATATGGACAGCCTGGAAACGAATTGACCCAATGGCTGCTTCGCACAGAATACCCAGAACACCAACATGATCCTTTACCCCTCCAGGACACCCCCCTTCTTCTCTTTCCTGGGGGTGTGCTATGATCGCTTATGTATCTTGCCCGAGAACATCCCAGGGCCGTCTACAGTCGATTCCTAATGTAATCCCACATGCAGTCCTGTACGCGGACCCACCTTCGGTGGCCGCAACGGAGTCATCATGGAGTCCTCGTGGGGCCTTGAAGAACATCACGGCCGCTCATGGGCCAGCATCGCCGCCTCCAAGGCTCGGCGCGGGCTCGGTGCCCCAAAAGCAACGAAACCCCGGTCTCCCAAGACCCGGCCAAGGCCCGGCCAAGGCTCCGCTGCCCATTCACAGCCGCCAATTGATGCCGAGCCCACCACGCCGCGTCACTGCTCCGGCCGGCTGGATGGCGTGCGAACGGCGAGTGCCCGACCGTCGAGACCGTCCAGATACCCAACGCCGTCTAGAACGGCGCAGGCTGTGACCAATGAGCTTTCATCGTCTTCCAGCATGACACTCCCTTCCCGGGGCTGTCACCGGTGGCCTTGGACAGTCCCGGTTCTGGAGGCGGATGAGCCGGCTACTACAACAACACCAAGGACTCCGTCCTATCGCCAAGACACTCGCTCAAGTCTCCAACCCCGCCTTTCTGGAAGACAGGCAGAAAGCAGAGAAGGAAAATTGGACCGACCTTGGCGTTGCGGGGGTCTCTGGAGTAAACTCCTCCTCTACGAGTTTGCACCATGACGGAGGTGCCAGAGATAACAGCCCGTCTCATCATTTGTCCTGGTCCTCCGCTGGCAACTATAAGATGTCGTCATCCTGGCCCTGAGTTCCTCTGTTCTTTCTGTTCCTTCTGTTCCTTGGTATCTTTCTTCCCATGGATTCTTTGCTTGTCCACCCCTGATCGCCAAACTTGAGGCTTCTTGAATCCCCCTCCCAGGAATCCAAGTAGGCTTCAGGGTCATCCAGCACCAGCATATCTTCATCCCTCCCTCAGAGGAACCTTAAAACAACAACAACCCACTGCTAGGCTTGCTGACACGCGCTGTCAGCGTCGACCATAGCCATGGCCCAAGTTGATGCATCGGAGACTCACGTCTCTGGCCAGAGCAATGCCCCCATGAGTCAGTCTGCTCACGCTCTCTCCTTCGACCAGGTAGCAGAGGAGCTTAAGGCTGATGTCATGAATGGCTTGAATGAGACCGAGGCCAGCCAGCGGTTGGAAACGTTTGGAAATAACGATCTCGGTGATGCCGAAGGCATCCAACCCCTCAAGATCATCCTGGCCCAGGTGGCCAACGCCATGACATTGGTGAGTCTTTCTCTCGGGGTTCTTTCCTTGTTGTTTGTTTGTCTGGACGTTTCAATCACCCGCCCCTTATATTGCACCTGTCTTTACGGCCGCCATTTTCTGCATCCTCGCAACTGGAACCAGTACAAAAGGTTTCTTGTGCTCTGCATGACCCTATCCACATCCCATATCTATATGGATCAAAAGGTTCTGACTAACGCCACGATAAGGTCTTGATCCTCGCCATGGCTGTCTCTTTTGGAATCAAATCTTGGATCGAAGGCGGTGTTGTCGCCTTTGTCATTATGCTCAACGTCGTCGTCGGATTCTTCCAGGAGTACTCAGCCGAGAAGACCATGGACTCCCTCCGATCTCTCTCATCCCCCACTGCAACCGTTGTTCGTGGTGGAGACTCCATGGTTGTTCCCTCTGTCCAGATTGTGCCCGGCGACCTTGTGGAAATCAAGGTCGGTGACACAATCCCGGCCGATATCCGGTAAGTAACCTACAGTCTGACGTTTGACTGGTTGGCCTAACTCTGCTAGACTTATTGAGGCTATCAACTTCGAAACGGACGAGGCGATGTTGACCGGCGAGTCCCTGCCAGTCAGGAAGAATGAGGATGCAGTGTTCGATGATAATACCGGCCCCGGTGATCGTCTCAACGTGTGCCTACAGCTCTTCCACTGTTACCAAGGGCCGTGCCAAGGGTATCGTTTTTGCTACTGGTGTTTGCACGGAGATTGGTGCCATTGCCAATGCCCTTCGAAAGAAGGATAGCAAGGTCCGTCCCGTCAAACGTAAGACTGACGGGTCGGCCAAGCCGCACCGATATCTCGAGGCTTACACATTGACTCTCACGGATGCCATTGGTCGCTTCTTGGGTGTCAACGTGGGTACTCCTCTCCAGAAGAAGCTTTCCAGGCTGGCTATTCTCCTGTTCGGTGTTGCCGTCATCTGTGCCATCATTGTACTGGCTGCCAATGAATTCGACGATCACCAACAAGTCATCATCTACGCTGTTGCCACGGGTCTTTCCATGATCCCAGCTAGTCTGGTCGTCGTCTTGACCATCACTATGGCTGCCGGCACGAAGCGAATGGTGGAGCGCAACGTCATTGTTCGAAACCTGAAGTCTCTCGAGGCTCTAGGTGCAGTCACGGATATCTGCTCTGACAAGACCGGTACCCTGACCCAGGGCAAGATGGTGGCCCGCGGCGCTTGGATGCCCGGCAAGGGAACTTACACGATTGAAAATTCGTCTTCTCCCTTCGATCCCACTGTTGGTGATATCCGATACGACCCTCGCCAGCCGCACCAGATCCCTTTTAAGCAGGGTGGCGATGCCTGTGGTGTTATTGATACAGCTGCCAACCTGATTTCACAGAGTGCCAGTGGCCTCACCAGCTTCCTTCAGGTCGCTTCCCTAGCGAATCTTGCGACTGTCGCCCAGAAGGATGGTGAGTGGCATGCTCGTGGTGACCCCACTGAGATTGCTATCCAAGTCCTTGCTTCTCGATTCGACTGGAACCGCCTCAAACTCACCAGTCATGATGAACACAACCAGTACAGCGAGGTCGCCGAACTTCCTTTTGATTCTGACGTCAAGCGCATGTCTGTCATCATGAAAGACAATCGCTCGGGCAAGCTCTTCGCCTTCACCAAAGGTGCTGTTGAGCGTGTTATCGGAGCTTGCTTCACCTACTGCCCTACTGATTCGGATGATCAAGTCCCTATTACAGACGACTTCCGTGAGGAGATCCTCCGCAACATGGAGGCCTTCGCTGGAATGGGCCTGCGTGTCTTGGCTCTGGCATCGAAGACCTACCACGTCGATCTGAAGAAGGGTGACGAGGTCGACCGTACCACTGTTGAGTGCGACCTTGTCTTCCGTGGCCTCGTCGGTCTTTACGACCCTCCCCGTCCCGAGTCTGCCCCTGCGGTCCGGGAGTGCCACGAGGCCGGTATCTCCGTCCACATGCTCACTGGAGACCATCCCGAAACCGCCAAGGCTATTGCTATTGAGGTCGGTATCTTACCCACTAGAATGGATCTTGTGGCCCATGATATCGCAGCTTCCATGGTCATGACTGCTACCCAATTCGATGGGCTCTCGGATGACCAAGTCGATCAATTGCCGTTCCTCCCACTTGTAATTGCTCGATGTGCCCCTAACACCAAGGTCCGAATGATCGAAGCTCTACACCGCCGGAAGAAGTTCTGTGCCATGGTAAGTTGCACTATCCCATAGACGATGGAGTGTTTGCTGACTAGAATAGACTGGTGATGGTGTTAACGATTCACCCTCACTTCGTCGTGCTGACGTCGGAATTGCTATGGGCCAGGCTGGTTCTGACGTCGCAAAGGACGCGTCTGATATTGTTCTGGCTGACGATAACTTTGCCTCAATTGTTGCGGCAATCGAGGAGGGTCGCCGCATTTTTGACAACATCCAAAAGTTCATTCTTCACGTCCTGGCCACCAATGTCGCGCAGGCCTGTGTTCTCCTTGTCGGTCTAGCATTCAAGGACCGAACTGGTCTCTCAGTTTTCCCTCTGGCTCCCGTGCAGATCGTCTGGATTATCATGGCCACCTCTGGTATGCCTGATATGGGTCTCGGTTTTGAGCGTGCCGTGCCCGACATTCTTCGCAGGCCGCCGCAGCCTCTCGAAACCGGCGTGTTCACTCTCGAACTCATCTGCGACATGATCGTCTACGGCCTTTGGATCGCGGCGCTTTGCCTTGGTTCCTTTGTGTTGCGTCTTTATGCCTGGGGCGACGGCAATCTCGGAGAGGGCTGCAACGAGCGATACAGTGAGGCCTGCGATACCGTGTTCCGATCGCGTGCCACTACCTTTGCCTGCCTCACCTGGTTCTCACTGTTCCTGGCTTGGGAGATGATTGACAAGCGACGGTCCTTCTTCCGCATGCAACCAGGCTCCAAGTTGTACTTCACTCAGTGGATACACGACATTTGGCGCAACCAGTTCCTCTTCTGGGCTATTATGTTTGGCTTTGTGACGCTGTTCCCTCTCATCTACATCCCAGTTATCAGTACCGTCGTTTTCAAGCACAAGGGAATCAGCTGGGAATGGGGCATTGTCTTCGTCTGCGCCGGCTTGTTCTTCGGTGGTGTTGAGCTCTGGAAGTGGGCGAAGCGAGTTTTCTTCCGTATCCAAGCTCGTCGGACAAACGGAGTGAGCTGGAGAGATCTAGACATCGAACAGCGTACGTTCGGAGAATACCTCAGCTCGCCTGGGTCGAGCGATGTCAGTGTTCGCCACGGCCTCGAGAAGGTCCCCGTGCCTCCACCGGCTGCCGCGGCACCGAGAAGAAGTCCAGTCCTTGAACTCCTAGGCGCGGGCCGGCCCTTGAGTGGTGAGACTTACACATGCAAGTCAATATATCGGACACTTCTCACGGTCGTATCAAACAATAAGGCAAGGTGCGCCTTTACGATGAGCGGCGCAGAACCACGAGACAGTGACATCGTTGGTTCAAGACGGTGGCGGTGCAACAAAACTGAATATAACAGAGAGAGCCATGCTATGCCGGATTACCCGAATCGTGTCAAAGTCCCTCCGAGGATGAAGATGACGACAATAACGATTCGATTGGGTGGAAGGTGTGAGGCGAGGATGATGACGAAGAATGAAACTTGAGGCCTTCCTTATGCAGATGATGGATGGAATTTCGAGCCCAAAAGTACCTACCTTAAGTAGCCTAACATGCTCCTACAAACCAACGAATTTGGATATGAATTTTATGACCTTAAACATAGGTAGCCATAAGTGTCGAGGCCAATGAGACTTTTGAATGAAGAACGTGTGGCGGCGGGCAGCTTAATGTTAATAACTAGCAGCCAAATGACGTTGAAGTGTATTTCGCCGCACACTAGAAAGTCATCCATGCTGATGTTAGCTACGTAATTTCTAGGGAGTGGCATGATTAAATTACTAGCTAGTACCTGTAAATAGATTTCGAGATACCGCAACCTGGCCATTGGTCTGAGACACGGCTACTTCCAGGCCCGATTACGATCGCCAGCGACTCATTTGTTTTGCGGGCACCTAAGAAACAGGAGAGGAACCTGACAAGGAGACCTGCTCGTAATCTATTAGAATGGTATGTCTCCCCGAGAACCAAACCATGGAGTGTCTCCCGCACCCTGTCGCCAACGGAGCCACTCATTTGCATTCGGACCGGCCGGGAACTCGGTGCCGTGCACAACGTCGACACTGTCGCAGTTCCGCCGGGAATCCGTGACGAGACATTCTGTAAGCACTCTGGGAGGCTTGTCCCATTGTATCTCGAGTCGTACGCATTCCCTTCCTCGGCTAGCGGCATTCATCCTTGGCCGCGTCCTTATCATGGCTTACCCGTCCCACTATTTGTCTTGTCTCCTGGGACTTGGGTGTGATGGAACTTGTAGATCAAGGGAGATGGCTCTGGTGCCATCATTGCCTGTGGGGGTCTCCTTGTCCTGAGGCGGTTCGGCACATATCTACCCTTTCTAGTCCTTTCTGGTTCTAGATCCCGTTTGAGCCTCGATCTTTTTCTTGGCATATTCAAGTCTATTGAAGCAATGACGCCATTTTGAGATGCCTTCTCTAGACATATGCAATCTCAACATTGTCCTTGGGGCGCTGGGTAAGCTCACGATGGTTTGAATCGAGCAATATTGTGACCAAACTGACTCCTGTAGGCGCATTTATTGCCCTCTATGGCCTCATTTCAGTTATGATCAAGCAGGTCTGGTACCTGGGAGTAGCCCGTAAGTCCTACATGGGCTTGGAGCCCTCGTGCAATGAAAGAATTGACTGACTTTTGATATTTGTACATAGTCCCGGCGGTGGTGATGGGCATATGTCTCGGGCCAGTAGCAGCAAAGTTCATTGACAGTCAGGAATGGGGCCATGCAGTGAAGGACCAGACGCATGATATCACCTTGGTACGCTTCCTACAGAATACGGGCATCAATTGCACATCTACCACCGGTGCGGTAATGAATAATGGTGCTGACTCTCGCAGGGCGTCACACGGGTCATGATCGGACTCCAGCTTGTCATCGCAGGATACCAGCTCCCGGCCAGATACCTTTGGGTCCGCGGGAAAGAAATGGCAATGTGTCTGCTCCCCATAATGACGATGATGTGGCTAGCCACTACGCTCTGTGTTCTAGCAACGACGCCCAAGTTGACCATACTCCCCGCTCTCGTCATCGCAGCCTGCGTTACTTGCACCGATCCTGTTCTCTCGCAGGCCATTGCAAAGGGCCCGTTCGCCGATATGTTTGTAGCCCGGCCGCTGCGAGAAATCATCTCCTCCGAGGCCGGTGCCAATGATGGATTCGGGTTCCCTTTTTTGATGATTGCTGTCTACATGATGCGACACGCCCATGATATAGGGGAGGACGGAGGCGCCTCGAACGAAGTTGAGCTTCTCCCAGCCGAAGGCGTTGGGCGTCTAGGCGGCGGTATTGGCGTCGCCCTCAAGGAATGGTTCCTGGAGACATGGCTCTACATGATTTTGCTGTCTGTCTTATACGGGACTGTGATTGGATTCGGGTCTTGCAAAGCCATTCGGTTTTGCCTCAAGAAGTATGCCTTCCAACGAACTCAACTGAACATACCTAACACCAGTCTAGGAAATGGATCGACAATGAGTCCTATCTCCTCTTCCCATCTGCGTTGGGGATGTTCATTGTTGGTACTTGCGGTGCAATCGGGACCGACGACTCTTTGGCCTGCTTCGTGGCCGGCTGTGCTCTCAACTGGGATGACCACTATCTCAAAGAAACCGAGCGGCGCCATGACGAAGTAACCAGGTTTTTACTGTGCTTCTAAATTTTGGCGGCTTTTTCTACATTGGAACCATCATCCCATGGGCCGAGTTCCATGATCCGGACGGAACTGGCCTCACTATTGGGCGGCTTTTCCTTTTAAGCTTCTTGGTTCTATTGTTCCGTCGGATCCCAGCTGTTCTTGCTGCGTACAAGCTGATGAAACCTGTATGCGCAAACTACAAGGAAGCACTTTTCATGGGCTACTTTGGTCCCATTGGTGCGGGTGCGGTCTTCTACGTAGAATATGCGCGCCGTTTGTTTCCTGATATTGGCGATGGCGATGCCGAGGAAACGCACCTGGTGGAGATCCTCGGGCCAGTTGTGTACTGGCTCGTCTTCTTTTCTATCGTCGTTCACGGCTTGTCAATACCCGCATTGGACATTCTCTACAGGTACCTCGGTGTGAAGCCCATTCACGACGATGCCATCGAGATGTGGTGTTCGTCTGTCCGAGAAGCACTCCCGGCCAACGCTGCAATGACGGGTTCCGATACCCTTATCGCGTATAACCGCTTTAGTCGGCCGATTGAGGCGGTTGATTTGCCGACCCTTGAGAGCTGGCGAAGGGGCGGGTCATCGGCCGATGGCCCGAGATGAAGATCCTCGCACTGGGCCCAATGCGAACCCGGAACCGCGTCCATCGCCGAGGCCCTCACCATCCTGGGCTACAAGGACGTCTACCACGACATCAAGGCCCTCGATGACGTGGAAGACTGGGCCATGTTGGACCGTGCCGCCGACGCGTCGTTCCCTGTGCTCCCCACGTACACGGGCAAGCCCTTTACCCGCGAGCAGTGGGACGAGCTCTGGGGGCATTGCGAGGCCGTCACCAACGTGGCCGCCGCCTTCGCGCCACAGCTCATCGAGGCGTATCCTGATGCCAAGGTGCTCCTCGTCGTGCGCGACTTTGACAAGTGGTGGAAGAGCCTCAACGAGGGCGTCATCAGCAATCTCTGGAGCACGTTCGGCCAGTTCTCCATCTCCGTCATCGAGCCGCTCGTCGGCTCGGTCTCAGGTCTCGCTTCGCGGAAGCAGCTCCTGGGCCTATTCGAAGCACACAACGTTGAGGAGTTGCGGGCAAACGCGCGCGAGGCGTACGACCGTCACCACCGCACGATCCGCGAGATGGTGCCGCCGGGCCAGCTGCTCGAGTACCGCATGGGCGAAGGATGGGAGCCGCTCTGCGAGTTCCTCGACAAGCCGGAGCCGGACGTCGAGTTCCCGTGGGTCAACGAGGCGGCGGAGCTGCGGCGGGTGATGGCGAACAAGGTCCAGAAGAACATATTAGTTGCCCTTAAGGTAGTTATGCCGTGGGTCGGCAGTGCCATGGCGGTGGGAGTTGGGTCGTGGATTATGATGAGGAGGAGTGGACGTTGATAAGGATTTAAAAGTTGGTGGAGGGGTGAGGCTGATAGCAGAGGATGACGTGATGGGAGACGATAGAGCCTCATCCACACAAAACGTCAGAATACGGCAAGGCTTCTAGAGCAGGTAACCGGCATATTGGTGCGAATAGATTACTACTACACCTTAGACTTAAAAAAGAATCATGCTCGGATTTCAGCGCCAGCGTCATGTGGCATCGTGTACCGTAAACATTTCTCATCGACCCAACCACCGAACCTCCGTGCCTCCGGCGGAGCCATCGGCTCTCATTGCTTCGGCCCGGGACCGGAGGAGTCCCACTCACCCCCCGCCCACCAACTCCAAGCGTGATACTAGCAGAATAGTCTGAATTAGAAGCCCGTCCGGATGATATTGAAGGCCCACCAAAGACGAGGAATGTGTATTTAGCCGTGAGCCGAAGCACAATAGACTTGAGAATAAGGAGGGAGGCAGTGAAAGTTGGTCGAGCCGAACATCATCCCCACGCCCCAAACTAGGAACACTAAGAATAGTGACGGCGTTGATCTTTCTCGGTGAAACTAGCAACAGATTTGCCATGGTAAATTATTTGGTATGTAAAATTCTCAGCTTAATTAACAACACGATCTAAATTCCATAGCGGAGGCAATGTTTTGAGTGAGGCATAATTAATAATAAACGAAAATGGTAACATAATATCGATGCGAAGTTCGCCAGGGACAAGAAGCTGAAATGGACGTAGCACATGTACCTATCAATATTTACAACATGTATGTAAGTCATGCATTTAGAAACATTGTCCTGAAAATACAAGGATACATGATCTTATGAGAGTTATCAGGACATGCATGTGCTAGTGGCATTTACAAAATGCCGAGCATGTGTGTATGTAGATCGATGCGGACCAGGGTTGGGGAAAGACTCCCATCTCCCGAAGATGCGTGACGTATTGAGTAAGTAGGAGGCAACAACCTCATAATGAAACGAGGACAAATTGTCTCATCACACGCCGTAGACGTACGATTTCTGCCACGACATGCACCGCAGAAACATGTGTCTTCCGCTTCTGAGCCCATTCGCACATGCATGCATGATATCCGTTACCCCGATGATCCGAACGCCACGCCACAGCGTGATGTGATGGTCGAAACGAGCACATTTTCAGCAGCGATGAGATTGAGTGTACGTAGTAGCAAATCTCGAGCTCCGTTGCCCCTTGCTCGGAACCGGGAGCTGCAAGTCGAGTTGCCGGCTGTGGCGGTCAGTCCCTTTTGCGGAAAGGGTGTTGGTGGCATTGGGTTTGTCCACCGGGCTGCCAGGTGGTTTCTTTCCCGCGCCTGTAAAGAGAATGAACGGCGAAAGCCATCAGGGTTGTTACCACTCGGTAAGAACTGCGTACAACATACGACAGGAATAGGTATATATATGGACGGTTGAAGCCTCCATCCTGGCTTGAATGCTTTGAACCTCTGCCCCGTTTTCGCGACGAGTGGAGCAATTATCACTCCGGCGCTCAGACAGTGAGTCCCTGCACCCGTCCCAAGTGCAAAAGCCCACTAATTAACCCCCTGAAGCCTCACGCCAAACCCTACCCACCCTAGCACCATGACCACCCGCGGAAGCTGCCACCTCCCCCCGCCGCGGCTCCAATGCTGGGATACATGCGAGGGACTAGGAACTAGGAACCAGCGAGGCAGCATCACATTGAACGAGCACGGCCTCGGGTCATGTAATTGTAGGACGTGGTCTCCTTGTGAGATGAATCGATAGCCCGCTCTCAGGTCACATCCAGTCTCCGAGAGCTGCTTCCATGTCCCGGTCCGGGCGATAGGCGAGGGATGGTTCCCCACACAGCCCGGCAGAGGGCTGGGCTCACCTTTACGCAACAGGCCGACAAACACGAGACATCTGACAGCACACAGAGAGAGATAGACAGCACACGGCGGAATCCACTTCTCAACAACTCGGCCCTCGCGCCAGCTATTACGAAGCCGTCTCTGCGACTCACCGACGGTCGGACCTGTGCCCGGTGGACCATCTCGAGCTCCCTCGGCAGCCATTGGAGCGGGTAAAAGCGCTGGCTAAATTGGTCCATCCCACGAACAAACCCGCTCTTCTATTCAAGCGCCCCCGTCACCGAATGCCATGGCCGCCGCCGCCCTCCGTAGCGCGGGACTTGCGGGGGCCTTGGAAGCTCCTGAAGGAGAGAAGCGGGAGAAGAATTGGCGGTGCTCGTGGTGCGGCGGTGGGGCCGGCCAGCTCTTCCTGGGTCGAGTCTTGCAGCCAAGTCTCCCGGCATTGGTGCGAGCTCCCCTTGGCTTGCGGTCCATCGCGGGGTCCGCCAGGGAAGGCGAGGTAAAAGGTACTTTGAATCCAGGTCCAGAAAATGGGGATGACGGCAGAATTCTGGCTGGCCCAGCTTAAACATGACACATTCATGCCCTGCGATTCACCGCCTTCGCCAAAACAGGACATACCGTCCTCCTGTGGAACCTGACATCCAAGTACCCAGGACCTGCCATCTACCGTGTGCCCCGCGTCGGTGCGTCTCCGTCGTGGGGGTGTGAGTGAGCAGGCGAGAAAACATGGAAGCGCGGCAGGGCGGCATGTGATGGATTGGATGGATGGCTAGACAGCTGCATCGCCATGGCTGCCCTCATCAGTCCATCTCGCCATTCTATTTGAGCGGCAGCAGTCGCCTTCATCAGAACATTTTCCCGGCCGGATGGAAACCGGCATCCTGAAAAGAACTCCCCCGCCACGAAAAGCAAGCCCCGCCGCCCAGCGCAATCCCGATATAAGACGAGCAAAAGGTCCGGCGACGATACTCTCACCACACCCACACTGCCGCACGTCACGATAACCCCCCCGTCTCTCAACAACTTGGCTAGCCAGGGACCCTCCTCAAGCCTCACGATACCCACCGAGATCGGGAGCGCAGTAAAAAAAGCGGAATAGAAAACCAGGCCCCAATTTCCTGATTCCCCTCCTCCCCGTCATCCCTCTCTTGCCAATTCATCCATCCCCCGACTCGTTCACCCAACCGCAGCAATGGCCAGCGTACGTTCAACACCCAATTCGCCGCCCACTCGGGCATCGTTGCAGATTCGCTGACCGGCACCGCTCGTGTAGAACCTGTCCTTCGTCCTCAACAAGCCCGGTGACGTCTCCTTCGAGGAGCGCCCCAAGCCCACTCTCAAGACCCCCCACGACGTCCTCGTCGCCATCAACTACACCGGCATCTGCGGTTCCGATGTCCACTACTGGGTCCACGGCGCCATTGGCAAGTTCGTCGTCAAGGACCCCATGGTTCTGGGCCACGAGTCGTCCGGCACCATTGTTGAGGTCGGTGAGGCTGTCACCACCCTCAAGGTCGGCGACCGCGTCGCGCTTGAGCCTGGATACCCGTGCCGACGATGCCCCAACTGCACCGCTGGCAAGTACAACCTTTGCCCGGATATGGTCTTCGCCGCAACCCCTCCCTATGACGGCACCCTGACCGGATACTGGGTCGCCCCCTCCGACTTCTGCTTCAAGCTGCCCGACAACGTGTCCCAGCAGGAGGGTGCTCTGATCGAGCCCCTAGCCGTCGCCGTCCACATCGTCAAGCAGGCCAACGTGAAGCCCGGCAACTCGGTCGTCGTCATGGGCGCCGGCCCCGTCGGTCTGCTTTGCGCCGCCGTTGCCAAAGCCTACGGCGCCACCAAGATTGTCAGCGTCGACATTGTCCAGTCCAAGCTCGAGTTCGCCAAGAACTTTGCTTCCACCCACATCTACACCTCCCAGCGCATCTCCGCCGAGGAGAACGCAAAGGCGCTGCTGGAGCTCGCCGAGCTGCCCGACGGTGCCGACGTCGTCATTGACGCCAGCGGCGCTGAGCCCTCAATCCAGACCAGCATCCACGTCGTCAAGGTCGGCGGCCACTACGTGCAGGGCGGCATGGGCAAGTCGGACATCACCTTCCCCATCATGGCCATGTGCATCAAGGAGATGACCGTCAGCGGCTCGTTCCGCTACGGCCCCGGCGACTACCCTCTGGCCGTCGAGCTGGTGGCCAGCGGCAAGGTCGACGTCAAGAAGCTCGTCACGGGCACCGTCGAGTTCAAGCAGGCCCGAGGAGGCCTTCAAGAAGGTCAAGGAGGGCGAGGCGATCAAGGTGCTGATTGCCGGCCCCAACGAGACTTTGTAAGTTGGCAAAGCAGACAAGACGGACAGATGGGAAGCACGGATGGGAAGAAACGGCGACTCCAACAGACTGGTGAACCTGTCATGTCAGACAGGCGGCAGGCGACAGCTGAGAGTGGATCGGGGATCCTCGCTCATAAACAAGGGAGAGCTCAAAATGGCCAAGGCGCCAGCTAAGTAACTAGAGCCTGGCAAGGCAGGATGCAGGATGGGCGGCGGCAGGGCCAGGGGCAAAAAGGCTTGACACTGGCCTCGACTGGACAGCTTAAACACAAGGCCACGGCGGCCACGATGGCCATAGGCAAGCCACAAAACGCCATGTTGCAATTACAAGTCCATAAGTAGCCAACAAGATACCATGGCCATTTCCGGCACGATTCAAACATGACTCTTAAGTTACAAGAATCGTCAATAGTATGTTTCAGTGCAGACCCGACTACGTAGGTGCCGAGACTGGCAGTGTCCACAATGCATACCACAGTACGGAGTACCACGTCGGCAAGCTCGTGATGCAAAGCCATGGCCAGCTGGATTTAGACGTATTACTCACTCAGGCTCCTCCCGAGCCACGTTGGGGCTCTCTCGCCTTGCGATAACGCCCTGCGTATCTAGTTCCGTGTCTAGTTCCGCAGCCTGCAGCAGCCAACAGGGGGTGGCTTCAGCCTTCTGACGACACCGATTCACCTGGGCGCCAAACAAGACTTCTTCTGGTTGCAGCGACGACACAGCCTCCATGCTCGACAACGGCCCAATGAGCAGCGGGCCGGATATAATTGTTGCTGGCAGAGCAGTCGGCCGACGGCAGGATTCCGTCTTTTGATGCCCTCTGCCATGCTCGTGCCGCTGCAATGGCATCCTGCGAAAGGAAACTCCAGACGAGGAGCCCAGGGCATGCGTCGGCAGCATCGCCCTGGCATCCCGGCACTTGGATATTGCCAGTGGAGCTCGGCCCAAAATCCTGCCGTCTCTCTCCCGTCCGTAGTAGTAGTAAGAGCTCGGCTGTGATCCGTAGCACGAACACGAGCCTATCTATTGTCCCCTCTTCCCCCCGCCCCAGATCGACATGAAGTGTAGTTAGGCATGTGCATGTATGATCCAGACGTACATAGCCCGCCGTTGGCCTCCCGAAATTCCCCAGATCAGATCTGCGCGGGAGAGGCTGGGAACAGCCTGTGGGAGTGACTGATAACACACGCGAGAAGTGGGGAATAAGGTGGGAGATTAGGAAGTGATCAAACTAGGACTGGAGTGCGAGCCGCCCGGGCTTAATCCTCCGCTGCGAAACTCTTTTTTAGGATCTGGCGATAGTCTGGCAATTGGGCGAACTCGCTTCTCTCGATGCCGGCGTGCCGGACTAGGCAAGGGGGTGGCAGCCAATATTCCAGGCTGGCACTGCCCGCTCCAACGCCTGTGCCGCGCCCTACGGAACAGAGACTTGACCGCTGGCAGTTGCACCGGTATGCACTACACCACCTGCACCATGTACGCCGCAACGCATGGCGCATATCCCGCCGCCCGATTGCCTACGCCGTAACCCAAACCTCCTAACAAGGCTTTAATCGCAGGGCTCCGAGGCTTCTGGCCCTCTCCCTGGCCTCCCTAGCCGGCGCCTCGTTTGAGCCGTTCCCCACCGGCGCCGCCCACGGGGGACATGTCAGTGGCCACCACGCCGGTGCGGCTGAGGCGCTAACGCAGCTGTCCGGCATAGCGCCCGTGCAAGCCCAGGCCCGGAAATCTGCCTTGGGCTGAGGGCCCAGCGCCGTGGCGTTTGATGGGGGAAAATGGGGGAATCATGTATAAGTGCTCGACACGCTCATGTCGAGGACGCGTTGAGACAGACAGGAGATTATTTCAAAGTGCGACAAGTTGTGTTGTGTGCTTTGTTGCTTGCCGTGTGATATCGACTTCAACACCCCGCGACAAGCCCCGGACCAATCAACTTACAAGGTTGACGGCATCAGCATCAGCACTTATCTCAAAAGGATCGCCAAATTCGACCACCTCCCCTCCGCCGCAATGGAGTCCGTTCCAATCGAGTCGCATCAGGAAAAGTCCCCAGCCGACAATGTTCTCCAGGCGCCTCTCTGGGTTACCGTCGTCCGCGGTTTCCAGCTTCTCCTCTCCGTCATCATCCTCGGCCTCTGCGCCACGCTGATGCACGATGCCTACCTCCCCGAGGAGGGCTTCTCACTCGCCATTGTACGTCTCTCACTCGCTCATCATGACATCCCCTCGCCCGAGACCTTTTTTCTAACTTGTGCGCGTCGCAGTCCCTCTTCACCTGGATCGGCGTCGGCTACATCGTCCTCACTTCAAAGATCCCCTCGCTCTACTCGGCCTATAACATCATCGCCGCCATTGTCATCGACGGCCTGTTGATGATCCTTTGGCTGGCTGCCTTTGCCTCCATGGCTGCGCGCCGCGCCGGTTACGTCTACGATGTCACCGTCAGCAACTGCTACGATGATGGCAGCCTCCTCGACAGCAAGACCTGCAGCCGCAAGCGCGCCTTCGACCTCGTGGAGCGCAGCAATGTCATCCTCTTCAAGAGCGGTCTCGCCATGACCGCTGCCATTGCCGGCCTCGGCGCCCTGGTCTGGTAAGTTGCCGCAATGAACATGAGTAAGACCCAAGTCAACTAACACTCTGGATAGGCTCCTCTTCATCGCTTGCTTTGTCTGGACCCTGATCATGTTCCTCCGTGGCCGCAAGGAGGGCCGCTTTGCCATGAGCAGCACCACTCCCGCCACCCCCAACAACAACTACCAGATGGAGAACAAGGTCGCCGAGTCCACGCCCATGTCGCCCCAGACCTACCCCAGCCAGACACAGCCTCAGCCTCCCCCTATGGCCTTCCAGGACGCCCAGGGCCAGTACCAGCAGCCTCCCATGCAGCCCCAGCAGCCCGGATACCCTCCCCAGGGTCAGCCCTACCAGCAGCCCCAGAGCCCTTACCAGCAGCAGCCGGCCTACGCTCCTCCCCAGGACCAGCAGAACTTCGGCCAATATCCTCCCCAGCAGCAGCAGCCCTATCAGCAGCCCATCCAGTCTACCCAGCCCATCTCACCCCAGATGACCGGTCAGAGCCAGCCCGTTTCTACCGTCTACAGCAGTGAGCTGGACGGCCACAACCAGTACCAGGCTCCTGCCGCTGTGTCTCCTCCTCCCCAGCAGTACCAGCAGCCTTATCCCTCTCAGCACTAGAGCGGGTGATGAGAATATGAGCTGTATGAACAAATATGGAGGCATACGTGGCGCGCGGAGTTTGTTTTAGATTTTGCAACTTGGGTACACGCAAGCAGCACATGCTGATGTTCGGAAATTGGGACTAAGAAGCTCGGGAAGGTCGATATCTATTTTACGTTATCTTAAACTCATAATTGAATAAAACACGCTTCATAAACTGGCTGCTAAAATGACACCCTTCTCTCTTGTAGTGAAATTTCCGTCTTCCTGTGGAGGCTGAAGCTTTAGTTGTGAAAGTGCGTGAGTATTGTAGCGGGATGCGCCTTCGGCTCCAGCAGAAGGTACTTGGGCACTCAAGACAGGCACCGCATATCCTCAAATCAATCGAATTGAATACCAGCTCAAGATGTCGAACATAAATATCAATCCATCTCAAACTCAACCCCTCTCATAATGTCGCATCGGAGACAGGAGGTGGTGCAACTTAACCTCCGAGCCGGTCCGGAAACAGAAGGCGGTCAGTCCTTTCTGCCATCCCGATGGCCTCACGTCGTGCAACCCGCAAGCTCCTCATCCGCTAGCTCCCCGAGCAGCGCAGAAACCCGCCCCGACGAGCCCGCGATCCCGTCGCCGACCTGCAGAGCAAACCGCCCGCTACGAATCCCCGACGATCGAAACTTTCGCCTGGGAGTTTTCCCCGCGCGCCAACTCGAACCCCGGATCCGCAATTTGTCCCATGGCCGCCGCCATGGCCGCCCAGAACCCGCCCGCAGAGAGGGAGAAGCTCGGAGTGCCCTCACGGAATCCCCTACCCCTCTCGGCCTCGCAGGAGGCCCAGGTCCGAGACATTTATTACCAGAGAGTACGGAGCCTATGCGCCGAGGAAATCAAGGGTGAGTCGATCGCCATCCGGCATCCCGCAGACACCGCCATAGCACCACATCAGACCACCACCGCCGGAACCGGAGTCTTTTTATCAGAGACCGACCACCATGAATCCTCATGCTAACGCCTGATTCCTGCTTAGCCTTCGCTGCATGCGCCCTCGGCCGAACCTTTACCGTCTCATTCGTTTGCCGCCCGGAGCACCGGGTCATGAACAACTGCATGAAGCTGCACGCCACCCAGGACGAGCACGACGCCGCCCGCGTGGAGTGGTTCTCGATGCGTCTGGAGCGCCAGCGCCAGCGCGAGCGCAAGAACAAGGTCGCCGCCGCCCAAGAGGAGTTTATGCGCGAGTGGTGGGGTCTGCCCGAGCACGTGCGGCTGTCACGACAGAAGGAGATGGAGCAGCGCGGGGAGAGGATACATGGGTTGACGACCAAGGACCGGCCACCGGTGGAAGGTGAGAAGTCAAAATAAACGAATGTGAGGGAATTGTAAGAGAGGGAGCGGTGGCTGATGTTGCATCTGTGGCGTTCTTGGGAGGATCTTGAAATCTACGCCGCTCTGATATATGGGGGGCATTGTACAGTTGACAACAGACCTGAGCGGGTATTTGTACGAATAACAAAAGGTAAAGACAAGACAAAGATAAAGACGAGAGACAAAATACTTCTATGGAAGAAGACTAAAAGACACTGGTGTTCTGTGGCGCCATGCAGTTGATTGGGGTTTGGTCTTGAGAGGAGCATGCGAGCCGGACAAATGACCGACAGGATGCCACGCCATTGAATCCTATATGGCCTCGATGGAGAAATTGCTATCGTAGTTAGTTGATTACCATGTTTTGTTTGCTGCAATGTCTCCCATTGTAAAGAGCAGGGCAGCGCCGAGTGCAAGTCTGGCATTCACGGCGTTCCCCCTCGTCTCTACCCCCGCAACGCCCATGCTTATTAAACCGAAAACGAGACAAGCCTATCTAAATATCCTTGCAATGCCATGGAGGTAGTGACTGATCCCTCAAGGGACAACAGCTTGGCCAGCCACGGGAATAAGTGAGATATGCAAGTGAATCCTTCTGATCGGGGTGGGTCACTCTTTGTGATCAGTCATCATATATTATGCGACTAAAAAGCTCTGTCATACAGGTAGATGTCGATATAGACTTGGAATGTGTTGCTATGTCGATGTGCAACCGACACAGGTTGACTTGTGTATAGGGTATGTGACGTGGCAGAGGAGAAGACGCGACCTATTTCTTCTGGAGCCACTGGGCACGGTAAACTACAGTAGCCTGGTCAATGAATTAATTATCGCACTCGATAATTGGAAGATATTCTGGATAGGCTGCTCATAAGGTGACGGATGGGGAAGGGCTTCAGGTCTAGTAGGTTTAGAGTAACTTGCATTCCTATCTTACTCATCTACATGTTTTTTTCATAGGCCAACGCACACAGTTGCTTCCTGGACCAGATATATAAATTTGAGCTAAGGTAGATGGTTTCATAGTACCTTAATGTAACGCAAGGTTTAAAGTCACGGCGCCGTCATCATCGTCGCCTCCAGTTCACTACTAGCGTAAAGCTTATTTACACAACGCACAAGCTAAACTAACTCCCCTTGACGACGTTACTTCTTTCCTTAAGCCCCATAGACATACCTTTAACGCTGTAATACGTATAATTCATGTCTTTGCCTATCCACCAAGAAGCGAGGTTTCTTTGTGAGTTGTGGGTGGGGCTCTGCAGCCAGCAATGTGTCAGATTGTGCTTAGCATCTTATTCCAGGCATTGGACAACGAAACAATCTATGGTTTGAGATGGAAGGTGGCTACAGTCATAATGCGGCATCTAAAGGTATAGAAAGTTGGTCGTACGACGAGCTGAAGGTGCTCAGCGTCGACGTGGGGGACTGTTGGCACAAGCGGATCAAAACCGAAAGCCTCTTGATTAGGAATTCTAAGCGGATTAAATTACCGCGTATAGTAGTTATCCGCCTTGGCATGCACGTTTGTCATGTTTGGATCGATGACCCTACAATCTGAAAAGCTTAGATATGGTAAGAGGTATCAGATCCCTAGCTGCGAACCTCTCGGTAAAACAAACCGCTTTCGTTCCGATCCCAGGTTAGAGCTCTTATTATACGCACGTAATTGACAGCATCTACACGCATCGGAACAGCCCCGGGTAGCTGTCGACACTGTAACCGGGCGTCTGCGGGTGAGTGACGAGTGTACATTTCGCCACCCGGCTATGCGGTCTAGAGGCTTTTGCGTTGCACGCTTTAAAGATTGCTCTCAAGTAGGAAGGCGGGACTTTGGCAATCGTGTCAGGTCACCTTGGGACCCCACTACGTCGCATCATGTTGCTTCAGTGTTTGTCGGAAAGGTGGGGATGGGATACGTAATGTTCGGAGCAGCCCGAGATATGGTTGAACTCTTGCAGAGAAAGTCTTGCACTTCTATCGTACTCAATGATAAGGACTTGCGGGAAAAAGAATACCCGACCCATCCTAATCATCAACGTCTATCCTAGCATGAGAGCGTCAAGTCTCAGCGCAGGAAACATCTAGGAAACTCTACCAAAACTACACAGCCAATGCGGGACATAGTTAAGAGATAAAAACGTACCTTGAATAGTAAGCATCTAGGATTATGAGCACGCGATCTCGGAAGCAAGCGCGACAGGAGGCCGCAGGGTTGTATTGCGTGGAGCCTCGGGGATGTTCCTGTTTTGATAGCCCTCCGGAGCGAGAGAGAGCGGCGCCGCATGGACGCTCGTACGCCGTTCTGGTTCAATAGGACCGAAATCAGGGTCCGTGGTTATAATTTAATGGATCAACGGCAGTTGGCATCCCAGAACTCGGAAAGCTCATGCTCGGAATTCGCAATTGCTCGGAAATATGTGTAGTACACGACGAACTACGTGAGCCAAGCCTCGGGACCTCAGATACCTATAAAAGCTGAGAGAGAACCCCGAATCATGGGAGAAATTCACTCAGGTTATACTCTGAATCCTTATTAGCTAGCAACTCTACCAACTAGCCTCTTCATCATGTCACGAATCGTACCCCTACCCCATCTCTTGACGACATCCACGCTGGACCCGTCATTTGAGGATGATATGCGCAACACTCGCATTTTATACGACTATAACGGACGAGATGAAAACGGCAACCCAGCTAAATGGCGTTACGAGTGTTGGATCTTCTCAGATACTCGCCTCGTGTATAAAATCCACGGTGGTCCATTTGCCGGGCGTCTCAACTACCAAGCCGTCTCATACCAATGCATCCGACCCGGACACCTCTGGCAAATCAACTGGCTCGAGGAGACGGGCACCGTCGTGTCTCTGGTCTACGACATCCCCGGGAAGCAGGTGACGGCCCTGCTTGCGTTCTCCAAGGGTCACTGGGAACAGGCCGAGGCAGCCCGCGGCGACAAGAGGATTGCGGACGATTTCCAGCGATGGAGGGATCTGGCAAAGCAGGGCACGCAGACTGACAGGTTCATGCTGTCTATGCAGGCCGAGATTGTTCAAAAGCACAAGGGCGGTGGTGACCTCGTACCTATTCTTGAGACGGACCCTACGTTTTAGTGGGATGAAGAAGTGTTGTTAGTAGGGTACAATTCGGATATTTTGAAGCGACAAGTTGGTGCATAGATATGGCCTGAAATAAATCACGTTGAACTCCCCAATTCGAAGTTTGTTGCAGCAATTGAGACTGAGTTGCGATTACAAAGGTGGACTCAAAGCGTCCACCTAGAGCTACCGTTGGAAGTTTTGGGTGACCCCACTAGAGCGGGATGGGCCCCATGGTCTGATCTCTCGTCGTCCCTGGTGCTAGATTCGTCACAGAGAGGGACCTGACTCACGGAATAACAAAAGTGCGCAACCTGTTGTAATGGAGCCCTTCGACATGCTCAATTGGCCGTTGCTCTTCGCGTAATGCAACAGTTATTGCAGGTGAATGCGGTGGAGTTGGTCGAGTCCCGACACGGCAGTGGTTGACTCAGCCCAGAGACTCCAATCTTCGCTCCGGCCTATGTCGGTATTCGTCATAATCGCAGCGATTGAAACGGCCATGAGACAGGCCCAATGCCGGCGCCGCGCACGTTTCCCTCGTGACAGTCGGAAAGGCGGTCGAGAGGCGGTCGCGAACAACCGACGTATAAGAGGCCAGCGTGCTGGGGCCGACGGGAATAAGAGGGGCCGTGTGGGAGTCTCCCGCAGAGCATCCCGCTAGTCGGTGTGGGGCATCGTAGTGATTGGAGTTGTCACTGGTCCGCTGGAGAGGTGACTTATTAATGGCACCATGTTGTTGATCTAGATGTAGTTCGCTGTGCGTGCGGGCTTCTGACTGGACTCTTGTTCTGCTTGGTGCCATTCTGCTTTGTTGTCATGGTCGGCAGCTGCGAACTCTTCTGCAAACTAGGACTGCAAACTGTTCTGCAAACAACCACGTCTGCAAACCACGTCTGCAAACTATTCTGCAAACTCATCTGCAAACTCACCTGCAATCACTTCTGCAATCCCTCCTCCAATCCCTCCTCCAGTCACTCACTCGCCCGTGCAGACGATCTCACTCTCCCACTCTCCCACTCTCCCACTAGCCATCCGTACCGCTGCCTCCCAATCCATCACGCAGGGCCCGCATCACCCATCACACCCCGAACATCAAATCACAACCCCCTCGACCATCTCCCCTCCCAACCACCCGCCGCGGCCCAGGAAGTACAAATCCCCCATCCTCATTTCATCCCGCCGCGGCCAATCGCATCGCCGCCCCTTCCCCCTCTGCGCGCCTCCTCCGCTCGTTGCGCGAGCCCCGGCGCTTAGGCCTGCAGTGTGATACGGCTCCCCATTGGCGGCCCGCCCACGCCGGCGTTGCTATTTTGGGCCCGCTTCGACACCCCGGTGCAGCTTTCGCAGCATGCACCGTCGCTGCGAGCGCTTAATGGGCTCGCTCGAGGGAATTGGAAGACGGGTCTCGTCAATTCTGAGCGAGGATTGGAGCAGAGCGGAGGCATATAATATCTGGGGGCGGGCATCGCTGCTCCTGGGGAGCGTCTCTGGATCTCGTCTCTCAGATCTCGTCTCGTCTCTCTTCCTTGTTGAAATCGTCCCCAGAACATTCGACCTGGATACTCAACCTGGATATGACCATGAAGCGGTAGCAGAGCTTGACCCCGCCTCTCTTGAATCTCGTTGTTGCCGCTTTGCTATTTTATTTTGATACCCCATCCATCGCCTTCTCCTCCGGATACCATACCGCGACCCTTCTTCTGAGAAGAAGTACACAATACCCGCTATATCATTCTGTTTGAAACAGACAAACCTCGAAACAATGTCGACCCCGACCCCCGGAGGCTTCTCGCTCTTCCCCAGCCCAAGTTCCTCCAAGCCGCCGCCCGTCAACCGGAACCAGACCCCGCGACCCCGCCGCTCCGAGTCCCGTGAGCGCCGAGCGCCCACGCCGCAAGGACGCCGCACGCCAACGCCGCATGCTGTATCAACCGAAGTCTTCCAGTCGTCGTCACAGCTGGACCTGTCATCTCCTCAAAATGCCATCGGCGATGAGCCCCAGAGCCAGAGTCAGAACCAGCACCGAGCACCTACCCCGGTTCAATTCGAGCCTCCCCGCCAACACCATCAACGCCATGACAGCCAAGCAGAAGCCGGCCCCTCATCAGCAATGAGAGGCCAAGATGTGCCCGTTCAACAACCTCGTCCTACCGCAGACGTCCCCATCCGGGCAGAGACGGCTTTCTCCGAGGCCAACACGCTCGTCCGCAGCTCCAGCGCCCGGTCCAGAAGCTCAATAGCCAAGCTGCCTCTCTTCGACGAAGCATCCCCCTCCACGCAGCAGCCCCTGCGGTCCATCTTCCCGACGTACAACCCGGACGTGCCCCTGGGCCAGCAGCACTACGTCCCGACGCAGATGAGCCCCACGCGCATCCCCCGCGCCGTCATCAGCAGACAGACGTACCACGAGAACCAGCCGGCCCAGAGCCCGCCCTTCCGGAGCCCCGTCCGCAGCCCCATGAGCGCCGGCTCCAATAAGTGGCCGCGGAGGGCCCCCCATGAACCTCCCATCATCCCCACGACGTGCACCACCGAGCAACTCAAGAGCCTGTGGAAGGTGGCCAACGGCTGGAAGGCCTCGCCGTCCGAGGGCCGCGTCTACTGCATGAAGATGACCCAGGAGAAGGACGCCCCTGTATATACCCTCTCCTCCACAACCCAGCCGTTTTACAACCTCCGCCTGGACCCCACGTCGGCGTCGGCGTACGTTACCCTCACCAGGCACGACCCCAGCAAGACGTACAAGGCCCCCAAGACAGCAGACGCCCCCAGCTCGTCGGCAAGCAGCATCATCAGCGGCGTCGTCGGCCAGGGCAGCGGCCGCTCCAGCAGCCGGAGCAGCAAGATCACCGACAGCAAGCACTGGCACGAAGCCCTCACCACAACCCTCGAGGAGGAGTCCCGCAAGCACCCACCCAACGACGGGCTCGTGGCCCTCCTCATGCCCACGCCCGCCACCAAGGCGGCCGTCGAAAAGTCCACCGACCCCAACGTCGTCATGATGGCGGAGCGGGAGTGCGCGCGCCTCGTCTGGGACGAGGACAGCTCCAACCACTTCCTGGTGCACCCGGCGCTGGCCACGCCCTTCTGCGTCACCATCGAGCGCTCCCCTGCGTGGTCCCGGGTCGAGTACACGCTGGAGCACCACGAGTCGCCGCAGCACCTGGCCAAGCTGACGCGTGACGGCACCGGCAGCGGGTGGCTGGAGCTGGACACGGGCATCGCGTCCAAGATCGAGTCATTCTTCCTGGTCGACGTGGCCGTCACCGCGCTGCTGCTCGTGGCCGCCGCCGACGAGAAGAACATGCCCGCCGCCGTCGAGACGTTTGCGCCGCCGCCGCCCCTCATCCTGTCGGCCAAGCAGGAGAAGCGGCTGAGCAAGATGAGCAAGCGCGAGGAGAAGAAGCGCCGCAAGATGGAGTCGTTTGAGATTGACGTCGAGAGCCAGAACGACAGCCTGGACAAGCTCAAGAGCAAAGCCAAGGATGTCGAAAACAAGCTGCCGTGGCCGGTGCGGATAATAGTCAAGATCGCCAAGGGGATTTTCGCATGCATCATCTGGGCGCTCACCATTGCTTTCAAGTGTGTCAGTGGCGTCTTCAAGCTGCTGTATAAGTGCGTGGGCTCCAAGTATTAATCGGAAAGCGATTGAGGTACCGCAAGACCGGTCCTCGTGGACATAATCAGCAAGAGTTATCAGTCCCCTTCACATATTTCGGGACCGCAGGCCAGGGAGCCAGCAAGTCCTTCGTTTGAATGTATCATGTAGAATCATAAAACCCGCGGCGTTAGGGGTATCGATTAGCCTTTTTTTGAAGAGCGAGCACAGCGACGAGACACGAGAATAAAAAAAACAAAAAAAGACATTAAAAAACATCATGATATCCCCATTCTACCGCTTTCGTGTCCGCACCATAATCTTCTTGCCTTTGCGGGTTTGGCCGCCCGAGGTTGCCGTCTTGGCCATCTTTGCGCGCTGGACCTCGAGGGCCGACTCGACGTCGCTCAAGGCCTTGAGCTTTTTTTGCGCAAGCTCGAGTTGGCGACGTAGCCGCCGGAGGGCCTTGGCGCGCTCGAGTTCTGCGTCGTCCCCCTCCTTGTTCTCGGATTTCTCGTCTGCGTCTTCGTCCTGCTCCATCTGGTCCTGTATTACCTCCTCCCTCTCATCTTCGTCGTCCATAAACACAATCTTCCTCGGTGCCTTTGGTTTTGAGGGCATTGAAAAGTCGAACTCGTCGTCGGAGTCATCCTCTTGTTGGTCCTCCTCGTCGAGCTTGTCGAACCCCCGGGTCAAGACAATCTGTTCCTCCAGCCTGGCGACTTCCTTCGCGACAACCTGCTTCATGGTTCGAGCATAGCCGATATCTTGCGTCTTGAGCAGCCGCACGGTGTCGATATCCATTGCCTTGTTCCCACGGTCGCCCTCGACGGTTCCAGTCCATCTTCGGCCATCCATGATACGGGACCCGGGTCCCTTACGGGACAGCATGCCAAAGTAGAACTCATCCTCATTGCGCTCGGAGGCCTTCTCGCGGAGAGCCTTTAGCTGTGCCTTTTTCTTGTTGAAGTCCTTGGCTCGGAGGGTGTAATCCTGTGAAGCAGAGTCAGTTGCTGGCGTCGGGAGAATGGCGGGGTGGGCATGCAGACCTTGTGCTTTTCGAGGAGGCCAAGGCGGCGGCGCTCCAGCGGCTGCGCTCGCTCTCGGTGAGGGCGGCGCTGGACGGCATTTCGCATAGACGACATCGTGGGGGTCGTGTTCGTAGAGGCGGAGGGCGACTGGTCGGTTGCTACCTGACGGATTGAACTATGCGAGCACTTCTCCAAACTCAACTGGTCGGCAGAATTTTGAAATTTTTGGCGGTGAGGCGGTAGGTGTGGCGTAGCTCTGGTCGGTCACCAGCCACACCGAAGTGGGTCCTGATGCAAGGGACACAAGGCGATACGAGCTCCAAGACTTGGTCCTGGGCTGAGGCAAAGGATCGCCAGATGTGCAAACCACGGACCATGTGAAATACTGGATAGTTTCAAATAGGAGTTTCATACAATAGCTTCGTGCAGAATAGCCAATGGGGAAATGTGGACCAAAATGCACCAAAAAAGAAGGTAACGAACGACAGAAGCTTGTTCTTCTCATGCATATCGTGTTACATCTTTCTTGCCCTTAAGGCTGATGTTGTGAACTGAAATGTCCCGAAAATGAGCACTGCACACTACGAATGTACCGAGAAGCCCAAGCATTCACTAGTCATTTAGTGTGACGGCCACTTTTGTCAATCAAGGCGATTTGGCCCCGCCCGCCAGGGGCCCTGTCTTCCCCCTACCACGTATTGTCCACGGATACGCGTTAGTTAGCATCAACCTTGAACTCACGACAAAACACGACAACAGGCCTAAAAATAACCGCTCCACCGTAGCATACGTACCACGGGCCGCAATGGACTCGCTCAGCCTCAAGTTGAGCTTCCGAACCAGCTCAACTTTTCCTCTGTGGCCACGAACGCGTGCGGCTCGTGCCCCTTTTCCCGCTGCCAGTCTCGATCACCGTGATTAAGAGTCCGCCAAGTGTCAGCACTGCATCGAGTGAGACGAAAGCCTAAGAGCGACCCTGCTAGGGGCCTCTGAACTACCAGGCGAGACAAACCCAACTGTCTCACTCACCCCGCGCGGAACGCGTGTCCGGAGTGGGTAATCCGCACACTGCATCCACAGTCCACCATCAGCGATCAAGGGAGGTCATCTCGGCCCCTTCCCTGAACCAGGCCCAGATCCCTGGCAATGGATCGGTACCTTGGTCCGCGTAGCACTATGTAGCACTATGTAGCACTGTGTAGCACTATGTAGCACTGTGTAGCACTATGTGGGTAGCAACGGGGACCTGGCGTCATGGATCTGTTGGTCGCGCTGGCTTGAACCTGTCCTCAAAACCAAACCGGGCCCTCGGTCCGTCTGGAGCTCGAAATCCACCCTTCATACTCTTGTCACTCCTTTCTGTGCTTCCTTTCCTTGTATTCGACCATCTTTTTATAATTGTGCGTGTCATTCGGAACCATGGCCGTCGCCCTGCCATTCAATGCCACGAGGGTCGCCGTCGTCCTTCTCATGGTCATCATCTTACTAGTTGGCTACTTCAGCAACGTATCAAGGCCACTCTTCACCCACGAGGCCACCCCGATCGAATTCGTTGCTAGTTCCTACAGCTGGGCAAATCACACATTGAAGCATGGCATACCCAAGGAGGAAATGACCCAACTGCCTGGTGGCGACCCCGTCGAGCTCCCGGCCATCCAGCACCTGTTCTTTACGCCTCCCGAAAACGAAGACGACATCAAGTCCCTCGAGGACAAGCGCGGCGGCGATATCAGGCGCGCCTTCCGTCAGTCGTGGACTTCGTACGAGGAACATGCCTGGGGTCGCGACGAACTGAGGCCCCTCAGCATGCAGGGTCACGATTCTCTGGGCGGCTGGGCGGCGTCCATGATCGATGCGCTCGACACGCTGTGGCTCATGGACATGAAGCCAGAGTTCGAGCGGGCCACCAGATACGTCGCCCATCTCGACTGGGACAACTCCACGAGCGACAGCTGCAACCTCTTCGAGACCAACATCCGATATCTGGGCGGCCTCCTCTCCGCCTACGAGCTAAGTGGCGAGGGCGTCCTTCTCTCCAAGGCCATCGAGATCGGCGATCTGCTGTACGCCGCCTTCGACAACTACGAGCACATGCCTCCGCACACCATCAGCTTCCAGGACCTCAAGCTCGGCAGGGGGCACCCGGCAGAGACGCAGAGCAGCGCCGGGCTGGGCAGCATGAGCCTCGAGTTCACCCGCCTCACGCAATTGACCGGCAACGCCAAATACTACGACGCCATCGCCCGCATCTCCAAGGCCTTCGACCGGACCCAGAACGCGACCCTCATCCCCGGCATGTGGCCCGTGCAGATCGACGTGCTGCACGACTTCCAGGTCAAGGACGACTCTTTCAGCCTCGGGGCGGACGGCGACTCGCTGTACGAGTATCTCGTCAAGGAGTTTGTGCTTCTCCGCGGCCGAGAGCCCATGTACGAAAAGATGTACCTCGACGCCACGGATGCCATCCTCAAGAACTTGGCCTTCCGACCAATGCTGCCAAACAAGGATGACCTACTCATGCTAGGCAAGGTCGACGTCGTCGGCGGGGACATTGTCAACCTGCGCCCTCTCCTCGAGCACCTGTCCTGCTTCGCGGGAGGCATGTTCGCCCTCGGAGGCAAGGTCTTTGGGCACGACGAGCACGTAGTCATTGGCGACAAGCTGGCTCGCGGGTGTGCCTACGCCTACGCCGCCTTCCCCAACGGCATCATGCCCGAGATTTCGACCCTTTCTGCCTGTCCGACACTGGACCCCTGCGAATTCCGCTCCACGTCCATCAGAGCCACCCCCGACGGCTTCAAGTCGAAGGACAAGCGCTACATCCTCCGGCCGGAAGCCATCGAGAGCATCTTCATCCTCTACCGCATCACGGGCAACGAGGAATACCGGGAGATTGCGTGGACGATGTGGACGGCCATCAAGAAGGCCACCAAGACCGGGCACGGCACGTTCGCCGAGGTCAAGGACGTCACCAGAGACGAGCTGACGCACACCGATTCCATGGAGAGCTTCTGGATGGCCGAGACGCTCAAGTACTTTTACCTCATCTTCTCCGACGAAAACGTCCTTCACTTGGATGAGTGGGTGTTCAACACGGAGGGACATGCCTTCAGATGGTCAAAATAGACACTGACCCAGGATGGGCCACGGCAGATTGAAAGTTTACGTGCAAAGTGTACTGGTACCCGCGAAAAGGCGGAAAGGCGTTTTTGGTGGCTTCGGATAGGGCAATGGAACGGCTGATATTGTGATTTCATGCGGGTCGGTAGTGGTAGAAGCCTCCCGTCAGGCTTATCTATGTGCAAATAAACATAATTGATACCCTCTCATGCACCGGCCGCTGCGAATCAGCATCACGCCGCTTCTGCTACGGCACCCTCCTTAGATTCCTTGGCAGTCGGGTCCTCACCGCTCACGGGATGGCGTCCACCGGCCTCAGCTCGGCACCCTCCCAGGACCATCCGCCAACGGCAGCGAGCACGTCGTCCTGGTCATTCTGCAGGTGTGCTGCCTCGCGGGGCTTGTCTGGGGCGCCTGCAGTGGGATCAGCATCGGGGCGGTATTAGGTGTTCCACGAGGATATACGCACCGGCCGGCATGCTTTGTCCGCCTTTTGATGACATGTTGTGAAAGGAGCGTTGGGTATTTATTAAGGCGAATTCCCCGGAAATAGAAATCGCAATGTTCAATTGAGACTAATGACTGCCTATCGCTGGTACCATTCAGCGTCGCGTCACAATCATATATACCAGCCGATGGTTCCGAGTATTTGCTCCCTTCTGCTCCTCGCTTACTCAATTGAGGCTCTTCTACTCAAGAGCCTCACGAGCCTCAAGACAGCGGCCTGAGTATGAAGCTCGCTTGATAGAGCAATGCTCCGCTCTGGCTTGGAGCAGCACAAGGTTGCTCGCGACGCAACTCGCGGGGCAAGCGAAGCAAGCCATGCTGTGTACAAGGTCATGTCCCCCAGATTGAGCAGGAAGAAAAAGAAAGTCCAACACGGTGTTATCGGTTGGTGGGTCAGCGCTACTGCATAACGAGCGATCAATGGCGATGCTGGCGTCCGTGGCCTGACCAACACCGGTGTTGGTGAGCCACGCAGCGGGGAGGGTAGCAAATCAGAAGCCTCATCACACTCTTCACAAAGTGATATATAATTTTCTCCGCTCATTCCTCCCGTTGGAGTACTTTGCTCATTGTCTCGAGCTCAAAGCGGCGCCTGAGCTCAACACGCCACTCGCAAATGAGTTGACCGCCCCATGCGAGCCACAATCCTCGGTACCGCTCTTCAGTCGGAGAGGGTACCGGTAGTACTCCAGCAGAGCCGCATTGCTCTTTTTGGAGGAGCAGGTTACTCATTTTCTTTGGAGTAACCTGCTCCCTGCACCTACGTCGTATCGCGTTGCATTAGTCTGGGGGAAAGAAGAATATAGGCCAACCACCATCAAGTGGCGTCGCCGCAGGACAACTTGGTGATCCAAACAGGATTGCGCACAGAAGTCGGGAAAAGAGGGGAAGCCTGTCTCGTCAAATGATTAAGTAGCACTTAGATTGAAGGGGGGGGCGCGAACCATTCTTTTTTGCCTTTATTCTCCTCATTGCCTCGTCTCGTCTCCTCTATCACATCAAAGTGCATGAGCGCAAAAGTGCAACATGGCGACCAAGACCCCAAATCTCGACTCCTACACGGAGCTTTGCTCCTTTCGTAGAGGTGCCTCGCGCGCCAATGAGGCTGGTGTGAGGGCCAATGATCATCTTAAAAGAGCCCTCTCCGAAATCGATGGGCTCTTGGCCGGTCTCAGCTACCTCGACGAGACGGATCCATTGACCCCAAGACCAGGGAAAGGCCCGGCCGACGCCATCGAACTCGAGCTCGATGGTTTCTTAAACCAGGAATCCCCTTCGGAGCCCGCAGCCCCCTACCAAAACCAGGACAATAACACTACAAATCCGGGGGCAAAAACGCGGAGTACTGACTGGTCCTGCGTCCGAAACGTTCGAGACGGCATGAATCGTCAATGGCAACAATTCAACGACCTAGCAAACGAGCTTAACAACGACGCCATCAACAAAATTCGTGGAGATTACGGCAACGCCAAAGGCCTGCGCGAAACCGGCGTTTTTGCTTTCCGCAACACCTTGACAGGCCCAGCGCCGAATGACTTGAGAAAAGTCTTTGCCTTTACCAGCCTGTCCTATGTTGTGACGTGCCTCCTTCGCGAACTGGGTAGTTTGCCGAAAGAAGAAAAGGTGCTGTCGGGCATCCAGGTCTGGATGAATGCTATTCAGGACAGCAAGGAACGGCGAGCTTTCACCATCCTCGCCAGCCGTCTCTGGCCAGAGGCCAAAAACTACATCCACTTCTTTGACCTTGAGACGCCTGAGGGGAGACAGACTGGAGCGACACTTCGCAGAGACCAATGGGACGGTCCCATTGAGGATGCTCTTTTGTGTCAGCACATACCGCCCATTGACAACGACATTCGCTCGATAATGCCCTGGGCAGATCTCTACCAGCCGGCTGTCATTCCCGTGTCTAATCTCGAACCTCTGCAGCAGGGACACACCGATAGCCCTGACCGAATCCCTACACAGGCGTTTTTGGATCACGTCTATCACCTCACTGATCTGACATTTGATTCAATGGGGTGTTGTCAGTATTTGAACAAAATCCCTGGCATAGACGATGGCTCCTCGGCTTTGCCAGTGACTGATCAAGGCGGACTTCCAGGCCTGCCCCCGGAGACAGGTCAAACTTTTGATCCGGTCCCTATGAACCAAGCGGAGGAAAATGGTGCGACTGAAGACCGTGGGGTTTCTGTGGAATGTCTCAAGAAAACACAGCTGTTCACCGTCTTTTCCATATTATTCAAAGTCCTTAAGCAGCTATGCTTTGTCCTCTCGGGCCAGGGAATGACGGCGAAGGACCTTTCCTCGTTTCTTGCCTTCTTCCAGGAGCAGCAGAGTACCAAGGACCACATTGACGAAGAATTCATGCGGCCCTTGCGGGACGAGGGCGGTTCCAAGGACGCACCCTCTCAGGCGATAGTGTCGGTCGCGAGCAAGTTCGTGAACCTGGGATACTTGCAGACCGTTGAGGAGGTGACGGCCTATATGACTATAATTGGACGGGTGAGCAGATATAAATTCGCTGGAGGGGAGGATCTGTTGTTCCTCAGCTAACGATGATGAAATTGCAGGAAATTTTCGACGTCGACGCGGCAGCATATCAGCGGTTCATGGAATGGATCCTCAAACCCTCATGGAGCACAAGAAGCCCCAGCTCACCCGCCAGCTCGGTGCATAAGCCAAGGCGATCCAGTGGGGGAGTTGTCAAGAGGAAGGCCGCGGTCCAGTCTGCGCTCACAGGGTAGGCTCATTCCGCTGGCTCGTTGATCAATTCGTTTGGTGGCAAGTTGCTGACGCAAAGCCAGAAAACGCTTCCCTTGTGGGAACTGTGGAAAGTGTTTCGACAGAAAGTATAACATGCAACGACATGAAAAGATCCATTATACCAAGAGACAAGAGGTTATGCCGGTGGCTCCGGTGATGGTTGCGGTGTCATGATGTGGTTGGGTGTTGGTGGGGTTGATTGCTCTTTTGTTAGACGGATAGGTCATGGTGCGGGCAGTAGATACATGTTTGTTGCTTGGGCAATGCACCGATATACCTGGAGTCAGCTGTTTGTCCCAGGGGTGTGTTTTGTATTACAGTTGGCAAAATTAATATCTCTCTTTGCTGGTCTGGGGTAATAAGCGACCATGATATCGTTTCCGGTCCCGGTCCCGGTTTCGCATCCGAGAGTGTTGCTGCCAGCACTCCGCCACAAAAGGGAACCACCAGGCTGTCCAAACTACGATGCTTGAATTAGAGGACGCGTGGGATGTTTCTGAGCGACGGGCAAACCTCCCATCGAGTCCGAGACCGAGATGTCGTGTCCGTGGACAGCCAAAGCTGAAACCAATGCAAGTTCTAGGCCGTAGCACGAACGGGAGGCACGGCCACGTCACGCACGCCCGCACGCTGCTCGGAGAAAATGCACTCGTCAATCAATCACGATGATGATGGCTGCCAAGAGCATTCGTCCGATGCCACACCGATGGAGAGTCCACGCGGGCAGATGTCGGTAGTTGCGGATTAATGACAGTGGTGCTCCGGAGAGGCCTCCCGGACGGGCTGAGACTGACCAATGTAAGCGGTCATGATGACTGCGCCGCCACACGCAAACACGTTTTGATTCTGTGGCCATGACGTTTCGATGTGGCTGGTGGGGGGATAACGCGTAGTCCGGTGTGGCAGCTGAGTGAAGCAGGCTGAGGACGAACATGCTTAGTATGCTGAGAAGCATGAATCCCAAAAATAGCAAGGGGCAAAGGCGTCCCGACCAGGCTTAGTCTGGGGCAGATTTCCCCGGTCCCCAGAATTATTGACACATTGAATGGCAGCTGCCTTGGAACAGCGCGATGCCCGAATCAGGGCAAACGGCGCGCGTTGGTGGTGCTTTCGCATTGTGCCGAGCCACAGCCACATCCCCTCCGTCATGGAATGTCTTGGCCTTGACTCCCGATGAGGATCAGCCGCTAGTCGGGGTCGAGTGTTACAGAGCCTGCTGCAATTGAGATGAGCGAGCCTGCGTGCGTGAGTGAATAACTGCAAGTGGCCGGGAGGATCAATAGCGTACGGATCGGTGGTGCAACCTGAAGGGGAAAAGGGGGCCACGGCCAGAACCAACACGACGAGACCGCACACAGCTGCGCAGGGAGAACCGCCTGGAAAGCGAAACCGTTGATAGGGCACGCACAGCGCAAACCGGGCACCTGGACGCATGGCGCAGTTGCTCTCACGCCGCAAAGGCGCAGGCCCGGACCTGGGCTGCTAAGCCGATCCCAAGATGGGCCAAGGGTGGCGAGCCGGCCAAAGAGCCGAATATGCAGGATGGGAACATGCAGGGCCCAGCCAACGCTAATTGACGGGGCCTGGTTTTGCATGCGGCGCTCTCTACCTTTGCGGTACATTCCCCCGTACGACGCTCGCCCTGCAGGGCCGTGTATCGCGCGGTATGATGACGAAGGGATGGGCGGACTGGGCTTGGCTAGTGCTCCCTAGAGGTGACGCCAACGCGGGCTCAGCAGGGGTCTTCTCTCCCTCCGCCTCAGTGCGTGATCACTCGGCCTCTCCAGAAGCCAAATCAAAATGACGGGATGCAAAGTAGGGGAAATGAAACACGCCTAGGCCCGAGAAACAGATATATGAGTTGTGCCCCCTTCAATCATTCGAGTTGAATCTACCATCCATCCAACAGCTAATCAATCCCCCATAAAGACATCTCACTTCCCTCCGTCTCTCATACTCGCCACTACCGCCCTCCATTTACATCATCACCAATACTACACCACAACTCAACCAAAACACACCACCACAACCACTTTCAACATGCTCTTCACCAAGGTCTCCATCCTCGCCGTCGCTGGCCTCGTCGCTGCCAACAACGCCAACATTAACGAGCGGTATGTCTTCTCCTCCACCTCTTCTTCCTCCAACTCCCTGCTAACTTCCATCTCAGCGATGACCACCCCGTCAACATCCGCGAGGCCCAGCCCATGATCACTGCCGTCCCCATGGCCCGCAGCGAGCGCGACCTCGGCGACGTCGTCGACGACGTGTCGACCTTCATCGACGGCGCCAAGTCCAAGGCCGAGAGCGCCTTCAACGACGCCTCCACCGCCATCGAGGGCGCAAAGTCCAAGGCCGGCAGCTGGATCTCCGACGCCGCCTCGCACGTCTCCACCGCCATCGACGGCGCCGAGACCTGGGTCTCCACCAAGGCCGGAGCTGCTGAGACCTGGGTCTCCACCAAGGCCGGCGCCGCCTCCTCCGCTGTCCAGAGTGCTGCCGACGCCGCCTCCAGCGCTGCCGCCAGCGCCTCCAGCGCCGCCAACAACAACAACGCTGCCCCCAGCGCGCGCGACTCCAAGGCCGGCGTCGTGGCCGCTGTCCTGGCCCTCGGTGCCACTGCCTTTGGCTTCATGCTTGTCTAAGCACCTTCTCCACGACACTTCTTACTTCACGTAGTGCTACCGGCGAAGTAGCACCTCGTCTTGTCTTTTTACTTGACCACACATTTCACGGAGTTTTTGGGGCCTCAAGGCTGGTCGGTCGTTAACGCATCCGCAAGTGAAAACTGCGAGGAGACACACGGACACAGGGAAAGTATGAATCATGTTTTATATCCACTAGATACACAGGCAGGCGGACCTGGGTTATGATACGTTCATCAGATACCAAACAAACTTTTTACTTCAAAGCATTCCATCTCTTCCTTGGTACACATATTCGCGCCACTTTTCCCATCTTGTAACAAGTTATCGAGGTCGACTCAGGGTTGGTCTCGTTCAACACTTGTTACACATTGAGGCAACATTATCGATAACAGTCAGCCACTGCTGGCAGTCAGGTACTAACCCAATATCAAACTGTCTAACTACTAAATCTGGCAAGGTTTCCTACTACTTCCAATGTGCCGTTATCCTTCCCCAGTAGGCCCCTTCTAGAGTGCTTCTGAATTCCTCTCAATAACCTTATGCCCCTTTCCAAAAACCTTGTCCTGAGCCCTATGATATTTAACGGTCCTCTCGCCAGGTTGACAGGTCAGATCAATCTGCAGCTCACCAAAAACCCCGCTCAAGAGCAAAACCACTACCAAATCACCATGCCAATGCCACGACTCTCGTTCAGCACCACCCGCACTATTCTGCGGCCTGAAACCCGCCACAACAACCAACCCATTCCCGATCAGAGCTGCATCAAAAACTTCCAGCGCGATCTCAGGATACGGAGTGCAGAGCACAATACTTGGGATTCATATGTACGGACGGCAACGCTGATCTGTGCGAGCAACAATACTCTTTGTTGAATTGAGGATACACATATGGCTTCTGGCTCTTCAATGTCCCGAGTCATATTTGTGAACATTGAAATGATGGACTATCTACTTTTCTCTATATTTTGGTACATTGTCGTCGTCTAGTACAAATAATGTTACATTATTTACAGAGTTTCCCGTACGTCGTCTCTCGTCGGATCGTGTGGCGACATCTGTACAACCCAACGGGTCAATTACATGATGAGTCGTGATTGTTACAGCCCAGCACCACGAATGTCCGCCAATGGACCAATATCTGTGGTACTTCAGTGATTGCGAGGCAACCTCACTGAGCCGTTCGAGGCAGGAGTTGCAGTCCATAAGGCTCCAGTTGCTCGTTGGTCAGCTTGCTGGGAGACTTGACAAACGGATCCTCGCCCTTCATCGTCTTGGGGAACGCCATGACATCTCGCACCGTAGGTGTGTCCGTCATGAGCGCCACCAACCGGTCAAAGCCCAGGGCGAAGCCGGCATGCGGAGGGCAGCCGGATCGCAGCGCCTCGAACAGGTGCGCAAAGTCGCCGATGCGCTTGTCCGCCATCTTGAGGATGTCGCGCATGATGAAGTCTTGCAGGTCGGCAATGTGGATACGCTCGCTGCCGCCGCCGACCTCGACGCCGTTCAGGACGAGGTCGTACGCCGCGCTCTTGGCCTGCAGGGGGTCGGTGAAGAGCAGCTCCAGGTCGGCCTTGGAGAAGGGGGCTGTGAAGGGGTGATGAGACGCGGCGATTCCAGCGGCGCCCTCCTGGCCGGGCTCTCCCTCCTCGGTCGGCTTGAACATGGGAAACTCGGTCACCCAGACAAACTGGAGCGACCCAGGCTCTCCCATCTTGGGTTTGGCCATGTACCCAGCCTCGACGAGCGCCTTCCACAGGGCGATGCGAATATCGCCAATCTTGGTCGATCCCGAGCAGTACTGACCAACAGGCTTCTCTCGGGCCTGGAAGACGACGAGGTCTCCATCCTTGATCTCCTTTCCTTCAGAGACCAAATCCAACATATTCTGGTATTCGAACCCGACAGATGAAAAGCCACTCATGGGCTTACTCGTGTCGCAAATAAGAACCTGGGGCTTTCCGTCTGGGTTTTCACCCAATGCGGTTGGTAAGTCGTCCATAAACTTCATGACAAACTTTCGCGCCTCTGCGGGGGACCAGCCGTCAAGCTGGAACGTAAACGCCTCGACCAGAGGGTCGTCCATGTGAGTGATCATGCTCACAAACTGCTGGTAGGGGCCAAGGTCTGGGATGGCATGAATCTAGTCACTGTCAGCGATTGGGATCCGATGGAAGTCAACGGAACTTACCTTGTTCGGGATGCGCAGGTCTGGCTTGTCGCTTCCATAGTCTCGGATGCAATCCTGGAATTTAAGTGTCGTGAATTGGTGCGCATCAAGCTCGTCAGGCGCTCGAGGGCTATCGGGGATTTCAGAAACGACTGGAATTCGCTCTCCCCGGATGTCCTTATAGCTATGCGCCGGCCTCAACGCCTCAATCGCGTCCAAAATGATGTCGTTCACGTCCTGCCTGACCCTAGGCGCACCGGCAAACGCCCACTCCATATCGAGCTGCGTAAACTCGGGCTGTCGGTCCGCACGCGAGTTCTCGTCGCGGAAGCAACGGGCCCACTGCATGTACCGCGAGACTCCTCCCGCCATCAGGACCTGCTTGTACTGCTGGGGGCTCTGGACCAGCGCATAAGCCATGCCGCGCTGGCGCATCGGGACTAGGAACTCCCGCGCGCCCTCGGGGTCGACTTGAAGAGCGCCGGCGTTTCGATGTCGGTGAAGCCCTTCTTCAGCAGGCTCTGCGTCAGCTCGCCCTTCAGCCATGAGCGGAACTTGAGGCGGGCCTGCAGCTCGGGGTGGAAGCGGATCTGGTAGTGGCGCTTCGTCGGTGGGAACTGCACTTCGGGGGTGACGATGAGGTTCTGCGGGACGGTGTTGAGGGCTCGAATGTCCTTGAGGTAGACGGTTGATTTGGAGGAGGCCTCGTTGAGGGCTTCGCGGTTGGCGTCGGCGGGTTCTTTTTGGACATCGACAAGCACGGGGCTGTTGGCGGGAATCTGGCGGAAGATGGAGTGGGCAGCGGCGTCATTGCCAGCGTCGGAGCAGATCTGGATCACATCCCCTGAGGTAGTGGTGAGGTCGGCAAAGGAAAGGCTCTTGGAGACGTTCCTCCTCTTCCCCAGGAAGCCGACTCGCCTGCCATCTTTTCCGTCTTCAACAGGTATATCCGCGTTGTTATCTAGCCACATGTATGAGACGCCGTCAAAGAAGTAGAATCATGCACTCAAAGGACCATACATACACTTATCCCAGGCACCAAGGAGCTGTTCCTGCTTAGAGGCACGAGCAACGGAGCTCTGGGCAAAGCTCCGCGACAGGCATTGCCGGGCCCTCAGCGATGCCAGGGAGCCCGTACAGGCGCTACGACGCAGCGCAAGGCTACAGCCACCTAAGGGAAGCACCATGACCAAAGAGCAAGACTCAAAGGGTCGACAATGGGAGTAATTGAGTCATGACGGAGGTGAGCTCTTGGTGGGCCGACGCCGAAGAAGGTGGGCTGCCGCCGGGGTGAGGTTCAGCCGAAGAATTGCCCGCGGCAACCCCACTACGCGCCAGGCTTTAAATTCGAGAACTGCGGCTCGCGTTTTTCTCTTTTCTCTTTTTCTCTTCATGACCCTTCACAATTCAAATAAACGTGAGTACAGCTTCCACCCCGTGCAAACGGCGCCCTCCTCCGACATTCTTGCTAACTCTGCCTCCAGATGATGAGAACCGCGTGCCTAATATGATGCGGTGCCACCTCTCCAGACCTCGAAACCCTCTCCTTCGGGAGCTCAAGCGGTTCCGGGGCGAGGGGGATTGGCACCATGAAATGGGCGTTCGACACACCGACCTTGTTATAAGCATCGGACGCGTTGGAAAAAAGCTCTGACTTATTATGACTGTGAAGAGGATTCGATATTTTGTTGTCCAGGGGTCTGGTCCGTGAACAAACATGGACTTTGGTCCATTGCCTTGGGAGATCTGACATTCGAGATGGGACGAACGGCCAGGTAAGTATTTTGATATTTCAGCGTTGCATGTTTCCAATTAATTACCTGTCACAATTTCGGAACAATTCAATCGAATCTTATGTTTCTGCAACCTAATGTCCCATCAATCCCATCGTGCCGTGTCGCTTGTCCTGTTTCGCATCCTCGTCGCGCCTAAACCGTCCCTGTCAAATGAAGGGATTGGGATTTGCGAGCCCAGCAAACGTGCCCAGCCCAAATGTCGTGACACGTGAACTCTACGCAAATAAAAACTTGGCAGTGTCAGTGTCCCTGGTTGCCTCCTTGAAGCCCAATGAAAACGTCACCAGTGCATCCCCGGTCGGCTTATCTGTAGATGGCATCTATTGCACCCAATGCAGCCCAAGTTGATGCTCACATTCATCCGGACTGGGCTCCGTGGCCGAGGATGCCCGGTGGAGCGCCCTTCGTCAGCGACTCTTCACACTACGCCGCCCACACGGGGTGGTTGAGGTGCTACTGTAGGGAGTACTCAGCGCTAGACGTGCTAGGCTCACAGCTGTCTCCAGGTCCAGTTAGTGACGACATCCACGCCCCCTAGCGGATGAACCCTGGAATTACAGTGGCAGGTCGCCCGCCCGGACCGACGTGCCTGTTAGCCCGGTACGCGTGCGACCACCGTCCCAGCCACCAAGATTCCCCGAGAGACAAGTCTCTCCCCAAGTATCCCCCAATCCCAACGCCCTCCGAACTCTCCAGCGCGTCCCCCACTAAAGCCCACTAAAAGCCCACTGCCCGACCAGCCTCCAGCACGTCGCCCCAGCCCGTACCACACACCCCTTGTCGTCTGTCTTGTCCTGCCACGCTCGCATCTCCCACACGCCCCCCCCCCCCAAATCGTCCACGTCCCCCCCCCCGGCGTGGATGCGGATCTCTCTCTCGCTCTGCGTGTGTGCGAGTTGTGCGCTGGCGACCTGAACGACGACGACGACGCCATCGACAATCGACGAGCTCCCCAGCTTGCTCCCGCCCCCGCAACATCTCCTCCTCCTCCGTCTCCCTCTCCCGGACCGCCGGTTCCCTCTCCGCATCGTCACTGCCGGCCCCGTCCATCCCGCGGCCTCCGTGCTCTCGCTCGCTCGCTGCTTTCTGCTTTCGTCCCCCGTCCGGCGCCGCCGCCCAGCTTGCCTCCAGCTGGCACCATGTCGAGCTCCTTCGAAAAGTCCGTCAAGGGCGCGACCAAGATCAAGGTGCGTGCGCCCGCCTGTGCCGTCATCATGGCTCTGCATCTGCCTCACGCCGCGAGCTTCCCCCAGCTAACACTCGAGTTCTCGCTCCCGTTGCGCAGAATGCTCCGCCCAAGACGAAATACATCGAACACATCCTCGTCGCCACTCACTCCGGCGAGGCAGGCATCGGCGAGGTCTTCCGCGCCCTGCAGAACCGTCTGCGCGACTCAACATGGACCGTCGTCTTCAAGAGCCTCATCACCGTCCACCTCATGATCCGCGAGGGCTCACCAGACGTCACGCTCGCCTTCCTCTCCACCCACCGCAACCTGCTCGCCATCAGCAACTTCACCGACGGTACGTTACGTCTCGCCCAGATAAACCCCTCCTCATCACCCCACGGGTCGAGCCGAGACGGCAGAGCTGCTGGACGTTGTAATTGACCCCCGTGCAGCCCAGATTCAGGGACGGAATATTCGGCATTATGCCCAATACCTCACCGAGCGAGCGCGAGCATACCGAGATACCAAGACCGACTGGGTCCGCGCCCCCGAGTCAAGACTCGAGAAGATGTCGGTTGAGAAGGGCCTATTGCGCGAGACAGAAGTAGTACAGCATCAACTGTCGGCCCTGCTCAAGTGTGATGTAAGTCGACACCCACGAGACACGAGATGAACATGGCCACGTCCAAGGAACGGACATGACAGGGCATCAGGGACTAATATGCCGACCAGGTTATGGAGAACGAGCCCGAGAACGAAATCACAATAACCGTCTTCCGATTACTGGTCCTAGACCTTCTAGCTCTGTTCCAAGTGCTGAACCAAGGGTTGATTGCCATCTTAGGTTTGTCTTCACCGGCCATCATGTCTCAGCCCGGTCCCTAGCTGACCCCTCCACTCCAGGCCACTTCTTCGAAATGTCCAAGGTCGACGCCGAGCGCGCAATGGCCGTCTACCGAACCTTTACCCGCCAAACCGACCAAGTCGTCCAGTATCTCGGCGTGGCGAGGCAGTATGAACACCACACGCGCGGGTCGAGGTCCCCAAGCTCAAGCACGCGCCCGTCAACCTGGGCAGGCAGCTCGAGGAGTATCTCGGCGACCCTGACTTCGAGGTCCACCGGAGGCAGTACCTGGCCGAGCAGGATGTCAAGAAGACGGGCGGCTCCAGCTCCGGCTCCAAAATGTTCACGTCAAGCAAGAAGAAGGACTCCGACTTCCCCGAGCCGGCCTCCAACAACCCCTTTCCCTCTGCTGGCCCAAGCAAAGCTCCTCAGCTGCCCGAGATGAAGCCCCAGGCCAACAAGGGACCCGACCCGGACCTCATCGACTTCTTCGACTCGATCGAGCAGAACCAGACGACGCTCCAGGTCAACCCTCAGCAGCCGCAGCAGCAGATGAACGCAGCCCCTTTCCAGCCTCAGCCCACCGGCATGACGTTCCAGTCCAACGGCTTCGCGCCGCAGCCCACAGGATTCGCGGCCACCAGCCCCTTCCAGCCGCAGCCCACCGTGTTCGTGCAACAACCACAGGCACAGCCCCAGCAATTGCTCCCTGACTTCACCGGCGCCGGCTTCGGAGGCTTCACGCAGCAGAGCTTCCAGCCGAGCTCCCTCGCGCCCATCCCGCAAGACTCGGTGGCGAGCTTCCCGACGGCCGGACTACAGCCTATGCAGAACGGCCAGCCCCAGGGCCTCATGCCCATGACCACGGGCAGCACCAACCCGTTCCGCCAGTCGATGCTCATGGCCCAGCAGACCGGCATGCCCGTCACGTCGATGCCCTCGTCCGCCTCAACGCCGGCCCTCAGCGCCAACCCCAACCGCCAATCCACGAACCCCTTCGCCCGCTCTCCGCAGCAGAACAACTCGATGCCCTTCCAGCAACTCCAACAGCAACCCCCGATGCCCCAGCTCCCTCAGCTACCTCAACAGCAACAAGCTCCTCCCGCCGCCGCTCCTCTCGTCCCCGCCCAGACCGGCACGAACCCCTTCGCCCGGCAAGCGACCCAACCGCCGCCCCCAATACCGGATCAACGGCCGCAGACCGCCGGAGCAGCCCTTGTCGCGCAGCCCACCGGCACCAACCCCTTCCGCCACGGCGCCTTTGTCAACCACAACACTGGCGCCGGCTGGCAGCACAACCAGGCGCCCATCGGCGGCGGCCTCGACCAGCTTGAGACCGTACCTGTATTCCCCCGACCCGCCCAGCAGACGCCCTGGCAGCAATAAGAATCGGCTCCCACTTCGCCTCACACGACCTCTCCTTCTCCCTCCATCCCCCCCACCCCCTTTCACCATCGTACCTCCTCTCCGGGCTTCCAATCCCCCTCCCCATACCACCCGCTCCCCTTGGAGCCCGTTCTTTCTGTTTTGTACCTCCTTTCCGCATTGTCAGCGAGGCGTTCCTGGGGATGAGATCGAAAACGGGATCGCAAAAAGGCCGGACAAAGGTCGACATTGCGTGGGACGGCACACTGGCAAGCATTTCGAAGACGGCATCGTCCGCATCCATTTTTACCTTACCTACGGCTCTACGAAAGCTAGCAGCAGTGCCCCGTTCCCCATCTGCACGTCTTTTTTTACCTCCCTCCGGTTTGCTTCCCGCTCTTTTCTGTCTCGTGGTGATTTTCTTGGTCTAGTCTAGCAACAATTCCAAAAAAAACCACGGTTTTATTAAATATCCCTTGTTTTTAGCGATTAACGCTTTTTAATCTGCTTCATCTTGTACCCGTGTCCGTGGTATCGTTTGCCCTGTTTTAATCCTTGTGTCTATACCGATTTCTTCGCGGTGCTCGTACATCCGAGACTCCCCCTCTTATTTCATCCTGAACGCCGCGGCTATGCCCAATGAAAAGATGTAGAAAATACAAAATCCTGAAGAAATCTTACGTCACTCTTCCAGAATGCGGATGCATTAGAACGGGTCGTCGAGATCCATCTTGCCACCGCCAGCCGCAGCCGTCGCTGTGGGAACCCCCTTTTCAGCCTGTTCGTCACAAATGAAGACACCCAGACCAGAAAAGGCCTCGAACAGGACGCGCGTGAGGTACTCGTCCGGGTTGTAGCCACCAGCGCGGAACTCGGTCTTGGTGCGTGCCGACTCGACCCACTCGTTGGTGTAGCCCACCAGCTTCTCCGGAGCCACGTCGATCCTGTCCGGGGCCACGACGAGGCCGCCATAGGGTCGTAAGGCTTGTCGTCCACCACAGCGACCTTCTTCTCGCGCAGACCGCGGATGGACAAGCCTCCAGCCGCAGGGGTGGCGGAGTCCATGAGGGTGTCGCGCTTCTGCTGGCCGCGCTTCTTGAGCATGATTTTGTCCATGGCCTCGGTGGCGCGGCCCATCTCGGCGTTCTGCAGCGAGTCCAGCATCTCCTCGCGGAAGCGCAGGGCGTTGACCTTCTCGTCGGCCTCGGCCTGGCGCTCCAGCTGGCGGCGCTGGCGGGCGGCGTCCTGCTCGGCGGCGATGCGGCGCTGGCGCGTCTCGTCCGACTCGCGCGCCAGGCGGCGGTTGCGCTCAATGTCGGCCTTGTGCTGGGCCTCCCACTCGGCCAGCTGCGACTCGGCCTTGCGGCGGGCGTCGTCAGGGCCGTTGACCAGGTCGTCCGTCAGACATTCGACCATGTACAGGTAGTCGTTGAAGGAATCCAGCGTCTCAAAGTCCTCCTCGACCTTGTTGAAGACGGCGGCGACGCGGCGGCGAATATCGACCTCACGCTCGACGGTGAGGTCGGCAAAGAAGGCGGATTTGAAGCCGCGCAGCCGCAGCGTCTTGTGGCAGCCGGCGTATGGGCACTGGTTCGGCCCGTCCTTGAAGATGCGCTCGACACACGTCTTGCACATGCGGTGGTAGCACTCCGGGTTGATGCGGAACTCCATGTCGCGGTTGAAGTAGCGCGTCGTCTTGCACACGGGGCACGTTTCGTCCTGGTCGAGCGGCGCAGGGGCGGAGGCGGCGGCGGCGATGCCCGACGAGTGCCGCACGGAGATGGCGCTGCCTCCGAGGCGAGACATGTTTGGTTCGTCGGGGGGAGGCGAGCGGGTGGGTTGGAGCTTTTGAGGGCGGGTTTGCGGTTGAGGGAGTTGCAGTGAGGAATGCGGTTGGTGTTGGTAATGCGGATATTCAATGGCGGTTTAGGCGCGGCTGAGGCAGCAGGGAGCTAGGCGCACTGCAAAGCTCCCCATTGGCCACAGCTTCCGGGCCATTGACCCGCTCTCCGGCTGCCCCTCCATCTCAATCTATCAGCCTTCTCTGTCCCTGCTTCCACCATCTTCTCTAGGCTTTCCTAAGCACCAACACAACACATACAACTTCACCATGGCCGACAAAGGTACGTTTGCGCTGCAATTTAATTGCGGCACAACAGATTAGTTCTCGGTGCAGCTAGCAGCGGAATCTATTTGCTAACATCTGCCGCTCCTGCTACAGAGACCACCCCCGCCGAGGACGCCGCCGCCCGCGCCCAGGAGGCCCAGGAGCAGGCTGCGCTGCCGTACAAGTGGACGCAGACCATTGCCGACCTCAGCGTCACCTTTACCGTCCCCGGAAACCTCAAGTCGAGGGATCTCGTTATCGCCATCAAGAAGCAGACCCTCTCTGCGGGTGTCAAGGGCCAGGATCCCGTCATCGCTGTACGGAAGCACCCTCCTCTTCCATCGACACCAGGGAGACACAGCTCTCTTGAGTCTAGTGTCTCCCTGTCTCTCCCTTTGACATGACCCACGGCGACTAACATGTGTCTTTTTAGGGTGACCTCCCCCACACCATCCTCGTTGACGACTCTACGTGGACCCTGACCACAAACGCCGACAACACCAAGACGGTCGAGATCCAACTCGACAAGGTCAACAAGATGGAGTGGTGGGCACACGTTGTTACCAGCGCCCCCAAGATCGACGTCACCAAGATCCAGCCCGACTCCTCCAAGCTGTCCGACCTCGACGGCGAGACTCGCGGCATGGTTGAGAAGATGATGTTCGACCAGCAGCAGAAGGAGCGCGGCTTGCCCACCTCAGACGAGCAGAGCCGTGCCGACATCCTCAAGAAGTTCCAGGATCAGCATCCCGAGATGGACTTTAGCAAGGCCAAGATCAGCTAGAAGGGATATATCTGTATGACATCCTAGCATGGCCAAGCAAGTAAAATAACCAAAATTGTGGTTCAGCGTTACTTTCCGGGTCAAATTTCTTCGTTTCGTCGTTGCATTTGAAGTGACTGGCGCTTTCATCTTGATTCCAGTGCCACCGCTGCTCGCTCCAAAAAGGCATTAAAGTCCTTGACCTGCTGAAGCAAGCCGCCCGTCGCGCTGGCCGAGCTGACTTGGTCCGAGATTTGGGGCACGAGCAGCTCGAGGTTCGCCAGCTCCGCTTGCTTCTTTTCTGCGTGCGAGAGTTCTGGTGCATCTCGTCCTCGTTCGATGGCGAGGTCCACATCGTGCATCGTAGCTGATGTACTCAGGAAATGCTGTACCATTGTCAGTCGGCATCTTCTAAGTGTGCTTGAGCTCATACCTTGGACTCCTTTGTCTCTGCCTCGTGCTTGATTCGGACAGCATCTGTTCGGAGGGCGACCTGCTCCCTTTCTCCCTTGAGCCGTATAATTTCGTCTCGCAGGGTGAGTTTCTCCCTCTGAGCTAGGCGAACCCGTTTTCGCAGGGAGTGCCAGTCATTGAGATGAATTGCCTGCCCTTGTTAGCTTGCGCGTACAAACCCAAGGATGAAGATACTCACATGTTGCAACAACCTCGATTTCAGTTCCTCTCTGTAGGCCTCAATCGCCCGCATCTTGATCCGGTACTCCTTCTTCTTCGCCTTGTCCTCTGTGGAGCCAATTGCCTCTTCCAATTGTCCCAGCGTAGATTTGATGACTTCCATGCAGACCTGTGAAAACACGTCTACGACGGTTTCCCCGCGAGTTGTAAACGGCACCTCGGACTGGAGGGGATCTTCGGCATCTTCACCGTCTGCTTGGTTCTTAACATTGACAAACCGCTGCACCGTGACCGCAATTGTCGCGTCGCCACCTTCGCCACTCTCGCGCGCTGGTTTGCGAGTTGCTTTGGGCTTGGGCGACCGCTTCCCCTTTGACTTGGGTGTAGACTTCTTGGGCTCTCTCCCTTTCGGTTTCGGTTTCGGTTTGGGGGCTGGTTGCTTCTGCGTTGCTGGGCTCTTGGGTTTTCGTCCACGTAGTCGTTTCGGTGCTGGCTGTTCCTCCTCGGCCTCTTCGAAAACGCCTGATCCCAATTCTGGAGATTGGGATGGCATGCTTCTCCTGGGGCGTTTCCTGCCAAGGGCCTTGGCGGCCTCAGCTTCGTTGATCTCCTCCGCTTCCACCTCCTCTGGCTCAGCTTCTGGCTCAGCTTCTAGTTCTGCCTCTGGTTCGGCTTCTGGCTCTTCCTCCGGCTCTTCCTCTGTAGCTTCGTCGTCAGCTACAGGTTCCTCGTCCAGTTGTGTCGTTTCGGCGGGTTCTTCCTCCATGACCTGCTCCTCTTCGGCAGATATAGAGCCTGACATTTCATCATCTGCGGGACCCTGATCTGTTGCTCGCGTGGGAGACAATTCATCCACATCTTCGCTCTCCATCAATCGTGACCTCTTCCGGAAGCTTCCTGTCGAACGGACCGATGCCGCTGCGTCGCTTCGCCGCACCTTGCGCGCCAATGGCGATGATGAAGGCGGCCCGGCACCATCCGTGCTCATAGCATCGTGGAGTCTTGCGCTCGACGTGAGTGCGCCGCTCACTGGAACACTACGCCTCCTTACGCTACCACGCGCATCCTGGGGGGTCTCTTCAATCTCGTCGACAGAACCTCGAGCTATGCGTCTCACTACCGGTGAGCGGTAAGCAACAGGGTCGGGTAGGGATTCCAGCGTATCATCCTCGTCTTCTGGTTGCATTTGAGGCAGTGTGGGGGATTCAGTCACGCTGGATGGCTGCGCTTCTGGCTCCTCCTCGACACCAGGGACACTCTGCTCTTGCTCCTGTCCTCCATTCTGCTGTGTATGTTCCAAGGCCGCGGGCGGTGGTGCGACAGATTCCTTAGACGTGTCGGGGAGATCGTAGGGGTCCTTGGGTCCGCTTCGAATCGACCGACCGGAGCTGGCGGGAGCATTTGAGGGTGGAAACTCGTCGCGGTCTAGCCTCTTCCTCTTTGCAGAGGTATTTGGTGTGCGGCGCGCTGACGAAACTGGAGCAGGTGCGGGATCAGAGGTGGCAATGTTAAGGCCGGCGATGTCGAGGTGAAACGAATCGTCTCCGAGGTTCACGCGCCTATGTGAATTAGCATGGACTGGTCGTAGAATCTACCCAAGGGTTAGGAGGACGTACTGCGCGCCACGAAGCCGCTCGTTGAGCAGCTCTGCACGACGCTCTCGGCCTGTGGGTTTGGTTAGGAACATGGCGACAGCTCGGAGCTCTGCGGGGACCTGCCTGTAGCCATTCTCAACAGCTGAGAGGCAGGTGCCTCGAATCGCGCATGCGTGAAGCTGCAATCTGCGTCAAAATGTGTATATTTTCCCGCACGATTGGTGTGTTGCGCGGCGAAAGCGCTTGGCCGTGGTGTTGTAAGATGGACGTTTACGATGTTGACGCGTGGGGGTTGAGACGCGTTGTAGGTTCGCGGGGCACCACGGCGTACTTAAACCCAAGGATGACCCGTTGCACCAGCACAATTTGCCAACTCTGCCACCGTGCATCACGGATGGAATAAAATGAGATTCCAGTGTATCAATTAATTCATGCCCTTTTTGTTACTTCTATTTATCCCAATGCTATTAATCCAGTGACGCCACGTTATATGAAGAGATGTCTTGCACAATGGCCGCGTTCCCTGGGCCGGGTATCATGAGCTACTAATATCCTCCTTTTAATTCCCATCCGCACAGATCCAAGATTTGACAGCCTCTTCATAATTTCCATCACTCGTACAGTACATCATGTCTCCGTTGCAATGACGGGTCATTCCACTTTGCGACAAGGGTGGTGTTGATGAGTGGGCCTCTAAATGGGCCTCTAAACCTTTGGAACCCATTTTATCAATTTCTGGTCAAACTCGTGGCTGTTCCATAGTCAGTACCCTTTCAAGGTCTATATTTGTGCGCACTTACTCGTGGAATTTTGTGTTTGTCAACGCTTTCTGGCCATACTCTGACGCAAGCATCTCTTTGTAGCGAAACGGGATCTTGGCAGGGACACCCTCAAAAGTGGTGTCTCGCAGGGGGAATAAGTAAGTATCCTATCACGCAAGTCTTAGCGGATGCTCTGGGTTTGGGACCATATTAGATGGAAACGCACTCTATACTCATGGCCGTGCTTGTCGTAGAGCATACCCTCGCCCTCCTCGTGGTTCAGGTTATATCTCGCAGCCGTGATATCGATGAACAGCCCAGTCTCCAAGTCAATCCACCTAGCATCAATGACATTGAGGACATCGTCTTGCCCTCGGTACTTGAAGTAGGGATTGATCTCAAGTTGGAAGAAACGGCCCTTTGTCATGTCACCGTACTTATAGTAGTAGATGGTCATGTTGTGGTACGCCGCAAGAAAGTACATGTCCGCCTCAGTCACCTGAACATCGGCGTCAAGGTCCCAAGGCATGACCTGTGTACGGCATCAAGGTTAGCAAATAGAGCACCGAATGTTAGAAAGAGAGAGCTTGCCTCCTTGCCCCACCACCAACCCAGGAGAGTGCCGTGCATTAACCAAGTCTGGACCCCGAGATCCCGGAAGGTGGAGAGGTAGGTCTGGATGAGGACTCGGATGGCATCTCGCTGGGCAGTTTCTGGGAGAGGACCCTTTGTGAACCTTGCATCGTAGTGCGCTTGGTGTCTTGACGCGGCAGGTTAGCAGTTGCTCACCATTGTCTGTACCTAGGACCTAGGCGTGAGAGTTATGATAAGACATACCGTGATTCCCCTAAATTGTGGTTGTCAGCTGAAATTCTTCAAGAAAGGGGACGAGCCAGCACGAAGACATGGGGATAGAGACGACGAGATAAGGAAGGCATCGAAGAAGAAATATCCAAACTGGGAGAAATATATAGATGTAGACTTACTAAAGTACTTGGGCTCTGGGAAATGCGGCGCCTCGCCGATGCCTCTCTTGGCGAGCCGTTCAATGGGCTCGGTAGCTCCGGCGTTCTTGGCAGAGAGCTCCTTGAGGGCTGCAGCACTGGCAAAAGCCAGCCAGACAGCCGTCGCAAAGACGGATGAGACCTTCATGATTGAAACGCGAGAGTCCCCGGAGATGCCGTGCAGGGCGGATGATCAATTGGATCGGCGGAGGAAGAGGGATGTCGGGATGTCGTCGGGATGCTCGCCTTCCAGACAATCGCAAGGACGTAATTGCGCTGCGATGCGATTCGATCTTCAGTGGATCCAGGGGTTCACAGTAGAGTACGTCACTCCGCTCAGCACTCGTCGGTTCGACAACGTCCCGAAGGGAGAAAGGCGAGTGTCCTGGATGGCCGAGGAAGCCGAGTTGAGAAGCGACGAAAAGAATTGTAGAAGAGATGAGTTAATGGGCCAGTGGTAACCTGTGCGTGCAGTCGAGGCGTCGTCAGAGAGGCAAGCGTTGCATCCATCTATCTAACGGGCGGGTTTAATCACGTCGATGCTGTGGATTATATTTAAGTCCCGGTCGAGACGGACCCCTGACACTCGACACGACAGTGCCGCGTCACCCGGCGGGAACCCATCGGGATGGCCGTCAACGAGTCATGCTCGGTTCTGTGGGGACTCGTGGCTTCCTTTAAGGACATTTCTAAGACGTTGAAAATGAAAATGAAGGCATCGCCAGTTTGGGTTGTCAAGGTGGCATATCGTGTGCCAAGAGTGCATCTCGTATTGCTGCAGCTGTTGCGGCAGTCCGCCGGTAGTGGCAACTCAATACGAAGGAGAGCTGGTCATGCTCGCGGGTCAACCAGTTGCTCAAACCCCCACAATCCGGTACGGGTCAATTAAGTCACTCGAGCCCATCCAATTCAATCCTCCAAGGCCCGATGCGATAGACCATTTGAAATTGTTTTGATGCCATCAACAAGACAGGAAAAGGCACACTCATTTCAATGACTCGGTCCAACGAAGCCGCCCAACGAAGCCACTGCGATACGGCGGCCACTCCTCAACTCAACACCAGCCACAGTCTCCACTTCCCCAGCCGGGACAAAATTAGGCTACTGTACGATCCTCCGGAGTGCCACTCATTACTCGTCCCACGTGTGGCGCAGCAGCATACCTGGGCTTCCGCAGGGGCTTACGGAGTACGACTGACGCAAGCTCCCCCCAGCTCGGCTAGGTTGCACCTTCTCCTCATCACCCTCCTCCTCCTCCTCCATCGCGACGCTGCCTGGCCAGCGCAACTTTGCTCCTCACTCCATCGCCATCCCTCTCTTCTCTTTGCTTCCTTACTTTGCTTCTGGCGTTGAGGTCCCAGCTCCCGCCCAGTGGCTTCTGTTGCTCGAATCGCGCCTCTGGCAGGTCCCTGCAGGCTACACCTGGCCTTGTCTGTAACCAACACCAACAACCAGCTCGAACTTCGAGCTCCCCGCCAGTCATCATGGGCGCGTGGAACGTGAGTCCTCCTACGAAAGACGGCCATGTACAATGTCTCTTATTGCTAACACCATGCCCAGGTCTTCCGCATTCTGGGCGACTTGTCCCACATGCTCTCCAAGTGCATCCTCATCTTCGCTATCCATCGCAACCGCAGCGCCGAGGGTGTCTCGCTCATCACCCAGATCCTCTATGCCCTTGTCTTCTGCACGCGCTACCTCGACATCTTCAGCGAGAGTTCGGCATGGAACTTCATCTTCAAGATCTTCTACATCCTCTCCTCATTCTACATTCTCGGTGTCATGCAATGGGTCGTCCCTCGCTCGCGCGAGCGTGAGATTTCCTGGAAGATCGGTGCCTTTATTCTCGGGGGCTCCTTTGCCCTATCGCCATTCGTCATGATGATCTTTGAGACCACTGGTGTTGGGGATTCCGCGTCGTAAGTCCCGTCCCCCTCATACGGCCCAGCGCTCTTGATTTGGAAGGCATGTACTGACAATATTCAGTGGATGTGGGACTTCTCTCAGATCCTCGAATCCATCTGCGTCCTCCCCCAGCTACTCCTCCTTAGGCAGACGACTGTTCCAACCGTCATCGATTCCTTCTATCTCCTCACCCTGGGCTCATACCGAGCCTTCTACTGCATCAACTGGTTCCTCCGAGAGTTCGACGTCCGCAAGCCGAATACCGTCTCAGTCATCTTTGGCATTATCCAGACGGCTCTATACATTGACTTTGCTTGGGTATACTACACTCGTCAGCGCGTCAAGCTTCGAGGCGGTGGTGTTGTTGATGCCGATGACATGCGCCGTGGATGGCTCCTACGCCGTATCTTTGGCAAGCGTGTGGAATTTGCCGAGGAGGATGAAGAGAACACCCCTGGTCTCCACGGCCATGATGAAAGCGATACTCGACGCGGTGGCGCCCGGCCCAAGTGGGGTGCTCGTGGCATCTCCGTCAGCGCCGATGACGGCGTCCTGGAGGCCGAGCAATCCCACCGAGATAATGACGATCTGGACGGCGGCGTCGACCCGGATGCCAAGATGCAGGATCCGGATGAGCTGGCGAGAGCTCTAGACGATGACGACGAGGAGACGCCCCTGCGTCCCGACAACTCTCAGGGCAGCGGCCCCAGCGGCATCCGAGCCGGCGAGGAATGGCGCGACTAGACGGCTAGTCGGGCGTTTGTCGGTGTTCTAACGGGTGTCTTCGCAGGTATCTGGTAGCAGGGATTGGAATTTGCTGGGTTTTTATTGTTTCTGGAGCCACAACTATTTGGGCGGTGGCTAGGTCGTCTGTCGGGATCACGGATGGTACAACATAGAAGGGACGCATCGAGCCATGGCATGTCACGAACATGTTAATTTGATGGAGCTCCACTGTCGGTTATTTCCTTGTCTCTTCCAACTCTGTAAACATAGCGCAAATCTTTTCATGACAATCTACAACATGAATTCATCACATCTACAGCGACATCAAGTGAACCATGTCCCATATCACGTCAAAGAGCGACATTGAGAAAGCACGATAGGATTGCCTAAGGGGGTTATGGGTTATCATTCCGCAACACGCGTGCGTAACAAGGCCGACGGCTCCCTCAACCAGGGTATGCCAGCTCCTACATAGATTCTCCCAACACTAACACTTTTCACATCTGTACATTGAATTGCCCTTTGGGCAGCCTCCCCATCAAACCTGATCGGAGACTCTCATGATTCTGGTATATGTCGACATCGACCCAGCAGCATCCAAAAAGCCGCGATGAACTCCTATAAGAAATAACTGGCAGAATAGATGAAAAAGATACATGAAATAATAAGGCATAGTCAAACATTAAAGTAAGCATAAGCTCATTGGACGAATCGCTTCTCAAACTCTTTGTATAGTTTGGGGCTGATTTCGTCGCTGCTCATGCCCTCGACTTCGACGAGAACGCCCTTCTTGGCATAGTGGTTGAGGACTGGCTCACTCGTTTCCTGGAACTTCTGGAAGCGGGCGCGGTAGATTTCCTCGGAGTCGTCGGCCCGCTGGATGAGGGGCTCCCCAGTGACGTCGTCGCGGCCGGGGACGCGCGGGGTGTTGAAGGAGGTGTTGTAGACACGGCCCGACGGCTCGTGGACCCAGCGACCGGCGATGCGCTCCATGATGACAGAGAGCGGGGTCTTGATGGACACAACCAGGTTGATCGGGACGATCTTGTCGAGAGTTCCGGCCTGGGGGGCGGTACGGGGGAAACCATCGAGGATGAAGGAGGCAGCGGGGTCGTTGGAAACGCGAGGCGGGGTGTGCTCGTCGAAGTGGAAGGGAGAGGCGACAAGGGTATCAATCGGAGGTGGGCGGTACGAGGAGTGTTCGGAGCAGGTGGTGGCCTCGGAAGCAAGGGTCATGACGCTCGGAGGTCCTTGGCCTTTGAGCCAGCCACGAGTGAAAAGTTCGTTAGAGATGAGGCGGAGCATGAGGTCGTCGGCGACGAGGCCACCCGACTTCATTGTGCTCTCGACCTTAATACCTGCAGCGCACGGTGGTTAGCGACGGAGAGGCCGGAAGGCGGGGAGCTGGAGGGGAAGAGTCGGAGTCGAGGACACTCACCGAGAGGGGTCCTGTTCTTGACATTGTGTCGCAGGAGATCGCCAGTGCTGATGGTGTTGAGTTGAGGAAAGCGATTGAGCAGGCGCTCGCTCTGCGTTCCTTTGCCCACGCCGGGTGCGCCAAAGAGGATAACCCTTGCAGCCTTGTTCAGTCTCATTCTAGGCGACCGCAGAAACTAGGCCGTCGATTGCACAATTGCACGCGCCACGAGGATTTCGAGAGAGGGGGGTCGTGGATGTTCGTGCTTCGTGGTGTGGTGTCGGTATCAGAGAGTGGTCCGAGGGGAGCGGGCGCGGCCGGAGGTAACAATTCCAACGGCTGGAATGTTGAGACAAGCAGGGGTGTGCGTCTGTCAGTGGAACGCAATAGCGGACCGGATGGAGGGGCGCAATTTCAGCAGAAGAAGAAGGCCATAATCTCAAGTGGCGCTGATGCAAAGAAGAAGTACAGGAAAACCAAGGACGGATATAACACAGCAGAGAAAGAGGTGTGATAGAGGAAGAAGAAGAGGAAGAAGGTGGAGGGTGGAAGGTAGAAGGATAGCGGGGGTACCGGAGGGACGGTGTTGAGAAGCCAGCGAATGGACGAATGAGCGGCCGGGGAATGCGTGTTGAGGGCACCGTTCCTTCCCTGCCGCAAGGAAGCAAGGAAGCCACCAAGCCAAGACCCGTGGCAGGTCCGTGGCCCGGGCCCGGGCTACTGTTCTCCAGGGTGGGCAGGGGCCACCCGGCATGCACCTTCCCCCAGGATTGTCGCTCGTTTCCAGCCTCTCACGTCGCTGCCTTTTCTCACTGCAACACACATTGCTCTTGGTTCCTGCGCGAAACAGTACGTACCGAATGCCGCCGGGCCCCGAATCTCCGGAGGATCTCGGGGGCACATGTGAGACAAGACCTGGGGAAAGGGCGTAAAGTCCCCAAACTCCGTCCGGGGAAATAGACACGCCGGAGGAGGCGGAAGATGGGGAAATGGAGAGGGGGCATTATTAATAGGACTAGCGGTACTTAATTAGGCATCGATGCAGAGTATCGGAAACAAGTCCACCTCAGTTCCCCTCCATCTTTCTTCCGTCTTCCACCAGTCGCATTAGTGAGCGTGGGAGTGGGAGTCCCGGTATCAAAAGTCCACCGACCGCAAATCCATCCCATCCATTCACCCGTTCTCATCTTACTGGCCGCGAACCTGCATTAATGCTGCGACCCTATCACCACCCGGGCTTATCGCAGACATTCCATACGCCAGAAGGGAAACACACGGCTATTTGACAGCGGCAGCTTGCGCACGCCTCTCGGACGAGGGGCATTCGTCACCTGGCACGCGGACGAGGGGGCGGGTTCAAGTAGCAGCCACGGCAGGTAATATTTGCTATCAGATGTTCAACGGTGCCCAACCATGTCTAAATACGTCTTGATGTGCTTTGGTATTGCACGCCTCATTGACCAGATTCTTTTTCTTCTTCCTTCGGATATCTCCATGCACCGAGTCTCCACGGTAGAGGGCAAAAGATGCAATGCAACCTCGTCCTTGGCCAGGTACCCATCCCCAACTCCCACCCATCCCCATATCCCGCTGTGCGCTGTTCTTCCGTTTCTTCCTTGCGCGCAGGGCGTCTCACATGTGCAAGAGCTCGTCGAAGTCTTGATCAATCTCAGCCTCAACCCAACACGCATATGTGCAGAGTCCCTGCGAATAAGAGGCTACAGTGTGAAGTATAAAAATATCGTACCCAAGGTGTTCTGGTAACGAGTAATCGAAATATGCTGAAGGGTTGGGTTTGTACCGCATCTATTGATGTGGCCTCGCCGACCACAGCTTTGAAAATTGGTGTCGGTAGAATATCCTTTTCGCCAAACCCCATCTTGAAGGCTCTCAAATCAGATATTCAGCCTCTTTAATGAGTGATGATATGATGCCATCAGTGCCATGAGATACCGTAAAACAATAAACGTCCGGATATTCTATTATAGGACCCATTGTTTGAGACATAATATCATTTCCCTTGGCATCCTGCCTCACATCTGTCTCGCCGCTAACCATTGGAATCGCGTATCAGCCTTCATATAAGATAGCGCATCCATCTAGATATCCAGATAAAGATCTTCGAAATTACCTAAAGGCGTAAATTTCTCGAATACCAATCATGTCTAAAGATAGAATTTCCTAGGGAAAGGACCTTCAGATTGGGCATTCCGCTGCCACCTTCAACTGATAGTAGGGCACCTCTCGCTGACAGCATTGTTGCAATACCTGTCGTATACATTTTTAGGCAATTAGGCGGATGCGGACGCGAATTTTCAGGTTCACAAAATTATCCGCCTTGTATCTGCTCAAGAGTTGATGGTTGGCAGCTTGGTGTAAGAAGTGTGTCCGTTTGGTTCAACGATCAGCTTGTGTACAGTACATCTGACGGTTTCCAAAACCTCAGGAGATAGATACGCTGAGATTCTTCAACGGAGTTCTTGTTGTGTTCCATGCAATACTGCTTACGATTCGCCAGCCGTGTGAAGTGCATCGAGCCGAACCGCTGTCGAGCTCAACTGCACTCACGAGCAAAGTCGCTTGAAGTCACTGTGGGCATGATCTAAGTATTGCAAAAGAATGCATGGAGCAATAAGCTCTAAAAACTCATAAGTGTAAATGTCGCTTTTCAACTCCAGCGGCTTCTTTTAGAAGTATTGGCTAAGATATGGGGGTGCCGCGACACATTCCTGTGATGGCTTCTTTATCGCAAAGGAGTCGGACACATACACCTTTTCAACTTCCAGGGATTATATTGAAAACAACAGCTATCTTGGACGGATCATTTTGCATACTGCGACTAAGATGACGACAAGTCTACCTTTGAGACGAGCAGAACCTGGGCATCGAACGTTGGTGGCGCTTACTCTATGGCCTTGGACAAGGGAGATGCCATCCCTCTGACTTGGCTGTAGACAGTCTCTAGACCAATGATGGTGCCGTCGGACGAAGCCATTTCCAGATCTAAACGCCAAGTGGACAAATTCTTGTGGAAGCCACTGGCTCCTTCAAGGCCTGTATTTCCAGCGTTTTCGAGGTAGACTGCGGTGAGAACTGAGGACAGTGCATAAAGAAGGTTAAAGGCCGAGATCTGTTGGGTGTGAATATTCTATTGAGACGGTTTCGCAAACTCGGGGTAAGATATCAACACATTCTGCAGTTATCGTCTCATGTTGAATTATTTCCAGTTCTCCTTGATGACATCCGCAATCACTCCATGGTCCTCCTCCTGCTTTAATCCACTGACAACAACCGTGGCCACAACACCCTCAACGCCCTTGACGCGAACAGGGACACCGCCACCGGCGATTGCATACTCGCTCCTCTTCTCAGGCCCAATAGCGAACAGTGAAAAGAATTTCTCATGATCGCCCTCGAACATACAATTCATGTACCATGAGCTGCGCCCAAATCTCATGATGGTATTTCTCTTACGCCGCACCCAGCTCTCGTTCTCAAGTACTGTGCCTGGGCCAGTAGCACTTTGGAAGACGATGTGGGAATTGGCGTGGGCGATGGAGATGATAGCCGGCTGCTCTTTGGCATAGGGCATGAGGCGAGCGAGGAGTAGGTTTCCTAGCACGATGGCATCCTCGGTAGTGAACGATTCTAGGGTAAAGGAGTCCCCACTAAGCTTGAGCTCGTTGACCTACATAGCCAAGTGAGGTCAGTGATGAGGCTCGCCAAAATTTCAATGCTGTGAAAGAAGGCTTACATCGGAAGACGGGAGAGGGATCGGTAATGGATCCCCTGGTTTCTGGAATGCATCCTGCACCTTGGATAAGGCGGCAGTAACCGAGGTTTGGCGTGTGAGAATAGTTGTACTCATTTTAAGCTCAAGTTCAAGTGGATTCAGGGAAATAACAGTGAAAGCAAGATATGGCTACGACACGACGCGGCCTTGGAGTCCTTTTATCTCTTCCAGACCATGTGGTGGATACATTCCCGCGTTTGGTTGCCGCGTACCCCCGCATAACGGACGTCTTTTCCCCGCTACAAAGCGGATCCCTCAACCATAAATATGATGTATATCTAGCCTCTCTGGAGATAGTCTTGATGTGCTTCCAATCGGATATCCGCCCCGGATCCAAAGAGTGAGCAGACACAATCTGAAAGGCGAACGGCCGATGTTCATCCGCAAGGACTCCATTTTTCAGAAATGACTAGCCTGTTAAATCCAGGCCTGAAATCTGATTTCCGACCCCAGTCCTAGTGCAGTGCGAACTCTTACTCGATACGGAATCGCTCGTTCGGCAGTGTACCGAAGTTACCGACTTGCGGTATTTTCAGACTTCTAACATGCACTGAACGACTCTTCCAGCCTTTTGAGGGGAAAGATGGAGAGGAAAGACGTCTCCTTTATAGACAAACTTATTTGTAAGCCACGTTGTTCCTGTTGAGTTGGATACCTCCGCTCTTGTAGAGACATCCTCGTTTACTTGAGGCACGGTTTTCTGCAGGAGGGGGCATTGTGCCAAGTTGCAAGTGGAAAGTTAGAGACCGGTTATCATCCTAGTCCATTAAAATAGGTGGTTCTGCTCGCCATTATCTCGCAGTGTCCATTTATGGTAGTGACGCTCATGAGTGAAGGGAGACAAGGGGTCATCAAATGGACGACTAAGCTCACCAAGAAGACATCCACTTCACCTACCATGAGACACGAAGTGGGGCATATTTAATGGCAACGCTCCTTGGGGACTCAACTTTGCTCAAACGCGCGAGGGCTCCATGCTGTGAGACGTAGTATCATGTACACTAGACAGTCATTTAGCAGTATCATGCCAGTACTATGTGTTTAGCCCCATCCCTCATTCCAATACGCAGGTATCAACCGAGAGTTCGAATAAGGGACTGTTGGATACTGCGAAAAAAGTGCATCAGTTGCTGGTCTGTCGCTGGCCTTAAGTGGATCACGCAGCTAAGTTTATACCCAGGCATCGGCTGCACAGTCAAAATACGTGAGGCGAGGATTGTCCCCACCGAGGGATGGGCATACATTACGCAATTTTTGCAGGTTGTAAAATAACCCAATTTACACACATATTCTAATCTTCTCTTTCTGCCTTTTGGTCGTTAACAACCCAATCCTGACCAACCCCTCGATAGATAGGCGTTATTGAAATTTTGCAACTGCACCTCTTACAGCCTACGTCTCAATTCTAGTAGCCTCTCTGGAGCTACCTGCAAGGCGGCTTTGGTACCCCTTACCTTCACCCTTGCTGCTGTGCTGTCTTTATAGCTAGCAAGATTACAAAGAAACTGATAGACCGAAAATTGATAGCTTTGCCTTTATGCTTTTGCCTGAATGAATCTCGTGGCAACATGTCACGACGCAAGACATATCAATGCCAAAAGAAAGAAAATCAGGTCTGATTACTTTGTGTTGGGCGGATCTCCAATCGTAAGTACTGAGCCTTGCAAGTTAGGCACTCAAACCCCATGAAAGCACGAGTTGCCTATCTGCACCGTCACCATAATAACAACTAGGAAAAAAATGCAAAATATCCTCACTTTAATTTTAAACTACCATTCTTGAAAAGAAATGGTCAGAGGAGACCATAAAATAAGTATGAAATAGACGCGAGTTAGTATTATTCTAGGTGTCACTCACCAAGGCCCATAAAGAAGGGGAGAAAAGAGAAAAGAGACAAGATGAAAATGGTCTTGTACATCGGTCCCACTTCGTTAGGTGCCGTTATCGCACCACGTGGTGATGAGATCGCACAGTTCACATTCGGTTTTGGCAGATGCACATTCGGCAACCAAACCGGACCAAAGGGAACACCGGTCAGGTGGAGAAAATAAGCAGAAGAGCGTCCGGTTCTGAAATGGTTGATATCACTGATCAGTTAAGGGGTGGCCAAGCACTGAGAAAAGACAATAGAGTAAAAGATCATCACGCAAGAGTAATGGGGCGCTGAAATATGGCCTCTGACGGTGAGAGATGGATCTGATTGGAAACGTGTCCAATCTCAAATGCAGCAATTTCCATAATAGTCTCACGGCATACAGAAGTCTCGCTTGTCACTACTCCGCACATGAGTTTCTTGGCTATCTTCCCCGCCTTGAATTATCGTCAAAAAAGGCTGAGATAGACAGCCAAGCATAGGCGCCAAGCGCCAAGCGCCAAGCGCCGTCGCATAATGAAAACCAGCGTATTAGAATAAAGGTTGGCAACATTATTTACCCGCTGTTGCAATGCCACTCTCCCATCCCATCAAAATAAGACTCGGCACCTATGCCAGTGTGACGTCGTTACGAGCATGTGCGCGTGACATGGCGTTGGCCAAGCCTTGGTTGTCTGATGAGAAATGAATTTGTAAGACACAAGACACACTCTACGTTGCAACCATATCTTCCACGACGCATAAGGCCAAGAAGCTAAAGCAATACTCGGCTAGTAAATATGACGAGATGTTGCGTGGTGTTTTCCATTCGTCCTGCCTGGAAGTTTATTTGTTGATACTTACACGCTTTGGGTCAAAGCCAAGATGGGCCACGTTGTTGCCACGTTAATGACCATTTACCTCGGATCTTGGAATCTGCATCCTCTCATCCGGGCGACTCATGACGGCCGCGTATCTAACAGTTTGATCTAGGATCCAATGATACCCGCCTCCCACTCAGCGAGTGTGATGGCTGAGAACCTTGGCATGCGGGGAGAGATTGAGAGAAGATGAGCCCCGGACGATCTCACCAAACGGAGCAATAAGTGGGCACATAACAAGCTTTTGCGCCTTGGCTTCTCCAGAACCTCCCCAGAAATGATGGAAGCGCGCTAGGTCACCGCAACGGTGAGCTGGGTGGCTTGCGTGGAAGCGCTGTCCTGGCTTGACGGTTGAAGATGCCAAGGATCTAGAGCCGGGGCTTTCTCCATTCTATCTTCTTGGTTGAGTGCGGGGATCCGGAGGTATGAATGAATAGGGTAAACAGAAAGGGGGATCTCTGATTGATCTGCTCTGGAGCTTTCTGTAGCGGTCAATGATTTACCATTCCTCTTGCTCATAAATACGCTGCATCCACGCAGTCTTGTCCCACCACCCACAGCTACCACTTTTCTTTTGGGAGTTTTCCAAAGCACATCCCTGCCTCTTTTTCTTTCACTTCAAAGTCTGGCTCAAGTTTCAAGACATGAGCGATAACATCTCCCAAAATCCTCCCGGGAGTGGGATTCCAGAGAAGTCCTCTGGGTCCAAGGCCTCCGATTCCGAGTCTTGCAAGGTTGAGGGCTTGGAAGAAGCGCCAGGCAATGATGCTGAGTTCGTCGACAAGGCGACCGAGCGTGCGGTCGTGAGGAAGCTGGACTACCGCATCATTCCCATGGTGATGTGGGTCTATCTCATGAACATGATGGATCGAGGTGCGTTTCTTTTCTGGCTTCCGCCATGTGGGTTCGACTCAGACGCGGGTTACCCATGTTCGTCCATTTCACTCGGTGATGCTGAACTGACGCCCTTTCTCACATAGTCAACATCGGAAATGCGCGTTTGTTCGGCCTAGAGGAAGACTTGAACCTGAAAGGGTCGCAATTCCAGCTTTCGGTTTCGGTCCTCTTCATCACCTACTGTGTAAGTATTGAGCCCGTGTTACAGCATGCCTTTCTCTAAATACAGAGCTGATCACAATCATCATATAATAGCTGTTCGAAGCTCCGTCCAATATGATAATTAAGCGTCTCCAGCCCGCCCGATACCTTGCTGGCTTGACCCTCGCTTGGGGTATCGTCGCGACGTTCAGTTCCTTCGTTAATAACCTGGGATCTCTCATCGCCTGTCGTCTGCTGCTTGGCCTCTGCGAAGCTGGCTTCTTCCCTGGAGTCGTCCTGTACCTGTCCATGTTCTACAGTCGCCGCAGCCTAGCCTTGCGAATTGCATACTTCTACTCAACTGCGGCCCTCTCAGGGGTCGCTGGCGGTCTCGTGGCGTACGGGATCAGCTTCATGGATGGCTACGGAGGATGGCGTGCCTGGAGGTGGATTATTCTGATCAACGGCCTCCCCACTATTGTGACAGGCGTGGTGATTGTCTTTGTCCTACCGAACAGTCCGGAGACGGCGAAGTTTCTTTCTGACGAAGACAAGAGAAACTTGCTCCGCGTCCACGAGTCGCAGGTTGGCAAGGCGCCTAACCTTCGTGAAATGGACATGGCAGACGTCAAAGACGGCATGAAAGATTGGACCACCTGGGCCTACTGCTTCGCCCTGTTCCCAACATTGACCATGTTGTACTCGTTCGTCGTCTTCCTCCCTACCATCATTCACCAGCTCGGGACGTGGACTTCTGCAGAGGTGCAGGCAATGACAGTCCCTGTGTACGCCGTGGGCGCAATTGTCTACCTCATATGCGCCCGCGTCAGCGATCTCACTCAGCTACGGGGCCCTTTTGTGATGGGCGGCATCATTTCGTCCATCATTGGGTACGGCATGCTCATTGCAAATAAGGGATCTGCAGTCTCGTATACGGGCTGCTGCTTCGTGGCCATTGGCATCTTCGTCTCTTCGGGCATCTCGTTCGCTTGGGTTCCGACCAACAATCCTCGCTACGGCAAGCGAGCCTTCTCAACGGGTATGCACCTCACCATTGGCAACTCGTCGGGCGTCGCCTCGCCGTTTCTCTTTGCCAAGCAGTATGAGCCTACTTTCCGCCCCGGTTACGCGGCGAGCATGGGCATGCTGGTCTTTTCCCTCACTCTTAACGTGATTTTGCACCTGCACTTCCGGAAACAGAACAAGCTGCGTGATGAGGGGAAGCAGGACTATTTGATGGAGGGTAAGACGCAGCTAGAGATTGAAGCCATGGGTGAGAGGAGTCCCAGGTTCCGGTTTGCCATTTAGATTGGGTTGAAGTGTCTCTTTCCTTTTAATGGTAGAGATACTTCTGATTGTTTGATATGGTTGAATCGGTTCTTGTCACGGGGACCATTGAGTGTCTCGGGTATCACAACCTACTTCAAGTTTGCTGGCAGCACCACTTATTATTCTCTATCCAACCATGAAAGAAGCGCTAGGCTCACTCCATGATCATCAATTATATATACGGGCAACTACACTTTCATAGAACGCATGCTCCTTAGCTATCAACACACTTGGTTACCTAGAGACTTCACCTGCTAACCAATACCAGACCGTGACCGACACATATTCAATCTAAAAAGCCATAGATCAAGCCGAACACGCCCTCTTACCGAAGTGACCATGGTCGAATTTCCCAGCGAACCCAGCAACGCTAATCGCTGACTCAATGGGCATACTAGTAGTAATAATCAAGCTCACTTTTAACAAACCAGCCAGGCTAAGAAGCTCACTCTTGTCGGACCTCGGCCATCACCGGTTGCGCATGTTGTTGGAAGCTTCTCCACTCCAGCGGGGCTAGTAAGGACGGATATTGGAGATAAGGACCTGTCCCCCGGCCTTATGCGAACAGTATTCCGCTAGGACCAAGACGTCTCGTAGCATTATTTATGGTGAAGACTGTTAAACACTGACCGTAATTTAAAAAATTGCCAGGTCCAGTTCAGGCTCTGAAGGAGTATGAGTGCCATGTAATGCACAAACTCGATAATTCGAGAATGAATAGCATCGGGTTTAGATTCGATGCTACGGGGTTTTCGCGAAATAAAACCACGTAACACCAAGCCTGCTTGAAATGTGCGTTTCCGTGATTCTAAGTTCAGGTCTTCACTCATTTCTCACTGCAAGTCGCGAACAACGCAGACGTCGAGAAATCTACCGAACCCAACTCGTCGCAACTGGCTTAAACGTGGCCAGAATGCACTGGATAGAAACCACCGGATGGAAACCACCGGTTTCATCGCTTAGACACGTCGCATGTGCCTAATGCTTGCGGCAAATAGGAAGCATCGGATTCGGAGCGCTGCCCTAAGCTCCATCGCATCATCGCATTGCGTCACTTGGGCGTTCCTTAGTAAGTGACGCAGATGGGTGCGTAAAGTGGCTCTGGCTCATTAGCGTTTCCGGCAGGCCTCGTCTCCATGGAAAAGAGGACAGTGGCCCTGAATGTCTCACCACCCCTGTCTCGTCCCCTCAAATGTCTCGTTGACAGCTCCGTCCAGGGCACGACCGACATCGGGTAGAAGCGGGCCAGCGAATTGAGACTCGTGGCAGCCCGTCTAATTACTGTGCATATCGAAATATCAGAGTTGGTCTGGATATACTACTCGGCATGTAGGCCACGGGATGACCTTTCCATCGATGCCCAAAAGAGCAGCGTCACGCGGAAGGAAGATATGATAATCGACAACTCACAAAGGCGAATTGCCAACGTGTCAGTATCCAGTGGATGATGGATGACTGTGCCTCAATTCTATGCTCGGAGTTTACTGCCGGAGGTTCCAATCGCAGTTGTTGGGCTAGCTGAGCAGAGACTTACGTATCCGTCTGTACGTACCTTTTCGCCCTGGCCGCCGAGTGTCTCACCAATCACGCCGGAGCCGGAAGTCACATGTATGGGGCTCGCTCTCAACAAGAAACCGGAAGCCGAGCCCCACGTGACGTCGGTGTCTGCCGAAGCCAGCCTAGACGCCCAGAGACACCCAGAGACACCCCGGGACAAAGATAATGCGGCCCCCGGCCCGGTCGGATCGCCAGCTCTTCCGCTTCCCGCCAGGCGCATCTCCCATCCCGTCCCGTGCTCGTCGTAACCAGCACAACTACACTATTATTACCTTTAGTGGGCAGCGCCTCTATAACCTTGCTGCGCATCCACTTCCTCCCTCCTGCATCACCATCTTCCAGCTGTTCTATTGCGAGATCCGTCAGACATTGCCCACCCTCGATCTTTCATCACCAGACCTGCCGCTCGCCATGAGCGCTTCCTCCAACGTCGCTCGCAGGGCCGTCTCCCGGAACCCCTTGTTAGGTAACGGTAAGTTTCCGCCTCGGCGAGACCCGCAGTCCGCTGCTTCTGCGGGAGCCTTGAACCACCTCGGTAATTGAAACTGACCCTTTGCGCAGCGAGAGCCCTTTCTCGAGGAGTCTCCCCTGCGGTTTTCGGTCGCCATGTCAGCCGCCATGCCAAAATCCCAGCCATCGCCCTCTTGATCCCCATGCGGGCCATGAGCACCGAGCACCACCGACCCGATGGACCCCCGGCCGGCCCTCCCCCCGGATTCAACGCCGAATTGGCTAAGAAGCCCCTCCCGAAGGAATCCACCACAGCCGCCGCCAAGAAGGACACCAAGACCCAAGATGCCGCGGCAAAGGACGGTGCCGTAAAGGCCGCTGATGCGACCAAGGAGACACCAGCTACGGCCGAAGTAGTGGCCAAGACAGAGAGTTCTGCGACCCATGAGGTGGCGAAGGCTGAGAAGGAGGTCAAGGCGACAGTGTGGGAGAAGGTCAAGAAGGAGGCCCAGCACTACTGGGACGGCAGCAAGCTTATGGTTGCCGAGGTCAAGATCAGCTGGCGGTTGGCGCTGAAGATGGCGGCCGGCTACGAACTCACGCGCCGTGAGAACAAGCAGTTGCAGCGAACGGTCCAGGATCTGGGCCGCCTGATCCCCTTTTCCGTCTTCATCATCGTTCCCCTGGGCGAGGCTCTCATCCCGTTCGCCCTCAAGCTCTTCCCCAACATGCTCCCTAGCACATTTGAGGGACAAAAGTCCAAGGAGGCCAAGGCCACCCTTTTGCGATCTACCCGCAAGGATGTCAGCGTGTTCCTCCGACAGACGCTCAAGGAAACGGGTCTGCCGCTAAGCGTAGCCACCGCACAGAAGGAGGAGTTCTCCAACTTCTTCCGCAAGGTCCGATCAACGGGCGAGGCACCCACGGCTCAGGATGTCATCAAGGTGTGCAAGGTGTTCCGGGATGACCTGACGCTGGACAACCTGTCACGGCCCCAGCTGGTTTCCATGTGCAAGTACATGAACCTCAACACTTTTGGAACCGACATGATGCTTCGGTACCAGATCCGCCACCGCATGCGACAGATTAAGCGAGACGACAAGGCCATTAGCTACGAGGGCGTAGACAGCCTGACTGTTGGAGAGCTCCAGATGGCGTGTGCGGCTCGTGGCATCCGAACCCACAGTGTTTCACCCGCACGCATGCGTGCCGACCTTCAGACCTGGCTGGACCTCCGTCTCATGGAGGGCGTTCCCTCGACCCTTCTGGTGCTCAGCAACGCCTACATGTACGGACAGGGATCTGGTGAGGGATCCAGCCAGATCGAGGCCCTGATTGGCGTGCTCTCGGCTATCCCCGAGGAGCTCTACCACGAGATTGAGCTTGAGGTGCACAACGCCGAGGGCGCAGCTACCAACAAGCTGCGACTAGAGGTCATCAAGGAGCAGCAGGAGCTGATTGAGGACGAGGCCGAGCAGGACCACGCCAGCCAGAGCACCGGATTCGCAACCCCCCGAGATTTGGACGACATTGATGAGAAGGAGGAGCGACTCGCGACGGCAGCGGCGGCTGGCTTGGAGAAGAAGCCTGCGGGCGAGATGGTGGAGGCCGAGGTGGAGCTGAGCAAGGTGGCCGAGGCGGAGGCTGCTGCTGCGGCCAAGGTGAACAGCAAGAGCGAGCAGAAGTGAAGTGAGGGGAAGCGAGGAGAAACCAAGCAAGGAGAAACCAAGCGAAGAGAAGCGATGTGAGCAGGAGTAAAGCGACACAGCTGCTCGCTCAGTGTACTACGACGACTACCGGGGAGTTGTTTCATATGTATGACTGTAAGGTACGGGACGGAATGGACGGATGGCATATCAAGGCTGGTCAACAAGAACCAGAGACAAGGAAGGACGCTGTATCAAAACGGGACAGAAGATAAAGCCCAGCAAGAAGAGAAGAGGCAGCAAGAGCGAGAGGGGAGTGAGCCAGGCCTCGCCAAACTGGGATAGACATCTCGACACAGGAAAGCAATAGATTCCACTACGATTTTCTTTTTTTGTAAACATGTTTGCGGTAATTCACTCAAGTTAAGTGTTGTACTTCACAGATAGCCATAGATGGGCGTTGATCTGCAAGGATTGCAACGATAGTGTCCAAGTTGCATGGTTGCATGGGTACCTTGAGATGGGGTAGACCACTGCGTCATCGCCACCTCAGCCTCAGGGCCCTAGGGCATCTGATAGAGGGGGACATTTAGCTTCCAGAACGAGGGCAAGGCATCAAGTGGTTTATATCAGGACCCATGAGAAATAAAACTTTACGAGTGTACATAACTGTTCAATTGTTGTTCTGAGGTAGATTATCTGATGCCTACGTCCCATTGTGTAATGCGTCGTACGTTGACTCTCGTCGTTAAGTAGCTGCCTATCTTCTAGCGTGTTCCCCGTTCCTTGGGCCCTGCGCCACTTCCCTCGTCCACATGGCATCCCAACCGCCTTCAACTCTCCACCATCGTCACCGTCGCAGCTCCAGCTCCAGCTCCAGCTTCTGCTTCACTCGAGTTTCCAGCCAGGCCGAACAATACTGTGTCATCTAGAGGAACCCGCTCCGCCTCTCTCTTAGCCGCGTCCCTGCCGATTCTCTCCTCTACACCGCCGCACGTCAACCCCTCCACGCGAACTGCCCGGCTTCACCACACACCACCACCCATACGTCAGCTCCGACATCACAGCACAGCACAGCGCACTCAACACTCAACCGCCCAAACAGCCGCCCTCCTCGCGGCTCTCCCGGCTCATGGCCGTCATGGACCAAGACGACTTCTCCAACGTCTCCTGGAGCGAGCACGTCCAAGAGCAGACGTCCCGCTCCGCCCCCGCCGCCGACGATCCCGGACGCACCATGGACGGCGCGGGAACCAGCCACGCGCACAACGCCCACGGCCTGGGCCCCGAGACGCTCGATTGCGTCGTCGGCACGCCGATCAAGGAGAATGACGGCACCAAGGATGCCTTTGTGTCGTATCTCATCACCACCAACGTCCGTCTGCTCCCCCGCTGTCCCCCGGCTCGCCAGCTAACTTGAAGCTATCCCCAGTCCACCTTCCCCTCGTTCCAGCGCGAAAACACCACGGTCCGCCGCCGCTTCACTGACTTTGTCTTCCTCTACAAGCAGCTCATGCGCGACTTCCCCGCCTCGGCCGTGCCCCCGCTGCCCGACAAGCAGCGCATGGAGTACGTCCGTGGCGACCGCTTCGGCTCCGACTTCACCGCCCGCCGCGGCCACTCGCTGCAGCGCTTCCTCATCCGCCTGTCCCTCCACCCGACCCTGCGCCGCGCCCCGATCCTGCACACCTTCCTCGAGAGCCCCGACTGGAACGCCACTATGCGCAGCCGGAGCACCCGGGCCAGCTCCTCGAGCGATCCGGGCTCCGCGGGCGTCTTTGACAACTTCGCCGACACCTTCATCAACGCCTTCACCAAGGTCCACCGGCCCGACCGCCGCTTTCTTGAGGTCCGCGAGAAGAGCGACAAGCTCGACGACGACCTCGGCCACATTGAAAAGGTCATTGCTCGGGTGGCCCGCCGCGAGACCGACCTCGAGGCCGACTTCCACGACCTCGCCGAGCAGTTCCAGAAGCTCATTCCCCTCGAGCCCAGCGTTGAACCCGCCATCCACGCCTTCGCCGCCTCCATCGAGGACACTGCCACCGACCTGCGCAAGCTGAAGGACACGACCGACCAGGACTATCTTGGCTCCCTGCGCGACATGCAGGCCTACTCGCTTGCCCTGAAGCAGCTCCTCAAGGCCCGCGAGCAGAAGCAACTGGACTACGAGCAGCTGACCGAGTACCTCAACAAGTCCACATCGGAGCGCGACGCCCTGCAGACCGGCCACGGCTCCGGTTCGGGAGCGGGAGGCTTCCTCCGTGCCAAGATCGAAGACGTCCGCGGCGTTGACCATGAGCAGGCCCGCCGCGAGCGCACCCGCAAGCTGGAGCTTCGTGTCGAAGAGCTGACGCACGAGGTCGAGAGCGCCCGTAACACGAGCGACATGTTCGACGACGAGGTGGTCAAAGAGGTGGTCGAGTTTGAGCGCATCAAGCGCATCGAGATGAAGGCTCAGCTGGGCAACTTCGCCGACGCCCACGTCGACTTTTACGGCGAGGTCATCGACACCTGGGAGCGCTACGTCATGGAGATGGAAAAGGAGGGCACCGTGTCTGCGGCATGAGTCCCGAGTCCCCCTCCCAAGACTCGAGACGAAATGAAAGTGTAAACAGGGGAACGCATGGGACTCAAGATTCCCCATTTGTGATTTTTAAAATCGTTATGTCACGAGCTCCTGGCGTTTTTGGAATGATATGGCGTTCTAGGAGGAGTTGTGCAAAGAAGGGCGGGGAGAGGGGGCCAAGTGAGTCTGGGGATGGACAGCTAGGCTACGTAATGGACAAGAAAGAAAGATTCCAGCGCCGTTTCTGGGTCTCTTGGGTTATTACTGTGAAGATATCCGTGTCTCGGTAGAGTGTGAATCCTAATACTTGGTCTGATACGATGTACATATATTCATACAAGCACAGTCACATACACGCCGTCATATATATAAACCGCAGGTTGTTGGAAATCCAAACATCTATTGATTAACAATTGTAACTACGCAGAAAACGAGTCAAAACTCCCGCCGTCCCATGCAAAGGTAGCACCACCAAGGGGTATACTTGGCCAAAACCCCGATATACCAAATGCCCGTGGTTCCTCGTATTCCTGTACTTCATACACTACTGCACAGGCCAGGGTCTCGTTTTATCGCGGACCGCTTAGGGGCTTTCTCTCCTTTTCGTCGCCCGAGTCGTCATCGCTCTCGTCGCCGACCACATACTGCTCCGAGTCATCACGCGGGAGGCGATCGTTTGACCGCTCGCGGTCGCGGTAGTCCTCAAATTGATCGTCATCGCTTCCCTCAGCAAAGGCGTCGTACAGCTCGCCACCGCGAGTCCGGCGCGCCTTCTTTCCGCCCGCAGCGCCCTTCTCTCCAGGGTTCAGGCCCTCGGCCTCTTCCTCGTCGATGAGTTCAAACTCGTAGTTGTTGCGAGAGTCGTTGCGGAGGCGACGTCGGCGGGCGATCCAGAAGTAGATGCCTAGGCCGCAGCAGAAGGCTGAGATGAGACCAATGGCTCCGTAGATCCAGATCTGGACCGTCTTGGAGGCACCAAAGCTGGGGAGCCACGAGACCCATGACGAAGACGCCGACGAAGTGGCCTCCTGGGCCTCGCCGGTGGTGCTCGGGGATGCCTTCTCAGTACCACTGGGCTTCGCAGGGTTCTTGGTGGGTCGCTCAGGATGATCAGAGGGGTTGCCTTGCACGCTGGTTGGTTTGGAGCCAGCGGTAATCGGTGTCGTTGAGGCCTCCAAAGTCGTGGTTTTGAATGACATCGTGGTCGTCGTCGTCGTGCTCATCGGGCATAGGAAGAAGTTTCGTCTTATCCGCGTCAATTGCCTCTCCCCACAGCTTGAGGTGGAAGTCGACGAATTTGCCCTTGTTTCCGTTCTTCTCGGTGTCTCGGACGATGACGGTCCATTTACCCACGCCAGATTCACCCCTGTCGAAGTGTTAGTTCCATTGTCGAAAAGCACTATATCGGAAGACGTACCAATGCGCGACACTCATAAAAGTCCAGTCCTTGTAGCCAGTGCCGGCCGAATCGAGCCTTCGCGCAACGGCGATGTTGCTGACCACTTTGTTGGGGCTGATCAAGTCGACGCTCAAGTCACCGCGTCGGGTGTGTTCAACGTTCATGGTAACAGTGACATGCTCAAGACGGGCAAGGTTGGCGGCCTTGAGCATATCGGCAGTGACGTCGACAGTGACAGCCAGACCATCCTTGCCCTCGGGGATAGCCTTCTTAACGTGAATCCAAGGAGAAAAGTACCAGGCTTGAGGCTTGACCTTCTCCCACGTCTTGGCCATTTCAACCATAGCATAGGAGTCGATCTTACCGTATCCAAAGGTGTGACTGAACTTCTTGCCAATAGTCGTGGTCTGCCATTCGGCTACACCATCATCAATAGGAACAGCTGAGTCCATGGCAAGGTACTGCATGTCTCTCCAGCTCAAGTCAGGTCGAACCTGCAAGACCAGGGCGAAAATTCCCGCAGCCAGGGGGGCGGCGGCGGACGTTCCACCATGACCACTATAGCAGGCGTTCTCTCCAACATCGGTTGTGTGCTAGGATTGTCAGCTCAAATTCATCCCAAGATAAGGGGGACTTACAATCGCATCACCGCTGCCACTGCTGTAGGTGACAACGAGCTGAGCAGAACACAGCTCGGAGTAGTAGGGGTGCTGGCCAGTACGGTCCACTGCACCGACTGTGATGCTGTAAATGGAGTTGGTGTAGCCATCAAAGTTGCAGTTGTCTCCGTTGGAGGCGCCGTTTCCACTAGCAAAAAACATAGACGGATCCCAAACCACCGCGGCCCTTCTGAACAGCCTGGAGCATGGCCCGCTTGATCAGAATACCAGGGGCCTCCATAGTTCGGCCATCGTCTGAGGGGCCCACGAGCATGAGTAAATCTGGTTGTCCTGGTACTTGAAGATCATGGCCTCGGCCTCATCAGCGTCGCCGATAGCTTTACTAAGGATTCGAATGCCGGCAATCCTAGAGTCGTAGGCGACGCCAACACCACACACATCGTTGCGAGCCGCTGAGACCTCGCCGGCACAGCGAGTACCGTGCCTATCATCTGACAGCTCAGGGGCAGGCGTAGGGTCGGCATCGTTAAAGTCCCAGGAGCCTTCCGCGAAGTAGTTGGGCTTGAGATCATTGCTGTTCATGTCCAGACCATCATCGACAATTGCCACAGTAGAATTTTTTCCAGTGATGCCCTCGAGCCAAAGGCCAGTCACGTTCACGTCGTGGCCAGTCTCGACAGGGTTAAAGAGATGCCACTGCTCATTGAAGATGGGATCAGCAATGTCAAGTTTCTTCATGACTTCGGCCTGCTTCGCCAATCCCCAATCTGAGGCCTCAGCCTTTATCTGGCGTCTAACCACGGTGTGGCCCTCTGGACGCGGGGGGATAATTCGTTTCTCAAGGTGCATTCGAGGCTTCTGCTTGGAAGAGAGGAGGACGCTATCAAGGGGATCGGAGCCGCCAACATCTCGTTTCCTCCTCTTGCGCTCCTGAATCTCTCTCTTGACAACATCGTGGTCGAGCTTGGGGGCGCGGAATACGTGGTGGTGTTCGAGCTCGCTAAGTTGGCCCTCGTGCCTTAAGCCGAGGCGGCTGGCGACCTGCTCGGGAGTGGTGGAACGGTCGAGGTGCAGGACGTAGTAGTCGTTCTTTGCGTAGTCTCGAGGGACTTGGGATCCATGCGAAAGGACGGTGAGCCCGGCGAGGCTCAAGAGAGTAGAGATCTTCATAGCGGAAACGAATCGAAGGGAGGGATCTTCGCGCGGCGCAGAAGAGAGTGGACGCGTGGAAGCGGGAGTCGAGGCAAGTCTAACACATCAAGTTGGATATTGCGGCCAGCCGTAATGAGAGGATCGGGAACTAGAGGTGACGGTGGTCAGCGCGCGGGCGAGGGAAGTTGTGCGGAGGACAAATGGCGGAAGAGAAGAGGCGATTGTCGCGAGCAAGCTGACGGGGACGGAGGCGAACCTACGGAGGTTGGCCTCGTGTGCAGCTGCTCTATGCAAGTGACGGGGAGTGGGCGGCAGAAAGTCAGATCTAGCTCGTACCTCGTTCAAGTCAACGGCAAAGGCGCCGCGATGAGGGATGCGTGGTCGTGATATTCGCTGCGTCGAGGTTGCGGAGGGAAGAAGTGAACCGCAGGCTGGAAATCGTGGTGATGTCGTGGCCTTCGGTGATCGCTGGCAGGGTGCTAAACGGCAGGTGCCAAGTACAGTTGGTACCGTACACGCAATGAATCAGAGTTCCTTCCTGCCCTGCCATGGGGGAAAATAGGGGACCAGGTGCCACTTTACTGCCTCGCGTAGGTACCTCAGTCCCTCCTAGTCCCTGCCTCTCAGTCTCGCATAGCGGATGCCTACCTGCGCCACACTAGCTTGCGGCGGAAGGTGCCAAGGCGCCTTCTTAGTTTGAGGCAAGGGCCACCCCCAATTGAATCGCAGGCTAGAGCGGGAGATGGAGATCCGTGTCCAGGTACCCACGTACCACGGACACACAGATTGCGACGCTCCCAAGGCCCAAGGAGGGACTCCGAAGAGACACATTGGGGGAACTGTCTTGTCTTTTCTCGCACAGACGGAACGGCGATTAGAATTCCTCCGTATTGCTTCCCTATTTTCATTAAAGGCATATTGGGCGATGCTGCGATTCCCTCCATGCTGACTTTACGTACTATTTTTGGCGCAGGTTGCAGCTCAGCCTCCTGCAGACCTCTAGGCATCTGGGAAGCATTACATCAACAACACAACCCCGACAGCCGTACCCATCATGCTATCGTTGGTGGCTGTCGCAAGTTAATACGGGACTAATTCAGGGCTGAATACACGGCACGGGCCCTGAAACAGTGCCAAACCTCGCGACCCCCTTGCTCCATGGACCGCCCTGACCTCGCCAACTTCGGTGTGTCGTTATTGTTGCATTCTTCTGGGTGTCAATTGGTGTGAACTGGACCACCCACCCTGTTGATCAAGTGTCGCTCATTTCAATAAATTCAACGTGTCCCCTCCCGCTCCGTAATGGGATATATCGCTCCGGATTTGTCTTGTCATCTACTCTGTCTAGGACTCTAGGTAGTCTATTCGCGTCCTCTTCCACCGGATCCCAATGTCCAATAATTAGTCCGTCCGTACGCCACCGAAAAAGCACATACCTCCATCCCTTTATCCTTTTACCTCACAGGAACTCACAGGGATGCCTCCTTGTGAATTTCGATACCTGGCGGCGCTCCCGTGAAAGCCTTGCACTGCGCGTAAATAACAAACTGCCCGGATACCAGTCCGCATGTCATGATCAAGCGAGGTCCCAGGCCGGTGGTAATCAATCGCTTAGGGCCAAACTCGCGAGCCAGCTGGAACATGCGACTTGTCGCACCCTGCTTCGGGTCTCCGGCGCCCTTGTTGATGGCCGACAGCAGCGTGTCTGCCGGGTGTGAGAGTACCGCCGCTGCCACTCCCGCCGCGATACCTGACGTCAACTCTACGCCGGTGGTCTCAAGCTGTGTCAGCTTCGCTTTGCGCTCCGGACCCATTGATCGGTAGATGATTTCGTTTGCCGCCTCGTGAACGGAAAACTGGCCCACAGCGAACGGGACCTGCTTGAACAGCAGAGGGACGAACCCAGAGTAGAATCCTCTGAATCCCTCCTCCCTCGCCATCCTCGCGAAGCCCGATGCGAAGCCGCTGGCATATCCACGCTGAGATACCAGTCGAATTCGTGTTGCCTCGAGTGGACAGAGCAAAATGTCGGCAAAGAACTCGGCTGTCGCGCTAGCACCAAGGTAGATGGCTGTCCGGCGCTCCACGGCCTTTTCAGTGCCACCCGCGACTTCAATGTACTTCTTCTTGAAGAACTCGTAGCCGGCAAACTTGGCGCCACCCTGGACGAGATATCCCACAGCCGTGGGTCCGAACCCGGTAAGCAGCGCCGATGCTCCCTCTCTTGGCTACGATCGTGCGGCCGGCCTGGATCATGTTGTAGCCCTTCAGGGCATCGTCGACCTGGATGCGTGTCTTTACCACGTCGATTGGTGTGGCAGCCTGCCATAACGTTAGACGGGGAGTATATTGCATGTGAATTGGTGCTCACTCCATGGGTGGACGTCGCCGCAAGGGCACCGGCGCCAAAGAACTTGACATAGTCGCTGATGGTAAAATTGGGCACTTCACTCTGCTTTTCTGCCATTTTGACGGTTGCCTTTCAATCGCATGTTATCGAGGTGAACAAGGCCGAGCCGAATCCCTGGTTTTATGGTTCTGGTGCTCGCGCGAGATGATGACGTCGTTCCGTGGCTGCCGATCACAAACCTTGGATAGCTCTGTGTAATGGTTGATAAGGCGCCGCTTTGCCGTGACGGCGGCCGCTTTCGGTTCCGCCTCGGGGAGTTTGTGGACAAGACAGCTTCCATTTTTTAATATTCTTCCCTCAATGGTTTTCTGGTGTGCCCGTAGCTGTCGGAATTGCACATCTTGCTTTAACAAAGTGAGAAACGGTGTCCGGCGCAGCGGACGGTGAGTTCCCAATAAGCTGGGACGGTTGAATGTTTGGTATGCCGTTTTTGAGCGTCACAAAGACGGCGACCTATGTTGGACTAGTTGGTGGCTGCAATTCGGTGCCGACCCGGCGAGCGGGTTGGGCCCCAAACGGACTGCCCGGAATGACATCATTCAGGTGTAAATTCGCAGCGACGCAAGGGCTAATCCATTTCATCCGTATTAGGCCTTTAATACTGGCTCTGATCTTTATGTTATGGAGCAAGGACTAGGTCGTTAAGTATGTATTAGGTGTAAGCATGTTCCCATCCCAAATGGATGTGGGAATACCATTCCATCAAATTAAGACGTCGATCTTGCGGTCTCCCTTGACGATAAAATACGGCACAGAATATGAAGTAGAAAATTACTTACAGGAAGTTCAGAATTCACAGAATAATGACAGAATTACGGAGTTTAACAGGTCATGATGTCATAACCTTATCTAGGGTAGGCGTGTCGCGACGCGACGCGAGGCGCTCAAGACTGACTTGACTGACTGTGCTCAACCAACCTAGCTGCTGGTACGAAGCACAACGAGAAGCCCTGAGTCTCTAGGGGAACCGATGGGCCTTCAGGTACGCTTATCCATGGCAATCATTGCTATCTAAAGGCTAGTACGAATTATTTCACAGGTACCACCCAGTGTTGGAGAATCCCAGAAGTGAGCAACCAGTCTAACAGGTCTGTGTTTCACAGTTGGCTACCTACATAACGTCGGAGGATATAGACTATTTTGGAGCGAGCCTAGTCGAACAATGCGTAATACGACGACAAATTTACTTGGATCCGGGTACTTTGACTCAAAGCAAACGCATTCTTCCCTCGTTTAATGTACGTCGTCTCACCCACACTGCTCAGCTTCCTGTGTTGATGTTACCTCCCGTTCGTTTCTTTTTCCACTCACAGAGATTGATTCCCGGCTAGTGCAGAACTACTCTAAGAGAGGCTTGAGACCGTGTGGGGACACCCTCTTCATCTCTGGTGAGTCTCCCTGACGAACCTGTCACTGAAGGCTGAACGGTCACTTACGGTACTCGCCAAATAGTTCAGAAATGAACAAGATGGCAGCCTCATCATCCCGAGCTACACGATCCAGCGCATCCGCCGCATCAAAGAAAATTGCTTCACAATTGAAGTCGGATGGCAATAGTCCAGAAGCCGCCACTCGAGTCGGAGCAAAGCGTCGCCCTGCACCCCGCCACGACGCGTCTGAAAGCGACGCGACGGCCCAGGAGGAGAGCGATGAGCCTGCGCCAAAGCGACGAAAATCACAACCCTCGAGGGCGAAAAGCAAAGGCGTCGCCACACAGCTGCACCAGCGCCTTTTTGGCCCAGCAGGGAGAACGGTCCACCAGCCTTGTGTCCCTCCGACACGGCGGCACAATGTGACCTACCACCGGCCCGCGCTGCTGGACGACGCCGCATCCCGCCATGCTCTCCTTGTCTGGTTTGACAGCGTGAGCACCAAGCGCAGTATGCCCTGGCGCAAAGCCTGGATCAACCCGGAGGAGCACAGCAACGCCGCCAAGCTGCGGGACCTGCTCGAGCGGCGGGCGTACGAGGTGTGGATCAGCGAGATCATGCTGCAGCAAACGCGGGTCGCCGTGGTCATTGACTACTGGAACAACTGGATGGCCAAGTGTGGCAGACGATTCATGAGCTGGCCGCCGCAAGCTCCGATGATGTCTTGAGTGCCTGGCGTGGGGCTGGGCTACTACAGCAGGGCGACGAGGATCCACGAGGCGCGAAGCTCGTTGTGCAAGACCCGGCCATGACTGGCCTGTTGCCCTCTCGGGTGGCAGATCTCGAGGCAAAGGTGCCTGGCGTCGGTCGCTATACTGCTGGAGCTATCTCGGCCATCGTGTTCGGGCGGGCTGTGCCCATGGTCGATGGCAATGTCTTGCGTGTCCTCAGCAGGCAGCTTGGTCTCTTGGGGAATGTAAAAAACGGACAAGCTCGTCATCGACACGCTGTGGGCTGCTGCCGCCGCGCTAGCCAAAGCCGTCGCGCAAGATGGGACTGAAGACCAGACCGAAGACAGCGTGAGCAATCGGCCTGGGAGATGGGGACAGGCGCTCATGGAACTCGGGAGCACGGTTTGTACACCTAAACCGAACTGCGACCAATGTCCCATCAGCTCAACATGCCGCGCATACGAAGAGGGAAAGATGCTGGCCTCTGCGAACCGCAAGGCTGAGGTGAAAGACATCGAAGACTTGTGTGATCTCTGCGAAACCCTGGAAGAAACAATAAGCCTTGAAGGAGATGGGGATGCGAAGCCCAAAGCCAAGCCGGTCCCCAAGCAAAGCAAACAGATGAAACTATCGGCATTCATGTTCAAGGAGCCCGTCGAAGAGAAAGCATCAACAAAACCTAAGACTACTTTGAGCAGTCGGGATCTGGAAGTGGTAGTGGATCATGCCCGGAAATTCCCTCTCAAGGTCGTAAAAAAGGCCGTGAGAATTGAGGAGACGCTCGTCTGTGTCATCCGTCGAAGTGATGGGCACTATCTCATCCAAAAACGCCCTGAAAAGGGTCTCCTCGCGGGGTTGTGGGAGTTTCCAAGCAATATCCTCCAAGACTTGGATGACAACAGCACCACCAAGCTGCGACGGACGAGGGCAACAGATTTTGTGTTGGATTTGATCACCAAGGATAAGACATACGAGGGCGCTCAACTAAAACACATCCGCGAGTTGGGTAGTGTGCCGTGGCTATTTTCCCACATCAAGCTCACAATGCACGTCCATCTCTTCACGTTGGAGACCGACGATGACCGTGAAGAAAATACTGCGGCCGAAGAAGATGCTCGGCTGAGATGGGCGTCACCAGATGACATTGATAGTGAGTCAATGGGTACCGGCATGAGGAAATGTTGGGTACTTGCGAAGGATTCCGAATAAGATGCCAAGGCCGGTAGGAACTATAGATGTGTCAAATGACACAGGAATACCTGAGCATTGCTATCCGCAGTTATATGTAATAATATTCGCACAAACGAAAAACCTCTGTAAATTACACCTCTGAGCATCGCCTCCCTCCCTATCTGGGTAAACCGGGTCATCCGTTAATCCGGCCACTAGCAGGGGATTGCGGCCAAAATGGGGTAGGAATCTGAGCAAGTCACCTTCTTACCCCCCAAGCCCAATTGCTACAGTGGCTAAATAGATAACCCCTGGCGCGTCAAACGTTTTGCCTGTGTATGGTGAGTTTTGCTTGGCACTTCTATACTGGTGTTTTCTCACCAGCGCAGTCTTTCGCCACCCACTCACCGACGATTTGTTGAAGGATGACCATCCCAACGTCCGCCACCCCTCCAGGCCAGAGAAGCAGCTATGTGCTTGACCAACTTGAAGGGGAGCGTATTGCGATACCTGGCACCAACAGCGTGTTCCGAATTCTTGCCTCTCAAAAAGAAATGGATCATAGGATCGCCGTATACTATAGGGCGGGTGTCTCAACTGATGGTTCTGACTCTTGTCGGCACGCGTATGCCGAAAACGCTTTCATTGTGACAAAGGGATGTCTGAGACTCTGGATTGAAGATGAATGCCGCGACCTGTACCCTGGAGATTTTGCCTTTGTGCCTTCTGTAAGATGGGCTTGTTTCCTCTCTATTATTCTGCCCATGGAGAGCTGACCGTTGAGTATAGGGGTATGTGTATGGTTACAAGCCACTCGGACCATATACAGAACTGCTAGCTATCACAAGTCCAGGAGATCAAGTCGATCTATTCCGGGCTATGGGCGAGGAATTTGACGGCATCTTGACGGCATCGAAAGACAATGCCACCCTACAAAAGGAACCGCCCTCGGGCTTTGATCTTGATTTCCCGGATGATGACTACCGGCCTCCAGAGCTGTCCCCTTGGCTTGAGACAGAAAACCGGTTACCGGAAGCCAGACGACCCTACTTTCTTCGTGCGAATACCGGCCCGCAGTGGATGTTCGGTGGAGTGTTGTCGCGCCCATTCATCACTACTGCCCAATCTAATGGGAAATTTTACATTTCCGCCTTGGAGTCATCATCTGGCTATCCTGGAAGGCCATTCTTTGAACGATATATGAGCTTCACTTCGGTAGACCACTGCTTTTGCGTCACGGAAGGCCTCTTTAAACTCAAGCGCAAGGGGGATTCTGAATGGACTGTTTTTGCGAGAAGGCCAGACAGTTGTGGTTTCGGCGAGGGAATTTTTTACTGCTGAAATCGACAGCAAGTTTGTTTCGCGTGATAGCATTCGCCAATGGCCCTGGCATCAATGAGTTGCTTCAAAAGGCTGGGTATCGATGCAGTGGTAATATTTTGCCTGAGACTGTGGGCAGTTGGGATGGCTGGGATGAGGCTCGTCTCAAATCGGCGTGTGCGGAGGTTGGGGCTCAGATTGATTAATTAGATAGGCTTGTCTTACTACGCCGATTATTGCCGTTCTGTTGCAAATGCCGTCTATTTGAATTGACAGCTGGCTATTTAGGAAGTCTTATTGAGATACTACTGGTGTTGGGCATCGTATCTAATTATGTATCGTCGTTGCGTATTACCACTTCTGCGTTGCTTTGATCTATGTGAAGGGTTTTGCAGTAAGTCTATTCAACGATTTTGAAAGAAGCTAAATATTTACATGAAATATTAAATTTTATTATTTATACCACTCCATCTCTCGAAATTCCCAGAATCCAGGTCGAAGAGATCCAATAACCGGCCGACCATTTGACAAACGACGTCTTCCACTGACGTTGGCTTTGTATAAAACCCTACCACTGGGGGCGCAATGATAGCTCCAGCTCGTGTTACATCTAGCATATTTCGCAGATGGATCTCACTTAATGGCGTCTCTCTAACTGATAGAACAAGCCGCCTCCGTTCTTTAAGGCATACATCAGCTGCCCGAGTAATGAGCTCGTCGCAGATCCCAGAGTTGATAGCCGCAAGAGTCTTAACGGAGCATGGAACCACGATCATGCCATCCACCTTGTAAGAGCCACTTGAAATGGGAGCCGCCAGGTCGTGTGAGTTGTAAGAAAAATCCGCTAGGGCTTTGACGGCGGCGGGTGTGTAATCCGTCTCGTATTTGATCGTCTCACCGGCCCACTTGCTGATGATCAGATGAGTTTCGACATTGAGCTTTCTCAAAGTTTGCAGAAGATAGATGCCGATTTCAGCCCCTGTAGCCCCTGTGATGGCGACGATGATTCTTTTTCGAGGGTGAGACGAGGGCATGGTGCTTGTCGTCTTAAGGGACATGCTGTTTTATGAATGAGAGATGGGAAGGATAATTAAGGTAAATCAAGAGATGGATGAGGCGTTGACTTCTTGAAAAGAACAATTGATGAGTTGCTTTGTTGATGTTGGATGGTTATCTTACCTGGGAACTACCCTTGGTTTATATCCCAGCTTGATCTCGGGACACTCGGACAACTCGGACGCTGAGATGGGGCTAGAAGCGGCATTTTAATTATTCAATATGGCAATTTGAGTCCATTACTGACCGAGACTCTGCATGGCTCGGCAAACTCGCGTAATTCGGTGGTCTCGGTGGTCTCGGGGACCTCGGGGTGGAGTTGAGGATCTCGGTCAACTCGGAGCGACCGTCATCGTACGCCTCATGATCTTCATTCTATGTGTCTGGACGTGTATAAATATCTTCGACACCGCCGCACGAAAATGAAAGTGAAGTATTACTTATCCTTGACTACAATAAGTTCCTCTCCATAAGTTTCAACCGACCCGCCAGTTATCAACCATGGCTTCCCTTCAAGAACAATCCCCCCAAGACGCTCCTCACCTGAGCTTCCGGTCCTTCGTCCAAGCACTGAAGGATGACAACGATCTCGTCGAAATAAACGAAGAATGTGATGCTGATCTTGAGGTCGGCGCCATCATTCGCAAGGTCTGCGAGAATGATGAAAGAGCTCCCCTATTCAACAAGTTGAAAGGCCAGAACGAAAACGGCCTGTGGCGCATTCTGGGTGCCCCTAACTCTCTCAGGTCTGACCCGACACAGAAATATGGCCGTCTTGCTCGACACTTGGGCTTGCGACCTTCTGTTACGATCAAGGAGATTCTTGACAAAATGGTTGCTAGCAAGACAGCCAATCCTATTCCACCTGTCACAGTGGAGAACGGTCCATGCAAGGAGTTCCGTCTCACTCCGGACCAATTCGATCTCACCACACTGCCGGCCCCTCTTCTGCATCAGTCCGATGGAGGAAAATATGTCCAGACATACGGCATGCATATTGTTCAGTCACCTGATGGGAAGTGGACAAATTGGTCCATCGCGCGGGCTATGGTCTACGACAAGCAACATTTGGCGGGCTTGGTTATCGAGCCTCAACATATTTGGCAGATTCACGAGATGTGGAAGAAAGAGGGAAAGGACATGCCGTGGGCCCTGGCATTCGGTGTGCCCCCAGCTGCTATAATGGCGGCTAGCATGCCTCTGCCCGATGGCCTGTCTGAGGCAGAGTACATCGGGTTTCTTGCTGGCTCTCCAATTGAGGTTGTCAAGTGCGAGACTAACGACCTCCTGGTTCCCGCCAACTCTGAAATTGTTTTTGAGGGAGTTTGCTCGATAACCGATAGGGTTCCAGAGGGTCCTTTTGGCGAAATGCATGGGTAAGATCATGTCCTTTAACCGCAGCAGTATATTACTGACAGTGATTAGTTATACCTTCCCTGGGGATTCCCACCCCCAGCCCAAATATCGGGTCGACATGATAACACACAGAAAGGATGCTATCTTGCCAGTGTCTAACTGTGGACGTTTGTCAGATGAGACAGTAAGCATACTCATTCCTAACATCGTCTGAAGTTATACTAACCTGACAGCACACAATGATTGGCCCTCTTGCCGCCGCCGAAATTGGGTATCTGCTGAAGTCTCAAGGCCTTCCTATCACCGAATCGTTCTCGCCATTGGAGTCCCAGGTCACTTGGGTTGCTCTCCAGGTTGATGCAACAAAGCTACGAGCATTGAAGACTACACCCGAAGAATTTTGCCGCAAAATTGGCGACATCGTATTCAGCCACAAAGCCGGGTACACAATTCATCGACTTCTCATCGTTGGCGAGGATATCGACATCTATAACTTCAAGGATGTCATTTGGGCCTTTTGCACCCGTTGTCGTCCTGGAACTGATGAGTATAACTTCGAGAATGTTCGTGGCTTCCCCCTCATTCCTTATATGTCTCATGGAAATGGACCAAAGACGATGGGAGGTAAGGTGGTTTCGGATTGTTTGCTACCTGTTGAGTATACCACAGGCAAGAATTGGGAAACAGCTGATTTCAAGGAGTCATTCCCTGAAGATATCCAGGCCAAGGCGCTTGAGAAGTGGGAGACCTTGGGTTATAAGAAGTAGGACTATATGAGGCCGGGCGGAAACGGAGGATATTAAATTGTTGTGATTAAATAAGAGTCTGATTTAAGAAACCTTCAACTTGTGGATATTGATCTGGCATGATGGGCCCAGAAATATCCCAAGGAGCAATGGTTTCATCAAAAGACTGAAAACAATCTTCCATATTCCAGGACCTGTGTCTTTGTTAGTAGTTTTCTCTACATGATATGTAATAGCTTACTCTAGTTGAGTAAAATAATCCGATGAGACAGATGCATCGATTTCATCGGGAAATGTATTTCATCTCATCTGAACCACCTTCCAGAGGGTTCGGGGATATCTCCGAGTTTCTATCCTGTTCTGACATGCTTTTGAGCCTTTTGAGCGCATCTAATGCTTTTTTATGCGTGTCGGAAAGTTGATGCGCAGCTGAGTCGATTCCTCCAACAAATTCAGAGTCGGTGTCTGCTTCTACAAGGCTATTGATCAACTCAATTTGAAGCTCGCGAGTATCTTCACTATTTCTCGTTTCTTTCATAAGACTTAACAGGAGCACAGATGATAGTCCGTTATGGATCGACGCCCAAGAGCGTCTTGCATAGCCAGCAACATGCCGTAGGCGAACATATGCCCTGGCGCTACTCTTCAGAGCCTCATGGAAGCGACCAATCACACTTTCACCATTTGTCGACTCCACTGGTGGTCTGATAACAGATACGAATAAGCGACAAAGCGTAGCAACCACAAAATTCTTATGAAGTGAGAACGCATAGAATTCCTGGACCTGTCGAATAGATGTGCAACTCGACCGATTTTTGAGGTGACCTAGCAGAGCATTTTCGATTAACTCCATGCCATGGAATATCGACTTGGGATCAAGGTCAGACCCTGTTGTCGACTTGCGAGATAGATATTGCAATGAAATGTGGCATAACCAGTTTATGGCAGGCCGGTATCCGAGACCTTCACCGCTTGCGGCTATATCCAATTTCTGTAGGTCGTCTTCGTGATCCATATCATAGGAACCTGGGAAACGATCGAAAGCCAAGGACAGCAAAGAATCTTGCCATACAATGGCCATACTTTATACAAGTTAGCTGAAGAACTTGAAATGGCAGAGCAGTGAGACGAACCGGAGGGATGATGCCTCTTGGGGCGAAATTAAAGAGCGAGAGCGTCTCCTCGATGCTTTATGAATCCCTAGGCATTGGGCTAGGCGTACGGTGGTCCCTCCAAGAACCCACGCTGCTTGGGGTTTCATGTCATTCTGTAGAGCACTTCCAAGGAGAAGAAGAGTCTGGAGTGTGAATTTAGATGGCCGAGCCAGATAGTCGGTCGACCTGAGCGCCTCAAAGGCAAGCTTGACTGTGCTTGATTATTAATAAATTCTCATGCCAGCTCCGGGACTGACTTACTGTGGTTCTGGGATACTTCAGACCGACGCTGTAAATTTGAAGTCCGAAAATTGCGCTCCTGATGCCAGTATGGCATGCAGTAGACATAGCCAATGGGACTCTTGTAAGGACCGAGGTGAGCTGGCACTGGCACCACTTCCTCGATCGTTGATGAAGACGCACAGCTTCTGCTCAATTTCGTCTAGATTGTAGGTAATGGCATGAAATGGATGGACTCGGGAGCGATACACATCAAATAGCTCGAGGATAAGCTGATCATCTGGGAAACTGTTGTAGAGGGCCGCCCTCGAGTATGGAGAGGTATCTGAAGCTCGTTCCTCGGGAGTAGCACCCAAGAGGGGTAATATGCCGGCCTGAAAGGCAATTGTTCGATCTGGGTTGTCTGTTGTAGCTGAAGAGTGCGGTCTGGTAATGGCCACTAAGGAGTTGTCGTCTAACAGACTGGAATTTGCGACTTGTTCATTCGGGTCCTGTATACCTGTGCTGTCCTTAGCGGTATTTTCATATTGAACATTATTTGTCGTACTGCTCTGCGGGTCGTATAGACTGGATGGCTCCACTGAAACACCCCTCTGTGGGTGCCGAGTATTTTGTGATGTGGCTGGGCTGACTCTCGGTGGTCCTTGGGAAGAATGGTGATGTTGCAGTTGTCGCGCTGTAGAGTCCCCGTACGTGCATAGGTCTGGATGGCCACGCTTGATGCAAGTTGAACATGGCACCTCCTTGGTGCATCTGACCTTTCGTTCCCTGCAAGGCAGACATGACGGGCGATTGCGGCTCAGGTGTCGATTTCTGAGTGTCTGCTTGAGACTTGGACTGGGTTGTTCTGCGCTTTGTGGAGGCATTGAATTGGGCACGATTGATCTTCTGGCAGTGAACTCCAAAATTGAGAAGGTATTGACAAGGAGCTTTTACTATAACACCAAAGGACATTGCTCAATCAGATGACTCATGCCTGAGATGCAGCTGTGGTCCCTGCAAGTGACGTTGATAAATTACGGTTCTCGGCAATCTCGGCCCCTTCGGCGGTCTCGGAATGATGGGTACGAAAGTATGATGTAATCGGCACGTCCCCAAAGAGGTAAATAAATCCGCCCATCTCATTCAATTGTCTTTCTCAAAGATGCGAGACCCCCGTGCCTACAAAAACCAACACCACCGATAAAGCGATGGTGATGGGGTGCAAAAAGGCAAAAATGATGAGACTGGGATTCGAACCCAGGCCCCTTTCGAGACTGCGAATCGTTGCTAGTTTGAATCAAACCTGAACACAGCGCCTTAGACCGCTCGGCCATCTCACCTTATTTGTTGAAATTTTTGTTCTTATTGGACCTTATGAGCCCTGGGGCCAAGGTATCACTTCAAACTCAATGTTTCAGAGTAGCAACCACTCCCTGGCGTTCAAGATCAATTCCTTTGTCTGATTCAAAAAATCATGACCAAAGCTCCTGACTGCGCAATGGTGTTTTAAACAACCGCTATCATGATAAACTCTTGTCCCGACAGCTTGGAGTCGCTTGAAAGCGTATGTGTGTTTACTTGGCAAGGGCGACATGGTGTTTGCCACCTCTCACTTCATGAATGCATGTTCATAATCAGAACCGGGCAGCCGAGCGAAGTGGGGGTCGCTTGTTGGATAGTGGATCGCTGTAGGCTCTTGTACTGTTCTTTCTCTCATGTCTTCCATCAAACAATAGGCTTTCTGGCCGAGCGGTCTAAGGCGCTGTGTTCAGGTTGATTAGTCAACTTATTACAATTCGCAGTCTCGTAAGAGGCTTGGGTTCGAATCCCAAGGAAGTCAACCTATTCAATCCATTTCTTCTGATCTGGATCTTCTCTTTTTGTCGTTTTATCTATTTCCAATCTGGATTGAAATTCTCATGCGACAAATTTCGATGCTTGGTCTGTGCGCTTTGTTTCTTTTCTTCTCTTTCGCCTGACATTTTTGGCTGGCCACTACGGAATGATTGATTGGTCGCTGTGTTAACTCTAAAATAAGTCACTCTGGTAGGCGCCTGATCTTGGAATGAGACAGCACCTCATCGCCGTACTACTTTGGTTGTCTTAAATTAAGTGTGAAATAGGCTTTATGGAGTCTGAGGTTTATTTCACTTTGGTTGTGGACATTGGACACAATTCGATGGCGACCAGATTGGCAATGCCGTCTTGACAACTACGAATGTATTCTCTACACTGCACCTTGACATTTCCTTGCGCCTTTCCCGTCGTGCTTCTGTCGTTACCAGTCTTGTGTTTAACTGTTCAGCAATTAGAAAAGCAACAGCGGCAAAACCCCACCTCTCACAGCCAGAGATGATAGCAGTCTGGCAATGTATCAGACAAAGGATGGATTGATTGAGACAGCTTTAGGGACGATGGATGATCTTGTCTTTTGGTCTAGGAAGGAAGAAAGCTAGCTATTTATACCTAGGGATCTGTCTGATCCAGATGCCCTTGATCCGATGCCGGATGCCCTTGATCTGATGATGCCGTTGATATCCGAAGATCTAGGTTGTTGAGGTTAATCTAGGTTGTTGAGGTTAATCTAGGTTGTTGAGGGCATCTAGGTTCGAAGGGATCCACGGTACGGGTCCGGTCCTATGACTAGGTTCAAAGTCTCTATCTAGGTTCAAAGGAAACCACGGTACGGATCCGGTCCTATGCAAAGCTGACTTTTCCTATCAGGCTGTCTGACATCATGAATTCCAGTCAATGGAGCCTCGTCTAATGAACAATACACACACCCCGGATCTCAACCAATCAGATGGTACTTTGGCCGAGCGGTCTAAGGCGCTGTGTTCAGGTATGGGTTTTCCCACATTGCCGTTTCGCAGTCTAGTAATAGGCGAGGGTTCGAATCCCTCAGGTATCAAGATCTTTTTATTTGTTTGGCTAATGCCCCTCTCTTTTTGTCAATGCGTTGTCTTGTAGTGTAACGTCCACCTGGAAGCATCTCTGAGAGAATGAGCCTTGTGTAGAAGGCGGATTGCGACGTTGAAGGGTTAGAAAAGCCGCTAGAATCAGATTTTGACGTAGTGGAGTCAGGTTGCTTGGTGGTTGTGGATGCTTTCGGCGTGGAGTCTTCCGCTAGTCAGTTGTCCTCCACCGACGAATGCAAGCTTGGGGATTCATCCACTAGCTAAAAACCTCTGTACCGCGGCCTTTCTTTGAAGAATCTATGAGGTGCTGATGGGGTGCCTCCGGCCACAGGGACAATGGGTCTGTTGTCAGATTAGATCAGTGATCTCGTTCGTGGCTGGCCAGAGGCCAACCGAGAGAGTGGTAGTCCTTGACAAGAAATTGAAGGACTCGAACGGACTCAATAACTTCGATAACTGCGCTTCACATACCTATACCGGGGACCATATGTTGTGGGTTATTTTATCGCTGTGACGCAATTGTAGCTCAGAGTAATATATCTCCCTCTCCAATGCTCGGTGAAAAGCTCTGCAAGACGCTTCACATAAGCTTCAGAGTTATTTGGAGACGACATATTCTTGACTGAAAAACAAGTCAGTCACATGTAATGCAGTTCGGACTTGGATTGGAAATTGGATGGTCGGCCTCACTTACAAGCCGAATCCCTTCTCGTGGACAAACCAACCCTTCTACAGCCCGTCAATACCACTCCATCATCACAATCAAGATCTAAAGTATTGAAAAATTGAATTCAATGATCGAAACTATCTAATATGTCTGCCTCCTGTGTTTAAATATGAGCAGTATCTGTTCCCAGGCGCTTTCGAGGTGTGGGTGGCGCCGTGAGTCACTGCGGCATTTATCTACCGTAGTCTGTCGGCGGAATCCAACAAATAAGGTGAGATGGCCGAGCGGTCTAAGGCGCTGTGTTCAGGTTTGATTCAAACTAGCAACGATTCGCAGTCTCGAAAGGGGCCTGGGTTCGAATCCCAGTCTCATCATTTTTGCCATTTGCTCGTACTGTCATGGTACGTGGCGTTGGTGATAGCCTCCAGGAACATTGGAGAACTCGCCAAAGAAAAAGGGTTAGAGTGGAAGTCTGCACTGTAACCGCTTCCCTTTTTTGACCAATATACTCTGTTATAGGTGTTGATACTTGCCTGGAGACATTGATATATGGATGCAGAGTGCCGTGAATTCAACTAACGATTGAAGTTGGCCTTGGTTACCCACCACTTTCATTTCCGCCTAAACCACATGATTCCCGTATGTCACGCCATATTGTGCATTGGAGGAAGTTTGCCACTCTCCGTGCTCCCCTTTCATGAACTCAAGATGCCGGGATCATCGAGACGACTTTCGCCATGAAGTGACGACTCTACAGGCGCATCGTATATCAAACGGCCACTGCGCCATGCCTGTCGCTTCTCCTCCGTTGGAACCCAATGAATTTTTGCTATAAGATTTCAGTTCCAAATCTAGAGCGGCAAATGCATCCTTCAAGTTTAACCTCGTTTGCAGCTTTTTTGAGCGGGACTGAAGGGTGGCCCACAGTGCGATTAGAGGATTTTTGCGACACTCCGTGCTCTGCACTCTTGAAAGAAAGCACACAATGGACTCACTTAACAATGAAACTCGTGCATTAAAGGGTCATTGAGATCCTGAAGCAAACTATCGCCTTAATATTGGGTATTTTCCGGACGTCACAGTTGGGGCCCTTGGATGAGACCCTGGTGCTCTTCGATCCGTCACACAAATACACTGTGTAGGATTCTGGTTGAGGCTCACCCGCTCCGAAGAGCAACAACCGCGACTGAATGAATGAAGCCGGTCCCGTGACCAGAGCCTAAGAACACGAAACTCCTGCAGCTTCCTCGCAACCGACTTCTTTCACTCTTCACCCGACCGCGCCCGCTGCCCTAGCGCATGATACTCTCTCAGCCTCTGTCTGCTTGGGGCAACTCGCGTGCTTCCACTCTGTACGCAGTCTGCGCTCCAGTTCTATGAGTTGTTGTGTTCGCGTTGCTACTTATATCCTATCTCTTTCGGCCGCAGATGTTTGTCGCTACAGCCTCTTTGTTCCGCCTTTCGACCGAGACCTACGCACCCTTCCAGTTTGACTCTAGATGCAACTGATCTACCATTCAGCTGGCTGCTTGGGATCTTCATTCACGGGATAGCCCTAACCCTGCTGGTAGTAAGTTGTCTCAACCTCCGTCCCTTCATTTCCTCCTATTTACTAACATGTGCTTGAAAGATGGCGTCCTATTACTTTGGCCACGAAGGGAGATTCTTCTCGCCCGTACCATCGGCCCCCCCTCGCGCCCCCGTCGACGGGAACTCCATTCCTCCTTCTCCCGATGCCTTTGATCTGGGCCCCGCCATCCCTTCTATCGAACCGCAACCCTCAACTCCAACTCGAATCAGGTCTCTTCAAGATTCTGCAGACGCACTTCTCGACCGGATAAATGTTATCTTGGTTGCCTTCGAGGCCTCTCAAGATGCTGGGAAGGCCCCAACCCCAAGTACTGTACCAGCTGTGGTACCGGCAGCGGTATCAAGCCCTGGATGCCTGCGTTGTGGAAACCGCTTTCACGAAGGGGCCAAGTGCTGGTTCCTAACACAACCTGGTAAGACTGTGTTTATTCTTGCTCTCATTCCGCCGCTCACAGCTACAAGGAACGGTTCCTGGAAGTGTGGTATTGCCCAACATGACTCCGAAAAACCTGAACAGAGTAAGTTTCTTGTCGCCGCCTTTTTATGGGTCTCCTAATCACCAATTAGTTCTCCAAGATGAACCACCCCGCTCTACCCGAAGGAATGACTTTGATCTCTGCAGCTTCTATGCCTGCGGGTTCTGTTGCTGAAGCGTCTTCGCCTGCGAGAAAGCCCAAAAAAGCCCAGACAGAAACGACTTCCAAGGAAGCCTCGTGCTTAGGAGCATAATAGTGTTGTGCCTCTATTTCGGTCTTAATTCAGGAAGGTGTCTTTATTGTCTGCTGCATGTATTGAGCTTTTGGAATCACCTCGGGAAGTGTTGCGTCTTCTGTCTCACCAAAGAGTGTTGGCATAGAGAATCTTAATGGAAGACGGAGGAAGGACTAACTCTAGAGAGAGACATTGTGCAAATTCGAGATTAATGAAGCTGTCTCCTTTCATCTTTGTTCTGCGCCTCCACAGTTCCTCATCGTACATTGGTGTCACCATGAATATTCTAGGGAGCTTTTATTGGAGAAGACCCCCCAATCACCGGAAGATATCTGACGATAAATATACCCTCCAAAGTCGGATCTACCAATTTCAAACCTCGTTGAATGGCGCCGCAACCGTGATGTCGACTCTAATCTGTGAGATTTCCACTAACGAACACGACCAATACGGCAGCGTAACTATTGAAAGTTAGCAGTAGAACAGTCAAAGGGTGACAGACTCGTCTTACGCTGCAGTAGATCCAAAGACCTCTGCCCTCTTTGCGTTGGTTAAAAGGCCCACACTGCCTGCAAAAAGTGTCGTGAAGAGACCGATCAGGCCTAGTTTCAAATTGTTTGATCGTGTGTTGTAAAGCACGAGGATGGCGCCGATTAATAGCAATGCCGCGAGAATAGTGCTCAGGTACGAAATGAAATTTGAGATATTCTTCCCCGAAGCGTAGCCTACTAGGGGACCCGAGGCTGCTCCATGGACGTCTTCCTCTTAAGTCAATCTGTCAGGTCCGTCTTGGTGACATTGAGCTATTGGCATGATTGTTGTACCTTGAAAAAATAACCAAAGTTATCTTGTACAAACATTGTTCGTCTGTCGGGCATCTCTAATACCTGCATGGCCACAAGGTTATCAGGATCGTCATATAGACCTGAACTACGTCCTCCAAGCATTGGAAACCTCGCTTCATATTCAGGTCGTCCGTGAAAAAAGTTAAATCTAAAAGCTTTTAGAGTCTTCCTGTCTGGAGGCGCTATAGACGCAAGGGTGCTCTCGAATAAGAGGGCTTCTCCTAGATTCCGGTATAAGCAAGCATGTTCTGACAGAAGGCTGCGAAGAGTCCATACTGTGCTCTCTCAATGTTGTTCTTATCCGAGCTAGCAACTTCATTCGATTTGAGTCTATCAAATCTCTAGCCTTGTAATCTTCCCAATTTCCGAGGGACTGTACATGGAATAAAGATTGGGCTTCTTTACTACGGTATCCGGCATAAGTAGGGGCACTGGTGTAGGTTTGTCAAGAATACGGTGCAAATCATTGAGCCCCTCAGGTCCGAGGCTTCATTGGTGGCTACCGCGTGATTATCGTTCCTGACGATTATAGTTCCTGACCACAATAGCTCCTGAGTATTATAGTTTCTGACGACCACTGTGAGGTAAGGGACAGCCAAAGTTCCTGGACAACCAGGTTTCCTGAGCAACCAAGGTTCGTGCATGCTTAAGGCAGGTAGGTAGTAAAGGTTCTCGGATTTTAATTTTTGACGAATTTGATTCACCCTCCTTCACAGCTTCAATTCATTCCAGTTCATCTAATCATCAGGCATTACAAACCCAACAATTCCAATACAATAACTTTCATCATCTCTGCCATCACCACCACCATGGGCTACAGTCACGATACTGTTTTTTTTCCTGCCCACCGCCTACTACCGTTACTGTCACTGTCACTGCCGATGGACCTTCCGGCTCTTCAGATATGGACGTCTTCGCCGCTTCATTCGTACAATTCTTGAACCTCCTGGAACGGCTTTTCGGTACTTTAACGGACAAGATCGACAATGGTCTTAAAAAAACCTGGATTAAGAAGGGGATGTTTGGCATTGCTCTTGTCACGGCAGCGATAGTATTTACTCAGCTGCTCATGGACACAAGACGTACGACAAAACAATTGGCAGCCCTTGATCAAAAAGTCCAGGCATTACAGCGCCTACCTGGCCCTCAAGGCGTCCAAGGCCCGACTGGAGCTAATGGCCGACCAGGTCTTCAAGGCCCTCAAGGCGTCCAAGGTCCTGCTGGAGCAAATGGCCTCCACGGCGCTAATGGCATTCGGGGTCTTGATGGCTCTCCTGGCCAGCAAGGCCCACGTGGTTGGAGAGGAGTTTCGGGCCGCTCTAGAGTCTGTTTGTGTCGCTCACGCCACGAATGATATGGCTGCCTTTTGGCTTTGTATTGGCGGTATCACTGGTAGTTTGTCTGGCTTTTCGTAACCATACGATACGGGGTTTTTGGGGTTCATTAATGTGTATAACCTCTATGAGAAAATGAAAGATTTTCTCTGTTTTGTTCCAAGAGGTGACTCACCAGCAGTGAACCAAACCCACATGGTGCCTTAAAGATCAAGCTGGCGGAATACTGCAAATGTTTATTTCCCACCGGCATCACCGCCACTGGTTGCGATTCAGCCAAAACTGGTGCCAGAGATGATCGATGGATTGGGAGGGGAGTACGAGTCGGACACCGATGAGGAGCTGATTATTGTCTGTTCCTCTGTTTCCTAGACAGCTTATCCCCTATGACCCAAGATTCAAAATGTGGAAATTCACTAAGGCAGATTGCTTTGTAGGACTCCCCGTGGAACCCGGCCTTTCGAACTAGCACGGGGCCAAGAAAGCGACCTCGGAATGTGGACAGTACCACGCGTACTGGCGAGAACAAAAAGAAACTGGGATGGAAGCCGAGTAGAAAAGATGGCTTGCTTGTGAGATCGATAGATCCTAGACTTGGTTGGGAGGTAGCATTTCAAATGGTGCAAAATCTCTTCCCGGAAGATGACGATGATTCCTTCATGAGCGTACCTTCCATGGCCGAGTCGAATCTCTATGGGCTAGCAGGCGATGTCGCAACAACGATACCATCACCAAAGCTTCCTGCGTTTCGCTGCCTACCTCCGAAACCGATGGCTGCGGCGGAGAAGGACCTCAGCGCAACTCCAATTCCGAACTACTCAGTCCGGCCCAAAACACCCCAAGCAAAGGCTTCAGGTAGCGCTGATTTGAAGAAGAGTCGAACCAAAAAGCGAAGCCGTCTTGTTTTCCCAGTCATCATTGGAAACGATGGAAATGGCGTCGAGGTCATGACGTGTCCCGACAGCGGTTCGGAAGAGAATATTATTTCTCTCGAGTTTGCTAATCGCCTTGAACTGAAAATCCAGAACTCCGGCGAAGAATTGCGAAAATTTTCACTTGCGAACGGAAAGATTATTGAGGCGGTCGGCCAAGTTTCCGCCGGATGTCGTTTCAGTACGGAGTCTTCAAGCAACTCGAGTCTCGACTGCATTTTTCAAGTCTTCAATTCCCTGGGCGTGCCTGCAATTATGGGAAATGACTTTCTCCAGCAAACAGAGACGCTGAGCAAACATACAGACCGCTTGCTTGAGCAAATCGTTCCTTTTATGCAATCACTCAGGGTGAATAGTATTGGGACATCCAAACGAAACGTCATCTGTCGCCTTGGTACCTACGTTGGGTGTGCCACTGCCGATACTGGGTCTGATCTAGATCTAGTAAGCCCCGAGTTTGCTAGATCTAGGGCCTTCATTATCCAACCTGCAATTGAAAAACTCGAGTTTGCCGATTGCAGTGTTGGTTACACTTCAGGCTTTATCAGTGACGCATTCTCAGTGGGCAATGTTAGTGACGTGGAGGGTTTTCTCCCGCGCGGGGGAGTCAATGGAATTGAGACTTCGCGTGTTAGAGAACCTCACATCAGACATTCTCTTGGGCCAGGAAACAATTAATGACCTTGATATCTTCCGATCACACACGGACTCTTTCATTCCTAGTATACCGCGAGTCGGGGAGTCTGATGTAAACATCATCCGTCACATAGGGACATTGGAACGCCTTGTTTCAAAGATTGGAAGCGTAATCAAGGACAAGACTCGCAAGAAGAACTCGACCGAGGAGGTTGTTGGTATGTTGTAATCATGGTCATTTCTTCGATCTGATGCGTTAAGCTTGTGCTAACAGGGGACATAGACGTCGATTTTACCCGCCCAGCTTAACCTTGAAGACCAGCGTGAGAATGCACGTCGTGAGGCGGCCCGGTCTGAAATTGAGAAGAAAACAGGGCCTGAAAGAATAGAAGCCCAACAGAATGAAGCTACTCGCATCTCAAAGTTCGAAGAATCACGGCTGAAAAGAGTACAGTCACACTTAACACGAGACACCGATGCGAGGAGAACTGATATAGTTTCGGGCAATCACAATCCTGGTTCGTCTTCAGGTGGAAGGTTTGTAGCCACCTCACCTCCCTTGTCACCAAACGAAACCTACTCGCGAAATCTACGGTCCCCAAACTCTTTGTCAGCTTCAAGCCCCTATTCCTGTAATGCCGAGGACGGTGGTAGTGCTACAGGAGAAACTCCCAGCGCCGATTACTCCGCCTCCACACCATCTGCATCGACCTCTGTTGCCGATCGAATGAACATCAATGGCATCACCAATCCTCAGGTTGGCGCATATGTTTGTAACTTTGCTGGGTGCACTGCTCCTGCGTTCCAAACCCAATATCTTCTTAACTCTCATGCCAATGTGCATTCGTCAGCTCGTCCTCACTACTGCTCTGTTCAAGGCTGTCCCCGAAGCGAAGGTGGGAAGGGATTTAAGCGCAAGGACGAAATGATCAGGCATGGCCTCGTCCATGGCGGGCCGGGATATATCTGCCCGTTTTGCCCTGACAGGGAGCACAAGTATCCAAGGCCCGACAACCTCCAACGGTGAGTATATCTGATAATGAAGGTAGCCCTAACACCATGCAATGCTGACAGAGCCTTCACAATTCCATAGATACATTCGGGTACATCATGTTGATAAATACAAGGACGACCCAATTCTTCAGGAAGTGTTGAGTCAAATGCCGGACAGGCCGAATAGAGGGAGGCGACGGAGAGCTCATGACCTATCACCTAGGATGTAGTTGCAGGTGGTGTCCTAGTGGAGGGAGTCGAAGTAATTAGTGATAGAACCGGTCTTGGCTGGCGTGCGGGTTGATGATATCTGAAATACTATCGCGTTGTATTTATATGGTGCTTGATATACTACGCTTATATTTAGCATCACTCAAACTTCGCTCCTTAACCGAGAGCTATGCACGAGACCTACCGTCACCCCCTCTTCGTGAGCTTCAAGCCCGTATTGCACCGATTGCATGGAGCCTTGAATGCACGTAGTGATGACTACCAATGTGTATATATAGCACCTAACATGCCTCTAAACGCCAACTAGGTAATAGAAGTAGCCGTTAGCGAAGCTGCGGAGAGCGAAGTCATCGCCCTCATAAGGATCGGCGACTATTGTCCTTCGGTAGGTCGAGTAGCCACCAAAGCTGAGGAAGCTTGGGAATCCAGGGAATTTCGGGCTGCCTTTCTTTGCTTGAGACATGGTGGTGTGACTTTTGCCAGATTTTGAAAGGGCAAAGGGGGCGGCATCGTAATGATGGTGTGAGATGAGACCCGTTGTTTCAACGGAGACATTTCAAATTCTCCCCTGAGCTCCATGTACTCGGAGCCTGGATGCCGGCAGAGGGGGTTGAGCGAAACTCCGATGACGTACTGTTCGTGCCTGCTACTGCAGCGGGTGCAGTTAAACCTACCATACATAGGTCAATAGGAACCCACCTAATGATGCTGTGTCCTGTGTCAACTGCTTAACAAGATGGGGTTCAACGTATTCTACAATGATTGGAGTCCGAGAGTGTCCTGTGTGCCACTTTCTGTGAAGCATCCCCGCAATTGGAACTGGACATGGGAATGGCAGAATTGGAGAGTGTTACTGAGACATTAAAACCCTGACGACGGACTCCGAGCTATACACGGGGTCATTTCTACTTGGCGCGGATGCCAAGCCTGATACTGCCAAGGTCTACGATGTGTACCGCAAACTGCTGGGTTAACACCAGATCTCCAAAGCGACTGCTTGCTAATCGAGGATCAGCGCCATGTAATGGACACGGTTGACTGGGAAAGTTGAATGATCTGGTGGTCTGGGAGGTTTTACCGCCTAGTGCTAGGCGAGACTAAGAGCTCCGCTATCAAGTTGCAAATTTGCGAAGGCACTTGGTGCCCTTTACTTCGTAGTCACAGGTTGGCTCAGGGTGATTGCACATCCAGGGTGTGTCTGCGTAGTATATATCGATCAAATTTGGCAAACTGTTAATTAGGTACTGCGGTGCTTACATCTATGGTAACGCCATTCTTGGGATAGTCTAGTCATAATTAGATGTTGCAAGCCTGATAAGCGATGTTGGTGTTGGACCGAATTGGGGGGCCAACTTCTCAAAGCGGCCTTGATTGAGACGTCACAGCGTCAGGTCAAGGGTCCGAAACGGACTTGCGCCGCAGCCACCGCCCGGCCAACATCAGATGAAATCCTCCCTGGTCAGGGGGCCCACTTCAACTCCCCATTCCCAAATTCTTAATTGAAGACGAACGCATGGTTCGTGATGCTGCCACTCAAAGATTGCCACTCATATATGGCAGATAGCCTGGTATTTCTTCAGGGAGCACCAACAGCCATTTTAAACAGTTCGCCTTGTCGCTGTGCCGATTGAGCCTGGGATAGCAACCGCGAAACTCTCACGAACTGTGTGCCCCCTGTTACTGTCTGTGCTGGCGAGGCCGAGGACCAACATGCAGAAGCTCAAACCAACAGGTTGCATCGCATGCAGAAGGATTCAGCCATTTCCCAGGGCTAGGACCAACAACTATCCTAGGGGTAGATAGGAATGGGGGCGATGAGATATTTTATTTTAAATGTGGCCATCTCGGGCGTTGACAAGCACCGGATGATTCCCCGCCAAACTCTTCACTTGTTGGATCAGAGGAGCGATCCATATCCATTCAGTCATGTCACGATTATTCTACTCCATGTGGGGCTTGTTTTTGGCTCTTTGGGTAGCTTCTGCTACTGGAAATTCTACACCACCGCCAAGTCCCGCTTTCTTTCGAACCCGCAATGCTCCTGGGGCATCAGTCGCAGACACAGTTCAGCTCCTTCGCCGGACCCTTTCTGGCTTGAGTCTGGATGAGAGGAGTACCTCACAGGAAAACAGCACATCGTTGAATAAAAGCTGGGATGATGCTGTTTTGTTTACCTACAGCCAGTGCGTACAGACTCCTTCATCTTCTTGATTTCCATGACCCCAGTTTCTGACTTATGAGTTACGGTTGCACAGGGAAGACGACGTGGAAACGAAAACTGGCAATACCTCAATCTCGACCGGAGTCGAAATTACATGCACGACCTGTTATGTAAAAGGGACCGCCAATGCGAAGTTTACAGTCGCTGGCGACTTCAATTCGAGCCAAGCCTTGCACAACTTCACGGAAGACGTCAAAACCGAGATCGAGGACCTCGGTGCCGCCGCTGTTGATTACATCGAGACGTACATCAACAGGGTGGCAGCCAATCTCAGTGACGGAATCGATCTCGACGACTTCAACCTCTCCCCAATCGATCTCGACTTCGATATTAATCTTCCCGAGATTCCCGAGTGTCAGCTGCAATTCCGGTTCGACGGCCTAGAATTATACATGCTAATAGATACGGTCCTCTCTGCTGGAGCCACCTACACCCTGAATTTGTATACTTCCAACACTCCAATAGGTTTTGCAGTCGGAGAATATCTGGAGATCGGCGTCATCTTCTCAATCGACCTGATTCTAAGCGTCGACGGCGAGATTGACATTAGCACCGGATTCCACATCAAGCTGGAAGATGGCGTTACTTTGGATATCTCCATGTTTTCCAAGGATGTCTCAAGTGTGGAATTGTAAGTTGGCCTGCATTTGACAACCGATGCGACTTGGCTAACCGCACCTCTCCATAGTAATGGGGGGCAGTTTGAGTTCCTCCCCGTCACCATTGAAAGTGCCGGCGTGGTGTTCAAGGCTATTCTACGCTTAGGTGTACAGGCAGGCTTTGAGATAACGTCTCCAGAAATAAGTGTAGCAAGTGTATCAGTGGCTGATGCTAGCGTCGGCGTCGAAGTGGGTGTGTACGCCCATGTCGCCGAGTTTATCACCAACGTCACTGCTTCGTTCGATGAACATAGCGACTGCATGCTCCAGGTCGAGGAATCCTACCAACTGGCCCTCGGTGCAATGGCAGGCGCTTCTGTTGCAATTGACGACTATACCTGGGGACCTGTGCCAGAGACACAGGTACCTATTTACTACACCACTCTAGCGTCTGCATGTGCCATCCAAGGGCGCGCTGCTGCGACCTCATCGTCAATAACTTCTGCGACATCTGAAGCTATTAAAGCCAGAGACGACGACGATGACGACGGTATGACTACTACAACCATCAGCACTAAGGTTGTCTACGTTGGCGTAACCTGTATGTCGGAGGGCTTGGTGAACTGTCCTGTGTCCCTGCAAACGACAACCAAATTCACAACGACAAAGACACTCGTTACAGTTATCCCGACAGATTCCGATGCAAGCTTCCCCGAATCAACGCAAACTGTCGCCGTCAGCACGGTTCCGTTTGGGTCTGGTGCGCAGAAGCTGTTGGTTACGTCCGGAAGCCCAGTATCGTACGTTCCGCCGCCTCCGCCAACAACGTCTTCGACATCCTCAGCATCTTCGGGAAGTAGCAAAGACCAGGACGAAAACCCCAGCATCGCAGATAGCAAAGATGGAGGAGTGCCTAAACGCATCATCATCGGCGTCAGCGTGGGTCTTGGTGTACCTGCACTTATAGGAGTCATTGCAGCGATTTTGTAAGTTTGACACCGTCGATTGAGACAACAACCCACAGATGGTCTCAGCGTGAGATGATATACTGACAATTATACCTGAACAGTTTCCTGATAAGACGAAGACAGTACTCAGCCGTGAAAAAAAGCGAAGACTGTACCGAGGTCCGAGTTGTGACATCCCCTGAGGCATGAGCAGATCGTGATCCTCTATAGTGGTCAAATCGTGGTCAGACACACACATGTTATCTTAGTTTGTTCCATTGGAAGTCCTGAATCGCTGGTTCTCAACTGAGCTGATAAGGAAATATATCTGACGCCAGTCGGCGCTGTTTACGTTGTGCGTTTCATCAGCGGCTTCCCCATTGGATCCACCGCCGGCGAGGCTAACATATTGCCCAGATATTCTAGTATTGAGCGGGAAATTAGTCTAATGTTGCTTAACCTTTTGAAATAAATCTTCATAGTTATCATTTGCCTCCTGCAAATCACAAATGGAAATGCTCTAGATGCCTGTTGCCTGAATGCCCTACTCGAGGAACGGCTAAAGTACTGCCTTCTCTATCAATTCATCGTCAAGATTATAGCCACCGTTCTTGTTCCCGTTGCGATGTATGGGCGGATTGGCCTATTTGATTCCGACAGTTAGAATAGTGTTATCAGGGAGATGAGAGGAGGGGTATAGAGGCGTACCCGGGCATCAAGTCATCATATACCAGGTTTTGTCTTCGCGCGCTAAATTTGATGCTTGGTTCCAATTGTCAAATGTGACATTTAGTTTCAATTCACGTCAGATGTCAGGGACAGCATCTTGTTCAACTCAAAGCTATGCTTCATGTGGAGGGTATTTCGACGCTAATGAATCGCCCGGATCTAAAAATATCGGGCCGGCGGCGGCATTAGCCCACCTTAAGACGAGTCCATCTCCGCGGAAATGGGCGAAATATGGTGCGAAAACGCGAAACCTACCACGAGTCGTGCGGTATTTGTACACACTGCTGACAGAGCTCGCCTCAGCATTTCGGCTGATCGGCATGCTCACCCATCAGTTATGACAAATGGTCATCATGACATCACTGATTCTGCTCAGTGTTCGATTGGGAAGCCAGCTTCCGGGAAAGCTATAAAAGTCTAGAGGGCAACCAGAGATACTCAAATTAATTACCAATGCACCAAAAAGTCTTCAAGTACATTCCGATTCAAATGGCTCCAAACCAGGTAGGCGAGAACGGATGGACTGCCGTGCCAGTCGACGCGAGCAAGATTCTCAACGGAAGACCGTACATCCATCAGCCCGAAGCTCTGATTGTGGAAAAAATAACGTTTCCCTCGTACGATCCTACTGTGATCAGCGTCCAGGAATACGTCAAGGAGAATCTACCAAGACAGACGTATAATCACTCTATGAGAGTGTATTATTTTGGTAAGAAATTGTCTCTAATCCCCCGGGAACATACGCTGATGTGAAGGCTAGCCACCGCAATTGCGAAGCAGCAATTTCCCGAATATGGCGCCGCATTATCTTCGTCAACTCTGGCCTTGACTTGTCTTCTCCATGACATTGGTACCTCGGACGAGAACCTTTCTAGCACTCGAATGTCCTTCGAATTCTATGGCGGAATTCAAGCGCTGAGCCTATTGAACGCTATCGGTTCTGGAAGGGATCAAGCAGAGGCCGTGTGCGAAACTATCATCCGACACCAGGATCTCGGTACCGAGGGAAGCATCACCTTTCTTGGGCAGCTGATACAAATGGCCACGATCTACGACAATGTCGGCCAGTTTGAGCACATTATCCACGAAACAACCCGAGAGGACGTGAACAGGGTATTTCCGAGGGAAGGGTGGTTGGGATGTTTTGCGGAAACTATCAGGACGGAAAAGAGACTGAAACCATGGTGCCATTCAACTCACATTGCCAACTTTGAATCCCTGGTTGAGTCGAACGAGTTGATGAAACCATATGAATAGATCCCTACAGATAACTAGTTTACTACGGAATGGTGTTTGGTAATGGTTAAATTGCGTGTGATTCAGATCCTTTGCTCAGCCCTAGACGTCTTGCACCGCACTCTCGCTAGTGTACACAAAAAAACACTAAAGGAGCCGAATACCTTCAGTAAACCGAGCAAGTACAAATCACAACACCACCTTGCAGGTGTGGCCCTTGGGCGCTATGAGGAAGAAGTTCTCCATCTCCATCATCCCATCAGTCATAGACTTGCTTAGCCTTGCACCTCGGCAGTTCCGAAAGAATACCGCTGTAGCAAGGCGCAGCTCAATTCTTGCAAGGTGAATACCAAGACAAATCCGAGAGCCTGCCCCAAAGGGCGTAAACATGGCTTTTTGTAGCTTGGTGCGGTTCTGGGGGTCAAGGAACCGGGACTCGTCAAATCTTCACATAGTTAGTGACGAACTAAGCCTGAGCTTTAGGGATATTGAAGTGAAAAGAAGACTTACTTGAGGGATCGGGAAAGATGTCCGCATTGCGATGGAGAGTGTATGCTTGGGTTTCAACCACGAAATCCTCTGGGATGTAGTGCCCGCCCAGGGTCGCCCCCCCTTTCGGCACGCTTCTAGGCAACCCTCCAGGCGCAGCCCCGTGGAGTCTCAATGTTTCATTAACGACAGCCTCCAGAAGCGGGAGCTTCTCCACCGCCGCATCATCAAACCGCTCAGGGAGACCCGACACCTCCTCCTCCAGCCGGCGCTGTAAATCAGGGCGTTGAAGAACCGCCCAGATGAGGTAGGTTAGCGTGACGGACGTGGTGTCCGAACCAGCGACAATGAGATTTCCAGCTTCAAGTTGGACCTGATGATCGGTAAGCGGTACCAGTGAAGCAGCCTTCTCAGAGACCTCGCTCTCCAGTGTAGCCAGCATTGTGCCGAAGAGGTTTGATGCGTTCCCGCTCTGATTACGCAGGTTTGCGACTGCTCGAGCGCCATAGGTGTAGAGATACTTGTTTGCGTTCATGAGTGCTTGAATGGAAGGGATAGGTAAATAACTAAGGATGGCGTGTAGAAGTGGGAGTTCGGATCTGATGCCGCTGTTGATGAGAGCAGATTCGAGAACGTCTATATACTCAGTCTTCTATTGATGGATATTCGTTAGTTTTCCTTTGTGGGCTGGGTATTGATGTGGATGGAAACTTACGCGACCAACTTCAAGCATTTCAAAGCTCTCGCCGAAACTGAGGTGCCCGATCACATCCGTTGCCATCAATGTCCACCATTTCATCACGTCCACCTCTCCGTGGTCCGTGGCCTCTCGCTGTATCTTTTGGACGGCCAATTCGACTTTGTTTCTGACAACATCTTCCCAGTTGGTCCGCAGCTCTGTTGCACTAAAGGCCCTGGCAAAAAGCTTTCGACGTTGCGAATGGACTTTTGGGTCTCGCATCGCAAAGATGCCATCTGGTATACTGTCGTACCAGGGGCTCTTGGTGAAGCCTGACCCGATGCGATGGATGGCAGCGAAAGACTCTGGATCGGCAACCGCAATCTCTCGAGGGGAAATGCGCACTATGGGACCGTACCGCTCGTGTAGTGCGTGGATCCAATGGAGACGGTGGCCGGTAAGGGTATAGTATTTTAACGGGAGGCGGGTGGAGAGGGTGTACATGGGGCCAGGAATGCGGCGAATGGAGGACGTGCAGATCTGGTGTATGACCTATAATATGTTAGACTTGAAAGGCTGGGAGAGTATCGACGATTGGTGAGCGTCAATATGCCAACGGAAACCTACCCATAGAACCCAACCAAGACCAATTAGACTGGGAGCCCACCAAAGAGCGATTCCATTTAGCAAAGCCATACTTGTGAACTGGGATGCCTTGGATAAGACAGGAGGCTTCCTCTGACTCCTCTAGACACACGTCTCTCTGATACTTTTATAGATCTAGAGATCGGAACGGTGGGGCCGGGCCTAGTGTCGAGTACTGTTCGGCACCCCGCGTGGGGTTCCGGAGTGCGGGGAAACTGCACCATCTGCTCCCCACGAAATGGCGCCTCCCCCCCGCATTATTGAACTCGGCGCTTTCTCTCATTTCTCTCCTTTTCTCTTGTTATAGCAGAGTGTGTGTACTGGTAGGCTTATTTTGGCATTTGGGCTCCGACTCGTAGGCCAAAATAAAAAACCGATGAACAGCCGACCAAGTTCCAGAGCGGACCCGAAGCCCTTCAGACACAACTCATTATTTCAGAGCGTCCAATACCATGCTTTATCTTATTCGTACGCCCTTACTATTACTCCAAAACGATTGGCCATTGAGGTGGTATTTTTATTCTGGCCCCAACTCAGACGACCCTTTAATAGGGTACAGAAATAAGCCAGCGCGTCACCAAGACAGTCATTGGGCTGAAACCTATTACGCTTGCATACTTTCAACGAATGCTTCCATATACCTAGTTAAGAACCAGCACTTCCAAACACTTTGATCAGATACTTTCTAGACCGAGAACAGACCGAAGAGAGACACCCTGGCTTCACACGTGACTACTGGTTGTTAAACGAACTGCTCGGAACCCGGACCAACGACGTTCCGCAACAAGGGCCCCCTTGAAAATTCATCGCTCCAACACACGCCCAGAACTTACCCTCTTCGTCTTCTAACAAAGAGGGAATGATTCCGTGGAAGACATTCACCTCTCATTTATATGCAGCTGCCATTATTGGTCAATTTGCTCAACTTTGCCACGCTCAGTATCAACCCATTCGGGGGCCAGGCGGCATGATGGAACAGGCAGACCCGCAGCAGCTCCGGTCAATTGCCGCATGGAACTCCTCAGTTTTTTTATAGCAGGATTCGGATCACGACCAGGAACGACATCGAATCCCTCTATCCCATCATCGCCGCATATGTCGATCAGCCCTCACTTACCGACTCTGTTACGGAGCTGGTGTTGGACTCCGACCGGTGGCCATCCTCAAGAACACCTTATCTCATCATGAGCGATATCAACAAAGAGCTAAAGGAGCCACCACTGCCAGTCCGTGAAGATGCACATGCTGTCATCGAGAGTTACATCCGTGGCTTGGGCCTGGGTGACAAGGCCACAGCGACGATGCTAGATGCGTTTGAATGGAAGAAGCAACATCTGCAAGGCAACAACCCAGAGGTCCCGAGGGGATTTAACGACCAAAATGGTGAATTTGGACTGGCTGCATCGGCTGTCCTGATATCCCTCTGCAAGAACATTTCGACGCTATACGTGGGGGAACTTGGCTGGCGGTCATCTCTTCAGGATTACCTACTGAAATCAAACTATAGCTTGCTTCCTCGACAGGGCTTGCAACGACTTGAGAAAGTCGAGATCATCGCAGGCAACGGACTCAGATACGACACAAGGTATTATACGAGAGTTGAACTTTTGGACTGCTTTCGCTATTTCCATCGACTTCCAGCGATATATTCGTTTGTTATGGAAGGTGTGTGTGAATATCAAGCAAATCGGAATTTGTTCATTCCGCACACATCGAACAACATTAAGCGAATTCACATTGGACATGCCGAAATGTCTAGTGAGAGGCTTGGAATGATTATTCGAATCCCTAAGAGCTTGGAAGAGCTTACTGTGTCGCTGGGAGGACTGTGGAATACGGATGGTGGGTTGCCGATGATGTTCCTGAAGACTGTGGGTAAGTGCCTGCTTGAACAGAAAGAGACGCTCAGGGTCTTGGATCTGGACATAGATATTGCCGTCAAATATTGCGACCCTGACTACAAGAAAGAGGATGTGATTGACGAAGAGAGATATCAAAGACAGAAGGACGAGTATTACTACCTCGATGAAGCGGTCAACAACCGCCCACTTTGGTCGAACCAATTACCAAACACCCGGGAATACGGCTACACACTCGGCGCACTTCATGACTTCAAAGCCATGACCCATCTAAGCATCGGGATGAAGGCTTTATTGGGCAGAAACGTGATGTTGGAATATACGCCCCCGTTCCACCTCATTGAGCAGCCCCCTTTTCGGCTCGACGCCCTGCCCCCAAATCTTGAATACCTCTGCTTGTATGGGTATACGAAGGGAGCCAAAGAAGAAATTGACAGCCATGTCGAAGAATTCATGGAGAAGAAGGCTGAGCGTCTGCCGCTGTTGAAACAGGTTAGGGGTATTGATGAGACAGTGGTGGATTTGGCATCAACTTTTTCGATAGATGGCCCAGAGGAAGATCTTTGGAAGCGATCAGAGGGAAACCTTGAGAGAGACTTGAATTGGATCTCATTGTAGCTACCATCGAGGTTCATTGGAACCTTCTAGTCGTGCGGATAGCAATGAACGTGCCCGTATAGAATTGACAGTGAGAAGTATACATTGCACTAGAAGTTAGCTCTAGTCCTTGGGGTCTACTGCTCATCCTTGCTGTTTGGTAGTTATAAAATTGGTTGCTAAAACTATTTTCGAAGATCAATGGTCTTTTTGTATCATTCTATATGTCCTTTCTAGTTCTAACCACTCATTGTCCCATCTATAAAACATCAACGCAGGAGAGTATGGAGAGCCCGCCTGATATGCAGAAATCACCCAATCTATACCATAAACTTACGGCGGTGAAAGTCCAGGTTGACTCGCCAGCATCCAACATTCAGTCGCCTCTACGACATTGAACGGTAATATTTCGGCTTCTTTCAATAACTCTGCCGAGCCTACCCTGCAAATTGTTGGAGGGCCCGGATCACAACAACAGTAGAAGTCTACAGCTTTCGATTCCGCAGTTTGAAGGCCTAGAGAGCCGTCTCGCCCAGTTAAACCCCCCAACTCGGCATCAATCCTACCTTGGGCCGACCACTGAGCAGGTCCTCGCTGATTCCCGCACGACGGACAAGCGAATGAGGCCCCTGGTCCCCCAACTACCTTTTTGGAGGTCCAGAAGCCACCATTCACTATTGATCATTAAACGACCGAATATTCTGTCCTCAAGCTGCCAGTTTGAGTATTACGGGCAGCATAATACGATAGGCACCCAGGATTTCGCCGGAAAAGCGACCCATCATGGTATATACCCTGCTCTAATTAAGCCTACCCATCACTCAGGCCGAGGTCTGGATGTCGGACAGGAATGCCCGGGTGAACATAAGGGTGTCCGATGCCATCAAATAATCCCTTGATTGCTGAGACCTATTTCTCCGGGAATCCTGTGCTCATAAGCGCCCTTCAATATGACACGCTGCATCGTCAATTTCGTATCCGCAATGCTCTTTGGTCTTGCACTGGCTCATGCACAAGATGCCATCACTGATGACTCGTATTTCGTCGACCAGTCGCCACCTGTGTTTCCTTCGCGTCAGTTACCATTGAAATACCTCCATACTATGAACAAGGCATCCTTGTTTGTAGCTGACCTGGATATCCTCGCAGCCGAAATCTCGAAGGCAGGTCACCACCAGGTCGCATCAGTTCTGCGCCATGTGTTGGAGCCGCAGTGGTTTCTCCATTTCACCAATCGTCCTGGTATGTGACATTGAAATTCGCCTTGGCACAAACGTCCAAGGCCACCTTAGCGAGAAAATCTCCGAAGTACCCCGTCAATGACTAGGCCCCACGAGGTAGGAGCAAGGGTTAGCAACTGGTCAGCACAACGCTGTTGATGGTGCCTAGGTACAGCGCCACCGCTTGGTAGTCAAGCACAGCTTGCCGGTTCACAAGACCACTGGGCGGCTGTGCAGCCGCAAGGATGGATTTTGTCATGGAAGCAGGGCCTCCGACAATCGATTCGTCGCGGACGACGACCGGGGCGGAAGCATCGGTTGAATTAGGGGGAGGGAGGGTCCTCACACATCCGGCTATCCGTTGCCAAGGACGAAAAAAAGCGCTGGGACACGGAAAATCTCGTCGTCGGTAATCCCGTGTCGCGCTTGAGAATATGAAGATTCCTCTCAATGCGCTCTGCATCAGCTCGTAGAAACTGGAGAAATTTGTCAACGTGTCCGACCATCAGCCACGCGGTATAGTGCTAATTGTAGAGGAACTCAGCTCGGCATCGGGAAGCGTCCGTAGGGGCCCAAGATAATTAGAGTTCCGCTGGACGTCGCCCGAAGCATCGTTACACGAGTTGGGATGGCATTCGAACGCGGTGTAATTATCCGTCAGGTAATGAATCTTCTTCGAGCATCGCCGGTCGGCGTCGCCAATATTGGCCAGGGAGAATGCTCCCCTTCCAAGGCTAGCAATGCCGTTTTGTTGCTGAAGAAGTGCATGGTCCAAGTCGTCTGCATAGATGATGTCATTTAGAGATGCAAGTTAATAAGCCAGCTTGTCTCAAGATACGAGCATGATCTACCCCCTAACTTAAGCTCGTATTGGGCCCCTATCTTAAAATCGCTGGCCGCAGTGGGGTCCTTCGTCCACGCTTGAACTGCCGGGGTGTAATACGACCCAAACGCAAAATCTTCGAGAAGCGATCGGTTGAGCTTAATTTAGGACGCAGGGTCAATATCCAGATTTTAGAATAGGCATAGTCCACTAGGGTAGACGGGGTATCCCCTGCACTGGGCGGGACATTAGTCTACGATGTAACATCTCTGGGGCAAAGGCCACGGGGAGCCATTCGAACCCGTGCAGTCGGTTGCAGAATCAACAAGGGCCTCCTGAACACGAACACGCCAAGAGAGTAAAACGGGCCCACGTATAGCCTCAAGAGCCGACAGCATGGGCGATGACAGCGGCTACTAGCTGTATTGTCTATTATGCCCATGAGGGGACCCATCTCAAAGCAGGACATCTCGCAAGACAACATCTATAAAGAGGACGCCATGTCAAGATGTACAGCCATCCTCACCACCACTCTCGCTCACTCTGTCAATTTCACTCAGCTCTTAGCTTGAGGTGTCCTTCGCTATAAACCAACCCGTTCGTCGTTCGTTCAGCACTCACTCCTCGCCACGATGCTTCCGTGCTCGATCCTCACCATCTTCTCCCTCGCGGCGACCGCTGCCGCGAGCGCCATCCCCCGTGCCGATGGCGCCTGCACCAACCCGACCGTCCGCAAGGAGTGGCGCGAGCTTACCAAGGCCGAGAAGGCCGAGTACCTCCGTGCTGCCGTGTGTCTGCGCGGGCTGCCCAAGGAGAAATACGAATACACCGACGCCGTCACCACGCGCATGGACGACTTGGTGTACACGCACTATTCCCTCAATTCGGAGATCCACTTCGTGGCCGACTTCCTCCCGTGGCACCGCTGGTATGTGCAGCTGCACGAGAACCTGCTGCGCAATGAATGCGGCTTCACCGGGGCCCAGCCGTACTGGGATTGGAGCATTGACGCCGACGCCGTGGACATGCCCAACTCGCCTCTCTTTGACCCCGTCACCGGCTTCGGCGGCAACGGCAAGCGCACCGGCAGCAACGAGGTGGGCTTCGAGCGCTGCGTGATCGATGGCCCATTTGCCAATACGAACCTGACGCTGGGTCCGGGGTGGCCCTATGCGAGCGACACCGGCGATCGCCCGCACTGCTTCACGCGCCAGTTGAACGGTGGTTGGGGCAACGATGAAAACGGCGAGCCGATTATTGGTGACATGCAAGCAAGCGCGTACAACTCCAGAGTCATGAACACCATCTATGCCTTCGACAACTTTGCCGATATGGTCAGCATGCTCGAGGGATTACCGCACGCACAGGGTTTGTCTTTCTTCCCTGAAATATGGAATATACTAACACACCTGCAGTCCACAGCGCCATCTCTGGCGACATGGGCCCCGCCACCTCGCCCAACGAGCCTCTCTTTTTCCTACACCACGCCAACATTGACCGTGCCTGGGCCAAGGTACGCATGCATTTCTCTTTGGTTTTAGCTAGCAGACGGTGCAGTTACTAACACCCACCGCAGTGGCAGGGCCGCAACGCCACCCGCCTGGCTGACTATACTGGCTTCCAAGACCCCGACCGGTCCATTCCGGCCTCGATAACCGACACCATGCCCATCATGGCGCTTGGTAACACTGGACCCATTGTCAAGGACTACATGGACATTCAGGCCGGCCCTCTGTGCTACACCTATTCGTCCATGTAAATGCTCTGTTGGCATTTGGCTTGAGCCCGACTCTTTGAAGGCGCCAGCGAGGCGCGGCGGGCAGGGTAGCTGTGAATTTAACCCCGAGAGCAGCCATGAGACTACTGTAGTCTGCTGTAGCTGTGGATAGACGAGACATATTAATAAAGCTAGTAGCACTATAGTATCTAGCAGTTCTGTCTATTTCGTAAAGAGCCACCTTCTGTCCCTTCTGATATTGATACCTCGCACGGCCATGTCTTCGATAAGACGTACGGAAATTGCCAATTCGAAGTACTATCCATTCCAGACATGGCAGTCAATGGAGCATTCGAAGAAGCCGTAAAGGATACCCGTAGTTCCTCTCCTGAGAGGAGAAAGATGCTAATCATGTCAGGGGTGTCAGCTATCGCGCATGTGACATCTGTTGTGACATTCGACCCCGATCCAAACGAAGTCATTCCTACTGTCATTTCCTTGCCGTTAATACACTCAACACCGCTTATGCACAGTCAAGCGTTAAGCGCCTTTTTTTTTTATATACTTCTTCAATGACGGCGGCGCTGTCACCCAAACCAAACTTGCACGGAATTGTCGTAAGAGAAATTTCCTGGAACGAAGAAGCCGCCAAACTGGCTTGGGCAGATCCGCCCTACCTTCCGGAACGATCTGCCGCGACTCATACTGCGAAGGCATAAGCCGAACAGGAGGTCTGGAAGTTTCACGGGGGAAACAAACACAAACGTCCAGACTTAGTTGTCGATACAGGTGGGAAAGCGTCATCTCGGGAATCCTCACTGTCCAACCATACAAGGGCTTCCAAATGCTTCAGGGACTATACACTAGCAGCACTGAGGGGATGCCGTCCTGGCCCGAATGAGCGAAAATCCAGGGAGGCAGTGTTTACCGGAGTTCCCTGAGTACTTTCCACCCATCTACCGTAGCCAATGAAAAATACGGGAGGAGGCGGTACCTCAGCCCAAGCTCAGCGACAGCTCAGCCTAGAGCAGCAGAAGCTCAGCTCTAGAAACGGAAATGGATTTTGGTAGGGTTGAGTTTCATGTTCGAGTATAATAAATAGTATTTGGGGTCTACTACTCATCCTTGCTGTTCGGTAGTTATCAAATTGGCAGGTACAACTATTTTCTATATATCAATAGTCTTTTCGTATTATTCTATAAGCTCTTTCTAGTTCTAGTCACTCATTGCCCTCTCTATAAAACATCGACATAGCAGAGTATCGAAAGCCCAACGCCTGATATGCCGAATCACCCAATCTATGCCATAAAATGAATCTAGACGTATTCGGCGCAAACGAGATCGCCACCAAGATCCATGACCTCCCTGATAGTGGCATTAGGCATGATTCCAACCATCCAAAGGTTATGGCTCAGCGTGGTGACATTACCCTCGTCGCCGTTATAGTCGAGAACAGAACTGCTGGGAGACTCCATCCCATTTTGCTCCAAGTAACTGGTGAGTGGGACATTGCGTCCACCCATCTCCGTGAGACGAGTGGTGAGGTTGGCTTGCTGCCACTGCCACCAAAGGCGATCCAGATTTGAATGATGGAGGAAAAAGAGCGGCTCTCCAGGACTTCCCACGACATCAAGCATCTGCAACGAATTGATCAGCTTATCATTCCGTTAGCGATATTCATGCCAACTTACAGTGCCTCCAACAGCAGAGTGGCCGGCAGTATGAGGATTGACCTGATAGCAATCAAAGGCATCCTCGTACGTAGTCATGTTGAAACACTCATCAAGGTTCGCCTGGACACCGGACTGGAAGCCCCTCGAGTTGAAAGAACGTGTCAGGCAGTAGTCTTCAGAAGTGCCCGAAGAATTCATATGAAGAGTCAAGTTGACGAATGGTCCATCTGTCACACAGTCTGAACCTTCACCGCCAAACCAGTGTCGGGATCAAAGACAACGGATCCCGCGAGGTCGTCCATGTCAAGGACCTCGTTCCAGTATGGCTGGCCACCCTCGTAGCCGCACTCAGACTGGAGGAGATACTCATGCACGCGCATGAAGTAACGGTGCCAAGGCAAAAAGCCGCCCTAGTTTTTGGTTAGAACATTCAAGTTGATGATGATCGGCACCATAATACGTACCACGTTGTGGATGATGTTGGACTGCACTATGTGGGCCCAGTCGAGTTCGTCCCATCGATTCTGAGCACCCTCGATGCCAGCCTGAGCAGGGCGAGCCATCAAGCAAAGCTCAGCGTCAATGTATGCCGTTTTTTCGGTGGTTGTCATGTTATTCCTGGATTTGTTAGCGTTTATGGATGCATCGGATTGAGGCGCCGCACCATGCTTTTCGCTGCGATGGGCTCGTGCAAGTGGTATTCCACGAAGCAGCCGTAGCCGCCTGGGAAATGGCCAAAAGAGAGACCAAGGAACGCAGAGAGGGAGCCATGGCTTCGGATTTTTAATGATAGACTTTTGGACGATGTGAAAAGTGAGGGACTGGAAGCTTCAAGAGTTGATGAGGATGTCTTGAATGTTCAATTGTTTCGACACCAACCCTCATTTATATCTACGTGAGCAAAATGCCAAAGCGTTCAAATTCGATGGCCTCCGATATCGTCACAGCAAAGTTACGCAAGCGTGGTTCCCAAACTACCATCCGCGTCACCAGAGTCCAACCCCTTATCCACTTCCTGTCGTAGGCTGAGCCAGGTGCCGAGCTACGCGTCGTCATAAGTACCAAGAAGGAGGATGTTAGGAGAAAAGATCTAGGCTTGCAGTAATACATGGTGGCATAGGTCATGGGTCTAGCACTTAGCGAAACTAAACCCTTGTCTTGGACTTACGTGGACGTACGTGGGGGCTGGGGCTTCCCTGCCAAAATGGAAACGGGCTAGAATAGGGAATAGGGGCTCAACCCAACATCGTTTATCTCGAATGTTATTTTGTCGTTGTGCGTAATTGTGTAGCTGAATACCATGGCTAATTGTGAACAAATTGAGTGTGCGTTGTCTTACATAGCAGCATAATGAAGAAGTCGATTCAATCTCAATTGAAAGCCGAAGCCTGAGACATCGTACGTTAATTCTTGGCATTACGTCGTGTTTCCAACCCTAGCCCTCCTTAGCTGCCATTGACGCTAGGGCCAGTTCTTGGCAAGATAAAGGAGAGAGCGGTATAAATAGCAAAGGACATGGAATAAAGATTGGGCTTCTTTACTACGGTATCCGGCATAAGTAGGGGCACATACCACGCCCTACGAGAGCCCGGTCGAGATGTAAATTTATAGTGTCACATACTCTTGTAAGGCAGGGCATTAAGTCACTAGTTACTGCAGAATCTGCCTACCCTATAATAAAGCTGTTATTTGTTTAAGAATAATAATATTTAAATTTGTAGACATAATTAAATTAAATCATTAAATACGGATTATGAACTTGTCACAGCCTAGGCCAGACACTGGCAGTCACTAGGAACCCTTGTAACTGGCTCGCCCCCCTTTTTTCACTTCTACTAATAAACGAAGGAGCGACGCGCTCCCAATACCTGTCGCTCCGCCACTTGTATACGTGAACCACCTGCACACTAGACAGAGCGCTAGGCTCTTCAGCTATCAACAATAACACTTGGCTTACCTGGCTCACTACACCTGCTAACACGTTGTTCTCAAGGAGGTAGAGCCCTAAATGACAGTGCTACCGGTGTCATTATACCCCGCTCAGGCGTTGAAACTGCTTCCTAGCACCATTGCGTGAGAGGCTGCGCCGGTCAATAGCCTTGCCATGTGCAAAGGCCTCGATGGGCGAGTTATGACTGGGCTGGAGTCTATCCATACCATGAGCGACGGCACATATATTTCACTACTGCTACGAGACTTGGTGGTGAAACAATCGGAGCCTGAGGATCCAAATCTAGATTCCGATCCTTAGTCGGAGCCGGAGCCGGAGCCGGAATCGGAAGAACTAATAGTAGGAGCGTTTAGTGAGGTCAATCAACGGATAATTGCTACCACTTGTTAAGGATTAAACGAGCTAGGGGCTGCTGCATGTGTATGATTAAGGTTATCGATCTACTGAGGATATAAGCTGGAACAGCTTAGGTACAGAATAGCGATCTGAGGCAGCCACTGGCCGGAAGGTTCCGATTAACTTAGCTGTAGGGAGCTCCCAGCACGTAACACTCCCACTAATATACGTAAAACAGTCTCTCCTCATTATTCAACTGCCTGATCTTACGATTCTCCCGAATTAACATCCACCTCATCACCCAAGCCAGCAGCGCGGCAGCAGCCGAAAATGCAGCGCTAGTTGACATAGCGATGGTATACCTGGGGGCATCTGAGGTTGGCCATAGATATTGCACGGGTTAGATGCGTTTTCGGGTTCTGGATGATAATGTAGACTAACCGGTGTGTGTAGATAGGCCCCAACGTTGCGATAGTGTTGACGATGGCCAGCGATATAGCTTTCTTCTCCTTCGTCTGACCGCAGGTGCTAGCAACCCAACCGAGAATCACACTGTTGCAGGCATAAACTCCAGTTGCAAAAACGCACATAGCAAAGTATCGTGCCCCGAGATTGACGGTGGTACAGGCTAAAATAAAGCCAATCACAGCTATAGCTTTGGCGATTGTGATATGCCAGGTCCTTTCATTCATCCGCCCTTGTTCAGTTAGTGCAAATCCTGAATTTAACACTGAGACTTACCAGAATTCGCCGCCCACGCAATGCAGACTATGCCTGAAATAATATATACGGGGGACAAGACAGAGCTAGTGTGGCATTACGCCCGAAGCCCAATGTTCCTACTATGGTAGGGAAGAAGTTCTTGAAGTTGCTTGCTGCCATGTGGAAGTGTTGCATAAAAATAAGAACCCAAAGGCGGGGATCTCGAAGGGCTTCAATAAGGCCGGCCCACGTTGTAGTGTTTGTCTTGATCTGAACAGTATCCATTGCAACTCGAGCATGGGCGAGCTTTCGCTCTTCCTCAGATAACCATCGGGTATTGATTGGTTCGTCTGGCAGGATCCAGGCTGATAATATCGAAATAATAAAGGTGATGATGCCTTGGAGGATAAAGAGCCATCTCCAGCCTGAAAGCCCGGCAACTCCACCCATTTGGAACACTCCAATAGCAATAAGACCTGCAAAAGCAGTTCCACAGATATTGGCAGTGAATAGAATAGAGATTCGAGTTGCGATTTCTTTTCGAGTATAAAATATCGAAAGGATATAGAGGGCCCCGGGATAAAATGGGGCTTCAGTAACGCCGAGGAAGAATCGAGTGAGAAGAAGACCCTTGAAGTCCTTTGCTACTGCAGTAAGTGTGCTGACTACTGCCCAGAGAGTCATAGCTCCCGACATAAATAAGGAGGGTCGCATCCGTGTCATGAGCATGTCTGCGAGAATTAGCTAGGTATTATACCATCGCAGCACACAAAAGTTACTCACTGCTTGGGATTTGCCCAAGAATGTATCCGACGAACAGAATGGAAACGCAGGTCTGGTACTCAGTCGAAGTAAGGTTGAGCTCTGCTTCCATATCACCCAGCCGAGCGACAGTGATGGCATTGCGATCAAGGTAGTTGAACCAGTACATGATCCAGAGCATCGGAAGGATGACCCAATCAAGCTTACGCACAAGTCTGATCTCAGCTGGATCCGTCTTCTTGTGTGCGCCTGTCTCATCCACGGACGCGAAAATCTGGGTGTTATGCTTCTCCAGATGATGGGTTTCCCCCTTTTCTTCGATATCGTGGGCCATCTGGCCGCCAGATGTGTGGGCTGGAGCCCCAGACATGATTTCAGACGAAGATGATAACTGATTGGTAACAGATAGTGAAGAGAGGGTGATGAAGCTTGAAATGCTCCACGAAGGAGCAGCAGGTTGCCCTTATAACATGGTCAAGTTGTAGCCAGTTGCCCTCCCTAGATTACCGATTACCCCGGACTACCCCGCATGGCCGAAAACTTGTGCTAGGAAGAACCGCCCGGCGGAGTTGGCAAGGTTCATGGCGGGTTGGATTTGCTGGGCGTGACCTGCTAGCCTTGGCTTGCCGTAGACCCATGAAGGACTAGCCCCAACTCCATGAAATGTGTTGTCCCAGGCAATGGGCTCGCCCGCCCAATCCAACTTTGGAGGAGATGAGTCGTTTTGGCTTCTATTCAATAATAACAGTATCTGTCATGCCAAGACAATATATGACTTCTTAAGTCCGAACCTGAGAGCAGTCTCTGGTGAGGTAAATCCGTAGTAAAAACATATCGGTACCGATGAGATCCCTTCGTGCTCTGGAATTTAACGCTGGGTCTATGGTAACTAAGGCTACCCTGGCGGTGTGGATGGATCATGGTAACACCCCAATCCCTTGGTTGCCGCCCATATTCGTTACGGATAGGCGTGGGCTCATCCGGGCCGGTGCGGATATTAACGGCCCCGAGAATGGAACGAGCGCGGTCGCGTAATTGGGCATTTGAACCAGCAGCCACTCAACAGGTTTTGTCACCAGATACTGGCGCGTGAGACTTATCAAATGGATTAATCGCATTACCCAAGATATTCTCATAGGTGCTCTTCTACAGTACATGGGCTTGGATTTCTCTGGCCTTATATCACGGACACTCAATAGAAATTTAAGAGGACCAACAACAGAGACACCTGGTCGCACCTCCACCGAACAAGGCGATTCTGGAGTCAAATTCAAGAAAAATCTAGATCTGCCTTCCATTACTCATGTCGGAAGTAACAAGTTCCAGTTCATTTTCGGCGACTGGAATCAGGATTGTCATTTTCGTCTAATGCATAAGTTTTGTGCCCACTAGAGCTAACACTACTAGCCGACCGAGTTTCTGGCCAGGCAACTGATCTCTAAAATTGGTAAGATACTCTACTCAAGGAATTAGGCTGCAAACTTCTCAAAGGGGGTAGTGTACATCAAGGCATCATCCACATATAATCATGGTGACTTTGGTGTAGTGATCCGAGATAAACAGACTGTCATGCACCTCTGCAAGCGTAGATTCGTCTCTGAAATCCGTAAGCATAAGGAAAAATCCAAGAATGGCACTAATCTTGATGAAACCCAATACGCCACTGCGAAACTAGCTGGAAATGCTCTCGCCACCGCTATCAGGTAGTGATCAAGACGGTAGTCGCGGTGCTCTTGATAGCCTTTGAAAAAAGGAAGTTTTATTTGACGATACATATGTACTTTCGAACTCGGTAGGAGACGCTTGGAGAATTGATGATCGTGGGACAGCTAGGGCTCTGCCTGTGTATAGGTGTCACTCCACTTATGTGATTCCTTTGGACCTTGGGACCCAGAGTGCAGCCCCTGATCGCGCAGCGCGCTTCTGCGTGCAAACGGAAGTGGAATTGGTAACGATGGAAAATCATTTCCTGGAATTTCTCAAGCAATGCACAGCAAATTTCACCCATGTCCGGTCTCAATATCACATGGGTGGCTGGGATGCGAGGGGCTGTCGATCTGGGCCGCCCGTATCCGTGTCGGTCCGTCTCCATCCGCCAGGCCGCAGGTAGTGTGGGGGTTTGATGGGGTAACAGGCCACTTCGTCTTCACGATGCTGTCCCTTGCTTTTGGATTATTCGAATGCATGAGACAGCCGATCTCGGTCAGCCAGTAGACATGGACAATCATTGGACGGTTGCTTATACGGCACCGATGGTCGGGCTTAATCTCGGCGAGCTTGAATAATGTGGAATCGTTCATCCTTAGGCCCTGGTCGTGGTAGAGTTGAGTACATTTAGCAGATTAGTACGGGCATCGGGGGATCGGGGGATTAGGCCATGCCGGAACACTTCCAGTGATGTTTTCAAACGCTACTTCTCTCGCAGTAGTGGGATCTAGACAAGCAGCAAAAATGCTACCGATTTGAAGACCGAATCAATGGACCCGAAGGGTGTCAGGAGCGGAGCGGAATGGAGGTGGGGGTGTTGTCTCCGATAACACATTTCCTTGGACTTATACTGCTATGGCGTTTTATAAAGAGAAGAATTACTCGGTGCGTCTTGTATATAATCTACTGTAATTCGAGGAGGCAACGATCATGCGGCGAAGACATCGGCACCGGCGTCGGCACCGGCGTCGGCCAACCCTCGTTACGTATTCCTCGACATCGATTTCTTCTTCTGACTCGCTCAGCGGTCCACGAGCGTCTTTCACAGCTGAAAATGTCTAATAGATCTTTCCCTGCCTAGATCTACCACTTGCCTGACCTTGCCACAACCGGTCGTATTCTAAGTGGGGTAGTACGGCAACGACCGGATAAGAGCGGGCGGCTTACGATGACCGCTGAGAGAATTGCCAATGGCAATTGTCAGCCAATATCATACAATTGACAAAATTGGCATCGTGAGGGGCTGCTATCCGATGTCGGAATTCCTTTGATGTGGGAGTGCAAATTTAAGAAAATTGATTTGCACTATGTCGATATTTTGAGAAATTCCCACACGAATCCCACCTGGTGCTCGAAGTTGTCTGGCAAAGCAATACACCCCCGGTCGCCAATATGCCCTTAATCAACGACGGCAGAACTTTCCAAATTGCCATATTACCAGGTGATGGACAAGGGCCTCAGTTGGCCTCTTACGTGGAAAAAACCCTAAACTTGATCCAACATGTCCGTCCAGACGTTTCATTCAAGATCTCCAAACACGACTTCGGAGGCGCAGCCCTAGCATCAGGGGCTGGAACGGCCCTGCCGCCGACGACATTGAGCGCTTGCCAACAATCTGACGCAACCATCATCTGCGGATGTGGTGATCCAAAGTACGGCCTCGGGCCAGAAGAGGGATTGCTTACCCTACGAAGAGAAATGAATGCTTGTGTCAATATCAGGCCAGTCAAGTTCCCATCGACCCAGCTCGCCCATCGCAGTTCCTACAAGTCGGAATTAGTGGAAAACCTTGACATTAACTTCTTCCGGGACCTCACGGGCGGCATATATTATGGTCCTAGAATGAGGCCGGACAAGAGGGCGAAGCATATGACACGACCAAGTACTCACGGAAAACAATTGAACAGATTGCACGACTAGCCGGTACATACGCCATGCGATTCAACCCACCAAAGCCGGTTCATTCAATAGACAAGCATAATGTTATGGCAACTTCAAGGCTGTGGCGGTCTGTTGTGACTAAAATCTTCGAACAAGAGTTCCCCAAAGTTACCCTGGGCCATGTCTTGGTAGACACAGCAGCAATGTTGCTCGCCTCCAATCCTCTCAGTCTGAACGGCGTCATCCTTGCCGAAAATATGTTTGGGGACATTTTGTCCGATCAAGCTGGCGGAATCCTAGGATCTCCGGACCTTTTGGCTTCGGCCGCTTTGTCAACTCTCTGGGGAACCAGTCCGCGCGGAGCACCTGGAATTTTCAAGCCCTTGAACCTCAAACCAAAAGCAGAGCTGGTTAACCCCCTCGGCATAATTCAAGCGGTGGGCTTGATGCTTGAACTTTCTCTGGGACTGACTGCCGAAAGCAATACCTTGTCTAAGGCGATTCGTCGAACCCTGGAACCCGCCGAGCTGATCGGATCAGATACCAGAACAGTGGATCTGGGCGGCTCGGCAACCGCAGAAACATTTATGGATGTGCTACTACAAAATCTGGACTACTATCTTGAAGCTGTCAACTCTGCCGAATCTGCGACCTTGCAGCTGGTCCCATCGCCGCCCCCGACACCCGACTCCTTTCAGCTTCCCATGAAACGACGACCGATGGGTATAATTGAAAAGATCTTGGCTCACGCTGGGATCGGCCTCACAAAACCGCAGGTTGAGCCGGGAGAGATGATTTGTGTCAGGGTCGACTGGACTCTTACATCAGAGCTTCTCTGGGCTGGGATGGAGAAGACGTACGATCAAATGGGACGGCCTCGCCCACATCGAAATGATCGATTATGGCTTGCGGTTGACCACACCGTCGATCCGCGCACTAATCCCCAAACTAAACAATGGGGCCTTATGGCCAAGGCGGAACGGTTTCGACGAGAAGCCAAGATCATCGACTTCTTACCAGCAAACACCAGCATTATGCATACAGACTTCACCCGCGAACGAGCACAGCCTGGCCGCATTGTGGTTGGCAGTGACTCGCATACATGCTCATCGGGAAGTATGGGCTCATTCGCGGTCGGCTTTGGCGCAGCTGATGTGGTCATGCCCATGGTCACTGGCGAAACCTGGTTCCGGGTGCCAGAAGTCTGTCGAATCAATTTTGTGGGAAAACTACCTTTTGGAATTGGAGGCAAAGATGTTATCCTCCATATTCTGGGACTCTTCAAGCGAAATACAATTGCATTCCAGCGCGCCGTAGAATACGGCGGTCCAGGGTTGAAAGAGCTGTCCATGGATGCCCGGTTTGCAATTGCGAACATGAAAACCGAGTTTGGTGGGATGGGTGCTTGCTTCGAGGCTGACGAGGAAACTGCGGCATGGATTGCGAGTCGGCACCACCCAGAACATCGAGAAGGAGGTATCTATTTTCGAGCCGACCCTGACGCCCAGTACGCTGAGGAGAGAACCATCGATCTATCCGCGGTGAGCCTAACAATGGCGCTATACCCAAATCCCGACCATGTTGTTCCTTTGTCAGAGAAGGCTGGAATGAAGCTGGACGGATGCTTCATAGGAGCCTGCACGACCACCGAGGAAGATTTGATAGACGGTGCTTTGGTTCTTGAGGAGGGGCTTCGCGCAGGAATGCAACCTACCTCTCACGGCAAGCGTCGAGTTACTCCCGGAAGTCTTACGATCATCAAAAATCTTGAGCGACACGGGCTGTTGGAAATCTACAAGCAAGCGAAATTCGACGTCGGTGCTCCTGGATGCTCTTACTGCGTCGGTATCAATGATGTCGACGTGGCTGGCGAGGGCGAAATTTGGCTCTCATCCCAGAATCGAAATTTTCGAAATCGAATGGGCAAAGGCAGTTTTGGTAACATTTCGTCTGCGGCTGCTGTTGCGGCATCGAGCTTTAACATGGAGGTTACGGATCCCAGCCACTTGTTGAATCTGATCGACAAGAAAAAGCTGAATAAGCTCCTGAAAAGGTACAGAAGTGGCACAGAAACATTATTGAGAATTAGTGAACCTGAGCCAGAGGTTTCATCTTCAAAGACACCGAGTATCCTCGGTGGCGGTGGATTCATTGAGGCCTGCTCTGTGCAGACCAAGGCGTTTCCGAGGGTCATACGATCAAAGGTTCAACGATTCGGAGAAAACGTCGACACGTAAGTCAATTCGATGCCTATGCATACTCATCCCGGGGCTAATACGGTTTGATTTGTGGTAGTGATGCTGTCATCCCCGCTGAATTTATGCCTGGAGTCGACAACGCAGACCTAGGCAGCCACTGCTTTCAGTATTTCCGTCCCGATTTTCGAAGAAAGGTCAAAGAAGGATCAGCTGTCATGTAAGATGTCCATTCCAATCTGATGACATGAATGCTTACCTGGTGTAGTGTGGCGGAGCATGGCTTTGGCAGCGGGTCATCCCGAGAAGACGCCGTGAGAGCCTTGCAAGGGGCTGGAGTAGAAGCCGTTATTGCGAAGGGATTCGCATTTATCTGTAAGTAAAATTGTATCACGTTTCAGTAAAATGTCTAACGAATCTTAGACGAGCGGAATCAACTAAATATGGGCCTCTTCAACATTGAACTGCAAGATCCGGAGTTTTATAGTCTGGTACAAGAGGACTCAGTTATCACGATCGACAAAGATGACAAGACCATACAAATTGATGGATATGCAAAATTGTTTTCGTATCAGCACTCAGATATTGAGGAAACTCTTCTTGAATCAGGCGGGGTGCTGCCTTTATACAGCGAGTTTGGAAGCAGAGTGTTTCGGCATATCACAATGCCAAAAGTTAAGAGAGGAAGAAGGAAGGAGGGTTCTAGTAGGACAGATGAGATGGGTCTCTTGGATAACTTACGGCCGTCAAGTTTTTGAGTGGTAGTAAGACTGCATGTGACTCTAATAATAGAGTTACTATGGGGTGTCAGGCAAATACCTTTACACCCTCTAGCAGCATTCGCAAAGACCCATTAAACCCTTGTGACTTTCTGTAGACTACTCAACTGAATTAGGAGTACAAATATCAATTCTATATGTTTCGTTTTAAAATACAGAAAGGGTTGCAGAGTATAGAGTGCAGTTGAACATTCTGAACACTTCTTTACTGAGTAGTAAATAGGAGCTTGTGTGACATTGGTGGCGAATTTGTTCGGCCAACGGCAGTGACACGTGCCTTTCGCTACGGGTGTAGAGTCGGTCGAGGATGCCTATCTCTTCGTAGGTAATGGATCCTACGACAGCTTACATCCTCTTGAAATATTTTTACTTTTATTTTATCGTACTCGGACCAGAGGGGCTACTGCTTAGCGTCTCGAACGATAGGGTGGCTTCGCTCTCTTATGGGCTAAGCCCACTGGCTATCGCTTACAAAATTACAGGGGTGTTTGGCTTTGCACCCGAGACGCTGCGTCTCATTCCAGTCCACAATTGTATTGTGATGGGCTTGGAGAGACTGCATATGTATGGGCGATGGTTATATACCTTTCGGCGGAGACAGAGTAGGTCGTAACACTGGGTAGTTTATACTCTAGCCAGAATAAAGCGGGCCGCCATCGCACACACCGATTGAGTCACGAATTCGGAGTTCTAGTTTGACCAGGGTCAGCTGCGCCCCAATCTGACCCCCAATTTCGTTTAATAATACAATAGTACAGGCTGTTGTTGGGGGGGGGGATGGCTATGGCTGTGGCTTCCGCTTAGTAGGCTATGCTGCTGACCTTGGCCGCGATGACTCTGATGCCGAAGGAGGCCGCTGGAGCAGCCACAAAGAAATGCTATAAGATAAAAGTGACGGAGAAAGGCCTGCAGATACGTGAATGTATATCATCTTCGACTTATCCAAGCATCGCTCCATGAGTTCATCACTAATTTTAAACCTCCCGGCAGAGCTATACCCCCTTATCATCAACTACCTAGTCTTTCCGGACACGGCTCATCTGCGAGCAACCTCTCGTTTCTTCGCATCCCTCATACCTACCCAGACTTCTGGGTATCTCGACCTCGCCGCGGCAGATGACTCAGTCTGGGCGGTAAGGAAATGGCGACTCACCTGCGCCTACTGCGCACGCATGCGCCGTGCATCTGCCTTTACTGAAAAGCAAAAGACAAGGTCGGCTCAGTTCCGCGCTTGCTATGACTGCTACGAATGGGGCTCTGCAGCGCCCGGCGAGAGAATATGCTTCTCGGATATTCCAATAAACCTTCACCGAACGCGGTTCAATAATGAGCATAGGAAGCTCAAGCTGGAAGTGAACCGGAGAGAGAAGGATATCTGCCGCTGGTGTCATAACGTCTTTAATGGGTGGGGGAGTAAACCGGCTAGCAGAGCCGTCTGCATCGAGTGTTACCACGAAAATCCTTCGGAACCAGGAATTCTTGAGGAGCACCGTCTCTGGAATGATTTGCAGCGGATGGGTAGGGATGCTGTGCCGAATTGGCATGGTTTTGATGGTACCGATTTAGGAGTTATTCGGGGAGATGACGGTGAATGGCAGTTCTATTTTCTATGGAGAGATATTGATTGGGGCAGTGGGCCATTAATAACTGAACCATGGAGGTGGGGGGAAAGGGGCGTCACTGTCATGAAACGAGAAGAGGTTGAGAAATTACGGTCAGTAGTTACGCAGTCGCCCAGAACCTATGGCGAACCTTGGACTCTCGCAAATGCCATTCAATTGGTAGAAGATCAATATATATATAATACATAAGTGGACTGGTTCACAAGTCGCCGCGGATGAAGAAGGACACAAAGTCTTGGACGGTAGACATAGCCTACATGTTGAAGGAGCAATGTACAACAGATACTACGAAAGAACGGCCGCAATTTAGTAGATCAGATTATGGTCTAGAGTTGATTCTGTGCTTGGAAATAAATTAAAAATGTGTTTAAACTTGACAGGTTTTATTACAAATAACAGTAGAATAGCTCTTTCAAAAGTTCTATTTTATACTAAAGACACTATATCCCTTAGTTTTTTACATGTCCCCAGTTCAAAAGGACTATTTTTAAATGTGTATTATGCATTAAGCCCTTAATAAATTAACAACGTTTTCCTGTAACCTTTTTATAGTACATCAGGCTGGGTAATCACGCTTAAATCCCAGGACATTTTATTGTTACCATAGCCAAGCCAAAGATGAGCTTCGTAAATTTCGTCGACTAGCTGGCTTTACTTAGGGCTGCCTATTATTTTCTAAGTCTTATGTCAGTCTTGATGGTCTTAATATGGTGTTCAGGCAAATGAGTCTCAAACCCCACCTCTCCAGTGTGGTCGGAAAAACGAGAACTCTTAATGCGAGTGTGGTTAAATACACAAAGCTGTTGCACCTCAAGAAATAGCTCTCTTCCTATGCCTGAAAGCCCCTACAGTCCTTCTGTCTCTGCAATACGGTACACGTATTTGATAGCACTCGCCTTGCCGGCCTGCAAAGCTCGCAGACCACTCTCCACGGCATTGAGACCTCCGGGAAGAACTTCATGTGGGTGTCCCGGCATCCAGCCTTCCTTCAAACCCATGTTGAACAGTCGGTACCATGCGTATCCAAAGTCCTTGTAGTTGGCTGTCACACCGTGAACATCTCCGACATTGGTGATGCTGAAGTTGAGCTTTTGAGGGTTGGACAGAGTGTACGGCAAGACAGCCGTCAAATGACCATTGGGATCAAGCACCTTGCAGATGGTGTCGCCGGTCTGGTTCTCGCTTACAGCGTCAAGTGCGAAGTAGAGGCTCTTGCCCTTGGGAACTGCGGCTTTGATCCCATTGACGAGGGCATCCTCTCCTTTGCGGTAGTCGACTACGACATCGCCCTGAGACTTATCGAGCAGACCCCCAACAAAGTCGCCACCACGGCCAGCCACGGCAATGATGGGGTGGATGTTGGCACGTCTCAACAGCTTGATGGCGAAAGAGCCCACAGCGGTCGCGCCGCCATAAACCAGGATGGCTGATTGCTTTGCCTTCTCTCGTCCGGCGCCATTGAGCACCCAAGGCTCCGGGACGCCGAGGCGGCAGAAGAGAGCCAAGGCCGCGGTCATAGCAGCCAGGGGGATCGTGGCCGCCTCCTCGAAGCTCGTCTTTTCGGGGATAGGGAACGTCGTGGTTGCATAGGCGACCGCGTACTCGGCAAAAGCGCCATGGGGAGCACCCATCTTGTGGAACGCGGCCACGCGGTCTCCCTTCTTGAACTCGGTAACGTTGGCCCCGGCAGCCTCGACGTAGCCAGCTATGTCATCGCCAGTGTTTTGATCAGGTTTGCCGCCAAAGAAAACGGGGTACTTCCAATCCTTAGGGTTTGTACCAGCAACAACCACGCGGATGACCACCTGATCTGGGCCCGGCGTCGGAATGGCGGCCTCGGTGAGCCTAGTGGTGATGCGGTACTCAGGAGCCTCTCCAACCTGCACGCGAACCTCCTTCATTGTCTTGGCCATTGTCGGTCTTTAAATCTTGTGTCAGGATACTCCAAAGCTTTGATGATATTGGTAGATGTTCGTCAGTGAAGGATCTTGTCGGTGGTTGCCACAGAATAAACTACTTGCCAAACTGAGGTCTTTTGTGTATCTGTCGTTCATTTACGACGTCTTCGCCAGCTGAATAATCACAAAGGTTGGCACGATGTGGGATTTTGTGGAGAGTGGGGAATGGAGAATGGAGAGAATCCATCTTGAAAACACTCCACTAGGTAGTGTCGCTGATAAATGTAAGGTGTGCTTATAAAGCGAATGTCTGGTAAAGTTTGTGAAGGTGTTATTATTGAGGGGTGGCCGGGCAGGGCCGGCTGACGCTGCCTCAGGCAGTCATAACTAAGTCAGGACCTGCAGCTTTAAATAGGTATAGTAAGATTAGATAACTGAGGAATCCCTTACGGTCAGATTGATCAGGGCAATAGTGTTCAAGGCGATGAAGATGATGTTGATGACTGCTTGGGCCGGTATCGGCCGGGCCCGTCAGAGAGGGGTTTTGTGACCCCCTCCCCTCTAACTAAGGTCATGATATCAATCTATTAGAGGTTTCGTAATACAGGGTCATCTTCCAACACTATAATAACAATAACAATAATAATAATAACTTTAAAAATGGATTTATAAATAATAGGTTCTTATTCTTACTATGTAATAAATTGAAAGTTGGAATCTTATAATTAAGTAATTTAGTTTTCAAGCTTAAAGAAAAAGCTACAAAATCCTATGTAAAATTCTATTAAAATATACTAAAATACAGTATTAATAACACTGCTTATACTATATGACTAATACTAGCCAATCGGCTTCATATTGGTCCGTACTCTGAAATCATGTAATTCTGCTTTATAATTTAAGCTTTTAATTCCTCCGTGCTTTAAAATCAAGATTCCTCGCCATCTAGGATACAATAGATGACAACTCTAGTACCACCTGAAAGCTGAACCTTTGGGCTTTCCAATAGTATATATTATGTCCTGATAAACTTGCTCGGTAGAATGTCCAATATCCTGGAATCTGTCATTTTGAAACCGCCGCATGAGCCTGTTGCCGTTACCGAGGCGTAGATTAAAAGAACTCCCACATCATGCACACGCCAGTAAATGACTGCTGCGCGACGAAATCGACAGGAGTGTGCCAATACGACGCAGAAGCAATATCACTGGGTGAGCAGAACCCGGGCTTTCCCATTGATAAGCACCCGCCAATGACATGACATGTTAAATTGCCTCCAATTGTACCCGTTGCGTTGTTCATTTATCCATAACACCTACAGGCTCCAGCCGTTTCCAGCGTTGCTTTATCCAACACTATAGTTCTCCTTTTTTCCCCGAAACGCGTTTTAGTTGACCCCGGGGATTCATCGCATAAGCCACCTAGGATTCGTGTGGACGTGGCTCATCTGATGTTGCAACGGATGAGGCCGCGACTAAGCAGTGTAACTAGCCGGATTTCCCCGCCACCGTAGACCCTGCTGAAACTTGGGTACCTGGCCTATAAAAACAACTTTGTACAATTATGGTACAGGTAGATAGAGATATTGGAACGGGGATGTTGATAGCACCATGGGGTCCAAAGAATGGAGCCAAGCCCCTGAACAAGGCCCCCGCTAGGGGTATTGTTTCGACAGCTACATCATAGACCATTTTTCAATCAAGAAGCCAAGTTGGTCTTCAACCCCTGCCGCGTCGGCCTCGTTATCAGACTCCAATATGCCCTTGATATCCTCTAGCTGAGGCAACACAAAGGCGATGGGCAGGTCTTTTTCGACAGCTTCCGGCCCCCAATCCTCGAGATACGGGCGGGCAGCTACAGGGATCGGCTTCTTCATGGCCCACGCAAGCGCCTGTACGGCCTGGAGCAGGTGTGCGCCAAGCTTCGATGTGCGAGCGGACATGCGGGCCATTATGCATTCTCTGGTGAAGAGATCATGGGTTGCCGGGTCTTCGAGAACGGGGGTGAGGTTGTACATGGCCAAGTTGATGGAACGCGTTATCATGGGGTTAAATGGCCACTTTCGGAGGTATGTTTCTGCCAGTGTGGTATCGTCTCGGCAGGTTTGTAGCAACACATCCTTAACAGTGGAGTTGGGAGGGTGATACTGGGTCTCGAATAGCGCATCGGCAGGGAGATGCTGAAGGATAGTGTATATAACTTCGTTTTCGTGCATTCTGAATGGTCAGTTCTCAATTAAACAACGGACACAGGGGCAGATGACGAACCTCAGGAAGCAAGTAGACGGCGTCAAATTCGTCTCACAGAGAAACCTCACAGGTAGCTCTTCTCTGAATCGTCTCAGTCTCGAGTAGAAAGTTTTGCGGACGCGAACGTCTGCGTCACTACCTTTGATGGTTTCGGTAGAAGCGATATGATACATCACTTCATTCCATAGTTCAGCCACCTCGCAACTAAGGATTCCTATTCCTGTAACAACAGGTATCTGGTATGTTGATTCCTGAAGAGGCTGACCTAGGACGTCCACATTGCCCAGATGTTCGACATTCATGGTCTTGTAGCCATCTAACAATTTGGGGATATTTGGGGGAGGTAGAATGGACGGCTGGGAGTAGAAGAGAGCTATGCGGCTAAATATAGAGGATTAGCAAAGTCACACTCGGCATTAGAACGAGATCAAACCAACCTCTCCATGGTAAAGAGCCCCCAGAGTGCACAGGATATGACTCGTCTTTCTTTAGCATCCGCAGCATTGCTGTCGTCGAGACTATGAAACCTCTGTTCGAGTCGCAGACGCCGTAACATAGTGAATGCAGTGAAGCGATACACTCGCGCAGCCCTGTCTCTTCCTGCAACGGCTGTGGCAAGATACATGAAGACGAGGGCCTGGACAGTCGGGATGGAAGGACGACCATTTTCGCGGCCGAGAAAACCCTTGGCTTCCTCAAGGAATAGATCACACAAGTTTTGCTGCGTCTTTGCTGCGAAGAGCTTGGCTCGTTCCGAGAAGTTCTAGCCAAAACAGTCAGTGCCATTGGGCGGCGTGTGGATTTAAACAATCAAAACATACACATCGCAGGGCACATATAGCGTTGACCAGCAGAGGTGAACACCATTTAGCCTTTTTAATATCACCGGCCGCCATATCCTCTAGGAAGGCGTCAAGAGCAATCGATGGGAAGGCATACATGCCGTCCCAGATGAAGAGATTTGTGATGAGATCTGACACGAGACCATCGTCAACGATAGTGGTCCACGGACGGGCGTGGACCTTGATGGGACTGTTGTGTAGGCAATTATTGTCGAGTCTTGTCAGCTGTGGATTCCCTAGCCTCTCGTTGGATCCTGGGTTGGGAAGCAATAACTCGGCGTGCTTGATGGCGTCGAGAACACTCAGGGGCTCACTAGACGCCCTGATGCGGCGGAAGATCTCGTCCGATTCTCCCACGGGCTTGCTGCGCAAGAGGATGAAGAGTTCATGGTACCTGGTATTTTCCATCTCGAGGGTCGCATGCTTCCGCTTGAGGTCTACGGCAACGACGGCGTTCCTGTCGTCGCTATAGATGCACGCGACCTGTCTCTTCAGACAATGCCCACAGGCGGGGCGGGCACTGTTGCACTAGACGGAGGACGGCGTTAGTGAGCCCTTGAATTCCTCGGCTCGGCGAGTGAAAGCCCAGTTCGTCGTCATTCACCTTTGCTTTCCTCCGCCGGCAATTGTTGCAGGCGACGTCGGTGACAAAGCGCCTCGGCTTGGCCGGTGCCTTGGCGGCCTTGACCCTCTTGACGGCTCCAGAGGGCCCGGAGGCGATGGACTCTGCGCTGCTGCTTTCATCACTGAGAGCTGTAGCGGGGAGGATTTGAGCGAGTTTTCGGGTTGACCCCGATACATGGTGGTTTGTCGGCCTAGATTGGAGTTGGAAGGTCGTAAGTTTGAATCGTTTTGATAGCGTAGAGGAATACAGGGGCCACGGAGCCAATCATCTCACAGCTTAAGGTTTCTGACTAAGAGAGAGAGAGTTTGGGGGTATCGAGGATTCCATGGGTCTCGAGCGCAGCAGAGTTGCCATGTCGATGCCGTGGCGATTGATGCTTTGTTTGCGAGTAATCGTCCGCTCAAGTCCACGCCATCTGGTATATATAGTAATCAAGAACTCGGGTCGGTGTTGGAGGGGTCCACAAAGCCAAGCTGGCCGGCCCTGCGGTGGTCCAGAGACGCTCGCGTGCCTGGTTTCTGTGGTGAGACATGAAGTGATGATGGTGGTGGAGGAGGTGGTGGCGGTGATGGCTTTTGGGGGCGGCTTTCAATTGCCGTCGACTTGTATGTCTTCTGTTCTCTTCCTCTCTCACCTCACCTCCGTTCGCCCAAGTCACATGTTTCCTCCCTGCCGTTGGGATGCGTCTGGCAAAACCAAGCGTGAATGGCATCGCGCACTGGCCGAGGCCGAGACGAAGAAATGGCCTGGCCCCCAAAGCCTTATGCGCTGCACTATTAATTACCCTCCCTCTGGCTCTCTCCTCGGCTACAACCGTCGGCTCACCTTCAGCAAATCCAGTCACCGTGCCGTCCCGGTGAACCCCCGGCACCCGATGGCCAAAGTCGGAGGACATCGGGTGGACCCGGACTGGGGCGCCCTCGGTCAGCAGCAGAGGGGCGTCTAGCGGCCCCCGCGCTGGAATTCAGCAGTTTTCAGTGGCCGAGGCCCTGTAAAGCCGACTCGCTAGTGGGTCCACCCCCAAAGACGGTGGCCCGATGCCCCCTCATGGCCCCTCCAACAGCCCCCGCTAACTCGCTGGGGCTAGCGACGGGACATCAGGTCCTCGGCTGTTCATCCCGGGTGAGCAAACCTAACCGCCGATCGGCGCCATTCTTCAACACCACGGCCTGGCATCACGACATCTTTCCGACCGCCTCACCACCAACACCACCAACACCACCGCCCGACCGCACTTGCATTTTGCCTGCGCCACCCCGCGACCGTCGCGCCTCTTCACAATGACGAACCCCAAGGTCTCGCGCCGTCCTGGCCGGGACTCCCGCATCTCGCGCGCCTCGCCCGGCGGCACCCTCTGCAAGACGTGCACGCCGTGCCGCCAGAAGAAAGTCCGATGCGACGGGGCGCGCCCGCAGTGCGTCGAGTGCACCACCAACAACCTGTCCTGCATCTACCCTCATGATGCCCGCCGAGAACCCCGACCGTCCCGCGCCCGCGTCCAGAGCCTCGAGGCGACCGTTGCCGCCATGCTCGACCACATGAAGGCCTCCGGGATCCTGCCGCCCGAGATGCAGTCCGCCTGGACCGCCGAGCTCATGGACACCGGTGATCCTTTGCGAGCATCCCACGAATACACTTCGCACGGCCTCAGTCGCCTGGCCTCGACCGCCGCCATCGCAAGCCCTCTGCCGACCCCCACAGCCTCTACCGGCGCTCACGACATGGGCGCCGGCTTCCTCTCCTCGCCCCCGCGGAGCAGTGTAGGCCCGACCGACGGCGAAACGAAACCGCAAATAAGCAGCTTCGGCAATATTCTCTCGGTATCAAACCAATCTGTGCAGCAGAGCTCGGAACAAATGCCCGGCTCCAAACAGCCGGTCCCACGTCCGATCAGCAACGATGGCAACGGCGACGGCGTCAGCGGCCTCTCGCCGAGCGAAGCCCGAGTCGCCGGTGTTTTCCACGAAAACGGCTACGTCTCGGCTGTCCACGGTCTGGCCAGTATCATGAACCCGACGTCGCGCGCGCGCAGCACCGCGAGAACATCTCCACCATGACCCGAAAAGGCGACGACGCCATCGCCGCCTCCAAAGCCCGGCTCATCAGCAACGCCGCGCTGCAGCGCCAGAGGGAAGCGCGCATGTTCCGACGCCCGCAGGACTTGATGGACCTCGACGGCTGCGATCCCGAGTTAGCCAAGCATCTGCTCGACTTGCATTTCAACCGCCAGCACTACGCCTACCTCATCTCATACCGCCCAGCCTTCATGGACAGTCTCGCCAGCGGTGGCGGCCCGTTTGTCAATAAGCTCCTGCTCAACGCCATCTTCTATTCGACCTCCTTGTACAGTGACCGTCTTTGCCTCCGCTCCGATCCGGAAGATCCTCAGAGTGTCGGCCGGCGCTTCTACGACCGATTCCGTGAGCTGTTGGTTGATGAGCTCGACAAACCCAGCATTCCGTCGGCCCTCGCACTACTACTCACCAGCGTCTCGCTTGTCTCGCAAGGACGACCCAGTGCAGGCTGGAGTCTCTCGGGAACGGCCCATCGCATGATCATCGACCTGGGCTGCCACCTGATGCTTGGCCCCGACTACCAGAGCACTGCCGGCGTCAGCAACGAACGCATGTTGCGCCGAGATTTGGAACAGGAGATGCGCAAGCGCCTCTACTGGGCGCCTTCACAACCGATGCCACTCAAGCCTTGTACCTCGGCAGACCCTGCATGTTCGCCTCGGCGCAGGCCAGGGTACCACTGCAGCTGCTGGATACGTTCGAGGAACTCGAAGAATGGGAGCCGTACACCGACCCGAACTCACCGGCGACGGCGCCACCAGCATACGGTGCCCAACCTGCCCATGCGGTGTCGACATTCAGCAGCCTAGTGAGGCTGCTCCAGATCTCGACGAGAATCAACGATTTGTACGGCATCCAGTGTGTCAAGCATAGCGCCGAGTACCTCCTCAACAAAAGAGCCGCAATCGAGAAGGAGCTAGAAAAGTGGCAGACCAGTCTCCCTAGCCACTTACGATTTGACCCTGACGATAACCTCGCCATCACGCCCCCTCCACATCAAATCACCCCACAGTAAGCAATCTCCCAGTTCTGCCCCACCTGAAGATGCTAACCATGCTCGTGACAGCACAACGTTCCACGCCATGACCATCCTCCTCCATCGTGCCTTTTTGGAGGAGGGCCATCTCCGAAGACACTCCGACGAGACCGCGAAGCGACGAGGGGAGGAAGCCTGTGTCCAGAGCGCCCTCATGATCCAGAAGCTTGTCCGACGATATCGCGAGTCCTTCACCCTGCGTCGTGCTCCGTTTTTGCTTTCGTATGCCGTCTACTCGGCCGTCATTGCCATCCTTCGGCAGGAGCGTCGTGAGAGAGGCCAGTTCACCGAGCCCATCTCCTTCTTCTGGACCTGCCTCAGCGAGCTCCAAGTGGGTTGCAACTTTGGTCTGAAGAAGCCCTTGAGTGTCCTCCAGGACATGGTCCGGGAGTTCCAAGTCAGCATCAAAGAAGGCAGCGCTGCTGGCCAAGAGCAGCCAGTTCCGGCCGGTCTCGATGAGAGCTTCTTTCCTCTCGCCATGACTCCGTCCAACGGGGGAATGACACACACCGCGACACGTCCACCTGCTCCCTACATGCCCACCGTGTCTTCGGAGTACATTGGAGGAGTGATGGACCACGTTGACCCGGTCTGGGGAAACTCGCCGGGACTGTTGGACTTTTTGAACGATCAAGAAAAAGACATCTCGCAGGACGCCCTTTATGGACTGTTCGCTCCGTCTCAGCCGTTCCCATGAATTCCACACGGACAAGGAAGCAACGACTTGTCCATGACAATGACTCAAGAAAGAGAACCTAGTTTCCCACCAATGTGCTAAATTAGGAGGCTGAATTTGGCCGAACCAGAGCCGTGCTCTGTCGACAGACCCAGCTCTCAGGTTTCCCTCGAGATTCTGGGTCCAATATGTGTGCTAACGTGGGATCACGAGGCTCTCGAGGATCATGCATCTCACTCTTGAGCCCAGGACCCGGGTTCCAAGGGAGAGGGAGAGTGTGATCAGCATCCAGGCGACATGATCAACGACATGATCTCTCGCCACCATCGCTTGTGGAACCTTGACAGCAGGGATATGGGAAGAAGGGGTTGGTCAGAAGGGTGATTTTGACAACAGTTTGGTCTTGGATTCAAGGCGGAGAGATGAAGGACTTGAGTCGGTATCAATTTGACGAGCTGGTACTAGGAGCTGGTACTGGAAGCGATACCTCGGAACCCTTCCGTAGCCAAATCGCTGTGACAATTTCCAATCGCTAGCCTGAGACACGCGGCGCGCTTGTTTGGGATCGCGAGAACAATGGGTTTAGACTCGGCGCTCAGACTCGAGCTCACTAACCATAAACTCCGGCCCGGAAGATGAAAGACAGGTTTACTTCTCGATACGAATATTTTTGGGTCTTGGTGTTGGGTCGGGTTTGGGGCCGAGCGCCACCCGTATTAGACAGGAACATAGGACGGTAGCGTCGGGGGTACGGTTAGGAAAACTCGATTTATCATTCTTCATAAACGACTCCATCTATGACATTGATAACTGACAGAGCTGGCAAAGATGTATTTCCCAATTCCGATATGTCATGTTCTGACAAATCGCAGAAATACGAGGCTGGCGCAACGGCAATTTCTGGTGGCTTGACTAGCCCGGCCTCGCAAGACACTCTCCTGAAAGAAACTGAGCAACTGGGGTCAGTCCTCGATCTCATTTTCGTACTAACCTTCTTTCGGAACTGACAGGTCCCTGGGGCTTGGGGTTGCTTCTGGGGGAGACCTAAAAGCGCTTGGCGGTGCTCGCCTCCTCGCCGAAACACCTCAGAGCGAGGTCTTGCTAGCATGCTATTGTTTCTAGATAGGGCCGCAGCAAGGCCGGCCCTTTAACAGGGGAAGAGGGGCTTTGTGTTACGCTAAATTTGCGGTGCCTGGCTTCTCCATTAGGAGTTTAGTGGCATGTTTGGGAGAGAAACCAGCCACCGAGCAAGCGGTGGTGGGTTGACGAGAGGGAGACTGTCGCTTCCGCGATCTTTACCCTATACCACGATATTGAAAACAGCAATGATTTCGCGTGGAAGCTGTGCTTTGGAAATGGGTATAGTAGATACTGTGAAATGAACAGTTAATAATGATAAAATATGTATATTTATTTAAGGGAATTCACCTGTTAAACAGGTGTAGAGCATTGTTCCCGGATTGGTGTATGCTGCCCGGTTTTTAGCAGTAAAATACCACCAAGCAAGTGAACCTAGCGGCGCAAGAGACACTTAGAACGGGACACGTACAAACCTAGGCTCGTGATGACTTAGGTATGCCTAAGTTTTGTCACTACTTCCCTGGAAGCCTGTCGCTTCTTTGGTTATTCCACTTCGAAGATCTTGTGAGATGCCCATGACTCAGCCTGTGCTAGGCAGACTTCACTCCGCCTTGGCGGGGTTGACTAGACCAGCCAAAATCCACTCGTCCACAGTATATGGTCGCCACATCATCCCTCTATTGTTTTCCTAAAACATTGCGCGATATTGATATTGGAAATTTGATTACGCATTTCATTTTAACCCTTTGCATCACTGGAATTGTCTAGATACGCCCTCGCGATGACTTCAGAGAAACCTAACCCTCGTGTTGGCGTGGCTGCCATCGTCTACGGCCGGGATGGCAAGTTTGTCGCAGGCAAGCGCATGGGGAGCCACGGCGCAGGTAACATCGACCCATCCATGGCCGGGTCGATCAGACGATGAAGACCCAGCACCGCGGATCGATGATGCTGACGGACGTTCGGAACAGGAACATGGCAGCTACCGGGTGGTCACCTGGAGCATGGCGAGAGCGTGTTGTTCTGCGCCGAGCGGGAGGTGCTGGAGGAGACGGGCCTCAAGGTCCGGGGCGTCAAGATCGTATCCGTGACAAACGATGTCTTTGAAGACGCGGGAAAGCACTACATCACGCTGTTCGTGCGGTGCGAGATGGTGGACCAGGCAGCCGAGCCTCAGGTGCGTCGAGACATTCTCATCGGAGGCGCGTAGCGGTCGTGTATCTGAGCTGACGCTTCCCAGGTGCTGGAGCCGAACAAGTGCGAGGGCTGGTACTGGAAGACATGGGAGGATCTGAAGCAGTTTCTCACCCAGTCGCAGGGCGAGTCGGCGTCGGCGTCATCGCAGGGAGATTCGTTATTCCTGCCCTTGGTGCATCTTCTAGAGGAGACGCCAGACCTGGATAATCTGAGACTGTGACTTGGGGATTCAAATTTGGGACTCGGATGGTGCAGGACCGAGGTGAGGCCCTGACTAGGGCCCAGGCCGAAACATACACCCGGCCAAATACAGTGAGGACAGGATGGATCATGGGTGGCAGGACGCGGCTAGGCGAGATCTAATCGAAGCGAAGTGCCAAGTGCCAAGTTGGAGCAAAGAAAAGCAAAGTGAAGCCAAGAAAAGTGACTGATCGCCACCAGTGCACACGCCGGTTTCTCGGTGACAGCTTCGGCCGGCCGGCCGGGCCTCGCAATTGTACAACTTTGTGTATCCAGGCAAGGAGTGTTTGGACCAGGTCGCTGGGGCATTTTCTTTTGTTTCCATCTTAGCAGTCTCACACTATATTTGTTCTGCCTTAGTCTTTTTCTAGCATCGCTCGTGTTCACGTCAATCACCGTGCTCTCAGTTAGTGGCCCCATCCGTGATCCACGACCGTTGCTTTTGCGGCTCTCCGGACCTGGCAGCTTCCCCACAACGCGCCACCTCCCCCCAGGGAAGATCCCCTCGGCTATGCACATCAAGGACGCCCTTGCGTGAGGCCAGTGGTAATTGTCCCGGCCGAGAGACACCGGGCTGCAGCGGCGCTGGGGCAGGCCTCCATATGAGTGGTGCGTCGTGTTGACGGGGCCGGAAATGTGTGGAAATGGAGGCGCCTCTTGCGTCTGTTGCGTCTGCACGTCGCCATGCGCATGCGTCAATAGCATATTGCTGCATATCCGAACATGGACAGCCCAATTTGGGCAATCTGGGTCAGGGACGACCTGTTCCAGAGGGCTGTTGACCGTATTGAAACAGCCAGGGTTAGTCCAGGAACTGTCTCGGTGACAACACACTTCCGTCTCGTCCGCAACTCCTTGGGCTGCTGTGACCAAGCGTGTGAGGTCGACGATCGACACGATTCTTTCTTCTTTCTGACGACCGGCCAGGGATTCAATTTCCCATTCTGACCGATCTCCCTAGCCATGCCATCTTGGCTGATGTGTGTACTGATTGCTCGAAACTAGTCGTGGCAACCCCCTGGGCGGCCAAATCTCGACGGTCTCAGAAGCAGAACCACCATGATGCGCAGAGTCAACTCAGACCGTCCATGTCCATGGGAGCCTTTTGGGTATATAATGTCATGGAATCTCTTCTCAAACGGATTTCCTTTCCTCATCAGCAACACTCACCATTCAATCACCTCTCCTACTCTCTCTTCCACACTCCCACACTCATTCCAATCTTTCAATTCAGTCTCTTACTTGACTATCTACCTAATTCATAATGTCCGATATCATCTCCCAGCTCCAGGTGCTCAGCCGCGACAATGGCTGTCTCCTCGATCTCACTGCAATTCTGAGCATCTGCCCCAACATCGACATCCTCACCAAGCGTCCTCACAAGGTTGAGCAGAAGCAGGAATACGTCACCATCACTCCCACTGAGGTAAGTATCGCTCCCCACCTACAACCATCCCAATACTAACTCGGCTACAGTACAAGAAGAAGGGTGGCAAGAAGGCCCACTACCGCCGCGGCTGCAGCGGCAGTGACTGCTACGAGGTTCCCGAGCAGGTCTGCAAGAAGAACCAAGTCAGCCAAGACATCCAGATCCTGATCTACCTCGGCCTCATCACCACTGAGGAGCTCGATGAGTACCTCTGCAAGACTGGCGATCTCAAGAAGGGCGAGTCCATCAAGGATTTCAGCAACGGCAAAGTCGGCGTCAACCCTCTCCTGAGCCTTTCCGTTGGCAAGGACGGTGACATCGCCAAGGTTGATGTTGGTGGCGATAGCCTCCTGAGCGCCGATGTCCTGGGCAAGCGCGCCAACAAACTCATCGATGTCCAAGTTGGTGGCAAGAAGAACAAGGACACGGGCACTCTCATCGAGGCCAATGTTCTCACTCATGACCGCCGCGCTGAGCCCGCCATCGACCTCGAGCTCCTCAATACCGGACGCCCCGGCCGTAATGGTCGCCCTGACCGCCCCAACCGCAATGGTGGCACCGACAAGCTCATCGACGTCCAAGTTGGTGGCAAGAAGAACAACGACAAGGGTACTCTCATCGAGGCCAATATCCTCACCCATGACCGCCGCGCTCAGCCGGCGATCGAACTTGACCTCCTCAACACTGGTCGTCCCGGCCGCCCTGGCCGCCCCAGCCGCAACGGTGGCACCGACAAGCTTGTTGATGTCCAAGTTGGTGGCAAGAAGAACAAGGACACGGGCACACTCCTCGAGGCCAATGTCCTCACTCACGACCGCCGCGGCCTCCTGGACGACTTGACCGCCCTTCTCGATCTCTCTATCGGCGGCAGCGGCCCTGATGATTCTCTCCTCAGCCTTGGCGTTGGTGGCTCTGGCAGCGGTAACGAGAACGGCAGCGGTGGAGGCAACGGCAACGGCAATGGTGGTGGCAACGGAAACGGCAATGGAAACGGCAACGGCAACGGATCTGGCAACGGTAACGGATCTGGAAACGGCAACGGCAATGGAAACGGCAGTGGAAACGGCAACGGTAACGGCAACGGATCTGGCAACGGTAACAACGGTAACAACGGCAGTGGCAACGGTAACGGATCTGGTAACGGTAACAACGGCTCTGGCTCTGGCAACAACGGCTCTGGCAATGGAAACAACGGCAGTGGAAACAACGGCTCCGGCAACGGTAACAACGGCTCTGGCAACGGTAATAACGGCTCTGGCTCTGGCAACAACGGCTCTGGCAACGGTAACAACGGCAACAACGGCAACATGAACAACAACGGAAACGGCAGCGGACACGGATACCCCAGCGGCAACAAAGATATGATCAGCCACTACCAGCCCATGTGCAACAAGGGATTCAAGAAGGAGCACCTCTCCAAGTGCCACAAGGAGCAGGCCACCGACGTCAACCACTGCATCGCCATCTGCCAGGCCAAGAGCGCTCGCCTTACTCTCGCTGCCAACCCCAAGGTTGGCGACGTCGCCAACATCCTCATCTGCGTCGCCGTCGAGTTCAACCAGAAGTCCCAGGACGGAAACTGCAACTACATGGTTGCCCCTGAGAACAAGCCCTGCAAGGAGTCTTATCTCGAGGAGAAGAAGGACTGCTATACCTTCATGCGCCAGTAAGGGACTCGACTCTCTCACTGTTGATACGAAAATCGCCTCTGTTAGGCATGAACTACTTGGTGGATTATTGAGTTGACGAGTTGAAGTGTGATGCCTCTCTACGACATCTGGAACCGAATCACTTGGCCCACACTGTCACACCCCACGAACATCCTCACTGGATAAACTTTTTACTTCTTGAGATAAAATTTGGATATTTAGTCTTCTAGCATAATAAAGGTTCCATTTGTCTATGAAAACATTCGATCCTATCGCTTTCGTTGTGAATTGTGTAGTCTTAAAAAGGTGACCAATTGAATGCCCTGACAGCTACCTCTTTTGATGGACTTTGGCTTCCCAGGTTTTGGGTTCAATGCTACCATGGGAGTGGAAAGCCTCCAGATGTGGTGGCCGGCTGTTGGTTCCGCGCTTTGTTCGCTTGTAGGCTTGGCACTGCGCAGCTAATACGAGTCCAGAATCGTGGTTGGCTGTATCGCTCGTGAAAGTGCACATTGCCAACAGGAGGCCACTGCCACTGTTTCAGTTGCCTGGCGCCAGCACTGGCGATCAATACTTGCAAGTACAAAGGCGGAAGTTTGACAACGTCAATGGCCATTCGGCAACCCCCAAACAGTACTATCTATTACAATTCGATGACAGCTCAGAAAAGGCTTGCAGCGGGGTCAGCACTAAACTCAGCGTCCTAAAATATAGGAATAAAAAGCAATGTGATGCGCCCTCACCGATTGGACAGATTGTCAACCAAGTGCGGCTCTTCCCACACTAGGCGTTGTTTTGAGTTGACCGACTTTTTACAGCAGACCTTGGCTTTAACGCAACCAACTAAACAAAGAGGGGCTTTCATCCCGGAAGATGGGAGAAAAAGCAATATATCGCACACCGTGATGCACGATATAGCTGGTACATACCTGGACTTCGGGAAGTTTGTCAAGCTTCCTGCGCTAGCCTTCGTATGATTAAGACACTATCCATCCCACGGGGCGTAATGACCACCTGCTGACCATGCAGCGAAAGTGCGGATGTGCTTACTGTGGCCGGTTGGACGCTATTGATTACCTAGTCACATCGCCAATCTAGCCCATATCACGCTCATGTTTGGAATCACAAATCACTCCCTCCGTCACCGCCACCACCAGGCCCTTGCACTTGGGGCGTACAACGAACGAAGAACACCATTTACTGTAATGATATTTGTAAGGACTGTAGATAGATGAGCTCCAACAAAGCCTCCTGCTCGTGACAAACGTGGGGATCCCCTTCAAACACGCCCGCCGCCTACCGCATTCATCTCTAATAGAAATGCAGTGTCTCTTCCTGTTCCGGTGGGTGTAATGTAGAATCCCCCTGAGAGACAAGCTGCCTGTCAACCAGGGACTTGCAACGTGTTGAGGTGCCGTGGTCCATACTCCCTGGTCAGGCGACGGCTGTCTGAGAGGCGACCGAAGCAACCGCTCCCTGCGAAGCAACTGCTCCCTTTGATACATTCTACTCCTCGGCTCTTCAGAAGCTGCAAGTGCCCTGCGGCGGCACCTGATAGCCCCAGTGGCAGCAGGCTCTTGGTGGTGTACTCGGCGGCTGGCGTTGCGAATCGCAGTGTTTGGGGTCAATGACTGAACCGCGTTTTTGATGAAGTTGGCGGGGATGCCCAGCGCAATAGCGTCTTTGATGCCAGAGTTAATTGGGTTGATGTATTCGTCTCGGGCGCGGCCCCGTCGGACAAAGGTCTCGTTGAGGTAGACCAGGACGTTGGCTTCGAAATGGTGCTCCTGCTCCCCAGCTTCCATTCTCGCCCCATGTTGCACAGCGTCGACGAGACGAGCAGTAGGCAGTTGCAGCTCCGGCAAGGCCGGGTAAAGGACGAGCTCCTTGAACACTTTCGAGTAGGCGCCGCTGTGGATGTCCTCGCTCTGGTCCAGACTGTTCTCGTCGTCGCCGCTCACCCTGTAGACCAGGCCGTGTACGTTAGAACCGGTGCGAGGAATCACGTTGGGGTGGCCCTCTCGTTGATCAGCCAGCAATGTTCCAGCAACATGGCCCGTCCAATGTACTGGCTGTTGGGGCATCTAGTTGCCATCTGCTGCAGCCAGAGATCGCCCCCATAGGCAAAGTACAGCTTGTCTGGTGGGCTGGACATGGCGTGTGTAGAGTTTCGCGAAATGATCAGGCAATAGACTCTCTCGAGCCGGGCTTTTGAGGAGAGCGATGAATGCTGAACCAGGAGAGTTGTTGACGCGGCTGTCCAGGCTGTCTTGTACACAAAAGCGTGGAGGCTCTTGACAAATTCCAAAGCCCGTAGGTCCAGCCTGGTCGGGTTCTGTGACAACGGGACACGGCGCTTGATAAAGAGCGGTCTGAAATTGCTCAACCAGAGAGGGGAAGCCTATTTATAGGGATAGCAGCAAACCGCCTCTTCCCAAGTTGAAACATTACGCAACTGATCGGTAATGTGGCTGATGGGGGACTGCCGCTATTTGAGGCTCTGGCCGCCTGGAGCACAGCTGACTATGTTTGCTTGTAGGATACAGGGGTATCGTAGATAAGGGCTAGCGCAAGCTATTGGGCTTTGTGAAATATGCAGTGTGCCACACTCAATTGCATCATTGCTGGATTGAGACAGTGGATAACTCCAGCCTCGTTTATTGAAGCACTAGATACTTGAAATACCACACACCTTCCTTTTTAATACTGATCAGGTCTAGAAGCGTCAATGATACACTTGGCTCCATCTCTTGCTGCACCACATCCAGGCTATTTTATCTAATACTTCAAAAATTGGCAAGGCAGACTTAAGAAGAGCAGTGGATATGCCTCTCTGGGCAGAAAGAGAAGACACTGATTGATCTTTAAGGCCAATCAATCAGCAGGTGTCATCCGTAAGTTGAATTTCTCACAAGGATCAAAGGATCAATAGGAGGCTTGGGCCCACCCGCCATATACAGCGAGGATTAGAGGGCACGGGGTTATGGCCGCAAATGGATATCGGGTGCCTTCTTACTTTTGCCACCTAGAAGAGGATCCTCGTTTCTTAGAGTCACCCTTGTCAAGATTTGCAAGTCTTCGCCGTCATTGTTCCACTTTAAACGGAGAGTTCTCTGCTAGTCACATATTTATCGCGGGCTTCGCGGCACCCATACGCAGCCGCTGCCTCTATCTGATCTGCCGATGAAGTCTGATTTGGCATGATAACAGGAGTTAGGTTAGTATTGCGTATTTCCAGAGCACACTCCTAAGTGAGTAGGGGCAGAGGCCAGTGAGAGGGATGAAGGAAGGGAGGAGGAGTTACTCTGCCACAGGCTTGCCTTTCGGTTTCTTGACTGGTTAGTTTTCACAAAGGATCACTTAAAAGATTCGCTAAGCATCAGCGAAGTTGGCGCAGAACTTAACCATACAAGGTGATGGGTTGCGTGGGTCCCAGATTTTTCAGCCCTTCCTTACAAGGGGTTGATCATACGGTGAGCAAGGACTTATCGCCTTTCAATCCTTGATTACGCGGGCAGGAATCTGGAGGGGTTGATGAATTCCGGCAGCCTGAACCTAGTCAACCACCGATGATACCCTTAATAGATAGGATCAAGGAGTACACCATGACTTATGACTAGGAATGGATCTTTATTTCCTTGTTTCATCATCTGCCGCTCCGAACTAGATACTTCTCCTGATAGAGGTTCTTGTATGCACTTGCAAAGTCTCTACCTCACATATTCCATCACAGCCACTTAACAGCAGGAAGTCCAAGCTAACTAATATGTCGCGAACTAAAGCAAGACAAGGGTCATCGCCTATTTTTGGGTTCGGGTCTTTGTCACAAGCGTGACGGCGGCCATGCCAGCTTTAATAACTTCATGCGGAATCACAGCGATGAATATACACCTCCTTGGCCCCTGAGTTACCAAGAAGTCTGAGCCAACACCTCCCTTTAGCTTATACCATGGGATCATGAATGAACCGTTATTAGGCTATTATAACGCGGATTGACATCTGACTGGGGAAAGCCCTAAGCCCATCGGCAGCATCACAGTGGCGGAATATGCCTCCACTAACCGCGGTCATCTGGCTGTTCCCTTCCAGCACTGGCGAACATGGTAGACTCCATGTACAATACAACACATTGGCGGGGTTGGAACGGATAAGCCTCGTAGCATACAGAGAAGCTGTACCTCAACGTAAACCTAACTATCATTTTGTAAAAAATCACCTGATTCTCGCCAGTACCTTGCACCTACGGAGGTGGAGTAGTGGAGTTAGTAATGCTGTCGAGTGTAGAGGTCTCCCAAAGAGCCTGGTATATTGGCTGCGATCAGATTCTGCTGGCGAGGGACACTCCTACAGGGGCACGAAACATGGGGCTTCGTCCCAGATCTGGGAAACAGGCGGGATTTATAATCCCAAAAGTGAGCCATACCTCAGCCCCTCGCTCAGCCCACCTCAGCTCAAGATCCGGAATCCTCAGCCCTCTCTCAGCAGTAGCTCGGCCTAAAGCAGCAAGAACTCAGCTCTGGAAACAGAAATGGATCTTGGTGTACTTGAGTTTCGTCTCTGAGTTCTTTGATATTGTGCCCCTGCTTACTTCTAAATCTGAATCGGCGGAACTCCCGGGTAACTGAAGGGCAGAACACGTTAAAGCAGCCGGGGAATCGTCCGAGCCGATGTTCGTATTTGTGAACTGAGCTGTTTTGTAGCCAATAGGAAAAGGCTACTTTGTATCAATTAGGAAAATGTCTCTGTTGGGTGAGTCAAACTAATCAGACATCAGACATCAGACGCGAGAGCTGGCGAAAGGCTGTGGAGCGACATGGCTAGTTAGAAGGGAGCTCGAGCACAATTAATCTCGGGCTCGGCAGCCAGGGAAGATTTATATGCAGTCGACTCGTCATGCGAGCTGCGGGCTGCGGATGGCGGGCTGCGCTCATCATCACCCGTTCTGGTCTGCAGCCATGCTGACATGCAGTGTGCCGCGAGACAGCAGGGGGCTTTGTACTTTGCACAGCATGGCCGAGACCACATGCATTATGTTGGAAAAGTTGAAACTCTCACGGAATTGAGAATGTGTATCCACGGCATGTAATGTTGCCAACCTTGGTGTTGACGCATGGTTTCTGTAAGGTGCAGCACGGTGTGAGACTGAGTGGCCAGTTATCACTAAAACGGGCATGCAACTACCGCGGCTTAGCGTGCGTGACCTCAATCGATTGATTAAGCTCCGAGCTTCCATGACGACGCACCCCTCTCGCGCTACCAGCTCTCCAACGCCAACGTCGCCACTGCAATACCTGAATCTTTGCTCCTCCGATGATACAGTGGCCGTAGTCTTCCGCTGCGCACGCTGCAGCATGCACACACCATGTCGTCTCTCGCCGAACCGCGTCGACCGCGCCTCCTGGCCCAGAACCGCAAGCTGCGGCACCTCCGCGGCGTCTGGTTGCGAAACCTGTCCTTTGCGCCCGCGACCCTGCGCACGACGGACGATGCAGATATCAACAGGAGCCCCAAGAAGCTCCAGGTGCTGAGGGAGTCGGGCCAATTGCACCCGTCGCGATCGTCCGAGAACCTCCGGAACGACAGCCTGCGGCCTGAGAGCTTGCGACCGCAGAATGTCCGCAGGACGAGCTTGAGCATGGCGCATGCCAACCCCGTGGCGAGGCAGAAGAAGCTCGAGACTTTGGTCGAAGAGGCTGTTGGGGATGTCTTCTACTCGCTGCACGTAGGCGGGTGTGCTGATCCTGTCTACGTGAGCGAGGTGAGGGAGAGGTCGGCGGTAAGCAGACATGCGACACCTTGTGTCGAGTCCGAATCTAACGTGTCCAGAACTTCAACTTTCAGTTTTTCAGTCTGGGTGACTGCGAGCCGACGATTTCGAGATCGTGCGTCATGACTATCCGCCTGTGGGCGAAGCGACCGAAACAACAATCTTGGGTCTTCTTGTTGGAGGAGATGGTGGACCTGCGACGCCTCAACTTTGTTGGGACCCTAATGGATAGGCGATTCCCGCCGAATGCCCTCGTTTTCCACCTCGAGGATGGAATCTACTCGCTCGATTTCCCCAACCGTATATCCGATCCCAAGCAGGCACCGACAATCGCGAGTTCGTCATATAATGCGCTAATGAAGCTTGCCAATCTAGAGAGCTCCATCGAGGATGCCATGGAAACGCAGCGACGCATTATGGGTGAAATAAACCAGATATTAGAGCAAAGTCCCGCGGATACATCAGGAACAGCAGAGGAAGCCGTCACCCTCGCCGAAAAATACGTCACGACGCAACGACGAGCGAACCGACTTGCAGAGAAGCAAAGAGACGATCTCCTGGAATCGCTCAGGAGTCGAAGAGCAGCTATAGCCGATGGGAGGGGACTTCAGGCCAAGGCGGAAGAGGACATTGCGAACAACGAGGAAAACCTGCGGGCGTCAAGGGAGCTTGTCGAGAAGACGGAGCAGCAGATCCGAGGGCAACGCCGTCGCATATGCTCAGATCTCGCAGACATCTTCCCCATCACGCCGATTCCCAACGCGCCGCCCCTGTCGTTCCAGATTTGCAATGTTCCCCTGCCCAACTCAACCTACGATGCTGCCACGGTCAGGCAGATCACCGAGGATGTTCTTTCCGCCGGCCTCGGCTTCGTCTCCCTTCTCACACGCCACCTGCAATTCTATCTTTCACACCCACTGCCGTATCCCCTCGATGCGTTTGGGTCTCGCTCTTATGCCCGGGATGACATCTCCCATCTCTCTGACAAAACTGTGTCCCGGCGAGAATTCCCACTCTATCTCCCCCGAGGAGGGTCCACAGTTGGCCAGTGGCGTTTCGAATACGCCTGGTTCCTCCTCAACAAGAACATCGAGTCTCTCTGCTCTTCCCAAGGCCTGAAGGTCGTCGACATCCGACACTCGCTTCCTAATCTCAAATACTTGCTTTACGTTTGCAGCGCCGGGACCGAGGATGTACCCGAGCGCAAAAAGGGCGGCGTTCGGGGACTGTGGGCTGGCAGACTGAAGGGTAGGCTGTCGACCATGTCAACCCAAATTGATGGAGACGGCAGTAGTACTGCCGGGAGTCGGCGCGGCAGCGGTGAAAGCGAGATGATGAATCAGCACGGGGATGCGCTGAGGAACGCTCTTATGAGGAGCAACGGTAATGGAACGCCCGATGAGGTGGCAGTGGAGAGCCTGAGTGATGTTGTCGTGTCACTACCATTTGACGAGGGCGACGCTAAGTTTACACTCAGAACTAAAGGACTGAGAGAGAATGTTTCGAGATAAAGCTTGGGGTGTTTTCATCGAGTCTTGGCATGGTGTTGGGGGCTGGACATGGATGGCAGACGTAGCGCGTCGGTTGGATCATGTTATATTATATTGAGCACAAGATGACAGACAGATTTACAATTCCTGAATTGAACGTCCATCGGGTATCGAAACGGTGATCGTATTATGCTAATAAATGGTGTATTGAGTATCCTACCCAACCATACACGTCAACGACGGAAATGTCAAACCTTGCGCCGCGCGTAAAATCCAAAATAAATAGTCCAAAAATGATGCTATGACAATCCAAAATGCGACTCCAGTTCACTTGTCGGGCCCCGCGAACTTGACGCTCTTTCGCCTCTCCCGTTCTCCCGTGACGAGAGGCCTGTTTGGACTGGAGCTAAGGATGCCGCCGCTGCCCTTGTTGAGAGCCTCGCGCGCCATGCCGACCGCCCGGCTCTGCGGGATGTCGTTGGTGTCGCTTCTCACGGCCCGGTCCAACCCAGGGCGCGGACTCGACCGCCGGCTGCTGCTGTTTGCGCGATCCTCTCGCGCACGCGACTTCTCGACAGTGGCGCGGCCGAGCTCGTCGGATCGAGCCGTCGTTGTCTCGGCACGGTATTTGCCCGGCAGACAAGCGTGGCCGCAGCCGTCGAGGGGACAACAGCCGTCGCTAAAGGTGGTCGATCCGTTGGAACTGTCTGGGGAACCGAGAGGAGCGTGCCAGGCTTGCAGACAGGAAGCATGTCCGCCGTGGGCGCAGCCGGGACAGTACCACCACTCCGACAGGCATGTATTTGGCGTGTCCATTGCCTTGGTGATATCCGAGGGGATGTAACTGGCCTGCGCTGGATCCCGGTGCCCACAGATAGCGCAAGGAGCCATGGCCTTCTTGCAGCGATCACACGTCCAGATTGCTGCCTTGCCACCCTTGGGATCGATCTCCCTGGGTTTTCGGCAGGAAGCGCAAAAGAAGCCAACCTTGCCTCCTTGCTGAGCAGGCGTGAAGATGGCCGCGTAGTTTTCGCCCCATTCAGGCAACCCTTCGGGCCAGCCTCGGATGCAGAGGTTACGGAGGAGCGAAGCCTCGATAAAGAGGCTCATGCGCATGAGGCGCGAGTGATGTTGCCGGAGGATGGCACTAGCTTGATGATAGTCGATGACGTAGTCTGGCACAAGAGGTTTCAGCAACAAGATAATTGCCGAGGCGTTCAGAGCAGAACTCTGGGACTCGTAGTCCAGAGCCTTGGTGATGAGGGAGTAGGGGTCAAGGGGCGATATCATGGGTATTGGCCCGTCGGAGACTGTTGGATGGGGATATAGAGGATCGTCTTCCCACGGTAGATAGTCGGATTCAAGGATATAGGGCCGAACGTCTTGCTGGGCCGGAGACGGCCCTTTGACCGGGCTGGGAGTTCGGCCGGGTTGACTCGACGGCGTGAGAATGGCTGGCTGTTGCTGAGCCGGCTGTTCCGATATCTGCGGCAGCATTGATGGCGGTTCTGTCTTAACTGGGATTTCTGATTCGGGCTGTGAGGGCTCTGATGTCTGAGATGGAAAACTGTCGTCGGTCCCAATCGTCGTCTGCGAGATCAGAAACACTTCCTCTGGGGATTCGTTCACTCGGGACGATTTACGACGCTTGGGCGGGTCCTTAGTTTCCGTAGTCTTTAACGTCTCCCCACGGATCCGGCTCTGGAATTCCTGACTTTGCGTGGACTTGTCGGACGCGTGCCTGGCCAGGCTCGACCTCCAAGTTCCGTTGCCGTTGGTTACGGAGGCAGTCGGCGCCGGTTTGGTCGCATCCGAGGTAGAAAACATCTGAACAAAACTCTCATCGGAATCGTGCCTAACGACTTTCCTATTGTCAGCACGTTGGAGGCCAGTATAGTCGAGGGTTAGCGGCTCCGTCTGGGGCATGGGGACATCCATAGCCTGAACCAATGCTTCCGCATCGTAGAAGTCGTAACCTTCGGTGCTGGAGATGTGTGAGCGCTCACTATCATGGCTCACTTCGGAGACGGGAACAGAGTCAAGGCGTTTCCGTGGGGTGTCGTCAAGATGATCTTGCACCGCTGGTCCCAAGCTAAGCTCGTCAGGCTCCATCACTGCCGCCAGTTTTCTCCGATTTGTTGAGAGTGTTCATATGTGTCGTAATTGCGGTCCGCCGGTCGTGCAAGAGGGGTTGGGACGTTGGAGGTGCTTTCGATCCCCTGGGATAGAAGTGATCGACTCGACATGGACCGGCCTATGGGGATAGTTGATTGAGTAGACAGCCGCCTCGGGGTCTCCTCACCGTAGCTTCGAACAGAAGAGTAAAGGTCGACTGGCTTCAGCCTACCACTGCCCTTCTTTTCGTCGATCTTGAGCTTCTGGAACTGGCCGAGACGCACTTCAAGGTGGTATTGGGCACGCCTCTCAAGAAGTAGCCCGACCGCATACGATAGAATGCGCCAAGTCTGAGAGAGTCGGAAGAGGCTGACACTCTGAGCTGCGTTGGCGTACTGCTCCATAATGGAAGCAACTCGTTTGTCGAGGGCCTTGCCCCTCTTAACGTATGGGAGCTCGCGCTGGAGCGTTTCGAGGTAAATACTCGAGAGATACTGGTAAACTTGCGTCGTCCTGGTGCTGGGAACGTGCCCCGATGCCATTGTTTGCTGTGACTTGAACATGCCGGTTACTTTAATTGCCTGGTCGAGCCCTAGAAGGAGTTTATGGTCATCGGGCATACTCGAACTGGACGGAGGAGTAGTGCTCATTGGAGGACCCGATCTCCCTGTCCGCTTACGGCTGTGACGTCGTCGGGGACCGAGGAAACTGCCTATCACGTCCTCCTCGGAGTCGCTTCGACTGATGCTCAGCATTTGATTATTGGGGCTTGATCCATATGGGGTTCGGGGAACGATATCGGCATGGTGGCTGACTGGAGGCCGTGGTCGCTGCGAACTCGGTCGTTCATCTAGGAACATGAGAACATCGCCTTTGGGAGAAAAGGCCATGGATGACGTAGACTGGCGATCAATGAACCTTTGGTGCAAATGCGACATCGCACTGAGTGAACTGTCCATCCTGACCCACCGTCCAGAGCATATCTTGATCCTGCCAAAGCAAGGCAGCTGGTGAAGATTCGAACCGTTCAATTTCTTTGTAGGGCATCGTGGGTCGCGCAAGGTCCCAGATATGCACCGCCGAGGTTCCATACCTTCGAGAACTGCTATCGTCGTATGAGACAGCGACCTGAGCGACGCGTTTGCTCTGGGCCGTCGCCGACCAGAGACCAGGTCTCCAAGCTATGGCAAAGACGGGGGCGGGAGTGGACACTGTGTATTTCGGCTTCTGGCGTTTGTCGGCAGTGGTTCCAAGGTCCCATACGTGAAGTTTGGTATCCCAGCCCGCACTAATGAGGTGGTTTCCATCGGGATGCCATGAGATCGATGCGCATGCCTTCTCATGCGCGTTGATCCGTAGCACTGGCCTGGCGGGCTGTCGGACATCCCACTTCAGCACCACGCCTCCTTCAGTGCAACAGGCCATCTCATGCCCAACCTTGGGCGACCACTTGACCTGTCTAATCGGATCGATGCATTTGAGGGGCGCGAAGCGTTGTCGAAAGGTGATGCCGCCGGACCGGCCTTGCAAAGGTGCCGAGGTGTCGAAAACGCGGGCGATTCCGTCCTGACTGCCGGAGAGGAGCCAGCTCTTGAGATGTGGATTGACGTCGAGTGTCGTGATTTGTCGAGAGTCTTCTTGCATTTGTATGTACTCCAATGGTTCGGCTGCTCCAGACCCGACGCGGGAGACGTCGTAGGTGAAGATCTTGCCGTTGGCGCATGCCGTAAAGATGGTCGAGTGGCCGTGCCATTTCACGTCGCGAATGCTGAGCTGGTCAGCTGTCGAATTCCCCTTTGGGCCAGAGGTCTGCGCAGTAATGACGGCCCGCAGGTCGACTCCCTCGTGGAAGTTGAAGTTGAAGCTCTGCGGGTCGTCGAGCACCACCGTCTTGAGGATATGTGCGCCGCCCAAGACGGCGGCCCGGCGATCGGGCGAGACATCGAGGCTGAGTATAGGAACGCCAGCTCGGTAGACACCGTCCTGCGACTTTGAAGGGCGATAGGTTGCGGTTGCCGAGGACGTCGGCGCACTGGTGATGGAGTGGTTCGGGTCGCCGGTGGGGGTTTCGGGCGCCGCCTTGCCGAGGAGCTTGCGCATGATCTTGGAGTCGCGGTTATACATTGTTGCGGGGAGTCAGCGTCGCCTGGGACGCCATCGGGCTGGGTTTAGACGGCGGGCTTGCGCATGTTGCGGACGGCGGATTGATGCGGCGAGGCGACGGTGATAAGGAGGTTGCGGTGGCGGGCGTCGATGGCGGGTTGAGGCTCTGGTGGCGTGGAGATGACCATGAAATGTGGAGTTGCGGAGGGAGCGAGCTTGAGTGGGGCCGGATGTCGAAGCTTGTTAGTGCAATGGCCGCGATTTGCTCAGTGGCACTAACACACTGCGACAACACCACCCAGCTTGACGGGAGAGCACAAAAGTATCTTCACGATGAGAAAAATAAAATGCAACGAATAACCGGCAAAGTGTGATATTATCACAGAACTCTATCCAAATACAAAAGCACATCAACATAAAGGTGCGTGACACCACTGCCTCCTCAGCACCACCAAGGAGTCAACGTCAATCCCCTGGTTCATTCACAGCCCAAGGCACTCGCGTGCTAGTACATCTAGTAGCCCACATATTTGCCTCTAAGACAGCTCGCATTCAATCAAGCTCTCAACTCCATTTGCCACAGTCCAAACATTGGCAATCTTCAAGCCGGCCTTGCCCAGCAACGTCTCCCAGTCCTCGCGAGTTCGCTCTCTCGAGGCCAGGAGGGTCAGCATCATGATGTCCAAGGCGGTAGCCTCCCACTGTGCTCCGGTTTCCGGAATCACATTCTCATTGATCAAGAGCTTGCTGTACCCTGGCTTCCTTGCTGCCATGACGGTCGTGAGAATCTTGAGACACGTCTCGTCATTCCAGTCGTGCAGGACAGAGTGCATGTAGTATGCACACGCACCTATTAGGATTAGATCGCGTGCCACGTAACTTAAGAGGACACTTCACATACCTTTGATGGGCTGCTCCGTGAAAAAGTCATACGAAGTTCTCTCAATCTTTTCATCTAGCTTTTGAATCTGCTCGATGACGACAGGCAGGTCCTGGAGAACCAGACGTCCAGGAGCGTCTGAGAACTTGGACCTAAACTCTGCAAGATCGTGGCCAAACGAACCGCCCACGTCAACAAGTAAGGCATCATCTTCAGTCTCTTCAAAGCCTGCGATCAACCTCTCCTCTACTGGGAAGAACCCAGCGTCCATCCAAGAAGGCCGGCCTTGGCGGTATCCACCCATGTGGTGATGGAATTGCTGGCCATGGGGAGGGTTGTTGTGCAAGTGCTCGAAGAAGTTGAGTTTTGTCTTGTATCCGTGTTGCAAGGGAGAGTCGTACACGTCGGTGGGGTCTTTCCAGCCTTTGAGGTTGGCGTACTCGTGAAACTGGCCGAGGGCATTCACACAGGCACCGGCACTAATACCAAGTCAGCATTGAATTTGGTAGGGAATTGTATGGCAAGCTCACATGCAAGGGTAACCCGCACCGATAATGGGGATGGACATGGACCGAGTAAAGTTGGTAAGCTCGTAGGTGTTTGAACCAACCTCCTTGAGGTATCCTATAGAAGCCAAGTGGCGTAAAAGTCGACCTGTGGGCTGTCAGAAACGTACATTCTATCAATCTTGCTGCATACCTAGAAGAGCTGCATCGACATCAACCGCCTTGGCTGCGTCGACAACAGTGAAGGAACCTTCAGTCTTAGCCAAATAGGCACACAGGCCCTTGTCGAAGCCGGCAGTCAACGCGCACATCACGGACGGCTAAAATGTCATGAGGTTAGCACTGCCAACGGAAAATCTGCCATAGTGAGATGCTCCATGAGGCGGCACTGTGACTGAATGGTCGGGTAATCTGCACTGACCTCAGCCCAAAGATGGCGAATCATGGTGTCTCGTGGTGTCTCCAAGGACTTCCACAATGCCCTCGCCTTCATTGCAAGCTTGATTATCGCCTGATCATCATCGCTGTTGAAGTTCTTTCCAGGCGAGCTGATCTCCTGAATCAGATCTGGGACGGCAGCTGCATCATTGGCCTTTAGGGCGATGGACACATCGATCTTGGAGGGGGTTCCGTTAGTAGGAGCTTTCGTTCCGTTGGTACCGTTGGTGTGAGTCATGTTGGAGATTTGATGATCAATTCTCATAAGCAAAAAGTGATGTACGAATGTATGTGTGAACCTAGAGATGAATGCGAGAGATCTGGTGCTACAGGAACAGAGATTCAGAACTCAATAGGGGGGTTACACGTCGGACAATATTGCCCATACAAAGACAGCGTACTTACACATTCCCCCTATTTAGAATTGTCAATGTTCAAATCAGGCCACCCTTTTGTTGGTCCTGCATCATGTTCACATACTTTTCAAAAGCGAGCGAGTCAGATCCATGATGTGTGCAGGCGGTAACTCCGTCTGCTACCTTCGTCCAACACAGCTTGCCATTGCAGAACTTCCAGGATGTCCAACGTATGCCGGGGTGACGGCCCATGCAAACCTCAGTAGAGATCTTCAAAGCCAGGAGACTGAAGCCGCCTCGCCTCCAAGATTAGGTAACCCTGGACCTAGTCATCAAACCGGTCGGGTTTCCCTTCTCGGTAGTGAATGTCTATCAGCGTACGATGTACGTAGTACGCGTACTGGCGTTGCCCATTTTCCGTTTGAACTCAGATGATATAGAGCTAGGTATGGTCTAATGGCAACGTCACTTTGATTCGGACTGTTTCCGGCGCCAACGGCGCTTGTACTGCCGTGAACCGAGCGAGAAGCAGCAAAGCTCAGGCTAGGCGTAGTCGTTGGCCGTAATTAGTGTTATCTGAGATAGCTAGTGCTGATGTTGCTCGACTTTGTTCCGAAATGCCTCGGGTGATTTAGGGATCAAAGGACTCCTCGTTGACAAAAGAGGCCAACTTGTTGTCTCTAAGCCAATGTTGACATCTACGATGCCCGGGGAGGTCGGTGATCTGTGTGGAAAGGATTACCTCGCGGAAACTGGGATGTTGCTCCGTACTTTCTCCAATATGCGAGGAGACCCCGGTAAAGATCATTGCCGAGTCAAAACTGGCGCTGTGGGGTGACGAAAGGAATCTTGTCGTCGTTGCGTGGCATAACCCATGCCAAGAGCAACGTTCGAGACTGCCAGGGTCGGGGAGCACATTCCGTCGTTGACCCTGGTCTGACAAACAGAGTCGAGGTTTTGTTTTTTCGAGTCGAGTCCCTGTAATGATGAGTTCCAACCTCAAGGATTTTGACAAGGCCAACGACCAACAACCCTTGCCATCCCTGTTCTATAACGTTTATGAACGACGCTACCGAGGAGTGAATGCATTAGTTCGGCAGAGGCGGTTCCGCAAGCGCCAGCAGTCTATCGTGGGGTTCGCCAATCGAGGTTCTTTGGGACAGTTTAATAACACCGCGCGCCTTACCACTCTCGACTTGTTTGTCGGAGAAATCAGGAATCCGTCCTGAATAATTGATATTTCCCTTTGACCGACAATGAAATCCCACAGTCTTGTTCATAATCATACAGCTAGTATCTAACCAGGGCTATGCTGTCTGCCATTACCTAGCCATGCTAGCTCAAATAATGTGTCGTTCGTGGTTCACCCCTGAAGGTGTCACGTATATCGATGAGCAAGGGAGCGCGGGGGTTCCGGTCTATCATTGCTGCCAATGCATTGTCGTATTGTCAGAATATTATGCTTGCACATTAAATATCGACCACCCACCGAGTTCTTCCGAAGCATCGGCATATTTGGTAACATCTGTCATGTCAAAGTTTTGAAAAAAGCAACATGAGAATGTGAATCCACTCTCTGGTGGCTTGAACCCCCGAGAGGCCTTGCCGATGGCTATCAAACGGCCATGCCCTCGCCTTCCCCTGGTTTCTGGTCGTGAGAATCTACAACGGCAAGCCCAGCGTCCATCCTGGCTGGATTTGCCGGATTGGGGCCCACTGACTAAAATGTGTTGCTCGTGCATGAATCCCTTAATCCATGATTGGAAAGTCGCGCAATAGCTCCAGGATTGTAGAGGTCCAGTGCTGATTTGAGAGCTGATGATGGACCCTGGACGTTAGGATTCGGATGAGGCGTTGGTCCGCGACTCATAAGCCCTGATGGCCACCCTAACCCAATCAACGCCGAAACTCTCCTCTTCTTGTGCCATTGTTTGGCTGTTTGTTGCATGTGTGGCTAAACTGAGTCTTTGGAGATTCCCAGTCTCGAACCGGTCCTGTTGAATCCGGACTGCACTCGCGGCAAAATGTCGACCACTTCGAGTGACACCCAGGAATATCTGGACGCCAACAAAGGTCCCGTAATCCTCGGGGTCGTCCTGGCCGTGTCCACACTGAGCACTTTGTTTGTTGGTGCAAGGTTGTTTAAGCGAAAACTGATCATGGGCGCGTTCAACCTTGACGACTGGTTGACAATCGGCGCTGTGGGTAAGTTGACTTTCCCAAGCTTGTGATGACTATTTTGACATTTAGCATCAAGATTTGCGAATGGTGTTGTGTAGGTGTCACCATCATGGCTGTTAAGGATGGTAACGGAAGGCATTTTGACACCCTCGAGGTTGAGGAGCAACAAAATGCCATCTTCTACACCATCTTGGGGTTCCCATTCGGAATATTCGCCTTCGGACTTCCGAAGCTGGCAGTGGCCGCTCTGTTGATACGAATCATGAACCCTAAAAAGGTTCACCGAATAATCCTCTGGACCTTGCCATCGCTCTGCATGGGCGGATTACTCGGTTGCGTCTTCATCCTGTTCGGCCGATGTAGGCCCGTTCAATCGCAATGGACATTTTCAATCACCAACAAGACTTGCTGGAGCCCCTACGTACTGGTTGACTTTGCCATCTTTGCCGGATGTGAGTTCCTTGGATTGTGAGTATGCAACAATGACTGACTTGCGACAGCGCTGTCGGCGTTCACCGACCTCTATCTTGCTGTCTACCCCGCAGTAGTGCTCTGGTCACTGCAACTAAACATGCGAAAAAAGGTTGCGCTATCAGTGGCCCTGGGTGTCGGCTCCATGTAAGCATATCGACTCCCCAAAGTGTTTCACGATTTCTGTTGCTAATTGGAGAACTTCCACACAGCTCAACTATCGTCGCAATCTACAAGTGTACTCGACTACCAGCTTTAGCAAGCAGTGATTTCTCATGTTTGTGCAATCCCCTACCATACTTGACCAGCGTTGGCTGACAAAGATACCAAGACGATACCTCTGACCTTGTGATCTGGACTGTGTAAGTCGTGATGGGTTTAGAAGTATTTACCAAAGCTAACGACTTTAAATCGACAGTCTCGAAGCGAGTACGATAATAATTGCCTGTTGTATCCCGGTACTCTAACCGTTGGTCGACTTTTTATTCGGCCATCGCACTCTCCAAGGTTCCTCTGGGTACAAGAACTATGGCACGTCTCGTACCGGTCAACACCCGTCCGACGTCGAGCTCGAAAGAAGTCAGCAAAGCAGCCATAACAGCAGAAGCAATATCAGGAGCAAGGTCAGGAGCAACAATAGAAGCAGCACTGGAGCGAACAATCACCTCGGATCATACAATGGTTAAATTATACGCTTATTATGGTAGCGAGTACATTGTAACAGCTTTGGCTTATGAGATTTATCTTTATTAGATTTATTAATAAACGTAGGCCTACGGTCTAAGAATATATTATTTCGCTGCATGTATTATGTATCTTAGTCTGCCTGAGCTTTAGCTTAAGCGGCTTTCACTTGTGTGTGAATAGCTATACTCTTGTTTAGGGGCCTATAAGCTCCTTTGGTTACATTGCCCGAGTCCTCTGCCTTTATTGCACGATTCAGCGAGAATATACTACTTAGCATCAGCCTATTGAAGACAAAAAGCTCCGAGTAAAGAGGTCGGTTTAATATGCAACCCAAAGGAATCACGGATAATTATTGAACACAATCCGGTCAGAAAGAACAAAATGTAACTTCAGTTGAGTGTTTAACCGAGATTGCATGGACACTCCGTTTCAGAGTGACTGTAGAAAGATAATATTAACCACTAATTCCAGACTTGTATGGCTCTATTCCTATGTATCAACTGTGGTGAGTGGGTCGGTAAGAAAAAAACTGACAACTCCTCTGTCACACCCTCTCTTCCGCTAGCAACCCTTCTGGGTGTCCTGAGAAACTTGCCTATTTAAGAACAGATCACCAACTCTGCTGCTATACGCTCAACCAGCAATATTAGACGTGTTCTCAGTTGTAAAGATTCAGGTTATAGATTTGTTGCTGACCTTGGTTGGATATTGGGCCCGATGGGGCAATAGTCTGGGCAACAGCAGGCCTTCTTTCCCGTGGTACAGCAGGCACCGTCAGCGCAATTATCATATCTTATTTCTCTAAAGCCACGGGACAGTCAGATTTGTAGAAAGGGGCAGTCCCCTCTCAGTGGCAATTATTGTCCGTTTGTTATACGTCAGTTGCTGCAAAATATTTCATGGAAAAGCGGCGCCTTACAGGAGACGCGAGGGGCAATTAAACCACTTCCTACCGCCCAACTATCTCAGGACAGAGACCGAAAGTGGACTGCTTTAAGCTCAGGGGAGATGATAATACAACCAGTGAAATTTGCCCCGCCTTCGTTTACTTAAGTCAATTCGAGATTGTTGATTAGGGCGCTCTGGAGAGCAGAAAGATTCGGGTTAGTGTGATTCAGCTCGGGTTATGCCTAGGTCATTAGGGATATCGTACCCTTGGCGGCGAACACGAACTATCCAATGGCTTCCCACCTCGTTAGCAGCAGAAACTACGACACTTAGAGAATATTTTCCCAATATGGAATTTGCGGAATTGTAGCCTCATTAGACAGAGACATGCGGCGTCATGCAAAGCTGGCTCAGACAGCAGGGACATATTAGGTTAATAGTACACGTGCACAGGGCAGCTTCTGAATTGAAGCTTTCGGAAATCTTAGAATTGCCAAACCACCCTTCTCCTGAGTACGATTGCTATACTCTTCCGTGACAGGGCTTGCAGGCTAAAAATATTACGCCCCCAAGTTGACGTATGCCTGAGCGAGATAACTTTCAGGATGAGTATGATCTGGGCACATGATCATTTGAATGTTTCGAAATTTACTAGTTGTGTAGTTTAACGCTACCTCTGTGGTAGTCTGTTACTCATACATAGTAAGGTTAGTGACCATGTCGCCATCTTCGCAACTACTTATCCACGACAATGTCTCGGGTTGGAATACACAGAAGGACCTGGAGAGATTACAAATTGGAAGTGCTCATCATACATCGTATAATGTATTTTGATTGATTATGGTGCCGATAGGATGCTGTCTAGTACGAGAATAAAAGAAAAGTGAGGAGAAAGGGTGTGGGCAATTGATAATGAACTGTTACCAATTTCCATTCAGAGACCAAAGCTCAACCCCGAGTACCTCCTTATTATACCACACTGCTTGTTGCTAGAGTCCCTAGACAATCTCAATCTACGCGGAACTTGTAGGTGGAGAGCTAAAGTCGAAATGAAGTAGTTCCCAGTCACTGAGAAATCCGTCCCCATTGTCGAATTTAACCTGGTCGGTCTCCATGAAAATCGACTCGAGTTGGGAATTCTCCTGCGAATCTTGCCCGGCGTTTGTTGGGTGGATTTCTTGGCTCAGTTCTTTGGTCATTGTGTCGGGAATTTCGATAGGCTTTTTTGACGAATGCTCAGGTACCAACGGTGTTGTGTGTTCATCTCAGTCGCCGGAATCGACATTTCGGATTGGAATCGGTTGAAGATCGTCCCCATCATGCTGTCTAAAAGACCAATATTGACAACATTGACGTGAGTATCGTCCAGTACATCTGGAAGGATAGCATCCCGCTTTCGATCCCAGAAGTCTCGAATTTGTGACATGACTTCATTGAGATAGTTACCGAGATAACAGGATTGTGGCCGCGGTTGACCTGGGAACAATATGTCCCATGTACTGAACCACTGCTCTTCCATTGACCGGCCTCGACTCGTGCTGCAGTTAAGGTCTTGTCGTTGCTGTTCTGAAATGCCGTCAAACTTTCGGGGGCGCTGCCCTTCGCATAGTGGCTCATGCATATCGTGGTCAAACTTCTCTTCGAACGTGGAGAATATTCTGAAGCAGCGACTGCAATAAAATTCTGGTTGCACATGTTTTCTGTAAATATGCTGCTTGACATCCTTTACCCGTCGAAGTTCATACTTTAAGCAGTCATGATGCTTATGGCGATTGCTCTTGTAGAATGGACAAGCCAGAAGGGCTGACGTCTTTGTTGGGTCGCTCTTCTGCTTAAGCTGCTTAGTACCAAATGACTGTGGCCTGGTGAGATTTGGATGACTCGTAGGAGGAAGAGAGTGACGGCTTCGCTTTTTCGGCTGTAACTCGTGACGTTTTCGCTTTACCGAAGATGGCAGGCGTGGCTTTTTGTTGCTTGGCTCCAAGGCAACAGTAGAGAAATCCAGGTTGGGGCTGGCTGTAAGAGTGGGATTCGTGACACTCTGAGTTGACCAAACACCGATGAAACTTAAATCAACAGCCTCTGGACCTGACTGGTAGTTTTGAATATTGCTTGGAATAGAGTAGTCGCAAGGCCAAATTGCGGGATATGGCTCTTGATATAGTTTGCACTCTCGTATAGCGGTCTCGGCGTTGACAGTTGGTAAGGATATTTCAGTGTTTCGTCATGTCGGGGTCGTTTTCCTAGGCGTCCAAATATTCTAGATCAGCCACGGACCATTGCCTTAAGGAGGTGTATCGCATTGGGAGGAAATACGTAAATCTATCATATGGGACATCCTACTAGATCCCACAGACAGATCTTTAAGTTACCACTGTTCACGGATATTGCTTACCTCTATTGGCTTGATGCTGGCCTGATGGTTGTTGAAGAATTTGGCAAGGCTTAGGTGGAGGATTACCGCCATGTTGAAGTGCATCTTGGGAGGGTAGTAGAAGACTACCCGCAGATCTGTCGTGATTTTCAAATGTAGGGTAATTCGTGTTGTGACTGCTTGGAGCTTGACCATTATTCCCAAGTCGGATGGGGAAGAGTAAAGCATCGGGTGCACATGGATCTTCGATAGTGGTGGGGCAAGTGTTCAACAACTGTGGTTGGATTCGTATTGTTTTCTTGCTGGAGGTGTGCGCTGATCCCGGTTCCTGTCATTGGGTCTTGAGGGAAAAAGTCCATGGCATGGGCCGGAAGGTCATAACCGCAAATTGGGCCGTGGACCTTCATGGGAGGTGGCGGCAACAACACGGCAACAACAATCCAAAATGATTAAAAAGAAGCCGATTTCTTTTTCACGGAGAGTGTAAGGATTCAAGATAGAGGAACATGGACGGCTCAGCCTGGTAGAATTCGAGAGAGACCCATCGCGGGGTCCTTTTCCTGCGTTGGTTGCACAGTTGTCGCACTTTTTTGTTGCCTCGATGACTCAAAGCTCTTGGGGAAAACGATAATGGGGGCCCAGCATTATGACCGAGAAACTTATTCCCCCCCTAGGTGTGAAGCTATGACTTTTGTACCTTCTGTTGACAGATACTTGTCAATACGTTCACTAGCGCCAGTCGGATGCATGCCGCGGGCGTTCTCGGTTTGAGCGTGGCCGTGCTGAGCAACCAACGAAACCCACACCGTCGAGCTACGCAGCCGCGTATCGGAAATGACAAAGTAACTGAAGGGTCACGAGGCGGTCTAGATCAGGCGCAGCATAGTGGGAGTTGGGCCGAGGTCTGCCTTGTGCAAGCCGAGATGACGTCGGGCTACGCAGCTGCGTACCTTTATTACACATCGCCTCCTGTGTGGGGCCTCAGCAGGAATGCTAGATGGCCAGAGGATCAATAAGAGGTGACCATTTATCATGCCGAGTGCGGCAGGACGCCTCCTTTGAAACGCGGACTCCCGGGATCAAATGTCAAGGATGATGAGATCTTGTCCCCAACGAGCGAAGTAATAAATACAATGGTTATTTTTGCACCAAGCCCTGTAAGCTACGCCTAGTCTACATCCAGAGCCATTAGAATCGAGTGAGAGGACCCGCCGCTACACTTCGTAAATCACACGTCCATTTCTTGCTACCTGCTGGCAGCATTGAACTTGCTCGTTCCAAACCGCTTATCAAAGTCTGCAACCGTTTTCCCGGCCTTTAACTTCCGTTGTTTCTTTTCTGACCTCCGTTGCGTTGTGGCGCCTGATGGTTCTGACGGCTGTTGCCTCACCAGCTTGTCTTGGACCGGCGCGAAAGGATCTTGAAGCCACTCCTGTAGACGGTCGCCGAGGAGGAGCGGGGATGGACTGCGGAGAGATAGCGAACCAAGGGTCAACAGTTGCACACGAATTTACATTTGCAATCATGCCGTGAGGCGAAGCAGAATGAGGCTGAGTGCTCACATACCTGTAACCTCCGGTGAGGGCTGACGCTGCACTGTGGCTCATTGTATGGGGTAGATGCGGTTACAAAGAATTCAATTGTTGCTTAATCACTTGGCCGTCTCAGGGATGGCAATGTCAATATATACTGCCCGCTAATGGCTTTGGGATTTGGCTCTACACCATTGCGTACCCCTTCCATCAGCAAAGTCGGAATCGGCGCATCTCGTGTTGAGCCGCCGTGTTCTACTACGCAGCTGCGGATCACCGTCCTCACTCCTGAGTTGTCAACACGCGCCCGGACATGGCCCTTGTGATGTTAGGCCGATTCGCGACAGCGCAACAGGCTGCCAAGACAAAAAGTGACGGAGGCTCTCATCGCCTACGCCACCACCACAGACTTATCATGGAATGAAGTGTAGAAAGGCGTATTCTTCAATGTGGGCAGTTTTCATGCGCTGTGCAGATGAACCAAAGGCAGAAAGCAAGTCGGCGGAGCAGCTTGAGGAGCCTTGCAAAGCCACCTTTGTTTTTCCTCTCCCTAGTTCAACGCTCAGAGGGCAATTGGGGCTCGCTCTAGCCTTGAACTGTAGGCGGCTCTTCAGGCTCTTGCAGCAAGTGCGCCGCTGCGTGCCACCCATCGGGGCTACCAATAATGCTCCAGAACATACAACGGCTTTGTCCACTTTGATGGGCTGTAGCGGCCAACCTTTGCAAACCCGGGTCGTCCGTGAGCTCACAAATCCAAAATCCTCCAACAATTCCATGTGTCACGTTTCTTCTTTGTTTCTCTAGCATTGTTGGTTGCGTCTCGAATCCTTCATTTAACTGGCCTAGTTGTGTTTATCCGCATAGGCCGTTGTCGTGCGCACGTCTTTGACTTCCCGTTGTGCCACTACCGGTTCGGTTTCAGCCTCATTTACACGCACGAGTTCGCGGGCTTGTGTTCGGCAAGCGTGCGACGGCAAATATGAAGTTCTTCGAAGGCTCCAAACGCCACGGGGGTTGTACAGATATGTCAACAAAGGCCAGACTCGCTCCCGAGTCCGAGGTACGACATCGTCCATTGTAGCTTCTGCTGGTGTTGGTTCCGGACTGACCAAATAATAGCCCCAAGCTTCGAGTGGCCGCAAAGCAAAGAGAGTTATCCATGCTCTAACTGTGCGACTGCTTCCCCGTTCCGCCTACCACGACCCTGTCCGCCACAGTGGCGACCTTGGTGATCAATACCACCCAACGAGCCATGGATCGCCAACGGCCATCTTGAAGCACCAGTTTTCAACACCTCGCCTCACTCCCAAACTCGCTCCAACTGAATTACCCTCCAGCTTCGACCCTCTCCCCACCCACAAAGGCAGTGCTCGGAAGTCATGTCCGAATGAGTCTGAAATTACCGATGCGCTGTTCAGGTTGTTGGCTGGTGGAACCACGGGCCAAGGTGCGCAAGGCCAATCCCAGGGCAGCCACAGTGGTCAAGGGTCGAGTTCAAAAGCTGGGCAGAATCAATCCCGCCTGCTTGGGGGTTGGTCCAACAAACCGAAAGGGAAAGGGCGCGACGGCGGCCGCAAGAGGCCTGGAGATGAGCAGCCGGGTGGAGATGGCTCCAAGAAGCAAAAGCCCGACCAGCCAGATGCGAAGTGCCGGCTTGCGTGTCCGTTTTACAAGCGAGACCGCCAAAGATACGCCTCATGTCGAAACGCCAAGTTGCGCAGTGTTGCCGACGTCCGACAGCATCTTTTACGGACGCCACACCGGCGGCCTCTACACTGCCCAACATGCAAACGGATTTTCGCCGGGGGCAACAACATCAAATTGCGTGACCAGCTTGCTGAACATATCCGACAAAGACGTTGTACCGAGAGGGATATCGAAGTTCCCGGAGTCACGGAGGATCAAATACGGCAGCTCACGAGCCGAGAAAATCGCTGCGGCACGACGACAGACAACTGGTTCAAGCTCTGGGAGATCCTGTTTCCCGGCTTTGACCGTCCCAGTGACCCCTACCTCACGGCCTCCGGACTCCAGGATAACTTTGGAGATGTTATCGAAGGGTTTTGGGAGTCCGGACCGGGACGAGAGATCCCAGCGGAAAGCCGCCCAGAAATACGTCGCCTGTTCAAACTCTTAACTGATTACGCGGCAATTTTCGAGGCAAATTCTACTGGCGCCCGCATTGAGCACCGCGCCAGGCTCTCCGGCCCCCAGCACGAAAGATCCCGACCTCCCAGCGGCTGCGACACCGGCAACAGTAACCGTAGCCCCGGACGCACCCACAACGCCATTGACTGCACCGCCAGAAGGCGAATATATCTGGCACCCAGGTCCAGTGAATGAAATACCGGTAGCGGAAGCTGATCTCCAGGCAAATTTTTTTCTCGGATTTCTTTTTTCAGGAGTATCTTCCGGCAGAGTGGCTCAGTCAGTACCTTCAACATGAGCACCTAACTCAAGGGGACCTTGCTCAAGCGAACCCTGCCCAAGCGCACGCTTCTTGGGAGTACCGGACTGAACCGCATCAGCATCCTGGAGATCCCAGGCCCGCGGATTCCGCTCAAATAGATCCCAGTCCTGTGGATTCCGCTCAAATAGATCCCAACCCGGGTTACCCTCCTCGAGCTTTTATGCTAGAAAGCCCTCCTCAAAGAGCCTCCACTCCGCCGCCGGCCCCGGAGCGCCAACACAAGCGCCACCAGTCCGATGAGAATGAATGAGCGGATTTGTTTAGGGAAGTGATTGTGAATATCAGACATCTCAATTTGTTTCATTAGGTGCTATCATGTTGTTTTACTTAACGGTTTCTTTCCCCCAGCACGACTTCCGCCTATTAGCAATTCTCGCTACTGGTTGGGGATGGGATGTTTGATGAATTGATGGTTTATGCTAGTTGAGATAAATTAGAGTAACTAGATGGATCTGTCCGTCGCGCGTCATTTTAGCCAATAACAAACTACTGGATCAGTCCAACGTGATCCTGACCTGAATAAGCTCTGGTTAAATTCCCCCCCCCCCACCCCCCCAAATTCTCTTTGTTATGGATCAGACTGCTTGAATAGAAGAAAAGTAGCCTTCAAGTTTGGCTCCAAACTCCTCGACGGGGATGTCACCTAAACGAGAGGACTAGCTGGAAAAGCTCCCGTATACTCGGGATATATGAAACACGGCAATACATATCCTGCCTACTTCTGTATAACCGATTGATGTCTTGATTTCGGCATACCACAAGAGTGTAGAGATAAGGCTTTTGCAAACGAATCAAGTCAATTTTAATAAATTCATGAAGGTGGCGTCCCTTGTAGAGCTTCCAGAAGTCTTCCAATTCCCCTCTCATTCTCGTTTCCATCCTCGAATTGGAAAAAATTCTTGAGAACTTCATCGATCATCCGATCCAAAGTCTTGTGATTCAAGGCCGTCAGCTCTTGTTTGTTCACGTGAGACTCGTCGCATTGGAGCTTCCTTGACTCCAAGTAATCCAAGATGACACTTTGTCCATATTTCAGCCAGTAGTCTCTGAGCCAGTGGATACATCCCTCGACCTCGGACGCCAAGTACGGCATTGGAGGCCCCTCACTTGCGCGAAAAATTGAATTCCAGACCGATGACCATTGTTGTTCCTTCGATTGTAGTGAACCGGCCCCTTCAAGAAGTTGAATAATCTGATTCTCAGATACGCCTTCGACTTCTGGGGCAGTTCGTAGACTGCACGTCCTTTTTTTTAATGTGACCATCGCGAACCCCAGCCATGGCAAAGATTTGTCCACAGATAGGACAATAGTATGGCAAGCGGTGTGCTACTAACAGATGCTGAGAGAGGTTCCGAAGGGTGGAAAATCCACCTTCTCTGAGGCAACTCTGGTGTATATACGGCGAACGAAGTCGAAAAGGGCAGGCGAAGAGCCCCTTCATTCTTGGGTCGTTGATGATAACGGTCTCCGCATCCTCCGAGTCCGTGGTTAACCTGACGTTGGTATACTCTTCGAACCCCTGTGTCTTTTGTCGTTTTCTTGTTGGAGGTGAAAAAAATTCGTTTCCCCTGTTATACGGCGTTGACGTCCATCGAGAGAATTGGATGAGACCAAATTTTGTCAACTCCTCCACGAGATTCATCAATGGATGGTTGTCATCCAAAATTAGAACTTCCTCGGCTAAATCTGGATACAACTCCATGTCTTCTTCAAATTCTGAGCCGTCTTCTGAGTCACTCGCATCTCTGGTACGCTTTTTAGAATATCTTTCTTGTCCATGGTGCATTCTTTGAGATGTCGTGGTGGCTGGGTTTTCCTCTTGTATGTGTCCGTGCGATAACTGGCCACTGAGAAACTTTTGCAATGGCACCATGGTACCGAGAAATACAGTTGCATTTCGGGCAGTCGTGGACACGGCAATTGTGCCAGATCTGGTGTCCGGTGCAAAGGTGTATGTACCCGGCCTTATCCAGTTCGTCGGATCGATCTGGTGGGCAGTTGAGGCACGTTCATCAGGAATTTTAGTTTCGGTGCCAGCTTCTCCCTTCTCTGAACTATTCTCAATGAACCCAGAACGCTTGTTTGGCTTCGTCAACTGGGGAGAAATTTGCATAGCGATAATGCTCGAATTTCTCAGGCTCACATCACGAGTGATGCAAATTCTTCTCGCCCTTCCCTTCGGCAAGTGGTCCAGGTTGATCAAAAACGATGGAGAAGATCTTACATAACAATTTTTTTCCACTTGCTCAAAGAGATCCCGAACCCCCTTGTGCCATCTTGCTGATTGCTCTCTCCCAAAAGACACAAGATTACTTCTGCTCCTTCATCGTGATATCCGAATGTGTCGATAAGAATCCCAGCGGAGCTTGTCTGAGTCCGCCCTTGGATTCGTAGAGGCATTCGATATGGTTGAGCCCCAAAATGCTTGTATTCAGATGGAGAGTGTGCAAAAAGACCCCGATAGTGTTCATCGTCAGCGGATTTCCAGGCAAACAGTGTTGCATCGTCAGTATCCTGTAGGATCACTTCTTGTAGTCGGATGAATGCCCTCTCCCCTTCGCCGTAAAGAATGGTCATGCTGACCCCAAATATGCCCAGCAATGAATACGCAACGTCTTCTTGCCGTATAGCCGAGAGCCGAGAAGCCCAACACATCCGCTGCCCGATAGGAAATTGAAGGAGATATTCTGAGTTCTCTAAGACAACCCTGTCGATTTGAAGCGAACGAGCAAGAAATGAAAGCAAAGATTTTTTGTTTCCTACTCGTTTCCATTGATTGTCGTAAAATTGCAGATTTTCAGACGCAATCAGCTCTTGGAGCATCCAGACTCGACTCGTCCATCTGCTGTGCTGGATGTGATGTCCTGGGTTGTCGAGTGGCTTTTTCTCCGAATCGACATCGCTGAGGTGCACTAGGCATACCTCCGAGCCCTGGTATATTTGGAACATTGAGTTGATGGCCTCGGACAGCGCTGCGGTTGATGACCTATCGATGCACAATGAATCGACCCAGAGCTTTCCCACGCCGAATGCTAGAGCCTCAGAACAGGCACGATTTATCCATGCAAAGTTCGCTCTCTTGGAATCTGCTTTCAGATCCTGTGTGTCTAGGCTGCGCAGGTCATTGATGGTGATTTCTGTGTCCTCCCGACAATGTGACACGGCGGCATAGGCAGGCCAGCCCGTGGCGGGGCCGTGATGGAGAAGCTTGCGGGTGGCGATATCTAGGAGAAGCATTGTGTGAGAGACGAAGATACGCGCCGATATAATGTGGAATCGCATGAATTAACATTCAATCTGGCGCGCGCTGGAGTTGGAAGAGATTAAAATAGTTGAGTTTCCTACGTCAGATGTCGAGGCTCCGAAGGCACAGCGGTGCGGTCGATTTCATTGGTGGCACAGTTGTGCCGATGACATGACACACTAACGACTTCAGCGCATTGATCCACACGCCTCGTGTTGCCTCCCCGCCTTACTCAAGCGCAAAACTGGATTGCCTTGTAATGGTATTTTTGGTTCGACCTCAGCTATTGCGTCTGTTCGCCCAGAAAAGACTCGGACCGCGAACGAGTCGAGACAAGCCTCGCAATCTTGAGACCCAAAGCACGGCGTAATATGCACGCACTAGATGAGAGAGGCAGCCATCAGGCCGCCACGGCCTCATGCATTGTTGGTTGAAACCCGATTGGCATGTTGAAACACAAGGAGTCACGCATACTGCATTGTGCCAGATGCTTCGTCTCGTGCTCTTTTGCCCGACCAGTGCCTAAATAAAACTCAGGAATCACCTGCTCGGCTATATTAGGCATTCAGTCAGACATGACTGCTTCTGAACACGTGGACCCATTATGCTGCACAGCCATGTATTATTTACTCTGCGGTGCCTCAGTTTGGCACAGTTGCTATCTTGCCTAGACGAATGATGATGTGCAATCTACGTCACAGAAAGTAAGGTTCTCGTAGACAGGGTACATTATCTTGCCACTTTCTTGCCAGCCTTAAATGTCGATGTTTAGTTGACAATCACATTGTACTAATATACTGTATAAGATGTACTGGCATGAACAGTCGAACTATTTGCCAGAGTGGCGGTATGTATTAATTTAGCCAATACGATCAATTCATGGAGGTGGGCAATCAATCCGATTATTATGTGCAGATATGAAGAACCGTCCATGCCGTAGATCGAAGTCCTCACAGCAGCAGGTACAAGGCTGAATTAGACCTCTAGCAAGAGGTATCATTTATGCACAGGGCCAGTGGATTCCACTTTGGGTTTCCTCCAAAGGGCTTGTTGAAGGACGAACCAATTGCCGGGACAAGAGTTTTTAGTACATGAGCTCCCCCTCTCCTGAGCGCTCTAAGCGTCTCTAGAATGCTACACCAGCTACACAAGAGACGTGATGTAGGTTTATTAATAAAATAGTGCACTTGAATCGGGTCTTTACATTTAAGTATATAGCAGTTTATAATAATAATGCTGAGAGAATGCTCTGTATATATGGTAACGAAATACAGGAGTCTATTATTTGAAACATAACATAATATCATGATGCTTTTGTCAAGCAACCATAAAATAAATGAAATACCTTAAGCTCTCGTCTAAATGGTTGAAAATCCTGTCCCCCAGTTCTCGGTCCCCTCTCCCGCCGTGCCAAAAGGAGACTCATAACATGTGTTGTCCAATGGTAAAGACTGGTTTACCGGCCACACCTGTGTCCAGTGCTCGCTGGTCTCGGTCGACCTGCTTTCCTGGCATAATTGCTTGTCTTTTCTGTCAGCTGGCTCAATGCGCCGTTGTGTAGTAAGCGCTGTTGCCAGGGATTGCATTGTATCCATCTTGGGAGCTGAACTGAACAGTGCAGATTCAAATCGATCAAAGAGCCTCCCTATCACCTTATCAAGTAGATTGGGGCTAATACCATCGATGCTAGTCTCACCCAATACACTTGAAAGAATCTCAGCCTGTTTCTGACCCCAGAAATCTCGTAGTTGGGATGTTATCTCTTCAGCATAGTTGCCAACAAAACAAGTCGAAGGCCGGGATTTATCTGGAAAGATGATATCCCACGTGCTAAACCATTGGTCCTGTGCCGATTGGGTGCGATTCACATAGGAGTTAAGCGATTTTCGTTGGCTGCTTGAAATCCCATCGAATTGGATTTCTTCTTTGCGAATGCAACTTGGCTCAACGGTATGCCTGTCTCTAGATTCCGCTGTTGAAAACTTCTCAAAGCATCGGGCGCAATAGAACTCGGGCTGTGTATGTTTCCTGTAGATGTGTTGCTTGACGTCCTTTACTCGCCGAAGTTCATATCTCAGGCACTCCTGATGCTTCTGGGAATTGTACTTGTAGAATGGACAAGCAAAAGCGATGGGCTCCTTTCGTAGGTTGATTTCCGGTGAAGGCGATTCCAATTCGATAGTTGGTGACCTGTTCATAGTCGCACCCCTTAGAATACTCTGCTGCTTTGTTCTTTTTTCTGCAAAGCCATTCTCCCTGCCTTGTGATCCTCCACGGGATCGCTTCCGACTTCCAATGCTGTCCTGGCCCATGGTTCGCTCTGCCAGACATTCTTGGTCATAGTCTTGAGGAATGCCAAAAGATCGCCGCTCCATCCAGTCATGGTTTGCTCTGCCAGACAATCTCGGTCAGAATATCCAAGAATGCTGAGACGATGGCCGCTCCATCCAGGCATGGTTTGCTCTGTCAGACATTCCTGGTTACAGTGGCCAAGATGATCGCCGCTCCATCCACACATGGTTCACCGTCACCGCCGTTTGCGAGTGGAGAAAATAATGACCAGTTTATGTCATTGCAGACAGCCAAGGCGTCGGAAGTTGTCGCTCCGACGTGCTGAGGACACCTCGGATTTCGGAGTACACTGATTGCGACCGCGATTGAGGTTACGATGTGGTCGAAGAGCTAATGCAGTATCAAGAGGAGTAGAGAAGGTGCAATTGTGCCTGCTAGCCCTACCCCCCAAAGTAAAAATGGTAAGAGTACTAAAGGCGGTCCCGTACGAATACCCGAGGGTTCGGGACCTGTCCGGACTTCGTCAGCCGCATTGTTGGTGATGTTTTAGAGGGGTAGCTTACTGCCCCAACTGATCAGAAACCCGGGTAAGAAGGGACGGCGGATTTGGGAAGATCACACTTGGTTTGGAAGCAAAAAGAGTCGACTGTCGAATCCCCTTGAGGAGTGAAAAGGAAGGTTAGCAGCGTATAAATTTCCCGACTTGGCCTTGTGGGTGGTGGGTTATGGCCACGGTGCCATGGGAGCCTCAGATGCTATGGAGTCAGGTGACTGTGTCTCACCTCCGTATGCATATGCACAGCTGTGCTCCAATGAGGATTGAGTAGGGAGCTTCAATTCATAAGCACAAGCGTGCACCAATAAGCACTGCGAACTGCGTCATGGCCCTAACCATCTGCACTTTCTTGGTTCGTTACTACAGCAACTCCCTACCGAGCTCTCGAGTGGCGTATTTCGTTGCCACTGTCGAGAGGCGTATTTCGTTGCCACTGTCGAGAGGCGTGTCTGTGCCGTGACTTGGTTCGTTTAGTACATAAGTTACCTATAGCACCACCCAGGGTGGATAAAAATACTACTAGTATTTAGTATACTAATTAGTATACTAATACTAAGGTAGTATTAGTTAGTATTAGTATAAGATTTTAAATACTAATTAGTATTAGTATTTTTAATACTAATTAGTATTAGTATTAGTATTAGTATTTAAATACTAATACTAATTAGTATATACTAATACTAATATTACTTAGTATTAGTATAAGTATTTAAATACTAATACTAATTAGTATACTAATTAGTATTACTTATCCTATAGAGGTTTTTTTTTAAAAGAAGTTATAAATTAAATAGAAGGAAATAGATATATAGAAAGAAAATTTAATATTAAAATAGAAAAGAGTATAAGGTTTATTTTAATATAGTTTATATATTTAAAACTTAAAAGAATAAAAAGTAATAAAAAATAATATATTTAAATAAATATATTAGTAAATTTAATATAGAATTTAAGAAATAAATTAATAAAGAATTAAATATCTATAAATAGAAATATTTTATAAATAAGAATATATATAAATAAAAATCTTAGAAAAAAGGAAAATAATTTAAATAGTAAGATAATATCTTTTATTTATTTAATATAGCTTAGTAGGCTATGGAAATAGGTAAGTTATTATAATCTATAAATAGAAGTATTTTATATATAAGATAATTAAATAAATAGAAATTATAAAGGAAATAAGAAAAAGTCTATACAATAAGGTTAAATCTTTTATTTAGTTTATATAGCTTAGTAAGCTATAGAAATAGATAAGTTATTATAATCTATAAATAGAAATATTTTAAATATAAGATAATTAAATAAATAAAAATATTATAAAATAAGGGAAATTTAAATAATAAGACAATATTTTTTATTTATCTTATCCAGCCTTTTAAGCTATATAAATAGCTAAATTTAGACCTATTTTATTTATAAGTTTATTAAAAGTAAGGTTAAAAGCTTAAAGAAAAAAAATCAATTAAAAACTATAAAAAAAGGCTATTTCTAACTTAAATCTTCCTTAAATTCCTCTTCTAAATCTTTAAGATTATCTTTATTCCAGCTTTTAAGTAAAATAATTCTTTTAGCTACTTCTGGATCTATTCTATTTCTAGATTTAGTAATAATATTATTACTAATAGAAAAAGTACTTTCTATAGATACAGAAGTAGCTGGAATAGCTAGATATCTTCTAGCTAAAATACTTAAAATAGGAAATCTTTTAGAATGTAATTTCCAGTATTATAAAGAATTAGCCTATATAAAATTAGTATATTATATAGATAAATAATAAGAAGAAAAATAGAAAATACTTACTGAAGCATCTAATAAACCCTCACTTAAATAAAGAGTAAATTCTTCTTCTTTTTCTTTAGTCTTAATATATAAGTCTTTTTCAAAGTCAGAATTATCTTCTTTATTAGAGCTAGAAGAAGCCTCTAATTCTTCTAAATTAGAAGAAGTTAAAAAACTAAATCTTTCTCTTTTAACTCTAAATTTAAAGTTAATTAAATAAATATAAAGTAATATAAGTAAAAAAGAAAAAGGGAAAAATACTTAATAAATTCAGCTTTAAAGATATTTAAAATATCCTTATTTATACCCTTATAATAAGCTAATAAGCCATTACTTATAAAATGATTAATTTTAAACCTAGGGTCTAAAATAATACTTATTAAATAAGGCTTATAATCTCTTAAATTAGAATAAGAAAGCTTTTTAGGAAAGTATTTTTCTAGCTTATTTAAGCCTTTATTTATAGCTTCCTTAAAGTTATAATAAAAGCTTTCCTATAAGTTATTAATATATAAATATTAAAAAAAGAAAAAAAAGAAATTACTTACTTTTAAAGAACTTTCTTCTTTAGAGGAAAAATAAATATATAATAAATTAAGCTTATTATATATAATATATATATATAAAATAAAGCTTTTTAAGAAGTTGTATAGACCTGACCTTATAGCTTAATAAAAGGTTTTAAAAAAACTAGAAAAATCTTTTTTAACTCTTCTAATTCTACCCAATCAGAATCAGAAAGAAATAGCCTTTTATACTCTAAATTAGAAGTAATTTTAGAGATATAAATTAGCGGTTCTTTTAGCTCTAATAGAGTATTAAGCATATAATAAGTAGAATTCCAGCGAGTAGAATTATCTAATTTAAAGATATTAGTATAAAAACCTTATAAGAAAATAGAAAAATATATATATACCTAGAGGAATTTGACCTTTATTAGACTGTAAATAGCCTTCCTTTTTATATTTTAAAATACTCTCTTTTAAAAGTTGTTTAGGCTCTTGAGTATATTTTAAAATAGTTATAAGCCTTCTAACTCGGCTTATAAGACCTAAAAAAAAAGAAATTAGTAAATATATATAAAAAGTATAAAACTTTAAGACTTACTAGTAAAAAAAGGATTAGCTAATTCCTCTTTTCTAGCCTCTGAATTATCTATATCTAAATATATAATTTCAGAATTTATATAATTAGATAAGGATTTTTCAGAAGCAGAATTAGATATATAATCTTTTAATATATCTTGAGCTATAAGGTTAATAATATGTGCAATACAGCGAATATCTTCTTTAAAATCCTTTTCTAAAGAATTAAAATATTCTTCTTTAAAGGATTTTAAAAAGGTATTATTATTCCCTGCATTATCTCTAGTAATACTATAAAATATAAGTATATTATATAAAAAATAAGAATCTTTTTGAGTATAAATATTACTTACCTAAGAATATTATTAACCTTAATACTAGGGTATATTTCTATAGCTTTTAAAAAATTCACTATAGATATATACTCCTGTATGACTTTCAGTTAAGCTTTCAAAAGCTATATATAGATTAATATAAAATAAAGATTATAAAAAAATAAAAATAAAAGAACTTACCTATAAGCTGATAGTGTAATTTAAACTCCTTATCTATATAAATAAGAATAATTCCTAAATAAGAAGTCTGATTACTAGCAGTCCATATATTAAAAGTTAGAGAAAATTTCCCTAAAGAAGATATATTTTCTACTAGCTGTAAATTTAGCCTTAATAAGCTAGTATTAAAATTAGAAAATAAGATTTCTCTAATTTTAAGCCTATTAACTTTAGGCCCAGCACTAACATTTATTAGTAAAGATAATATATAAAAATAAAGAAAATTTTACTTATTATAATAGCTTAAAAGCTCCTGAAAAAACTTAGAGCCTATAGCTCTAAAGGATAAATTATTTTCTATAAGAAAATAAAGTATCTTTTTATAAGCTATATCTTCTGAAAAAGAGGAAAAAGAAGGAGAATTTCTTAAACTAAGAGAAAAAGGATTTTTATCTTTTAAATCTAAAGATTCTCTTTCTATAATTATAAGTTAGTATTATATAAATTAAATAAAATAGAATATAAATAATTAACTTACTTCTTTTAAGTTGTTTTTTTTCAGATTCAGGATTATAAGCTATATTAGGATGCTTATTCTGATAATGCTTAACAAAGTTAGAAGATTTAAAACCTTTAACTTTTTCTTCTTTAGAATAAGAACAGCTTAAAAAATTAATAAAAATATATATATATAATTAAAAGGAAATACTTACCTAGTACAAGAAAGCTTATATTTAGCTTCTTTTCCAGGCTGATAAGGTAATAAAATCCTATTAAAAAGCCCTTCTCTTAAGATATATATATTATCTTTAGGATTTATAGAAGAAGAGGATTCTTCTAAATCAGATCTATTTTCAATTGAATTTTCAGCTATATTAGATATAGCAGAAGAAGGAAAAATAGTAGATAAAGAAGGAGATTTTCCTCTAACTTCTATAGAGCTAAAAATATTACTTTCAGTTTCTATAAGATCCTAAGAGTTATTTTCAGAGCTAATAGAATAAGAATCCATTATAAAAAAATATAATAAGCTTAAAAAGCTTAAAAAGATAATATATAAGAGATATAAATAATAGTTACTATACTATAGGTATTAAAGTAATAGTAGCTTATAAAAGAGAAAGATTTTTTTAAAAGAAAAAAAGTTATTTTCTATATATAATACTTCTTTATTACTGGAAGATTCTATTGCTTATTAATATAAAAAAGAGATTAATAATAAAAAGCTTAAAATTAAAAATTTCTAAGTTATTTCTAAGCTATTATTAGGATTACTAATATTAAGATTACTAATATTAAGATTACTAATATTAAGATTACTAATATTAAAATTATTAATACTAAGATTATTAATATTAATAATAAGTATTATTAATTTTAAGCTTATTAATATTAAGCTTATTAATTTTATAAACTTAATTAAAAAAATCTTAGAGTTTTCTTTTATTTCTTAAATAAGAAATTTTCATTTTTTAATTAAGAAGTTAAATCTTTTTAAAATAAAAAAAAGCTTATTTTTAAATAAAAAAAATGCTTTTTAAATAAAAAAAAATACTAATTAGTATTTAATATACTAATTAATATACTAATTACTAAGTAGTATTAGTTAGTATTAGTATTAGTATTTAAATACTAATACTAATTAGTATATACTAATACTAATACTAGCTAGTATTAGTATTAGTGTTTAAATACTAATACTAATTAGTATATACTAATACTAAACTAATTAGTATTAGTATCCCACCCTGGCACCACCCATTACATTTTGCAACACCGAGAAACAGTTGTCTCAAGTGTTGTAAGATAGTCCTACAGCTAGGACTAAGGAATAAGGAGGAAAGGGAGGAATCTGCGCAATGTTTTCAAAATGTGACTCCTCTGCTTTCTCTAGTAATCTACACCGATCTGCTGGGACTGGCAAGACCCCCCCCCCTGACGACCCAACCCACCGAAGATCGGTCACCGCAACATTTCTGGGAAAAGTTACGGCCTCCTAGCGCTGCCCGCATTTACCCCAAACTGCTTGTCGAACTCTGCTAAACTTTTTAAAGTTGTTGATTCAAGTTCGGACGTCGAGTTTAGTTGGTGAGACGATCGTGAGCTTATAAGCTTCTCTTGTACTGGTGGACTGGGATCTTGTAGCCAATTATCCAGGCGCTCATTTTGGAGGCGTAGTATTGGGCTGTAGTGATTAATATATCGATGGTCAGTTGTTAAATCCATCGGCGCAAAGACGGCGCGAAGCGACTCACTTGGCACCATGGCCGAGGGTTTGCACTGGATTATGGCTCATTGTTCCAGAGGTAGACTGTGCTGGGTAGACTCTAAATCTTCCTTACGTGGTCGAAGATCCTTTAGGGAAGGGGTAGTTATATATACCAAGATTCTCGGCAGCAGCTCTATGCACATGCAGAATCAACACCGATGGATTCGGGTGATCATTCGGTACTTACCTATGGTGCTAGTACCAGCCATGTCTCACCCGCAGCGTGAGGATTGGGGCTTTTCCTTTTTTTTAAGTGCACCGTTGTGCCCTTCCCTCCGCTGTGCCGATGACTTCGGCGCTGCCGTGCTCATGTTGGGGGTTATTGTCGTTCTAGCCCCCTCTAATTTCTTGCCATGTTCAGAAATGTGCCTGATATGAGGCTGAAATTAGAAACAAGTAATTAATACGTGAGTATCATCCAGAAAGTGGCGATTCATCATGTGAGCCGCACTGTGTACCTGGGCACCAAGGTGAGATGTTGAAACCAGTATCGAATCGAACAAATAAAACCTTAGTCTTTCCTAGATTTAACGACTCTGGTTAATCGGTAGCTATTCAACGAACATGTGCATTCTTAATACTTTATTTTGGCTGCAGTTAACACCGCAAACCTCGTATTAAATGCTCACTTGTCTGATTGAGCAAAATTGCAGCATCGAGTAGCTTTATGCGGCCGTACTATCCACCCCTTCTAATACATTTTTCATTTTTCGTTTTATCTATTTTATTATATCCCATTGACATTTTGGAGAATCATGTCTGGCGGAGATCGGATCGGAAAGAGCCCCTTTGTGAACAACTCGTCGCCTTCTAAGATCATTTTTATCCAGGAGATTGTATTTGTTTGGCCTGGTTTGTTGGCCATCGGAAAGAAGCCCCAGCTGGTTGAAAATTTACTGGCGACTCCGCTGTTGGCGATGAATCTGCGCTTGTCAATATCTCACTGGTGGCTTAGCTAGGGATGGCCGCATATTGGGTTTCAGAGTCTTCAACATCTCAAGAAGTGTTATCTTGATGTTTCCCAAATATCCCATGATATCCCCTGCTACAGCGTTGTTCATAATTGAGACGGTAGCTCGATAATTACAGATTGTTGATACGCAGCGGTCAAACTGATCATGGATGCTGAAGGAACTCGAGGTGCTTTCCCTCCACTCGATACTCTGCGATCTGGTTAGTTTATTAGAATTGACATGTCACATCAATTACATCTGAACGCGGGGTAAGAACAAACCTCGCGCGATCCATGTCTTCCACATACCATGTCCCCATGCCAGGCAGTTATTGTCCAGCAGCTCGCCTCGCGTCAGAACTCTACTCCTCTTTCTATATGCTTATTGTAGTTGGCCACAGCTAGCGCGCCACTCTCTCTTGCTGACAGCTCCGTGGCGATTGGGTGGCAAACTCGGAATACATAAATTGGACCACCAAACTCAAGGCATCCATATTGTAGACTGAGTCGGAGTTTGATCCGTCGGTTGGATCAAGATTAATGGACGAAGCGGCACTAAACAAGTTTGTGTCGAAGCACACTCTCGTGGGGTTGCTGTCAACTCGATCCCATCCCCAGTGCATACGAACTGATACATCAACGATCTTGAAGACCTCTGCCGTGTCCGAGTTAACGATACTGAGAGGCAAGCTAAGTCAACGTATCATCAGTAATCCACTCTCGGCAGCTTGCGTGAAACATGACCAAGGCACGATGCGAATTGAGAAACATCCTCATGCCATATTCGCCTGTTCTTCCTGAAGACTCGTCGGTCAAATTTTCAATTGAATAGTGGAATGTTTATGCATGAATTGAGACATGAACTGGAACTATAGTAAACGAGGGATTGACAAGATTGTAAATGCCCAGCGCATGTAGGGACGGGACGATTCCGTGCGATGATACTGGAGGAGTTCGCAAACCCTTGCAAAGTCACGGGAAACTGCCAGGAGAGTTTATCTCGGAAGTTCCGGAATAAAAAAGGTTCGACAGGCGGAACATCTCCGCACTAATCACGATATTGTTTCGTAATTATTGGATATCTGTGCTGGTTTGGAGTTCTTTCACACGTCATGGACCAGCCGGCAATAACGAGAGATAAGAGATTCAAGCAGTGGCGCCTTCATCGTGGGCGGCGCAGTGGCGAGGGGTGAAAATGCAAGCCATTGACCGTTTTGGGACGGCCCGCAACTGGGGGGGTATCAAACCTCCTCATTTCCCTTCTCTCTAGTGTCGCCGAATGCAGGGATATCGTCGCACAACGTACATGTGATACGTGGAAGATAAGGAATGCTATCTTCTGCCCCGGCTTATCTACGTCTTATCACGCCCCCACGAGCATTGCACTATCCCTTTCAGCTCTTAGGGGGATCGTCATCTGCTCCATTCAAGAACGTATAGATATGTGATGTGTGCAGGTTGAACGTGTCGGTTCGTGTGGCGTTTGACTAATGCGTGTGAGCTGGGTAACTTGCTGTGATATCGGGCTGCCCGACGCAAACCTCTTGACGACCGATGTTATTTACCCCGCGTTCCTCCCGATTCGAGTAACCTACCGGGATCTTATTTAAGTGTTGCCATTTCCGTTCGAGGAGTCGTTCGCAGGATTGAATCCTTCGCCTTAAGTTCAGCTGCCCTCTACAGTCGACCAGCACCCCAATCACCTGACACGAGGAATCTTGCCCAACATGGCAGTCGACGAGGAAGCCAACGCCGCGCCCGCGGTGACGAGCGTGCTTGCCAGTGGCGATCTTCCTGATAATCTTGCCGACCTGACGGCGGATGAGCAAACACTTGCAGCGCTGGGATACAAGCAAGAGTTCAAGCGCGAGTTTTCTTCATGGACAACATTTGCTGTCAGCTTCGCCGTCATGGGCCTCCTCCCGAGTATCGGAACCACCATGTGGTATGGACTGGGTTATGGTATGTATCAAAGGGAATGAATTCAGACGTGTTGCTAATTCTGCTTCCAGCGGGTCCGGCAGCTAATACCTGGGGCTGGCTTCTCTCCGTCATCTTCGTCCTCTGTGTAAGCCTGCAGCCTTTCTTGACTAGCTGATCCTAACAGAAGTAGGTTGCCATGTCAATGGCAGAATTGGCGTCTAGTATGCCGACCTCTGGCGGCTTGTACTATGCGGCGGCTGTCCTCGCAGGTCCAAAGTATGGCCCCCTCGCGGCCTGGATTACCGGTTGGGCAAACTGGCTGGTGCAAGTCACTGGTGCCCCAAGTGTTGGCTATGGATGTGGTGAGTGCAAACTGCCTTTCTTGGTGCTGCGATTTTGTGCCTGACCAATTGACTAGCTGGAATGATTCTCGCCGTTGCGTCGATGAAAAACCCCGACTACGTTCCAACAGACTGGCAGACGTTTCTACTCACAGTTTTCATCATGATCACCCAGTCAGTCCTGAGCAGCATGCCCACACGGTGGATCGCGAACCTCAACTCTGTGGGAACCGTGGTCAACGTCGCTTGCTTGTTCATTACCATCATCATTATCCCAGCAGCCAGCAAGGTCACCCCGAAATTCCAATCGAACGACTTTGCTTGGGGCATCCAAAACTATACCGACTGGCCTGATGGTATCTCGGTTATGATGTCCTTTCTCGCCATTACTTGGACAATGTCTGGCTATGGTTCGTTCCCCTACTCGGTACGCCCATGGGTTCGCCAAAGTTCTTTGCTAACCATGTATCTCTTCTCTTTCTAGACTCGTCGTTTCACTTGTCAGAGGAATGCTCCAATGCGTCGGTTGCCACACCGCGATCCATTGTCATGACCGCTGTCTCTGGATCTATCTTGGGGTTCATTTTGAACGTTCTTATCGCATATACTATTCAGGATGTCGAACAAATCTTTGAGAGCGATTTGGTAAGTCAACTGCAGCAGAGTTCAAGATTCTAACCGCCTGCTAATCGCCCTACAGGGCCAACCCTGGGCCGCGTATCTGATTCAAATCCTTCCCGAGCCAATCGCCATTGCTGTTTTGTGCATGACAATCGTCTGCGCTTACTTAATGGGCCAGGGCTGCATGGTTGGCGCGAGTCGAGTCTGCTTTGCATATGCCCGAGATGACTGCTATGGTGTGCTTAGCCCACTCCTCAAGAAAGTTAACCGACATACCCTTACGCCTGTCAACGCGGTCTGGTTTAATACTTTCATCGGAGTCTTGTGCATGCTCCTACTATTTGGAGGAGATGCTAGCATTGCGGCCATCTTTTCCATTGGCGCCATTGCTGCCTACATTGCCTTTGTCCTTCCCGTGTTCATCAAGATCGCCTTTGTCGGGAACAACTTTCGTCCCGGACCTTGGAGCCTTGGAAAGTTCAGCGTTCCTTGTGGTATTGTCTCCTGCATGTTTGTGTTGGTTATGATGCCCATGTTCTGCTTCCCGGCTTACGATGGCGCCAACCTGACGGCTGATGGCATGAACTGGACTGTCGTGGTATTTGTAAGCTGTCTCAGTCCGATGCAATTCGAATTATGCTAATTCATCTAGGGCGTGCCGATGGTTCTCATTGTGATCTGGTTCTTCGTTGATGCCCACAAATGGTTCAAGGGACCCAAGATCAACATTAAGGTAACACAACCGCTTTGAATGGATCTGGAATAATAATCGTTAACAAAATTATAGCATCACATGATTGGCCAGGATACTATGACTGAAGGCGTGGAGGTTAAAGACCCAGCACTTGCCCAGGATGTGTCAGACGGCGAGAAGGATTCTTCGAGGAAGGAGTCGTCGTAGGCTCTATATCCACCCCGTGGCAAACATTCATCCTAGGTCGCCATACCATTCAAAATGATATCACTTTTAAATACAAATAATGGACAGTTGTTTACTTGCTACATTTCACTGCCCATCCCTCGATGTATCGCCGGACTAGTATGCGTTCCCCAGTAACTTCAGTCACATGGAGGATGTGGTAGCTTCATTGGTTATGAACTTTCATATTGGGTAACGGACTCTGAGTCGGCAATAATCCTTTCAATACCCTTCACAGCTTCCTCTATACTCCCACTGACATCCAGAGACTCTGCGACCAGGCAGATATTCTCCGTTACTGAAAAACTAATGAGCTGATTTTCATCGACCAACTTGCGTAATGTCTGCAAATCAGTCAACTTGCGTTTCGTGCCCTGAACCCGCTCTGTGCTCGCAGCTCGCTGTTCTAGAACACCAAAGTCGCAGTGTACATTAATCCAGTATAAGGGGATGCCCGTGTCGCGAACGAGGTCGAGGTGCTCTCTCAGAACCTGACTGTCGACCTCATTATCCGCCAGACATGCAGTCATCAATATCAAGTGTCCTTCTCTAACAACTTCCCGGAGAGAAGAAAAGATGATATCTCGCATCTGACGTCGTAGTTGATAATGGGCATGGCCACGATCAAGGTACACCGCCTGAACCGGATCGATTAGGAGATGATTGTCAATGAGTCGACTCCATGTCTTGCCTCGCCGACTGTGGTTCTGTAGGTGTCGGAGTATCGTAAACTTCCCGGTCCCAGGGAAGCCATTGAGCACAACGACCTTCCCTTGGGCGAAATTGACCGTTCTAGTAGTTTGTGACTTGTTCATTTTATGATACATAGAAAGAGTTGGGAGGATGATTTGGAAACTGGGAGGCGCAACCATGCATTGAATAGGGGAGGGCGGCTTTGATTCACTGCTGATGAGTCATACCTCTGCAAAACTCTTTCGGCCGGTGTTGCACGTACACGAACAACTTCTATGCCACTACTTTAGGGTTTGCGGAATTGTAAAGCATCATTCAAAATTGGATCGTTTAGGACTTCGTTGTTTGGTCCACCGACAATCGACGCATCTAAGATGGTAGTGCTGGCCGTTCCTATTCCTGGTATATGAAAAGTCATTCGGCCTCGCCCATAACACGAAATTAGCCATCAAGGTTACACCTCGCCACTCATGAGACGATGCCTAGCTCCCGGTTGAAAGTGTCACGTCTACCTTCTTAGTGGCTCTCATAATCAGGTCGATACTGCAAGGTTGATATTCCATATTTCATGTACAAGGATTGCCGCATATTGCCAGATTGCGAGGGCTAGGCTCATGGGTGGGAGGTTTGGCGCTCGCATCTTGAGTCTCTAAGAATAGATCCTGTATATGAATTCAAGGGTTACGTAAGTGTCTTGAATTTGAATAATGGTGCCCCAATCGAGAACTTATTTGGCTTTGGTCTGGATGTAGCGTCTCCGGGTGGCAATGGCGGGCGCGTGTGTGTGTCGGACATACTCACCACCTGGAGTGTGTTAGGTGGAGGTGCCAGGTTTAGCTTTGTCACATAGGCCACCCGCAGAGTGTCGGAAAGTTGGCGCTCTGATGCCCCAGAGTTCGATTTTAAGACGTTTTGAGGTGTAAGTGCTGTGGCTAACAGTGGGGGCGCGGCACATTATTGTGATGAATGTTTGTGTGGGCATCCGGCCGGTGGTGGGAGTCAAGAGAAATACATGTATGTGATGAGGTTACAGTGATATGGCGGATGAAGTTATTGCAATCAAATGAGCTCTTCAAAAATGCGGTCCGGATTGTTCATAGTAATATCTCTATAAAATAGGAAACTCCAGTTCATTTTCAACTGATGGCTATAGACCCAGTACTCCAAAATTGATCCTATAACATCCAAATCTAATCAAAAACATCCGTTACGTAGCGGATATTCCTCAGGGACTCAAACCACTTTTGGGTAGCCTCCAGATCTGTCTTGCCATCTATCCTGCTTTCCATCTCAATTTTAATCTTGATGATCGACTCCTTGGCCGACTCAGCAACACCTCTCGATCCGCATACAAAGACAGTAGCACCTTTCTGCCACAAGTCAATGACATCCTCGCGGTCCTTCCACATCCGATCTTGCACATGGCGGCAGCCTTCACTTTTCTCCGAAGCACGACTATATGCTCGGCGTACGTCCACAGCACCAAGGCTTTGCCACTCGTCCAATTCTTGGCGGTAAAGGTCATCCACATCTGGCGATCGGCAGCCGAAGAATAGGATTGCTGGTGCGAGTTTGCGTCCAGAGCCGATCATTGCTGCACGTTCCTGTATGAAACCACGGAAAGGCGCCAGACCGGTGCCTGCGGCGACACAAACTATCGGTGTGGACTCTGGGTCTGAAGGGAGGCCGAATGCTGCTTGGGAAGGGCGGATGGCGACGTGCAGCGTGTCGCCTTCGGAGAGTGAGTTGAGATAAGAAGTGGCAACACCCTGGTGGGAACCATGGCCGGAGAGCGAGGGCTCATTGAGGACGGAGAAGGATAGTGTGACGTGGGATTGGTTCCAAAGCGGTGAAGAGGAAACAGAGCTATATGGTTGTCAGATTCTGCTTTAAATGAAGCGGCTTGATGCTGGACTTACTATTGTCGAATGCGCATCGAAGGCATCATCAGCAGAAATTCGCCAATGGGAAGGTCAACAGATGAGTATCGTTCTAGAATATCAAGAACCGAAACTCGCTTGGCGTTAATCTCGTCTGCGTACGCATCGTTGGCAAGATGCCGGATAGCAGCCTTGGTAGCCTCATCTGTCGCGGCTTCGGCGATAGTGAGCAGGTTCTGGAGCATATATGTTAGCATGGTAACTTGGACAAGAAATGGTGTACTGACCCTCTTTGTTGCAGGTTGCGATAGTTCGACATACGAGCTGAGAATGTCGTTGGCCGGAACCGAAGTGTTCGTCGGGAGAGCCAGTGGGCCGTTGGTGTTGATCTCCAAATGAGCATCCCATGGAAGCTTGAATCGTCGCATGGCACGGTGGACGCTCTCCTGGGGGTTGATTGGCAGGATGGCAAGATAGTCGCCGGCAGTGTACGTCATATCCTCTGGCAACTGGATCTCGACATGCTTCTTCGTTGTCTTCTTGTCGTCTCCACTTGCCAGGCTGCGAGTGCTGATGACCCTTGCCTCTGTAACATTTTGTCGAAGAGTCAAAGCCCTCAGGTTCGATACAGTCACATCCACGCTGCTTTTGGTGCCCTCGCTAGGACTCGTCACATTGTATCGAGCTGTCAGCGCAGGCCACAAGCTCTTATCCTCCCAAGCTTCAAAGTCCTCAAAGACTTGACTCGTCGAAGCATCGGTGAGGCCGATATCAACAAGCCTCGTGGCGCCAAGATCCTCAAGATTGGTGTCGACTAGTTTGGGGATGCGATGGAAGGTCTGAGCCCAGTCCTTATGACCGCAGCCGAAGACAGCATATGAGACGTCCTGGAGCGGCTTCTGCTCCTGTTTTGTTTGCTCAATCCAAGCCACGAAATGTCCCGCGTTATCGGGAGGTTGCCCTTCGTATGATGCGGTGATGATGACGACTGGCTGATCCGTAGGCAAGTTGCCCTTTGCGCTGTCCAGACAATCGACCTTGGTGGCGCGGAATCCGTGAGCTGCAGCATCAGTCGCGATACGACGTGCCAAAGACTCGCAAGTTCCACTGTTAGAGCCATAGAGAATTGTCATCGGAACACCGCTCTGGCTGTCATCCGCTGAACCATTGGCAGCAGCTTTCTTCTTTGTCTCCTCCTTCAAGAGTCCGGCAAGGCGGCGCTCGAGGGTGGTAGGCGTGAGGTTATCACGCAGGATGGCGCGCATATGCATATCCTTTGGCTTGATTGTCAAAGTCTGCTTGACGTCGAAGACATAGTTCGGGTCAAGAACAAAGTTGAAGTTTTGGAGAAGCATAACCATGACAAGCAATGCTTCTTGCCAGGCGAATGGACGACCAATGCAGCCGCGCATGCCGTTGCCAAAGGGCTTCCACGAGTTGGGGAACTCGCGGTTCAGCCGTTCAAAGTTCTCGTCGAACATGCGCTCAGGCTTGAATTCGTTCGCATCATCGCCGAACACCGCAGGGTCCAGTTGTGATTTTGCGAGCAGGTTGACAATGGTCTCACCCGCTTTGACGGGGTACTTGCCAGCCAGAACAGTGTCTTCGAACGCCTCGACGGTGAACAAGGGGATGGTCGCATTGATTCGGAGGGTTTCGCGCAGAACGCCGTTGATATACGGCAGCTTCGAGAGGTGTCCGACCTCGATGACACCCTTTCCGACCACATCATCTACCTCTTGCTGTGCTTTTTGATAGGCCTCTGGGTGCTTGAGAAGTTGGTAGAAAACAAATGAGAGCAAGCCAGAAGTCGTCTCGTGTCCAGCGATCAAAAAGGTGATTAGGTTGTCCATGATGCTCTCGTCGTTCATCTTTTTTCCCGTTTTCGAGTCAACGCCCTGCAACATTGCGTCCAAAAGATCCTTTCTCTCGCTGCTGTTCTCTGCCTTACGTGCCTCTAGCACTTCCTTCGCGGTGGTTCTCATGACCTCGATATCGCTCATGAGTTTCTCGTCTCGCGCCCGGTAGACGATGGCGGGCAGTGGTAGGCGACGTGGCTTCTCGCCCGCTTCAGTGAGGAAGTCACCCATCGCTTCGATGAATGGGTGAAGGACTGGAGAGTAGTAGCTGTTGAACCGATATCCCATGGAGCATAATGCTAGCGTATCCAGCGTCAATCGGGTAAAGTCGTCGGTCACCGCAATTGCATTGTCGGGTCCATATCGTGCCCATTTAAGAGCGAGCTGGGACGCAATGTCGTGCATCTCATCGTACATTCCACGGATCGACAGAGGCCCAAAAGCTGGCATAAGGACTCGATGTGCGATACCCCAATTTTCCTCTCCCATTCTTGCCTGGGTTGAGTGTTAAACATAGGACTGCTTCTCGGACGCGCTGACCTACTGTGAATAATCCATCGTGGACACCCGCTCTGATTTGCTAGAGTAGCGGTCAGAAAAGATCCCCGTGTTAATGTGAATTTTGAGGCGACCAACATTCAGCGCCGAGTTTACTGATTTTTTGAAGCGCTTCTCGTTACACGTCTCGTTTACCAAAGCCTGGTTGGAGACGATAACAACGGTCCTGTCAGGGAATCGCAAGCGATAGATCTCGCCTAGTTGACGTCAAGGTCAGCTTCAGTGGACATAAAACCACCCCGTTTGGGCTCACCAAATTGATCGGCAAGCGACTTCATCGACCCAAGAGGGAATTCAGGGTCGATGGAAGTAATGTTGCCAATAAATGGCAGGCCCTTGGGCTCTGGAATGTCAACGGTTGCTTGCATCTCCGCCATGGTTTCTGAGATTGCCACTTCACGGCTTGTCACGAATCCGTTTGAAAAATTAGTTTGAGAAGGGGACTGGGCTAGTAGATATTCAATTCGAAATATGGCCACGCATAGCCAATCTCCGTCTAGGTCATGCCTCGGTATCACATTCCATGGGGTCTAAGCGTTGAGAATTCGAGTAATGCTCTTGGTTCAACAACTAAAAAAAGATCTCAACACCCACTTTTCTTCCAAGGTTTCTGCTATCTGGGAGGCTCAATGGCTCAGCCCTGTCGAGTGTCGTCATGGTGAAACACGCATTCGGCGCTGAGCCCGTCGGAGGGTCGGGCGTCGTTCCTAATTTGGTATGAAACCCTTAAGCCGAGGTTGTGTTTTGACAAAAATGGGCCTGCCCCCCAACAATTATCGCCTCCCGTCGTTTAAGGGGGAGCCTTGCGAATTCCGGTCTCATGCCGTGCGGGTCCAGTCGGGCAAATCCGAGCGCTCGTTTAGCGATCAGTCCCACGCTAGAAGCCCTTCAAGAAGGTGTCATAGAGGTTTAAATTCGGAAGTAATTCCCAGAAAGGGCTAATAAGCGTGCAAACAAAAGTATAAAAGCCAAAGGGAGAGAACCTGTTAGCTAGTAGCGTTCATCAACAGCGAGGCGCAAGAGGGCGAGAATTTTACCCGAACGGGATTCAGATGAACGGGATTCAGTCGAACGGAGTTCAGACAACAGGGTTTATCTGAACGGAGTTTAAGTCAACGAACGGAGTTTTCAACATGGCGAAATGACGAATCGTGCATATAGAGCCCCGGTAAATATGTAACATCTCTCCATACTTGATAGGAAAAGACAAGCTGAGACGGTCCGACTTTCAACGATGCGATAACTAGTAGACCAATACTGACCCACATAGTACCGAATTGCTCTAAACAGCCTCGGCTGATGTGGTTTTATTATCAAGTCTGCTTAAATCCACCGGTGTTTTTGAAACTGTCCTCCCGTGGGAGCCTTCTTGATGAGCACTCCGTAGAGATCTATGCTTCAACTGCTGAATAGCGTTTAAGTGGGACTACTTAACAGGAAAGTAGGTACCGAACGGAGCATGCAATGCATAACAGTCCGTTTCACGGTACTCAAACTCCCAATTTGGACCTTCGGTGGATAAGATTATGTTTGAACAACTCAGGAAATCATCTCATACTAAATTTGCTCCCTTGTATTCCTATTCCTTCACAACCGCCACCCACAGTAAAAATACGAAAGCCTCCAAACGTGGGCACCACTCATGGCATCATTCTGGATCGGGTATTTCTCTTCAAGGTACAGCTGGGATAATGATGGCATGATCGTCCAAATACGCCCCGGCATAACATGGTCTCTTATTCTGCTCATACTCGATCTCTAGTTATCTCGAGAGGGCCCCCCGAAGACTCAGGAACCACAAGGTTTACATTACTCCAGTCAGGATATATCTGCCCAATGTTAGGACATCAGCCAAAATCATGCGAGTTAGGATGGTACAAACCTTTGCGAGGCCTACTAGTACAACCTTTTTAAGAACTTGTACCATGTTGACGAAACCAATGATAAAGGGGATTAATTGTCCAGGGTCAGTCTCCTGGATTGAATCAACTCCTTCGATGGGATTGTTGATGATGGTGAGCTCAATGCAGCGTATAAACCAAACGATGCTGATAATAATGTAGATGTTCCACAAGGAATAAGGAAGCAATCGCTGCCGGGACCTACGTTATGACACAATTAGTTTAATAACCAGTAGTTAAAATTAACTTACATTTTAAGTTTCCCTCCCACGGCCGTTCTTTTGAGCTTTGCATTTTCGAGTGATACAATTAATTTAAATATATCTGTTAAGTGAACCTTCTTGTTCTGATTGTCAGAAGTAGACAACTGGCCGATGAAGTCCATCAAGCCTAATGAGGATGGCATGGATGCGAGAATCCCGTGCAGATGTTGACTTATTCTCGAAAGCGGACTTTTCTTCCTCCCCAATAATTGGTTAAAGATCTCTTTAACATCTGTCTTCGTGTTGGACTTTGGTCTGGTGAATTCCAAGATTTCTCTCCCCACAACCTTAAATGCCGTATAGACGAGGTGTATCGTGAAATAGAGGACCAATAAAGCTGGGAGGAAAACAAAGGAGGCAAGAATAATCGAAAAGATCCTACCGAAGGAAACGTTGGCTTCTGGGTTCGAAAAGGGAAAGAAAAATCGGTGATCGCAGCTCTTGTCGGAGGACTGGGAGGGAGTCTGCAAGCGGAACCACCAAAACCACAAATTGAGCCACGCAATGATGCTGGCAATCGCAGTCCTCCAGAGGACTCCAGATAATGATAAATGATAGGGTTTAAGTAGTAATAGGAAATTTAGTGGCCAGCTTGCAATTTTCTTTAGTTGTGTAAAAGCTGTCGCCTTTTGTCTGTCGTGGAATATCCTCGTAGAATTTTCGCTGGAACAAGCCTTCAGCGATCCAGTAACCTCTTCAACGCCACCCAAGCGTAGAAAGTTGAGACGTATACCGATAGTGCTTAACGTGGTAATTAAGAATCCAAGCATGAACTGCAACATGATAAATGTTTCGATCGGTTTGATGCTTGGGGTTGGGGAAAAGTTTGCCAGAATTGTCGCCGTAGTAATGGCGAACACGAAGATAGAATTGGTGTCGAAGACGGATTGGGCAGACTGTGGATCTACCAGGAGGCTCATCCAAGAAGAGATCCATTGCAGGTAGATTCCGATGCGGATACCGCGTCCGTAGAAGTCCGAGTCGCCCTTAATCTTGCAATTTGAATCAGCCATGGCGCAGGATTGGTTGATATGGCACAAAGGTGCTACAGTACCGCGGAGGCCACAGAAGCGTTAATCTGGCCCGCAAAGGTGTAGGTACTTATAGTTGTGGCGGCTGAGCGTGGTACAAAGAAGTGATCCCACAGTCGCTATATTAAATTCTAGACTCGCTGTGCGACCAGAAGTTGCACATTCACTGTGACTTGGCAATATAGTGGCGCGACGGCCAGCCGTAATCATCCCGCCCGGGCCAATGGAAGCGCAGCTACGGACTCGGACTAAGGTATGTATCGGTAGCCTCACCTGAAGCTCAAATGTGTTCATTCTGGGCTACCTAACTTGAGAGATGACTGCAGAAACGCCAGGCGTGGTTGGGGGCCAAGGAATCCTCTGGGTGGATTACACGCTGCGGGACTTCAAACGCCGGACAAGCCGAAGACATCTCACAAGCCACTGGCGTTCAGTTTAGCCCTTCGCTTCGTCTTGCACCTTGCGACCTGGTAAAAGTGGTGCATGTGGTGACGCGGCAGTGTGTACAACACTTGGGCGGACGGCAGATGCACAAGGAGACGTCTAAGCCACTCAACCCACGCGCTCTTCCGAGACGCTATGATGTTGTGGCGGCTGACGAAACGCAATGTGCGCCCGGCTTTGCTGAGCGAGTCAGCATGTGCCTCGTGTCTCTATGGCACCTGGAAGGACGGACAAGCTGAAAATGTGCTCTTGCAGCTCACAGAGTGGTTTCTCACACACCTGCTGTCAGCCTGCTTTGCGACGCTCACAACGTGTTCAGCCCAAATCACCAATTCAAACGGTCGATGTCAAGGTCAAGGACGAGGTTTTGTTTCAGGATCTTTATTCCTGAATCTCAAATATAATATATCACAGCCGTTTGCTTCTGAGCTCGGTCATTGAGGGAATCCTACGCTTCATGGATCGTCCTCACGTAAATCGTAATTGTGAGGCTGAGCGGGGCGGGGCTTAGCCATGCCCGACGGCGCGCAGTAACTGAGGCTGACAGTGTGGGCCTCTCCACAACCTGAAACAAGTCACGCCGCTTCTTCCGAGCAACTATTATCGAAGTTGACCTGAATCAATCTCGTAGGTAGTTCAGAGAATCTTCGACGTTACAGTGCGCTTGCCAGCCATGGCGCAACTCATGGGTATCCGAGCGCCCCGGCTCTTCTCCCGCTCCCAACCGTCCAGCATCACAGCGGTGGGAAATCTCACCTGGTCATTGGTAGGGCCGGGGAGCGAACATTTGCTTCAAGAACTGGAGAAGTTCTATTGGGAAGGCGTCAAGGCCGACCTCGAGAACATTATGCGTACCCTAAAGGCATGGCAAGAGCCAGACCTTTCCGACGTGGCCATCGATGACGAAAACGACGACCATATTCATGGTTTTGATACGTTTATCGACCAGGTCAGCCGGGAAGCCCGACAGTATGCGAACCATCAAAGTACGTACTAATCCCTGCCTTGAGAATCCAATTCCACTCATAAATCACCAGCTCAAGATTAACTTCGCTACAGGGAAGAAGAGAGAATCAAAGTCATTCATGCCACAACTCCAGACGGCATCCAATGATGCAAGCCCAAAGGACTATAGAATCAAGAAAGTGGAGTACTATAGAGCTAAAATTAAGTCCGAGGTAAAGAAGGCGATTGATGGTGTGTTACTTGACGACCGCTTGCCTGGCCGACTCTGATTCGGTTCCCCACCAGATACCCCAAAGCTCAAAGGCATGCAGCAGAGAGCCTGGATGCTTCTACAAAACGCCGGTCTGCTTCCTTTCTAGTACAATAAGAGGGTATCTAGCTAAATTTCACTAGGTTTTCTTGACTTGGAAAAACTAATTGAACATCGACCACCGCTCGATAAACTCAGCTCCTGGAATAGACCATCTATTCCCCAACGTACAGTCGCCAGTCTTTCGGGCAAACTCACAAGCTAATGTAAACAGTTACGTTGTCTAAGCTTGACAAAAAGTCAATACCAAAATTTGAGCCACTCCGCTGCGCGCGGTCAAGTTGTAAAAACGTCGTATGCGGGAGCATGTTCACCCGCAACAGTTCAACCGAGAGTGGGGTTGTTTGCGAGAGTTGCTACCGCCTTTACTATTACGGCGAGGAGTCCTACTCAAAGGCTTACAAGCACAGCATTCTTTCTGAGGCCATCACCTCAGACATAAGCATGCAGATGTGCGGCTGCAAGCATCCCACAAAGTTTGACGAATCTGGGAGGCTAATCAGTCTCTTCCCAATTGGCAGAAATGACAGCCACATCATAGGAGGACAGGTGAGATGCAACCTGCTCAAGTTACGTGAGCTTGTCGCCTTGGCCAAGTATCAGGGCCTGATAGCTGCTGGGGGGGCGAAAGAGCCAAGCAAATTTACCAAAATCGCGTCAAGGCTTGTAACGGGGAAGAAGAAGCCCCAGAAAGCCGGCTCTGGTTCACTGAATTTGCCAAGAACCAAGGATGATGTTGCGCATGCCCAGGCACACGCTGACACAGACATTCCACGATTCCTTAGGAAGCACGCGCAGAAATACCCATTCGGCAACGTGCACATGGCTCTCCGTGTCGGACCTTTGATCATTGAGAACGGGGTATCCCAGTAAGTTCCTCTCCTTCCCTACTAAGCAATAAACTACGCATGACTTATAATTAAATTGCAGATCAAAAGGCGGCGCACTTATCACCTTTCGCGATTTACCCGTCTTCCACGAACGGTTCCACATTAAAACACCAAGAGATCAAAGCCTTGCCGTCGACGGATCTCCGGATAGGAGTTTGTGGAGGCGGAAACATAAACCCACAAACCAGAAAAGATACCAGGCCATCATGAAGCAGGTGGTAGGCGTACCCTTCAGCGGCGTTCTTCCCTATGATGCAGAATTGCGGATTGTGGACGACCTCCTTGCGGCAAGTAAGGCACCTTTTGACAACCCAGGTTTGCCGGTATCCGATCAGGAGGCCATTCTAGACTCTGCACTCGAACCAATACTGCAGCAACTCAAGACTCTTATTCAAACCCGGGTAAGGGTCTACTTGCAAAGCATTGCGCAGCGGCTCTTGGATCCAGTGAATGATATCACATGGAGCATCACTGAGAATAACTGTCAAACATTTTGCGACTCTATCATCGACCACAACCTCTTCAAGTATCTTGTTAATGGACCTGGACAACTGGCCCAAGTCAACGGTCCATTATTCACTATGAGTTTCGTCTGCCCGGATGAAGGATATACGAACCAAGACGTCAAGAGCCAGTTTGATGTCCCAAAGGGACTCACTGAGGAATACCTTCTCCGATTCCGCTTCGGCCGTTATGATGAAGCCGATATTATCGACACATATCAAGAGTATTGGCACGACTGGGGCGCTTTCGGTGGATCGATATACCCATACCAGGATCTATTCCCCTGGGATTGCACCGAAGCATACAGGAAATGTCCTACCCGGTGTGGAGAATGCAACCTAGCCAAGCATGTCTGGGCCTTTCCGTTTGATTCATGGTCCATTACGGCACTTCACCTGACGCGCGATTCGCATATGTACGCACCAGCAGGCGTGGCTGATGAAACAGCAGGACTGCACGCAAGCCCACAGTCATGGCTGAAGAACCGATTGCAGGTACTTACAGCAACGTCGATTCTTCACAGGGTGGCCGCTGCCATGGCAAAATCCCGATCGTTTTGCAGGGCCACGGCGTGGCTGGACGAGGAAGAGCCGCGAGATCAAAACCTGTCTCTCATTCGGGTGAAGCTGGGGGGCATTCACCGCGCACAACCGTTCAGTCATTACTTTGAAGCTGGAAAGGGAGTCGACTACTGGATTGCACCATGGGCGCTCAGGCCTCGATCTGAGCAAATCAGGGCGTACGAGAAGCTGCGTGATGAACGCATGCAGCTAGCTACTATGGCGCCCCGATTGGGCTTATTTGCAACTTCCGATCAGTATAATAGTGACGATGGCCCAGTGGTCAACGACAGTCTAAATGCCGTGGCATTCATGGGGGCTGATGTCGGGGATATTGATGGAACAGATTCAGGCAGTCAAGATGCGACGGGGCCACTTGGATACTTTCTCGATGGATTGCATACGCAAGGTGATGCAGACTCTACCCATCAGCCTAACAGCGGTCCCAATCATGCAGCCCATACCTCTGGTAGTGGTAGTTGGTTTGGTTCCCTTCTCGATGGATCGCATAGCCACAATGGCGGAGGCTCGACACCTCATCCCTCCCAGCAGGACCATAGCCATGCGCATGTTGCATACTTGGTAGGATGAGAGTTTTGACAGATATTGACAATAAAATGAGACCTAAGCTCCAGTGGTGTGGAATTGAGTTATTCGGTCAGAAGTACTTGAAATTCCTGTTAAGGCGTCGGTGGCTGCCGAATCCCGGATGAGACTTGCTACTTGATCAAGAACCACCACAAAGTGCACTGCATCTAATTAATACCAACTTTCAGACCACACTAGACTCAAAAGTTATCAACACCCGATCACCATAGCCACCGCTTATCATCCTCGTAGCCATGTGTCTCACTACTCGCGAAGTCCGTGATCCCTTGTCACTACCGCAGCGCCGTTTAACTGGCAACCAGAAGCTCAAATATTACGACATAGGCGTGGGCCAACTGCCACCAACTCCATCCGGCCTCATACCCTCTTCCATTCCTTTGGCAAATTCTAGCCAATTATTCCAGTCAATCTCGCCGTCCAAATCCATATTTACATCCACATCAGCAAAAACGTCAACCATTGGATCCGCGTCAGCCCATAGCCAAGGCGTGAAACCTGGGCCTATCAGCTGGGGATCTGACCACTCTGTCGGTACGGTGGACGGCGTGCTGTATGAAGACTCCTCAGTCTTCCCGGTGCCAATCCAGGGGCCAATCCGCTCTGAGAATTCATGGCTTTGGTCAAATTCGGGTTCGTGGATGTGTTAATCGGGCCTTGGTCGCCAAAGTGAGAATTTACAGCTTGGTCGACAGGCTGGAAACTCGGGTTGGACCACATATCCTGCTGCCAATTTGCTGGTTCAGAGATAGTATTCTGTTGTGACGTATCGACTCCCTGTACCACAATCGATGGGGGCGAACCACCTACCCCTGGAGTTCCGGAGACGCGTTTTCGACTGCCGTGGTCCACTGGAATGCTGAAAAGACTGCGCCAGTGTTGGTGAAAGAGCTCCTCGGCTTTCCCTTCTGGAAATGGTCCAGAACTGGCTGGAACGGGAATGTTGCGGTCACCCATCTCCCGCTGTGCAATGGCGGATGCATCGCCGCGTAGCCTCTCGAGCTCTGCGGCACGATGCTTGCGAGCTTTGGACATTAACTTCCGAAGCGGAAGCCAGGTCCGCAAGTTCTTGTCCATCTTGGCGTGGGTCGGGATCAACCAGCTGCTGTGAAGAGCGACCCAAGCTCGTTCAACAATGGGCGACCACTGGCGGCGAGAGATCTCGATGAAGAGGAAGACGATAGCGTACCAATGGGTGTAGGTTTGGAAAATCCAGCGCCATGGAGTGTATTCTTTCTCGGAGTTGAGAGCATGGTTGTACTCGGCGACCTCCAATCCGGCAACCAGCAGTTTGTCGCGGATCTCGTCTGAGAAATGCTCGCTTGGGGAGGAGAAAAGAATGGGAAGGTAGACCAAAAGCTTCATCTTGCCTATCACAAGGCGAGTTGAAGTAACTGCAGCCCGATATGCAACATTGTTGGACTCTGATGAATATTCAAGGTACCTCCCTTCAAGTTTCTCATGCAGGGTGTTTAGGAGTCGGCTCTGCTCTTCAACACTTGGTCCACTGTGTTTGGGCCCTGGAGCCATCATTTGCCTTACTATCTCACAGATCTCATGCGAGACGAGCGCAAATGTCATGTCAGTAAATGATTGGCGCGCAGATGGCATCTCCTTGACCTCGGGATCAATATCTGCGTCGTTGATGTTCATGGGGAGTTTAGTGTCAAAGCTGCCGCTGGTGATGGTAAAGTCCGTCCCCTGATCCTCCGACGCCCGTATGTCCAGCATACAGAGCGCCCACCAGACTCTTCGTCGCATCTCCACTTCAAAGGGAGGCAGGTTTTGGAAATTAGAACCGTCCCGGTGCAGCCCGATGGCCTGCGCCATCCTGATGACAAGGCCCGTCATCATCCATACGAACCTCGGACTATCATGGCGGCGAACCAGAAAGAGAAAGATGGCAAAGGCTTGGACTAGCACTATGTCGGGGACGTTGAGAAAATCGGCCTTGGCTAGGGCGTGCTCCAAGCCGAGTCGATACTTGAGATTAAGGTCTGCTTTCGTGGAGCCAAAGTTGGTCATGACCTAGACAATAAAGTAAGTCTGGGTTCAAGGCAAGTTTCAATGGAATTTTGTCAAGGCCAAGCATACTTACATCGTCTTCCTCCATAGACGTGACGGCTGCGTAGGATATTGCGAACATCAAGGCCTCGTTGGCCGGTGTGAGACTTGACACATCGTTTCCACGCATCCCGCGCATCATTTTACTGACGGTCGGCACATGGACAATATGTAAGAAGATGTTTACATTCTCAGAGAACGTGTTAAGGAGAAAGGGTATTTGGGATGGTAGTATGCGAAACTCGCGTGGGTCGGGTGCGGAGACCAGATTGTGCTGGAACAAGAACGCATGCCGCTCTGAAGGTGTGCGATCAAGCTCATGGGTGGGAGGTGACTTCTCACGGGATTCTCCGTCGTCTGATGTATCAGAATCATCGCTTGCCAGACGCCGGGTATCTATCTTCAGCCCATCAAGCTGCGGGCGATCAGCTTAATCCGACCAAGATGAGATCAGTATATACCTCGTCGCTGACGCGGGACCAGAAGCCGCTGCCGATGTAATGGCTCTGACTTGTATCTTGGAGAACTAGCCTTCCGAAAATGCTTCTGCATCGCTGTGGCGCTTGTGGTTGACGGCGTGTTCATCTGGCGGTCTGCGTCTCCCTCCTGTGTGGACGTCCCAGGAGAGTTGACGCCGGACGAGCCACCTGCAGCAGAACTAGCAGCAGCGTTTGCCTGCTCAAGCTGGCCACTCAGTTCCTTGACGAGGCTCTCGAGATTACGCAGCCTCTCCATGACCTGGCGAGCCCCCGGGTCAGACTCCTGCGGTGCCTTTTCGGTGGATGCCGCATTGTTAGTGATGCGCTCGAGGCGCCGAGCCCACCGCGGGGGGCGGTCGTTGGACGGAACGACACAGGCAATATTGGCCCGGCGGCAATTCGAGCACGGCGACAACTTGTCGCAGCGGACCTTGCGGCTGCGACATACCGCACAGCTGCGCGGCTTCACGTACGCGGAGGCAGCTTCCGGAGGCGAGGCCGACGCCGACGCGTTTTTCCCGGGGCTTGACGCCGAGTCACCGGCGCCGCCACTCTTGGCAGCTGACGCCTGCGACATTCTGCAGCGGTATGTCAGGCCCTTGAGGTGCGCGATGAGTGAATGCCTGCTTTGCGGGGTGTCACGCTTGATCCTATTTCGCTTTCGGGCAGGTAGCTTGATGGAGTAGGTGTCAGCATAATTACTAAGCATAAAATGGGAGCATGACTTGGCAACGGTGGTGTTTTAGCAGAGTTGGCGCCTCTTGCAACCATCCTAACATCCTCGCCGACGATATTTTCACGTAGAATTCATGAAAAAGAGAGTCCCAGACGCATAGAGATGGTGTAATATTGCGTACTTATTATATCCATTATATCCAGGACTATCGAATACCTTGCCATATCAGTCTAAACAACCCGCAGTGCCGTGACTCTATACTTCAAACCACCAGTTCCAATACCAAATCCACCTTAATATGTGATGCTTGCAATCTTGTTGAGGTACTTGGCCTCCCTCTTGATCAGAAGATTGTCTGCAATCCACTTGCCCGCATCTTCCCTGGAGATGGTGTACCCAATCTCCTGCACCTCCCGTCCGGTCTTTGGGTCCTCAATGCCCGCCCGGATCGGCTTGGTGGACTCGCCGTTGACCAACAGACTGGCACGAACAATGGTAAAGTCTTCGCCGCTGTCTGCCAGGGTGTCCTCCATGATTTTCTTGTCCTTGTGGGGAACCTTGAGCATAAGTGAATACAGCGGAATGGTCAAGACGGGCATGTCACGACCGAAGCGAGACATGCCGGTGGTGCTGCAGACAATGATCAAGGGTCGGCCCGTAGCGCCGGCACTTCGCAGTTGAGCCAGAGCCTCCAGCATAGTGGCCATGCCTTTCCTGCAGACCTCGGGGTCGTCGGTCATCTGCTTGTTCAGCATGGGCTTGCCGCCGATGGTGGAAACGATGGCGTCGACAACATTTCCGTCTGCTTTCTTGAAGCACTGAGAAACAGCAGCGAGATCGTGTGCGTTGCCCTGGATCACCTGGAGGTTCGCGTTTGATTCAGGTGAGATGGCGTCGGTGAGTTTGGAGGGTGTGCGGGCAGAGGGCGATGCACCGGTGGCCTGCAGCGAGGGAGTGCTTGAGCGCCGAGAGACCAACGCCGGTGCTCGCGCCAAGAAATGCGACAGTCTTTTGAGCCATTGTAATGGATGGAGTAGTAGATGTGGTGTAGTTGATGTTTGGTTTGCAAAAAGAGGAGAGAGATCAAGTTAGTTGGTTGTTTGAGATTGCTTGAAGTTGCTTGAACTTGAGATTGCTGTGTCTATTTTCCATCTTGTCAATATGGCCGGCAGGGAATGCAACTTTATATCTCCTGTCCATCTGGTGTGCCTTGAGCGATTGACGCACGAGGCGGCCGAATCTTGGGCGAGGCCGAGAAATGCGCGAAGGTGTGGAGAAATATGGAGAGACTCCACGTGATCATGTCGCTATTTTCTCGCTTCGCTTGCTCCTAGGGCCGATTGCTCCGACCCGGCCAATCAGGATTCCGTCAGCCGGCGGTCGGCCTAATCTCGTCCTTGGTGGCGTTGGTGGCGTTCAATTAGCGTTAGTAGCATCAGCACGGTGGTGCGTGTTGGTCCGACTATCAAGAAGATATAAGGAAGAACTCCTAGGAATTAGGCATTGGGATAAGTGTCAGAACAGTCAGAGCAGTCCGAACAATCATAAAAATCACATCTGCGTCTCAAACATACACCCTCTTTTCTCATCCGTCAATACCCTCCCCAAAATCATGAATCCCCTTTCCGTCTCTGCCCAGGTCGAGATCCTGGCCTCACCAGCTGCTGTCCGATCAGTAGTATGTATAACTAAATTCCCCTCAAATATCATCGCTAATAATCTCCAGTTCCTAGACTTTGCTCGATATAATGAATGGCAGCAAGGTTGGGACATAAAACCTGTTGATGCAGGCAAGAAGTCGTCCGAAGTAAAGACAGGAGACAGTCTCAGGGTTGCTATGCACCGAATGGCATTCAGTCCCATTGTGCTGGTAAGACTCTCGATCTAGCTCCTCGTATTTCTGTACTAACCTGCTCAGGAAAACTCGACCGAATGTTTCGCTTGGGAGGGCTCAATACCCATAATCTTGTCTGGAAAGCATCGCTTTTCTTTCTCTCCGAGCAAGGAGAATCCAGGAGGTACCACTTTTATCCAGAGCGAGGAGTTTCGAGGTGCCTTGGCCCTCTACTATTGGCCTCGGAGGAATCAGGAACAACTCATGCATATACTGGGATGCCTTCAATGCGGCTCTGAAGAAGGAGGTCGAAAGGTCTTCCTCTTACATCTAGAATCCGCCATTGGTCATCATTTTATTTCCTTTATCGATTACCACAAGCACCCACATAGCAATCATCTTAGCATTAGACAGACACAATAGATGGATTTACTGTATGCCGCCCCTCGTCTTGTCTTACAATAGAATGAGTGATAATATGCGCTGCGAGCCTCCCGGTTGTGTGCCGCTGGCCGTGTCCTCCTCGTCTCCATCGATACTTTCGTCGTTGGAGAGATGTCATTGATCTCAGGCTAAAGTAGAACATACGGGGCGAGTTCGAAACGCAGCTTCAGGGTTTCTATGTTGAAATATGGTTAGCAAGCGTATAAAAAGATGATCTACAAGGAAAGAGGTCTTGGGAAATGGTTAAGAAGAAAAGAAATATGAGAGACGAAGGGAGAACACAACATCTTCCTACCCGATAACTTAACCTCTTTGGTCACGGGAACTATGTATCCTTTTCGAACTAGGAGTTAAATGACGTGTACGTGATGGTGGTGTGGCAGGTGGGCTAGCTACAGCAGACAGAGGGGAGGAGCATTGCATTTTTGTTCCCTTGAATTTTTCCTTCCTTTCAGTCAGAGAGAGAGAGCTTATAAAAGAACTTGTCAGAGTCAATGAATTCTTTGCCTTTATTTTAAGAGACTTTTACGAGACTATTCCGATATAAGTCACGATCCTTGTCCAACCTCAGTCATCCACTTCGCCAATTAACAGGCTGCCGCAAACCTCATCAATGCCTTGCCACCATTTCTCCTTGCGGCCGACCCAATAAAGCATCTAATTCGATGCTTTTCTATTAGTAGACATTAGCCTCAGATCTGCCTGACCTCATACGCCTAGTCTGGTGCGGCTTCGGGCTGACCTAGCAAGCCGCCTGTGCGACGCTTTTCTGTGTATCTCCCTAAAAGAATAGCTGATGAGTTGGGTGTTGGCTATTGAATTTTTCCACCGCTAAAGTGGTAAATCGCCCGCAACATGACAGTCGCGTCACGTATTATTGCCCTTATTAGTTGACTCTTGTTGTGATGGCGCCTCTAATTGATGTAATGTTACCGAGGTCCTGTAATCATGTTGGCTGAGCTATGTCCTCGCAAGGGTACTGATCAGAGAGAATAGACGATGTATGCCCTCCCCCCGAATACCGAGTTGGACGACTATGCGATCATTTCACTAGATGTTTCGTGATCAGGTCGAGCTGTAAGGGGTCCTTTACAACTTAAGGTAGGTATTGCCAATAGTGACAGCTCTGCTCATTCAGTTCGAGCCAGAGGACCGGCCTCGGTCCTAACTCACGACGGGGTTCTTGGGGAATGGGTATTTGGGTTTTTTAAGCTTTACTCGATATCATCAGATAGATCAAAGCCATGCAGTATTTGTAAACAATGGAGACATACATTTAGTACTACACCCAGTACCAGAAGAGACAGTAGCTTAGAAATAAAGTTGTTGCACACTGATTTTTGTCTTCAATTCAACCATTCTGTCTTCGAAAAAGTTCAACACAGGATTCCGGCAGATGGAAAAGAATGAGGTTGAAACCCCAAACGTAAGCCTCGGCAACTGTGACGTGCCAACGAAAATGCAGTAGATTCAAACTTTAGGTTCCCTCATTGCCGACAGATACGCGGACAGCCTGAAGCCTATTGCCTCTACATCCCAATCTGCATCATGAGCGACGCACGCCAAGCTCCAGGATGGTGATCATCCAACTGACTAGGCTTCGAGGTGCAATCAGCCTCAAACTAGGAAGAGGGATAGCCTTTGTTGTCTCGTCGACGATACTCCTGGCTCAACCAACAAAAAGGAGTGACTAGCAACGGCCCAACAACCCAGTAGACCTTCAAACCGATGTTTGTTGATGGTATTTATGACGTCACCTAGAATAGCAGTTGGATGTCCGAGCAATTGTGTTTGCCATGTCTGGATGGAGAGCAAGCGCGGCCCACTTTTCCTTCAGCTGTCTCCCTCCCTTATGCACACGTTCAGGGGGAGGGAAATCCAAGCATGAAAAGAGACGGCAGAGGGTTGCAGCAATCCTACGCGAGTTGCACCTGAAAAAAATCGTGGTGCCTGGGGCGATGGGGCTGTGTAACGGTCTAACTCGGTTTAGCCAAGGGGGATGAGACGCAAAACCCCAACAGTGCTACGTTACTAGTGGCCACACCTCGGATCTCGCTCTGGAGGGAGGTTCCTCGGATCTCGCCCCCGGAGGCAGGTTCCTCGGAGCTGTTTGTTGGATGTCTTTGACACGGAGGAGCTACAGCTAAGCTTTAGGACACATGCACCTCGTGTTGGCCATTAATTCCCAAGTCCCCTCGCGGATCTGTAAGAAATGGTCATCGCTACGTCGTTCTGTGTGTTGTGCCTGCTGCGGCCCATGTACTTTTTCCCAACGCATGACCCTCGCCTGATATTTTTTACAACTTTTTCCTACTCACATGGCCCATATGGTAAGTAGCTCAGCTTGCATCGCCTTATTATGTAAGGTATATCATCAGACCCACTCTTTTCTTCATTTCTGTCCATATTCTTCCCTTCCGACCCCCCCTCCTTTCCGATTAGGGCCCTTCCCCGTCTTTCGGCGGCATAACTTCCGAGATGGGGCGGAGATCGATGACGACAAGCTGACGGAGAGGAGGCTATGCCATGAGACTTCGGAACATCGGCATCCAGGTGTCAGTACCTACAAGGGACAAGGATCTGATGAGGGCCAGACAACCTCTACGACAATACGGAGTTGCATGTCCCTGGATTGTTGTGGCCACTAATGTATGTCTCCTTTTTGCTCACTGCTATTTGACTTCGCTTAATCTCAACAACGTCAAAGCGTTCGTTCCTGCTTATTCCTCTTAAAGTCGGATAAATTGCCCGTTAATGTCCTACACTTCCTCCGTCTTTCCCAAACTCATAGTCCCTACATAAGATTCCAGCTCACAATCAACGCCACAAACACAAAGCATAGCATAATCTATGCCGAACACCAACCTCACATCCTCATCACTGTTGAGTATTTGGGGTGCTCGACGCCGGAACAAGTCAGTTCGTCTTCTCTCGTGATGTGTGTCAGCTTCCCTTCCGTGAATGATTCTAGCCCCTGACTGGTGGATGCATTGCAACACCGTACAACCTTAATCCTTGTTCCGCCTTAGCCAGCCTAGCCGTCAGCTGGTTGCAACCCTCAGTCTTGAGTCGAACTCCCGGCCGTCCGGGGGTTTGTATTTCTTGGTAACATGGACGAACTTTTGACCATCAGGGTATTTGCGCTTCTCTTCCTTAAGGTCGGTCTTCTTACTGTCACTGGGTGGCACACCACTCACCCATCATGCTTCTCAAACCCTTCCTAATTGAACTTCTTGTCGTAACCTCAGTCACCGCCCTCCCTAACCCTAGCACCGTGAATTACGGTCTCAAGGCCAGGGTTGATGATGGTGACCCCGTGAGGTTAGGGCAAGAAGTTTAAGGAGAAAGGGTTTGAGAAGCATGATGGGTGAGTGTTGTGCCCCCCAGTGACGGTCATAAGTTTGACCCCAAGAGCAAGAAATGCAAGTGTCCCGACGGTCAAGAGTTCGGCCCTACGACTAAGTAATACAAATGATCCCAGACAGCTACAAGCAGAAGTGCAAGCATCCTAAGGGGAAGAAGTTGCACCCTCACACAGGTAAGTCCAGGGCGGTGGTTATTATGATCAGCCATGACTAGCCTGCATCATGAGCTGAGAGCGGGGATTAACAGTTATTTCTTGTCGCATTATGGAATACGGCGAGGGTTCAAAGGGCAGCGTTCGGCGACAATCTCAAAACCCCTCATCACCACAGCGTAAGTGGCGTGTCAGAACATCGTAACCATCACCAGAGGCATCACTTCTGGTGTACAGCTTCCTTCCCCATACCGAGCTGACAAGCACACTTGAAGCCAAAATACGGGATGCTAGGAAGAAGCTGGGAGCTAACCGGAGTTTCTTGTCGTGATGTGACAGCATCTCTTTAGACTTTGGTTCCAAGCAATATGGCATCGCAAGCTGCTCGTCAACGGCTTCTCGGCCCCCCAGTCCCGACATCCGTCTTCGTCCGAGCTTCCGGTATTAGTTAAGATCAGCCGTCAATGATATCATCCTTGTTCTTTGGGTTGCATAATATCACAATCAGGGCTACTTGGCGATCTCAATGGAGGCCCAATTCATTGTGAGTAGCCCAACGCACTCAGCTATACAAAGAGGCGCAAGCAAACAGGTCGGCTTAATCCATGTCCGACTCACAGCTTGTCGAATCAAGTAGTGAAGCACCATCCAATTAGAGATCGGAGCATATGCCTGGTCTGTACTTCCTAGCCAGGTCTTGGAGAAGAGCGCCTCCCCCGCATTTGGTGCGTTGGTCCTTATCCCTCTTGCATTAGCCAGTCATACGGCTATTTAAAGAATATTTCCGCCCTGTCGAAGGCAACTATGCGGGGTGGCCGACTTGAGCCTCTGAAATGGCTTCCCGCACAATTACGGTGTCCAACGAGATCTTGCAGGTCAACACCACTTATCCCGCAAGTGGCTGAAGAAGATGTATTAAAGCTCGTATTCCAGACTTGGTGTGATGATTTATGGTTTTCAGCTGCTGCTAGAGTATGAATTAGCTTGAGCCCTTAGCGTCATAGCTGTCATCGTAGCGAGAAATTATTAGCACCCACAGGACTTAGTTGTGCTAGTATAGGCTTTAGAGCATCATGTCCCGTGTTAGATAGCTGCTTAAGACCCGAAGTAAGCTTGATAGTGCCTATACTTGCTTGTGCCGTTTGGTTTGTCCTGGAACCAACCTCCTCTTGCGGACCCATGGCTCTGCATCCAGGCCAGCTGACATCCACAGCTGAAGCTGTTATAGCGTACGCCTGTCGTACTGCAAAAAGCCAAGAATAGTAACAATGGTGATGGTCTAAATGCAATTAACTTTGGAACTATTGACTTGAGCGTGATGCGACCGAAAGTAGTATGAGCTTACTTGCTTTTAACAAGTTGGGAGGGCAAGGCAGGTCGGGACGAGAGAAGAGGAGTTATACGAGATCTACGAGATACACGAGGCAATCATTCTTACTTAAATCCCACAATGTCCTCTGAGGAAACTTTTCTTTCTTACTCCTAAGTCAAGAAAGGCCTTGGACTCTCTCCTACACCTTCTTTCTTCATTCACTTCCCTTTATACAAGAAACCTCAAGCCTCTCGTTTCACTCACGGCACCTTTGTTGCTGAAGGGCACCCCAGTCGCTCATCATGCATATCAAATCCCTCTTCATCAACCTCCTTGCCTTGGCCATCTCGGTCAAGGCTCTCCCGCAAGCCGATCATGACAACTTTGGTCTCGAGGCAAGGGACGCTGAGGGCAACCTTGTTGAGCGCGGCGGCTCCTGCCCCGACGGCCAGGTTATGCAGTATGGCAAATGCGTCTGCCCCGACGGCCAGGTTCTCGAGTACGGCAAATGCGTATGCCCTGACGGTCAGGTTCTCGAGTACGGCAAATGCGTATGCCCCGACGGCCAAATCTTGACGGACGGCAAATGCGTCTGCCCTGATGGTCAGATCTTGACGGACGGCAAATGCGTATGCCCTGACGGCCAAATCCTCAAGGACGGCAAATGCGTCTGTCCCGACGGCCAAATCTTGACGGACGGCAAATGCGTCTGCCCTAATGGTCAGATCTTGAGCTACGGCAAATGCGTCTGCCCCGACGGCCAGGTTCTCGAGTACGGCAAATGCGTATGCCCTAATGGTCAGATCTTCAAGGATGGCAAATGCGTATGCCCTGACGGCCAAATCTTGACGGACGGCAAATGCGTCTGCCCCGACGGCCAGGTTCTCGAGTATGGCAAATGCGTCTGCCCCGACGGCCAGGTTCTCGAGTATGGCAAATGCGTCTGTCCTGATGGTCAAATCTTGAGCTACGGCAAATGCGTTTGCCCCAACGGTCAGATCTTCAAGAACGGCAAGTGTGTCTGTCCTGATGGCCAAATCTTGAGCTACGGCAAATGCGTATGCCCTGACGGCCAAATCTTCAAGGACGGCAAATGCGTCTGTCCTGATGGTCAAATCTTGAGCTATGGCAAATGCGTTTGCCCCAACGGTCAGATCTTCAAGAACGGCAAGTGTGTCTGCCCTGATGGCCAAATCTTGAGCTATGGCAAATGTGTTTGCCCCAACGGTCAGATCTTCAAGAACGGCAAATGTGTCTGCCCTGATGGCCAAATCTTAAGTTATGGCAAATGTGTTTGCCCCGACGGTCAGGTCTTCAAGGACGGCCAATGCGTCTGTCCTGACGGTCAGGTTCTGAAATACGGTAAATGCGTTTGTCCTGACGGTCAGATCTTCAATAACGGTAAATGTGTCTGCCCTGATGGTCAAATCCTCCAGTACGGCAAGTGTGTCTGCCCCAACGGTCAGATCTTCAAGAACGGCAAATGCGTTTGTCCTGACGGTCAGGTCCTCAAATACGGCAAATGCGTTTGTCCCGACGGTCAGATCTTCAAGAACGGTAAATGTGTCTGCCCTGACGGTCAAATCCTCAAATACGGCAAATGCGTTTGTCCCGACGGTCAGATCTTCAAGAACGGTAAATGTGTCTGCCCTGACGGTCAAATCCTCCAGTACGGCAAATGTGTCTGTCCCGACGGTCAGATCTTTAAGAACGGTAAATGTGTCTGCCCTGACGGTCAAATCCTCCAGTACGGCAAATGTGTCTGTCCCGGCGGTCAGGTTTTTAAATACGGAAAATGCGTTTGTCCCGACGGTCAGACCTTCAAGAACGGCCAATGCGTCTGCCCTGGTAATCAGGTGTTCAAGTACGGCAAATGCGTCTGCCCTGGTAATCAGGTTTTCAAATACGGCAAATGCGTCTGCCCTAACGGTCAAATCTTCAAGAACGGCCAATGCGTCTGCCCTGGTAATCAGGTGTTCAAGTACGGCAAATGTGTCTGCCCCAACGGTCAAAAGTGGAATGGAAAGAATTGCAAGCGTGGCGGCTACGGGCATCACTAAGGAGTTGTCCCAGTCTTTTGGGAGTTAACTCAAGACGGGTTAGGAGATTACGGGATTGCATGGGTGATGAGTTGGAATGGAGACCACTCGGGAGCAAGCTATGATGAGTCTTGACGACAGTTTGGATAAGGAATCTTCTGTTTTCTTTGTTCGGAATACATTCTTGTCACTCCTTACACATTTTTTACAAGAGCTGATAATTTAGGGAATACAAGTAGCCTCTTTTTCTATTTATCTTTTGCCTAAAAGTATCCTCTTCTTCCTAAGATAAGACTGGTAATTTATAATCCAGTCTCTTATTATCCTTCAGTTCGGAAATTCTTCCAGAGTGGGACAGTGAGCAATGCACCGGGATAGATGATAATGAGGTGGCCTAATGAGGCTATTCCTATTTATCAAAGCTGCTCTGTTCGAGCTGTTGAAGCTGTTTTTTCTTTTTGCTTGTCGCTCAAAGTTCGAGTTTCCCCTGCTTTGACCCTTCTTTCATTCGTCATCCCAGGCGGACCAATTTCCTTCGTCTGACACAGATAGGTCTAGGGTGGTGGTAGGGTGCAGCCAGGATCTTGACGTTTTATCAACCAAGAATCAATTTTGAACCACGCGTGATTAAATCCCCCCATGTATTCATATCGTCTCCCAATTGCCCGCCGCCATTTCTCGGACACACCGTCATGATGTTTGAGAGACAGTTGCCACCGTTACCTCCAAGTCCGGCTCCGTCCCCTGCCTGCCCATCATCACGGCGTCGCTTGACGCCACCAAACAAAGGGCCGTGTCAGGAATCCTGACAGAGCCTTACCAGAATGACGTCAATCCACCCGGGCAATCCGTTGCGCTGAGAAGTCCGACAGCCGTACGGCATCTGTGCATTTATTGAAGGTTACGCAGAAACGCTCATGTGCCAAATCTATCCCGGCGCGGTTTCCCCAGCAAGTGCTTAAATTAGCCTTAAAGCTAAATCCAAACAGCTGTAACTATTTAATTATGCATATTGATTAAATTTAATATAAAGTTCTGATTACGATATTGGGAATACCGCTATAGATCTTATCCGATCAAATAATTCATAAGGGGATGCTGCATCAATGGGCCAAAAATACTGTCAATCGGTCATTCTGTAGATAATGGCTGATAACGGACAGATCAATCTGCTGTCTCCAAACCCTCCCTAGAAGACTACAAGTCTGACTCATCAGATTAAGCCAATAGCCCTAGCTAAGGCAGGATATGCCAAAAGAGACAGCCGCCCGTGGGCTCCTTCCCAAAAATGCAAAAGGCTTCAATTTTCCCTGTTTTCCCCCAAAGACCTCAAAACCCCTGACACAATAGATATAAATAGTTAAAGTTACTATCCTAATAGTAGAATAAATAATAATATGTTCTATAAGCCTCTGGGAATATTAGATAATAATCTATAAGAAAAGAGATGTTGAGAAATATTTGAGAAGGGGGAAATATAAAAGACAAAAGGAGAGTATATCATCTTCATACCCGGCAACTGAACCTCATTGTCACGAATGATCTATTCTTTTCAAACTAGTAGTTAATTGATCTCGGATCTGGCAAAGGAGACAGCTTGATATGATTAAAACTAATTTTCCAGCAAAGTTCACCACGCATCGAACTTCAGCTACACATGCCCGAGACTGAACAGCAAACGCGGCTTTAGCCATGACATCCACCGCCTCTCACGCCGCTTCTCTGTCATCGGCACTAAACTCTCCCGCCGTTCCAGCCCGTCAAAGATCTTCCAGCACCTCAATAACCATAGGCTCAGCGCGCCAGCCAAAAACATGAACCCAACAAAGATCTGCGCACCTATATAGTCCGTAGAGCCGTCCTCTTTAACCATTTGTAGAGCAATAGGCTCAGCAAATGTAGTTGGCAGAACCAAAGCAAGGCAGATGACCGAAAAAGTGCTGGTCATCTTCTTGATTCCTACTACTTCGGCCAACACTGGTGTGACTGTGCACCAAAATGTACCGCACAAGGCTCCCGCAAAAAGCGAGAAGGCCAGCAGCGGCCCATAAGACTGAGCGGGAATCCATAGCCCGAAGCAAAAGATGGTGCACAGCAGTGTCATCGCTCCAGCCATGTTGATGCGGCCAAAGGTATCGCTGAAATGGCCTATGAATGGGCGTCCGACCGCTAGTCCCAGGTTGAAAAGCGCATTCGAGACGGACCCTTGCTTCGAAGTAAGTCCGATAGAAGATGCATAAGTTGGCAATGAGTATAGCATATTAACATATGCAAGGTCCGTAACCGCGCCCCAGATGATAATGAGCAACACCTCGATGCGTCCAAAATCTTTGGGGGTAAAAGGCAGTTGGCCGCAAACTACCTCGATTCGACCGCCCCATTCCTTGAGCAAAGGCGACGCAAAAAAGTTCACACCAAGAGTGCAGAAGGCGAGAATCCGATATGCCAATTCGACACCAAGTTCTTCGATCATCCGGTCTGTTGCAAGGCTATAAGCCAAGCCTCCGATGCCGGCACCAGAGGTAGATAGCCCGACTGCAAGATTGCGTCTGGTAGAGAACCATGGCGGGAGCATAGCCGAAGCAGTGATGTAAACAAAGCCCATCCCCATCCGAAACAAACTCCCTGACTGAGGAAGAGGTGCCAAATCTCAGTCGCAAAGGAGGATGTGAAGAGTGATAAAAAGATGAGAATCGTGCCAATCATAAGAGTCCACCGCGCCCCGATACGTTCTCGTGCGAGGGTAACCAGGGGTGAAATCATCAAAGCTTGAGAGATGGATAATCCTCCTACAATTCCGTACTCGAACTTTGAGCCGTCAATTTTACTGGACTCCAGGGTTAAATGCGCCATGATCACGGCCCAAGCCTGAATCTGAGGTTAGCTGCCTCTTTGTATTCGGAGGATCGGTAGGGACTGACGCTGTTGACGCCCCAGGTGTGAGCATTGATTAAAAATACACTGAAAGTGCATATCCAGCCATATCCACTATTAGGGGGCACGAGTTCGATCGTAGTCAAGTTGGCCATATTATCGCCTTCTAGAACCTCACCGTGAAGTTCTGCAGTCGTCTCATTTGTGTGGCGTTTATGCTGCAGCTGGAATGCTTCAGGCTGTACTCCAACGCCGTCGGCTGGCACGCGAAAGTTAGTTGGCATTGTTGTAAGATTATGCAGAACGAGTAATGTCGGCAGAACGATTCAAAACTGTGGATGTCCGAAATGTCCAGATACATGGCGGTGCATGCTTTGGTTATGTATCTTAGCAATGAGTTATCCGAGTTGCAATGGTTGCCATGATGACGAAGATTCAGATCGAGCAAGCCATCTATTCCATTTAAGGGCATGTATTTTCAACTCGAGCATATAGGCTAAGATTTCAGCAAAGTTATCTATTCCGTTTCAGGGCATGTATCTTCAACTCGAGCATATAAGCTAAGAACTTGATTGGCGTGTCAGTCTTTGTGGGTCCACAATAGCAGCCCTAAAGGGCGTCAATGACACTGGGCCTCACTCGTCCATTGCAACGCTGTTGATGATGATAACGGAGATAATATTGATTTACGTGGTTGGCCAGCTCATAGACTTTTGGGGTGGATTGAATTAAGTTTCTGATTAAAGGTGGGGTCTTTACAAGTCTTATCTTGAACATGGTCTTGCTATTCCTATTCTAGACTAGAGTGCTTACCCTACATCTGCAGCGACAAAAAGTAGGCGACTAAATCAGATCAAAATGACTTGAAGGATGTACCACTTGCTTGAGTGTATAGACTCTGGTATAAAATCCTCTCTGCACAGGTTGTCGGTATTTTCCGTGTTTGTAGCCCTTTAGGAAGTTGCCAGTTTAGCGGCAATCGCCCTGTTGTGTTCCGGAGTTCCTTCATCCACCAGCAAGCTGGGTCTTTGTCAGTAGTATAAGTGTAGTATAAGTGTGTTGACACTTGACCGAGGAAATAAAGTTCGCCAGTATCAAGAGCAGACTTGCTCCCATTTGAAGCAATACAATAACACGATGAGGAACGTAGACCAAAGCTCCAGATCTGGGCTCAAGCTAGGATTGGGCTTCTAGTCTGGTCTTTGCCATTCGAACAACATATCGCCAAGCGCCAAAATCACCCTGGGAGAGTATAGATCTGGACTTTCTAGTGGCCGCATCATCTTCGTCACAGTAGCACAAGTTTCTTCTTCGCCTAGTATGTTTTCCATCTCTTCAGGGGTTGTTGTAAGAGTCGTTCTGGGAGTCGTCGTGAGGGTCGCTGGAAGGATCAGTTGCTGAGCGAGAGACATTTCGACGCTGCTACAAAAGCTGCGGTCGTGGTTGAGGGCTACGAGGTTATTGCGGGAGGTTGGTGCTGGAAAGCCGGCGCCAACACTGCTGAGTCTGCCTTTGTCGGGCTTCTCTGACGGGGTATGCGAGAGAAAGATACCTATCTCAGAGGTTCTTAATAGGCGCAACCTGCATCAATAGGTAATGCCGCCGGGGGTCGTGCTGCTAGAGAGCTACTGATCAGCATAATGTGACTTAGTCGGTGGTGTCAAGAGGGCTGGGCCGCGAGGGTCGAAACTTGGGGAGACAATAAGATGTAATTGCTATTGCTGTGATGCGCAAAACTGGTTCCGAATACCAATGATTCAATAGAAGAGAAATGGGAAGTGTAGCAGGGACTAAAGTCCTGCAAGCCCCAGAATGGCTTTCTGTCTGGTATGCTGACGTTCCAGTTGCTGCCTACACGTATCACAATCGATGTCGCTGCTATTTCAATTGGTTGCCATTCTCGTTATCGAATTTTGGTTATTAACGATGTCGTAACGAGTCAATATGTTAAGGCCGAGCTAAGAGATATGGGCACTGAACAAGCTGCTCAGTTGTGCAATGGAATCGACAACAAAGGGGCGAGACTCGATTTGCTGGGCCGTTTTCTTCGACAGATGGATAATTCAGGGAGCACACGGTAGTCCAGGGCAGTTCACTGGTCAATATCACCGGAGTTGCAGGAAATCACATCAACTCAACATGAATACCAACAATGGCTCATAAGAACCCACCAAAATTGCAATAGAAAGATAGGTATCGGATATGTAGGAAGTGCCGGCAGTGTCGTTCATTGTCTCAGCATAACCACTTCCTTCACCAACTGCAACCAAGTCTTCCATGACATGAAGTGTGGGTACAGTTCGCAAGGCACCATTGATGGAGCAGCCTCGGGTTCTTCAGCTTCCCTCCGTGCCGCCCCCTGTCTGGACCTGGCAACAAGTATGCACGAGAGCATTCGGCACAGAACCTGCCGAGCTACAACCGCCAAGTTATGCGGATACTTACAGGGGAGGATAACAAGAGCCTACTGGACAGTGTCCGACGGGTCGCCAAAGTTACACTATCGATACCCTCCGCAAGGGCGTGGGGGTAGTAGCCACAGGGTTGTCGTGGGCCGTCACGAACCCACAGACCGGAGATCCTATGTAATTCTTGGCATGTCAAGTGCGCGGTGGGGATCGGCGGTCGACAAGAATATGGCGGTTCCTCAATGGAGCTGTCAATCGCAGGGGCAGTCGCCATGGACGCCGCGTGGGTCTCGAGCTCGAAATGGCCATCCCCTGGTAACAGGGAGGTTATCCGTCGAGGATAACATTACCGCAATAGGCAGTTCTACTAGATTGTAACTGAGAATTTGGACGGGTCAATCAGTTGCTCAAAAGCCAGGTTGCTGGGCATGAGCAGCATTGAGGTATTCTGGCTAGTAGAAGACGCTCTGGGGAATGCACATCAGGGAAAGGAAAAGACCACATAAGATATGTGGAATCTTGGTTTAGTCTATTAAGTGCTCCTTGACTTGTAAAGAGTAGTCATGATTAGCATGTGGGAAAGATGTACAGGTTTTGGCTACTAGACCTGAGAGACAAAGGCAATATTCCCGCTTCACAACAGGCGTTCATGACTTCTTCGTGGCTAAGATGTTCACCGACAATTCTTTGGTTCATTTAATCTAAACAACTCACTCAAAGTATCAAGAATTTTGGTACTGTTTACATTTCTTTGACAATTAATATCAAAGTAGATTCCTTTTGCGCAGAAGTCTAGGGTAAACCAGCTTGCGTGTGGATCTTGTCAGTCACCAAGAAAATAACATGCCTGCCGCATTGTGGTTCTCGGAGTCCGGGATCAAAAACACCTTCACTGCATGTGCCAGTACTTTGCCGAAAACGGACCGATAGTACGGTGGGGGGCGCCCATATAAAGCGGCGTATCCATGACAGAATGGTTCGCTTGTTGGTACTACGTTGTAAGACGAGCTCCCCTCTCGCCAAGCCTAGAGATGCCATGGTCAAATGAGCAAGTCCGTGCTTGGTATACCCTGCACCTAAGAGGTCTAATCTGATTGATAAGATGGAATGAGTATTGCGGGAAATGTTGCACTTCTGCGCCTGCCGGGCGGAACGTCGATCCACCTGCTCGGATGATCTCCCGCCGAACAAAAGGTCACTAACAAGGCTGCAGCTAGAGTTTGCTCTACGCATTTCCCAACGTAGAATACGCATTGCCAAATGTAGAATGCGCATTCCTAATCGTAGGATTTCCGAGTAGGCTGCTTGTCCTCAATTCCGTCCTGGAGCCAAGCGTATGGTGGCGAGCTTTGCTCTCTTAGCGCACTTGGCTGTTCGCCTAAGCCGTCACATCCCCCAGACCGACTCGTCGCGTATCGTAGTAATTTCCTCACATCGCGAATAAACAGTAAAAGCTTGGTGCCTCCGAAATCGTGAGAGTTGTTTTCTTTTCTTGGTCTGCTCTTCACCTGAGCATCCCTGCTACCGATCCGATCCTACCATCAAAGGTGCCGCCATGTGGGCGACCATCGTGAACATCATGTGCGTGCTTTTCACCCCGGCCTCGCCATATCAATCTACCAGGATCCCCGGCATGCCCGGATTTCGGATCGGACCCTATTTAGCAGTGGAAGTGATCAACCGATATTTACCAGGCGAAGATAAGGTGCATGTTCGCCGTTAGGCGCTTCATTAGGAGCTGTCACTCTCCACAGTGGCGTATCAATAGTTCCAACTAGCGTGGCTGTTCCACGTGGAATTGCAATGTTCGTATCGGCTTTTTGGCAGAAAAAAGAGAGACTCGACGTGAAATTGGGATTTCAAGGCATGAAGGGGCCTGACGAGAGCAGCATGGTTGACCAGCCAGACACGAGCCCCTGTCTCCGAGCTCGGAGTACTCCCATTACCTCCGTTATCCCGATATTCCCGGTGCGTGAAATAGACATTTAGGGTGGAAAAGTCAATTTAACCTCTAGGTTAAACCCTTACCGGTTGTAGCATAACCCCCGAATACTCCACCTGAAGCCACGAGCCCTGTGGCAGTCTTGCCTCACCACTCACCACCATAGCCTTGGCTTTCTTTCAGCTCGGAATACAGCACTAAGCATAGCTGGTCGACCTGACCGGCGGGTCCGGTCCGAAATTTAGCAGTAAACCCGGAATGACTGGGTCTGTTGCTCTAACGAATTCCCCATTAAAGCTGTCTCATCATTCACTGATTGATAAGATCGTGGCTGGGGTGCGACACAGTGACCTCCACGCTTCTCCACCCTCGGTTACAACCCAATGGAGAGGGTTACGCCCGCAAGCATCTTCAACGCCAAGACGATTCTCGTGAGCCGCGGGTCCCGCCACCGCCTCTATCACGCCCAGCAACTAGGACCCTTGGCACCCCAACCGTGCCTTGGTCAGGGACCCATGGAATCAAAGGATTGGTGGTTGATGCAGGCCAATAGCGCCCATGGCTCCAATAGACTGTGCGTTGGCACATCCGGTTTCCGGCATCGGTTGGCCGACCATCCTTGACCATTGGCCTTGAGTCACAGTTCATCCACCAAACGAATGGCACTTTGCCAATATGTGATCTTTGAGCCCTGGCATGTGGCTCCCAACCATGGAATACCACACTGAATGCGTACATTCGTAGTGCGGCATAAAGAAGCATAATGCGACCAGGGTTATTAGGCGCTGTGACCGTGTAGCCTTGTTTGCGATCAAGTTTGCATCAACAAAGGTTCAACCACTGTAGTGGCTGAGGTGTGATACTATGTAGATTGGGAAACGGCGCAAGGCACGGAGTTTATACAACTCAAATTCAACAACGCAGTAGAGAACGGCATGATAGACTCGGGTAAATATCATTATGTCATTTGTAACTACTCAACTACCAGATATCCTTCATGAAGCATCACCCATGATTTCATTGTAGCTCTCACTGGCACAAGTCTATCGCCATGATTCCTACGTATAGGAGATCAACCAAATAGTGACCAGTGCCACGGACCTACTCCCGTCCCTGCCCTTTTCACGGCATATCCCTAAGCTGAACGCTGTTCTGCGAACTAGAGTTCTTGTTGGTAGCAAACTCGTGATCACGAGCGCTGTTCTCCATGCGGGCGATACGCTCAGTGCGCTGCTTCTGCTGGCGACGACGCCAAAGGAAGAAGGCTCCAACCAGGATCAGGCCAACACCGGCAATAGATCCAACGACGATACCGGCGATGGCACCACCGCCAAGCTTCTTCGAGCCTCCAGACTCTGTGTCGAGCTTGGTAGAACCGTGGGTAGAGCTGGAGCTGCTGGAACCCTTAGTGGAGCTGGAGCTATCAGAGTCGCTGGAGCTATCGGAGTCTGCCCTCCAGGTGGCGGTTGCAGTCGGGTTCGCCGTTGCACCAGCCGCTTTGTCATCCTGACCAGGCTCGGTGGCGTTGAAGCAAGGGATTGTGAAGCTGAAGGCGGATTCCTCCACGAAGGTGACGTCGGCACACGCATAGAAGGTTTGGTTGTGAGGTGCGTCCCAGTCAGCCTTGTAGATGATTTGGAACGTCGCCTTGCCGCCGGACGAAGCAGATCCAGAAAAGTCACCAGTGTTGACGCAGGTGTGGCCGGGGTTGAGATCAGAAATGCTCTTCTCCTCGATCAGGGTGGTGAAATCGTCGTTTGACTGGGGATCTATATTCGACGAGTTGAGTTATTAAAGTCCCAAGAGTGATTGCACCCAACAAAGAGTCTAGGGAGCAACAGATAGAAGATCGGTTACTAACCTTCGGAGTAGGAGATACTGATCTTTGCGTTGTAGAAGTCATCCTGGGCCACAAGCGAAAGGGCACCACCAGCTGGAAACCGTGTTAGTACTAGAAACAATGAAGTTGGCACTCGGAATATGCTACTTACTCAGAGGAAACTCGGTTCGGTTACCAACACTGGCGCTGGAACCACAAGGACCCTTGTTGTCCATGTCTCCAGACCAGACACGATCCGTCGGCCACATGAAGGCCGCGGGGCCCATCTCATCATCGGTGACACTGGACGTTTCATCGTCATCAGCCGGGCGGCTAACGGCGACGGTCGCCAGGGCAAGGACCAGCAGATTCTTCAACATGATGGCTGAGTGCACAGGTTGTTATGAACCAGTTAATGCAAGTAAAATGAAGAGAGGAGAGATGAGGGAAAGGGGCATGCACAAACAGCAAGGCGGCAAGCATGCTCAAATATATCCAACCTACTCCGTAGTACTCCGTACCAACCACCGCGAGCCATCCACACCTGCCATCACACTGCCACCCACATGCCATCCCACGCTCGGCCAGCGGGGATGCAATGCAGCATGCGATGCTGCTGCTTACTGATGGATAGCAGAGTTTGTCCACAGAGACATTAACCGCTGGCTCTAACGGGGGTAGGTCTAGCGCGCCGAAATCGGTTTATTCGCTCAAGTGTATTGTCTTGGCTGTCCCAAACGGTCGAGCCGTTGGCTTCGTATACGAACCTAATCAGATCATCTGATAAGATTAGATGGGCCCGATGCTACCGGGTTCCTACTGTTGGAGCGTCCTGTCTCCAGAATTAAGCTCGCCGACCCAGGTCTAAGCTTGAAGACCCTGGACGATCCATAGCGACCCATTACGACCCATCACGACCCACCCACACGCCTACAGGCCTCGCTCTTGGCCATCATTTGATCGGGTCAAGGTTCCCTTACGGGTTACTGCTGTTGCACTCACCAATTTCACCGGTGCATGGCCGCTCTTGGTATCAGCTCATGTGTGGCCCTATTCCGGCAGGTCCGTGTCTAGGTCCATACCAGGTCCATGACAGTCCATGCCAGTCTATGCTAGGTCCGCGTCTAGGATCTTGACTTACAGCCAAACCAACATGGTGGTAGATTACGCTCAGCTTAGCCTGACTCGGTTAGGGAGGCTTGTTAAACGAACTCAAGCATAATTGAACGCTAACAGTGTCGATGGACATGAGTATATAAGAGCTGCAATCGTCTCGATACTGGCTGTTCTTATTCTTCAGCAGTCCAAGACAATCACAGCCCTCAAACACCCTCAGTTGTCCAGTCAATTCATAACTTCGGTTACTTTCTCTCGCTACTCGCTACCAAGATGCGTTCATTCGTTGCCTACTCTCTTTTGGCCTCGGCCACCTTCGCCTCCGCTCTCGAGCGTCGCTGGGACTACCCCACTGCCGTCCCTGCTCTTGAGAGACGCCAGGAGCCTGGTACTCCCCGCTACGCCTGCCACGAGGACTGCGGTATGTCTACACTTGATGCCTTTGAGGATTAATACCTTTGAGAATCAATACCTTTGAGGATCGCAACTAACATGCCAACCTTTAGGTCTCCTCATCACCCTTGGTCGTGAGGAGGGCTTCTGCGATAACGCTGAGTGGAACGAGCGCTACGGACGCTGCATGATCTGCGCCAACACGTTCGAGATCTGGATCTACTACCAGAACGGCGTCACCAGCGCCGCTGAGCAGTGTGGTCTCTCGCCCACTCCCAGCCCCTCTGGTTTCACCGCTTCCAGCACTGCTGCTGAGGCCGAGGAGTCCACCACCGCCGTCGTCGAGGTATCCACCACCGCTGCCCCCGAGGTTTCCACCACCGCTGTCGAGGCCGAGGAGACCTCCACCGCTGCGGCCGAGACCACCGAGCCCGAGGCCACCGAGACCGCCGGTGAGCCCACTGACGCCGAGACCACCTCCGACGCTGCCGTCGAGACCACCGGTGCCACCGTTCCCACCACTCTGTCCACTGCCGCCATCGAGAGCAAGTCTTCCGCCTCCGAGTCTGCTGCCGAGTCTGCCGCCGAGACCGACTCCGCTGCCACCTCCACCTCTGGCGGCTCCATCGGCACCATTGGCGTCACTGTATGTATTGCATGGCTCTGGATTTTTCTGCAATAGATATGGACTCCTAACGTGCCTCGCTTTCAGCCTACCCCTGGATCTTCCACTCCTTCCACTGTTCCCGTTAGCGGTGCTGCCAAGCACTTCGGCTTCGGCGCTGCCATCGGCGCTGCTGCCCTTGCCATGGTTGCTGTCTACTAATTGGACTTGATGGTTATGAATGATAATGGACCAATCTATGACTAGATTCGGCAATGTACTTGTACAATAGTTGTTGCAGGGTACCCAGAGCAAACGCTATTGCACATGGGATAGAGGGATAATTAGACGTGCCCCTAATCTTCACTTCTACGGAGGAATTTCAACACATGGGAGTCATGAAAGCGTTGGAAAATAATACAATAGTTCTTCTGCATTCCTGCCTAGACTGTCTGTACCTAGTCTTTTTCGTACCTAATGTTACAGCTCGATTCGTCCGCTTTAACTATCTGTCTTTGGAGTTCATTGTTGAGTGAGGTGAGTGAAGGTCTACTCTACAGCTGGACTCAGGTATACACTAGGAAGATCCGAGAACTAGAGCCATCGAGATCCTTGACTAAAGAAACCCATCATCCCTGATAGTTTGTAACTAGCAGCAGTTGCGAGCAAACCCCGGCTTCATCGTTCAGTAGCCGCGGGTCTAAAAGAGCATTCGAATGAATCTCCAATACTTCAAGTCATCACTAACGGATCTCATTACTAGCTTTTCTAGGCCACGAGGATGCACGCGGCTAAGAGACGTCTCATTGGGCACTACCCTATTGTACCTATGGTTATCAGAACATTTCAATATCAAGTTCAACAACTCACAAGCTTCCTACTAGTTAAAGGACAGATCTATTGCTATAATTTTATCACATTACATATGCCTGCCATTACCATCCCAGTATACCCAGCTGGGTATAGCAATTGAATACTCCACGAGCCGGCTTGCGTTTCCACGACTTGTACGCTGAGTCCGACAATTCCTAGTCCTTCTCATTGAGCTTGCTCTCATACCATCTAGCAAACCTAACAGTGGGAATGTCCACAGCCCGCCAGAAAATATCAGCCGCCCAGATAACGGTTGGGATGCAAAAACAGGCGCCCAAAAGAAAACCGGCATGATACTCATTGCCCTCAACGCCGGTAATCCCCCAAGCCCAGTTCTGAAAGTAATAGCCGATTACTTTTGACATCGGCCCATGCATAAGGTACAGAGAGTATGAAATCTTACCCAAGTATTGAGCAATATGTGAGTTAAAGACTCGCTGCCACCAACGCGAGTGACCCACAGCAAGGACGAAACAGGTCGCACCAATAGATATCCAATAACGAAACCTCGTTCGCGAACAAAATTTTGGAATTAGAGATGAAAGAAAAACCCACCCAGGGCTGGCCACGTTGCCTCGAGAAGTCTGACTCAGCAAGTACAGACCTAGGATGCTAGCTAGGTGCCAGAAGATTGTCTGAAGTTTTGATTGTGCAGGCTTGGCTATTGTTTGTCTTTGAGGCGAGGCAGGAGGTGGGATATGAGCCTCCCGGATATGATCCCACTCGACAAGAAGCATGCCCGAGAGGAATGATTGCATGTCCCATCTGTTATTGATATAGCTATAGCATATAGCGCCCGTGACAGTGAGGAGTCGATATTTTGTCTGGAGATGAGAGGTTGCCATGATGAGGATGAAAAGGATGAACGAGCAGCGAAGTTCGACGGGGATGGTCCATAAATGAGTGTCATATACTGGCCGTTTCGATTAGCGTAAAGAATAGAGAAGTGCCTGAAAGCAAACATACTGACAAACCCCTTATATGTAGCCCAGTCAAAGATTTGAAAGCCCCCTATTATGACACTTGCCCACTCCACGAACTGATCATATATCGAGGGAAACCGCTCAGGATGATATTCAAACCTATATCTCCAATAGGTTTTATTTGTAGCAATAGACCGAGACCAGTCGAATGCACCTATGCGAATCAGGCAGAAAGTCATACCAGTAGAAAAAATAATCGGGAGGAAAAGACGAATAACACGCCGGAAGGCCATAGAACTAATGCCAATGGAAAAATCGGTGACGTTATGGCTTCGGATGTGTTTTATGGGTCTATAGGAGAGAGAGTAGCCAGAAATGACAAAGAAGAGGCTAACAGCGGCCGGCCCTCCATGCACCAGACGTATGACAGGGAATAGTATGAGATCATAGTGGTCTTCAGCGCCCCAGGCCCATCTCCAGTCATAGCATGTGAGTGAGAGGTGGTGAAAAAAGACGATGAGCGAAGCTACGCCTCTCATACCATCGAGATATGATGTAGGGCTTAATTTGGCGGGACGGATCTGTTCGTGCATGTGGTCTCCCTGGAGAAAGCTGGGGACGAAAAACCAAGCGAGGCGGGTTAGAGAAAATCGCCATTGGATGTGAGGCCGGACGGAATCCACAAGTGAGAGAACAGCCCCCTTCCAGTTTGGGACGGAGAAATCCTGGAGTTCGATCTCATTGTCGTCATCGTTGAGAAGGCCCTCTCTTTCTTCGTGTGAGATGGATGCGCGAGTCATTGCCAGCAGTATTGCCAATGAGGCATCAAGCAGGAGGAAGAGGTTTCCGAGTGGGCGAGTAGGTGCCAGACTGTAGTGACGTTAAAACAAGAATTAAGATGTTTTGGCGACGGAAGGGGCTTGAGAGGCAGAAAAGGGAGGAAAAGGGAGGAGACATTTTAGATCAATCCAGTCCGTGATTCAATAACTGCCCACTACCGTATTCTCTCAATATTGGCACTTAGCGTCTCCACGTTTCAGCCTCCAGCGAGTGACAGACCGTCAAACTGCATTAGTTCAGCAATTTAGGTGCCAGCACGCGATTTGTATCGACGCTAAGCTGTGCCAATTTAATGAGAATACGATATCAACAAGGCGATGCCGGCAGCCGCGCGTTCTTAGCCAGCCATTCCGCAAGCCACAATCAATAGCCCGACCCAAGGCAAGAAAAAAAATGCTCCAGCCACTCAGACAATTAAATCTTAAATCCTACTCAATCGCGCCCCTTACGCCAGTGTCTCAGAGTTTGTTGGCGGCGATCATGACCAAAATACAGCAGGCCCAACAACCCAATGTCAGACAGAACAGGTATGCTAGGGAGCGCCGAGTCTAGGCGAGGAATGTAGCTACAGTTCCTTCATACCTAAGGGACCAGGATCTCCCTGATCGGGGACCTAGGAATCCCTAGCATTCCTAGGATCCCTAGGGATCCTAAGGATAAAAGAGCTGGCTTTACTCCCTACTAGATAGACGGATAAAATCTTCTAATATCATCAATCTGTTCCCACCAATCCATCCTGTTTGATATTGTCATGGGATACCTTCGTGCATCGTATCCACCATAGGCCATCCTTCAATCCGTATCATCCCGCCCTCCACACAATAGTCATTGAAGTAAAATTCCTTGCTCTTCATTGAGAATCCCAGTTCATAGAAGGAAGAGAGAATCTTTATACTTTCGCATGCACTTGTATCGCATTTTAAGACACACCCCAAGTGTACTGGAAGGAGTGCGCGCTCCACTTTTGGCGGATAATTTGGAGGTGCTTTCATCTGCAATCAAGTCAACATTCAGTACTCAATCACACCGATTCGAACTGCAATCCACTGATCCAACGTCTCTTCGCTCCTTCAATAAATTTCGACGATAATTAGGCCCTTTTTCAACTCGAGATATCAAGATATGTCAATGATACCTCTCTGAGGGGGAGTTGACAGCCAAGAGGTATTGTCGCGCCGCGCCCTTCAATACTCCAAGGTACTTCACAATGGTCACCTTTATTCGCGTTCAACCGAATTTGTCTCTCTCAATAATGTCGCGCTCCCCAAGAAAAGATGGTAAATGGCTTCGCGGATTCCGCGCGACCAAGATCCCGTGATTGAAACCCATGAAATTATTGAAGCTGGGACTTCAACCTTTCGAGAGTCTGTCAACATCCCCAACTCTAAGTTTTGATCGATGACCTGCTGCATCATATTAGATGTATTCCATGGCTTCTCCCTCCATCCATAGAGTCTCTTGTACAGAGAAGGAATCAACCTCCTTCTTGTTGTCCAGTGTCCAAGATCGTGCGCAAATTGAAACATATGTCAGCGAGTCTATCTCCCCGTTGATCCTTTACCATCTAGCGAGGTCATTTTGTTCAGCGGGATTCTATGTATTATTGCGAGAAAACAACTTCGCCAGTCTTTCCAGCTCAGAGAGGAAGAGCTAAATAACATGCACCTTTTGTGTGAATAGAGTCCAGGCGGGTCTTGAAACGTTTGAGATATTGGCAGTCCACACATGATATGCTATTATCTTATCGCTCCCTATAATGTCATCCTTCAATTAAAGAGGAGTTCTAAGCACAAACAACTCGGCACATGCTCAGAGTGAAGCAAATTACTCTTCCAGCACACCCTAACATCGACAGCACGAGGCAATGCCTCGCTTGGGCTATTACCTTGAGAGCCGATTAGTGCTGCCTCCTCCTCTAGAGGTAGAATGTATCGTCAGCTATTCTGGCACACTGATGCTTAAGACGCATACAATAAGGATGTTTATCAATATATTTAGACTTTTTGAAGTCCTCTATTTCTCAGTCCTCACGCTCCTAAACTGGGGGAGACATCATCCAACTCGGCTGATCAGGTTCCACAAGCTTGTTTTGACAGTGCGCACCACCCTTGCGAGCTCAATTAGCCTATCATCCTAAGTTCACTGCTTTGGAAACTGGTGGGCTATATCCATAGGCCATAGCAAGTTTGATTTTGTTACAGTTTTTCCGGCCTAATTATTCTTAGCATATTCAGTTATACCACATTCACACCATTCGTCGTCACGTTCCTCCATCGTGTCGCAAACGCGGATAGGATGTTAAGCTTCCCACCGAAATCCTCGTGATTCGAGCAATTCAGTCCAAAGTTTGGGGGCTGTCAGACAATTCAACCTTTTCCAGGGAGAAGAGACTGATGAGAAGTTCGCTGGGAGACAACGGGTCATTAATATCGGCGACCTAGCTTTTAGCGGTGGCAGTCGAAGATGGATAGAACTGAACTTTGGCAGAATGTAGGTTTGCAAACCTGTTGCAACCCACAGCTCGTACTGTGAATTTGAGTTGGCGGACCCTACCAAGGTGTGTACAATCCACAATAGCATATTTCCTCGACAAAGTGGTGTAACTCTCAGGGTGAAGGATGGGAGAGGCTTCAAGCGAGTTCCGAGGCAAATTTTCTACCTGCTATCTTGTCCTACGGACTCTAGGAGGTCACTGAATTGATGAGGTACTTTGGCAGACTTGATGGAGTCAATCATCGTTTTATAATGTGCCATGCTAAGTGAACACCCTACATAACATAATACAACCTGTTCGGCCTTGACCAGGAAATCAGACATCTGCTTCAGCCATTTACCCCTCAAGGTAACAGAGTCTATACATCACTCCAAATTTTCGACCCATAAAGGATATTCTATCTGTGTCCTGTAGTAAAGGGAAAGTATAAAGTTTTCTTTCCGAATCCATCAATGTATTGGCACTCATAAAGGTTGGCCAGTTCCCCACGTCAAAACCCATCAAGGGCGAGGCTGTCAACCTATATGGGATAGATTCAACCCGTGTAGTATACGCTCTGTTCCCAAATAGAGACATTGGCTTCGATGTAAAACATAGTAGATGGAATATTGGCCATAATGGTACTCTCCTAGTATAAAGCCGGCCTTCTCCCACAAGAATCCAGCCACGACAGTCAACCAACTTACCCAACGACACATCTCTGGATAATTCTTTATTGCCGACAAGTCACCACAACACCAACATTCAGATCAAACAACAACCTCGCCGCCACTAGTCGGTCTTGATCAACCCTCAGCATCAAATTTATTGTCCATCTTCCACCAACATCATGAATCTCAACCTCAGCGGTTCCAAGAACATGGGAACACAGTCTTGCACTGGCACCATAACAAAGCGCGCACGTCATGTTCACCACAAAGATTGCGGGTGCAAGTATCTTACAAAGACCTTCTTCCACGACCACAAAGGAGTCCCAAAAAGGCCCTGGGACAAGAAAACCAGCCCGTGGCCGTTCAAGTACATCTGCAACCAAACATCCGACCCATTGTGGCCGCTGCGAAAAACTCAACCTCCAAAACACCGAACTATAAATCCTACCAAGGGAGCCCTGAAGAACCCTTTGGAGAAGGCCATGAAAGCAGTCGGTTTTGCCGAAACAGATCTCGCCGCAGAGTGCCCGTTGCCAGAAGCCCAAGCCGCAAAACATCGAACCAAGCGTCCCATCAAAGGAGCCCTCAAGATCAATTCGGCAACGCCCAAGAAAGTCGTCGCTTTTACCCAGATAGATCCCGCCCTTTGCTTGGAAACCGGCAAGCCTGTCCCACCCACCGAAGACAATCAGCAAGCACGACGCCGCTTCAGGGTCGCCAACGACGCCCTGCATGCCACCAAGCTCCTGGCAGACCCGATCCCCGAAGACAAGCCGCTGCGAGGCCCAGACCCAACCGAGCAGGAGGTGATCAGGTTCCGCAACCACGACCTCGAAGTCGAGCGTAACCTCGACGTGGCGAAGCGCAACACCTTTCGCGAAGACTGGGAGGCCATCGAACGGGGCGCCCTCGACTTCATTGTGTTTATGCACTCGCGAAAGTCGGCAGCAATTCTGCGAATCCGGGAGATGGTGCGGTTCTCGGTGAGAGAGAACTGCCTCGTCGGAAGCTACACGGGCGACGAGATGGTGTTTGCGAAGCGCGCGGCGCAGCCCACCTTCATCAATCCAGGGCGATACAAGCATCCCGAAACGGCCATGTCATTTCCCCAGGATTCACCCGCAGACAATGGGGCTGGGGTGGCTGATGAGTCGGACATCTCGAGTGTGTATGATTAGACGGCTATTCTACAAGATCTACATGGACCTTGGGTTCGAGGAGGAATTGGGATAGAGGGGTTATTAGATCGAGTCATTGTTTCTGGCCAAGAATGGATTTGTGTCCAAACCCGTCGAGTTAGAATGTCGCAGACAGCGGTCATTAAGGTGTAAAGTTAAATATTGCAATCATCATGTATTTTCTATACCCGTCTTCACTATAGCTTTGAGTCTACGAGGTAGTACAAGACACAGAAGGACCGTTTATATACGTTGTGATTCATCACCACACTACTATCGTGCCTGGTGACTTAAATGACCTCATAAGTGGCCTACACTCTAGCGTGTCTACACGTGGCGCGATGCCGCAGGGGGGTCCGAGCGGGACCTAACGGGTATAATAAGACCAGGGCTTCCCTGGCCATTCCCGTGGATTGTGGGCCGCGCATCAGAGATTTTTGCGGCTAAAAAGGTTTTTCTCTCGCGGCCCCATCGACGTCCAACAGGGCCCGTATAACGCAGAATTAGAACGCAACCACCATCACAAGTCGAACACAACAGATTGAGCCCGGTTAGCTCAATCGGTAGAGCCGTGAGACTCTTACGAGTACGCGATCTCAAGGTTGCGGGTTCGACCCCCGCATCGGGCTTTTCCTATACTTTTTTTGTCGTTTGTGACGGCTGGCTTGTCTTTTGGTGTTTTGCCTCGTTGTGGTGATGATCAGTCACACTCGGACGTTGAGTTACCTGCGACAGTCAAGGACTTGTAAACTAGTCCACGTGCCTTGGGATGTGTCTCGTCATCTGTGCCATATGTAATTGAATTTTTGTTTAATTATTTGTGTCCAACTATTGACCCCGGGTCCTCGATCAATTTCTCTGTTCCTTCTTCTAAATTGAGGACGGGCCCCTCCTCCGAAGCGGGGCCGATGCCTCGGCGCCTTATCAGCTTATCGCATCTGCTCTCATCCCTCTCACTCATCTCACTCACCCCTCCAATGCCTCACCACTTGCAATATCAAGCGTCATCCTCCGGTCATCCACTTGGCAGAAAGAACACCCCGATAAACAAGAGAAATGACGTCCCCTGAACCCTTCAACCCGGCTCTGATCGTGGTTGACTTTCAGGAGGACTTTTGTCCGCCGGTGAGTAACAACTTCGTCGCTCGTCTTCAGTAGTTTGGTGGTTGTAGCTGGATTGCGTTTCCGGTTGAGTTGCAAGTGCAATATGAACCATGGAATCCAACCCAACAGATAAATTCAGAATGGATCAAACAGACGATCTGCGGGTTGACTTCTCCTAAAATCATGAATTTTCCTCCCAGCTGGGTTCCTCGGTTCATCATCATCTTGCAACTCTTCCCAGGTCGCTTCCCCTAACTTATCTTGTCTCCCTCAAGTTCACCTCGACTACACTCATCACGGCCACCACTAACAATATATAGAACGGCAGCCTCGCAGTCACCGACGGCCGCGACATCGCCCCCGCCATCAACACCCTGCTCACCCTCCCCTTCGCCCTCAAGATCGCCACCAAGGACTGGCACCCGCAGCACCACGTCTCCTTCGCCGCCAACCACGCCGACGCCACGCCGTACACCTCCTTGCACACCATAACGCACCCGTCCGACCCGGCGCGCACCTACACCACCACGCTGTGGCCCGTCCACTGCGTCCAGGACTCGCCCGGCGCCAAGCTCGTGCCGGAGCTGGACGTCACGGCCCTGGACATGGTGGTTGAGAAGGGCATGGATCACAGGGTGGAGATGTACTCGGCATTCTACGACCCTTTTCGTGTCAGTGATAGCGGGCTGGCAAAGACGCTCAAGGATGCGGGTGTTACGGATGTCTTTGTCGTGGGCCTGGCGAGTGACTTTTGCGTCAAGGCAACGGCTGAGCATGCTATCGAGGAAGGATACCGCACCTTTATCGTCACTGAGGGAACACGACCTGTATTGCCTGACAAGTGGGACGAGTGTAAGAGCGAGATGGAGGCCAAGGGCATCAACTTCATATCCATTGATGGAGATCAAGTGGCACGACTCAAGTCTACGTCTTAACCAGAGGCGAAGGCTCAGCATATGACTAACAAAGAGTATTATGATGCATTTAAGTGGTACTCTACGTTTCCCACTTGTTTGTTTATCTTGTGTATCTTGTACCTATGTACGCTTGGTGTGCCTATTCCAGAATGTCCCAAAATGCGAAACTCCATGCTGATTCCCACCACAAAGCCCAGACATGTTCCACGTCCATGGAATTTTAACATCCGCTCGCTCCAGGTCTGATTTCCCATCAGACCAAATGCTTTACAAAGAAAAACATTTATCGCTTCGACCTCTGAACCGCTGCCGCACTCATAGACGTCGTTGACGCAGAGCGCTCCTGGGCGTTGGTCATGGCCAGCGACACGGGGGTCATGGGAGGAGCCGGAGTGGTCGAGCGCGAAGGGGCGGCACTTCGGTTGTGCTGCATGTGCGCCCTCACAAGGTGGCCGGCAGCCAAGGCACTGCACAGAGACAACTCACCAGCCAAGGTGGCAGCTCCGATGATGCGGGCCAAGCGACGGGCGTTGTCTCCGGGGTTCGTAGGGTGCGAGCCTCGAACACCGAGCATATCGAGCATGGCGCTCTGGGGCTCGAGGATAGTACCACCACCGAGAGTTCCAACCTCTAGAGAAGGCATAGACACCGAGATTTGCAGTGCTCCGTTAAGGCTAGAAGTGGTTAGCAAAATTCCATATTCAACTGAGACAAACTTACTTCTTCATAATGGTGATGCAGTTGGAGCTCTCGACAACTTGGGCAGGGTCCTGACCAGTGGCAAGGAAGATGGCAGCAACAATGTTGGCAGCGTGGGCGTTGAATCCACCCACGGAACCGGCCATGGCGGAACCAATCAAGTTCTTGGAAATGTTCAGCTCAACCAGAGAGTCGACGTCGCTCTTGAGGACCTTCTGGACCACATCGCCAGGGATAATAGCCTCAGCCACAATACCCTTGCCTCGTCCGTCAATCCAGTTGATGGCCGCGGCCTTCTTGTCAGTGCAGTAGTTTCCGGAGACGGAGACAATTTGCATGTCGTCAAAGCCAGCCTCGTTGGACATGACACTGAGGGCATGCTCGACACCCTTGGAGATCATGTTCATGCCCATGGCATCACCAGTGGTGGTTTTAAATCGGATGTACAGGTTGGTACCGGCGAGGGCCGTCTTCATGTGCTGCAGTCGGGCGAATCGGCTAGTCGAGTTGAAGGCCTTCTTCATGGTGTTCTGACCAGCATCGGAATCAAGCCAGTTCTTGGCAGCACCGGCTCGCTCCAGAGTATCAAAGCTAACACAGGGTCCACGGGTCATACCATCGGAGGTCAGAACAGTAATGGCACCGCCACCGGAGTTGATGGCCTTGCAGCCTCGGCTAGTGCTGGCAACAAGGACACCCTCGGTGGTAGCCATAGGGATGAAGTAGCTCTGTCCATCAATGACCAGGGGTCCAGCAACACCGACAGGAAGGGGCAGGTAACCAATGACGTTCTCACAGCAGGCACCAAAGACACGCTCCCAGTTGTAGTGCTCAAAAGGCAGCTTGGATCCCTCCAGGACGTGAGTGAGATCGGAAGTAGCCTTGGTTCGGGAGATGATGGTACGACGAATCTTGACAGCACGAGTAAAGTCCTTGAGAGTCTTCTCCAAGGCATAACCAGGGATCTTGCCACGCATAGACAGGGAGACAACCTCCTCATCGCTCAACTCGGGAACGCGACCCTCGCCCAGGAGCTTCTCGATTTCAGCGTTGGGGCGGTTGGGGGCAGTCGAGGATCGGGGGCGGGCCATTTGCATCATATCGGTCTCATCGTCGGTGGCGGCTGGCGTGCTGGGCTGGGTGCGCTGAGGGGTAGGGGGGACATATTCGCCCAAAGGCAGAGTAGTGGCGCTGGTATCGTTGAATCGCTGAGCGCGGGCCAACTCACTTCGGTCGATGGGGTGCTCAGGATCGTTGGGGTCCTTGATGCCCCAGCGAGCGACGTTGAAGAGGTAGCCGTTCAAGCCGACGCTCAAAGCCAGAGCAACGATGATCCACTTGGAGAGAGGACGGGGTCCTCAAGGCTCTTGAGCAGGCCACCGACGACACGGCCACCAACGCCGTATCCCTCGAATTGGTTGAATCCACCATCCACGTTGGGGCTGTTTCCACCGACGGTCGATCCCAGCGCGTAGTGGACAGAGGGGTACTCCAGCTCATACTTGATGGGGGTGAGGATGGTGACAAGGGTGGGTCGGTTGTTGGCCTTGGCAGCAGCCAGAATGGCGTCCAAGCCGTTGGAGGCAACCTTGAAGGGGTCGACAGTGAGAGGAGACACAACGCCGCCGAGGCTGCTGGCCCAAGATCGAAGGCTGGACAGAGAGCTGGGGTTGCGGAAAGGGATGGAGCACAGGTTGACAATGTTGACAAAGATGAAACCCAGGATCATGAGAACCTTGAACTTGGGGATGCTGCTGCTCTTGGTGGCAAAGAGAGACGAATCTTTGTCGCCGTTGACACCGGGCCAGTTGTCATTGCTCTTGGCGACGTTCTCGGCAACGCGTCGGCTGACACCGTCGTCGTCCTCGAGGGCCATGCGCATATCGACATGGCGCTTGATGCGGTTGATCTCGAGCTTGATGCTAAGAATGGCGGTGTAGAAGGTGAAGAGCAGGATGCAGTCGAAGAAGAGGATCCAAGCAGCCAAGAAGCAGAAGTGCTGCAGACCACCCTGGACACCAGAGGCAGCGCCAAGGACCAGTATCAAAATCTCGATGGCATAGTCGCGGACAATCTCGAAACCCTTATCCTTGATAGCAGCCTGGACAGCGTACTGGATGACGTTGTCGGTGCCACGCTCGGGGGAGCGCTTGCCAGACTTGGAGCTCTGGATCTGAGCACGTCGGTGCTCAATGGCGTGCGACATGACAGCGCGGGTGAGGACAATGTTCTTCTCGAAGCCAATGGTGACAACAAGGAAAGGCAGGCCCTCGGACAGTAGAATGACGCTGATGGGAACGCCGAGCTTGGTAGTGACGGCCAGGCCGAAGAGGAAGGCAAAGACCGACGAGAAAGAGGGTGCAGATGCCGAGCCAGAACTTGGAGCCCATGCGGCGCATAGACAGGAAGAGAGAGACAAAGGTCAAGTGCATGGCAATGTAGCCCAGCAACATGATGACAATATCCAGGGTCTCGGCGTTCTTGAGAAGATCAAGGAACTCGGTCCAAGTGTTGCTGGCCCACTGGATAATGGTGTTGCGGGTGTTGACCTTGGCGGCCTTCATGATCCAAGTCTTCTTCTCGCGGCCGTGGGCGGTCTCGATCTCCTCAGAGTCTTCGTTGGGGATCTCCTGGGTAGCGGCGAGGAAGTCGGGGCCTTCGAGGTAGGGCAGGGAGTAGGCGAGGATGCTGTCCTGGGAGTAGGCCGTGAAGGGGTTCGCGGTGGACGGCAGGGAGGTGATGGACAGGTTCTCGGGGATGGGGACGTGGTGAGAACGAGGCGCGGTGCTGGGCGAGTCGGTCGAGAGGGTGTCGGGGAAGACGAGGGTCAGGAGCGCGAGGTGCTCAGCTTCGGCAGCTGCAGCAGCATCTTGACCAACGCCCTGCCACTTCCAGGCGTTGTCGGGACTGGCGAGAAGGACTCTGCTTCCCTCGACGAGAGAAGACCAGTCGGCCTTGCCCACAGATGTACCCTCGACATTGAGGTCGAAGAGCCTCTCCTGAAGGAGGCCGACGTACGAAGTGCTGGCGAGGACGGCGACGGTGACCACGGTGTGGATAGGGTGAGAGCAGGCGAGTCGAGAGAGAAACTGGACGAGGGGGGTGAGGCGTTTCGATGCCCACGATGGCGCGGCTGCCTGGGCGACAGGAGTCTCGCCGCGGAAGCGGCTAGGGAGGAAGGAAGCCATGATGTCGAGAGGATCGAAGAAGGGACTCGGCGTCGTCTACAACATTGATATGGGTTGTTGCGGGTTGGTCTAAGCGCGGTGTAAGTCCGGGGTCAGGAGGGTCGGTCTGGGGTTCGGCGAGTATTTAACAATTTACCGAAGCCATTGGGGACGGGCAGACAGGGTTCTGGCCGGGACGGGACACCAGTCGGCGACGCAGGAGGAGGAGGAAGAGGCTGAGGGAGTCTACTTACGTTGCTCTGGGTCAGCTGGTGGAGCGTGCGAGGCGTTGAGGCCGAGGCAGCGACAGACGGAGGTCCGATATTTGGCGGGTGGGAGGGGCTCGGGGCTCGGAGCTCGTAGGGCGGTGGTGGGTGAGCGCTGCAAAGCCAGAGGCGCGAACAATGCAACGGAGAGCGGACGGCGAAGCGAGAGCCAATTGCCAATGGACGGCCACGCGACGGAGGACAGCCAAGAGCGAGACGGACGCAAGGAGGCACCTGCGATGGGGGAGGGATGGAGGAGGAGGAGAAAGAAAATAGGGGGGGTGAGAGGGAAGAAGAAGATGGATTGTCTGCCCGATATGGTGGAGGTGAGGACTCGCAAAGTGGAGGGACGAGAAAGAATCTCGACCTAAGGCCCAAGGACCCAGGAACTAAGCACAGGACCTAAGGCTACTATTGCACCAGTGACCAGGCTGGGCTAAGGTCCAGGCTAACTCCCTATGGCCGGGTGGGAACCTGGGACGAGAGCTCTTTCCCTGCTCGCCTTGGTTCCTCCGGGGAGCGGCACTTGCCCGTGAAATTGCATCTGCGCCTGCCCTCGCGCGTGCACCCGACCGCGGGCGGAAAGAGGGCAAAGAAAAAAAAATTATGAGGAGCCCGAGCCAGCGTTTGGCCAATTGCCGACGTTGGCCCGGGTGTCCAGCGCCGGGTCGCCTGGGGCCCTGCGAATACGTCAGAACCGCAGGTACCTCTGAGCTGCCAGTGGGAGTGGAGGGGGGGCCTTGGACGGGCAGGGGCAGGGGGGATGTGACTTAACCCGGGTCGCAAATGATGGGTGGCGGTGGGTAGGGGGCGGTGGACTTGCAGATTGCTTCTGCCAGGCCGTCTTCAGTGGGTGTTGTACGGCGCAAGAACCCCACCTCCCGCGAGGGAGAGGGAGAACGGGCGGCAAAAGTACAGGGTACAGAGTGCTGGACGTGTATGTGCCCTGGTGCGGGCGGTCCCAGGTACACAATGCCACATTTCCGTTTTGTTCCAGGTTGTTTTACTGTTTTACTGCCTTCTGCAACAGGTACCTAAGAGCGGGCTGTGGCGCCCCGACAGCGTGGGTTGCAGGGGGCTCACTGAGGCGTTAGGCTCCTCTAGGTACAATCACGAACGGCAACTCAACCATTTCGGTAAGGGAGGAGAAGGCTTCTTCCGTTGAGATTGTTCTCAACGCCACGGCGTCCAGGCGGGTGGCAGGCAACCTCTTTGTGACTGCGAATCTGCGAATAGAGGTCCACGGCGAGAGTTTTCTTTGTGTGAAAATGTGCCTGCACGGTACCCATCGAGGAGAATGCAGATGCACGTGGTATCCCGGGATGCATGGGATGGGGGGATGGCAGGATTTGGGCGAGGCATGCGGGTTTCCCCCATGAATCAAGCCGTCGGTGAAGTGAATTGATGCGTGTCGCACACCCTTTTGTCTCTATTTGTCTGGACCGGCCGTTTGTCTGTGCCGCTTTTTGGTAATCAATTGCTCCATGCCTGAGCATTACTGTCAATCGATGCCAATAAGTGTGTGTGCTGGCGTCGGATCCAACGTTTCCCGTTTCCCATGGCTGAGGCTGTGGCACCGTGACACTGCTAGTCAACGGCTGTAAACCTTCACTTTCCAACACCATGACGCGTATTCGTATGGAGGAGTCTATCCAGGACTCCAGATATTCTTACGTTCTTTCATCTTGACGTCAATCACGCGCCGACTAACCGCACCTCTAGGCATCCATATTCTCAATACCCAATCTCATCTTCGCAAGCCTTCAATCCAGTGCCTTGTCCAGCTGAAGCCACCCCGAACAACCGTCCGCAGCAAGAATCCCACGTAATGCCCTCCACCGTCGACTCCCGCGTATGTGGATCTCTTGCATCGTTCGGGCCACCTCCTAGCGGCAGCCAGAGGGTTGTCCCCGCAGTTGCATGCCCTTTCCAGCCCGCACCTCCCAAACAGCTTCTGCAAAACCTGGACGCCGACAGGGAATAACTTAGGACAGTTGCCGTGTGTGGAGACGACAAGATGCAGGCCAGTAGCGTCAACCGGGTCAGAACATGAGCGCGAGAATCGACAAGCCAGGGATGCATCCTTTAGCCCAGGCAGCACGCATAGCGAAACCCTGGGCATCCAATCCACGCTTTAGACACACCTTTGCTGTTGTTGTCGATCACCATCTCGACGCTCACAGCTGTGATGATGACTGCCGCCCGGCCGGCCCGGGTTCCTCGTGCATATTGCTACTGTACGTTCGTACTCTTACTCTTATTCAGTCGCATCCTTCTGCTTCTCCTACTCCTCCTACTGTTTTAGTCCTGCTCGTCCTTCTGCAGCTTCTGCTACGTCTGCTCGTCTGCTCCCGCGAACAAAACTTAACCAGGGATCGATGCCACCATTAACACCCCCATGTCCCAAAGTTCCAGACTCAACCACAAACAGATTCGACTGCGTATGTCCCGTAAGCCGGAGCCACGTCGCCGTCAAACGAACCAGTAAACCACATGCAAAGACCACGGTGCTCCCGACACTGCGCCTGGATCGGGCCTTGGTCTCCGCTTGCTGCTCCGGGACTCGTCGCACCGGCTCTCTCCGTAGCCACCAGTGCGCCTTCTTTTCCCGCCGGACGTAAGACATTAAAAAGGGCTTGAAGCTAAACAAGGCTAAAAAGGCTTTAAGAGGGTCTGATGGAGTCAATCTCTTATCAATCAGTAAACCATCTGCCCCATCACCCCCATATTGGCCCCCATCTTCAGCCCCAGACCCAGGAACCGCCGACCAATACCGTCCACAGTGGACCACGAGCTGCGGTTTCGGCCATCATAAAGCGCCCATTAAAGGCTCACAAGGGCCTCACAAAAGCCTCATGCTCAAAACTCTTGCATTTTCATATGCCGCTCGTGACGTGGATCATTGACGCCAGGCACGCACCAAGGGAGTCCACCAAGCCATGGGGCCGCACACAAGGACGGCAATGTGCCGAATCTGGGATGTGATAATGGAGCCGCATTGCGTTTCCTCAAACTCGCCAAAATCCATGTTGGCCAGGTGGAATCCTGGTAAAATTCTAGACGGTCGATCCTGAATCTCCTCGTCAACCCCACCTCTGCCTCAGTAATAACATTAAACCAAGCAGAGGCCTCTTAAAAGTCTCGACTAGACTGGACCGGGTGAATAGCCCTCACCCAATATCGACGTCCCCAATTCGAGCAGCTGCATCATTTTGCTGGATCAATGCGAAGCTATTGCGACACTTACCTTACTTGTTCTGGACAAACACGCCTAAATGCATCTAGCTCAGCTTGCTACCTCCGAGGCAAGTCCACAGAATACTGCCACAGTTGACACAAATACCTCTTGGACCTCGTGTCACTTGCCGCGGTCTTTTCGATGCGCGACGGATCAGCAGGTGGATCGCTGAAAAAAAAGATATTCCCCTTCAGTCGCCGGAGGCCCGGGGCTCGGCCGGACTGTCCCACACCTCCGATGACTTGAACACATGACTTAAGCTCAAGGAGCGAGTTATTTTCAATTAGGGAAATCCGGGTATAAGAGCTCAACGGGTGTTATGACACCCAAGGCCTCGGCACCTGAGGCCAATGCGTTACCCGTTTTGCATCGCATTGTTGCCGTGTTGCATGGATTTTGTCGCATGTCACGCAAACAGCTCATCATTCACGCTGACACGTTGAGCATGACAAACTCACTCCTCAACCGATGTGCTCAGTCATGAAACATATGCTGATATCACCAGATGCTCCCACAGTTGAGACGCAAACATGCTTCGGCAATACACGGCTCACAGTGCAACATGGTTGTCCCACCACTGACATTCGCCATTGTCGTCTGCCATCTAATTGCGACACGGCAGATGCGCCAGAACGATGCCACGTCCCCAATATTTGTGGGAAACGGACAGGTATGACGTATTTCCGCGACAATTACCACAGGTGAATCAGCATGATCCAACATTCCTAACGTCCCGTGGTTCACAGGACCCTATGCAGCGTGGCAGATCCACCACTCCACGGCCAACTTGCGGGGCCGGGCACCACCCGGTGGGATGTGGTATCATATCACCACGGGGAACAGGAACAGAAAAATATGGACGACGGCTTTTCGATAAGGCCCAAAACGAGACCCGTCACAGTTCTCGGCAGGCTGCGTCGGCAGGCACATTTGAGCCCATTTGGCCGGCAGATTGGACTAGTGCGAGCCATGTTCCCCAGTTCTTCGTTCCTTTGGGCAGGTATTAGGTCCGTATCAGGTCCATCAGGTCCATCAGGTCCATCAGGTCCATATCAGGTCCCACGGCCAGGTGGAAGCTGTCAAGGTTCGCTGTCACTTGTTGACAAGCCGCGCTAAAGCGATAGCGACGCTGCCACTGCGCTTTGGCCATGGTGTTAGTGAGGCCGGCGTTGAGCGAGCCCACCAAAGCAAAGCTCAGCGAGGAGGCATCTTGGCTCCCAGGGTCTTATACTCGGCTCCAAGAAATGCCACGGCCAAACCAACCTCCAACCGGGCGAGTTTCCACTCCCCGAAAGCCCTGAACCCGACCGAACCGCTCGGCCGGAGCAGCCTCCGCACAGCAGCGTCCAGCCGTCCCCAACGCAACGGCCCGCTTCCGTTGGACGGCCGGCCCACTCGCCCACTCCGTAGAATGCCAAGGCTCCGCTTCAGGAATCATACGATGTCCCTCCAGAGCAACGTCTGCCGTGGAAAATGACGCCAGCAAAGAGCCTGGAGCGGTTTCCCCGGGCCAAGATGGCGTCCGTGGGATGCTAACCCTTTTTTATTGGTCGCGTAGGCTGTTTTCGAGACAGTTGCCTTGTTGAGAAATCCCAGGCCCGAATTTTTTTTCTTCCATCTCGTGATATTTGAGCCGTGCTTTGGAAGCTTGCAACACGTCACTTAAACTTTTCCCTAGAGATCTGGGGCGGAGGAATCGGATTTGCAGGCTACTCCGAGAGACATGAACATCGAGGCCGTTTTGCTTCCTGGGATACCGTCGCCAGAATAATTCCCCGATCACGCCTTCTCCGCCAAAAGGACCCTCCACGCCGCAGTGCTGCTGAAGATTCTCCTCCATCTGGCTTAGAGCGCCTGCTGGATCGCGGAATGGAGGAGACATCGCCTGAGCCCAATACGGCCGCCGTAAACACCACCAATGGCTCCGAGCCGCAAGACTCTTCCCAGGACTCTCCCCAGAACTCCCCTAAGGACTCCTCGCCAAGAGACTCCACCGGTCCAGATGTATGGCTCGTCGGTGGCGGCATCGCCTCGCTGGCTGCCGCCGTGTATCTGATTGACGATGCTCAAGTCCCCGGCGACCGCATCCACATCCTCGAGGCGTCGTCCAAGCCAGGCGGCTCCATGGCCACCTTTTCGAAACCGTCGTGGGACACGGGATACCGCGTGTCGGCCATCCGAAAATTGAGCCTGACGTATAGGTGCTTGTACGGTATGCTTGAAAAGGTCCCGGCAACGACGGAGGGACAGACGCTGGCCGACAAGATGAATCAGTTCAACCGCGCCAGGAGAAAGCTTGGGGCCTCGGGGACGAGACTCGTCAGGCAGGTCGTGGACAGCATGGGAGTCGACCATCCGGAAGCAGTTGACCTCAGCACCATGGGTCTCAGCGTCAAAAACCAGTGCGACCTGATGAGGGTGGTGCTGGAGACGGAAGAGGAGCTCGAGGGACTTGAGATCCAGGCCTTGTTTGCGCCGGACTTTTTCGAGACCAACTTTTTGGGATCTATGGTCGTCGCTCAACCGGTTCCATCCCTGGTGCAGCGCCGTCGAGTTCAGGCGCTGCTTGCACCGCTTCCTCCACGAGTTCCCCAACATGGGCACCCTTTCCGGCGTCGAGCAAGCTCCCGAGGAGGACTTTGAGGCCATTATCAAACCGCTGTCCCAGTATCTCAAGGCCATGGATGTGGATTTCAGACAAGGTAAGTCGGATTGATCCTTGCTACGATTTATCTAACTTGAGTAGGCGTCCAGGTTACTGGGCTGGACTTTGAGGACATGGGTTCTGATTTTAGGGCATCCGGAATCAGGACAGTGCAAGGGGGTGCAGACGTCGAGCTCACTCTCGGACCTTCTGATCTTGTCCTTCTCACACTTGGATCACTCACCTCTGGCATGGGATATGGTTCCAACACCAAGCCGCCTCCGACGATGGAGCTTCGAGACTCGGCTCCGCACGAATTGGACCCTGCGTGGACCTTTTGGGACCAGCTCTCCTTTGAGCGCCCTAGGACGTTTGGAAACCCCGAGGCATTCTTCGACCGGCCTTCCAAGTCGACTTGGCTGTCCTTTACCACCACTCTTCGGGATGGGGCTTTTTTCCAGCACCTCCGCGACTGGACCGGCACTTTGACCGGGGCTGTGCCTCTCATCACCTTCAGAGACTGCCCTTGGATGCTCTCCCTCACCATCCCGCAGCAACCTTACTTCAAGGACCAGCCAGACGACGTGTTTGTGTTTTGGGGGTACGGGCTGTTCCCCGACCAAGCAGGACGACATGTGAAGAAGCCCATGCTGGAATGCACCGGCGCGGAGATCTTGACGGAACTTCTCTGTCTGATGGCATACCCCACTCATCCGACACTCGAAAAGTCCATCACGATCCCGTGCCTCATGCCCCTCATCGGCAGCCCGTTCCTCACGAGAAAAAAAGGGAGACCGCCCAAAGGTAATCCCCGACGGCAGCAAGAACCTCGGTTGATGGGGCAGTTTGTGGAGGTTGAGCGAGAGGTGACCTTTACCATGGAATACTCTGTGCGATCTGCCCAGCTCGCCGTGTACGGGCTCATGGGAGTCGACAAGCAGCCGCCGGGAGTCCAGGGCGAGGACCATTCGGTTGTGACGTTGGGAATGGCTCTCAAGACCATGATGACCTGACCGAAAGTGCCCCGGAACTTGACTGGTGAAAAAAAAAAGGCGCAAGGCGGCAAAAATGACTTTTTGGGCGGCATAACATCAATTTTGGAACGCTACAGAACAAACCCCTTTCACTCTGATTCGAGAAGTACCCTGTTTCGAGGGTTGGGATGAACTTGTTGTCTTGTTTTAATCCCGCATAAAGGAGATTTAGTTTTAGGATTCTGGTACAGAGTCTGACTGTATTAAATGAATAGTATTGGCTCTCATAATCTGGCATCTAGGTGTTGATGTGCGGTTTTTGAGGAGCTTCTAGATGAGCGGTGATGCTAACACTATCTCAGCAGCTGCGGCCACGCACATGACATATTCGTGTTGATAAATGGCTAACGAGTAAAAAATTTATTGAACTTATAGAAGCTCCTTTGGGTTTAATCCGATTGATCTGATAATTCGGTTGCAAAAAAATAGACGCGGTTCTCCAATTTTGCTACCCAGTTGCGCGTCAGACTAGGTCCAAACCACGACTCACAACAGACAACACCCGGGGTTCTACTCCGTTGATCCCGCTTCAATTTCTAACCAATTCCTAAGGGTTCAAAGGGAAATTCGTCAAACATAAGGAAATGCAATTGTTCTGTATGTGGATGACCCCTTGTTCGCTCTTCGGATTTTCAACCCGAAACCCGAGTCTAAAACCTCAAGGTGGATCCCATACACCTCAGCGACCGGCGTCTGTCGGACAATTCGCCCTGTGATCTATCCGACATGCCAAGAAAGATTAAAAAACCCGACCTTAATTGAGATTTTCCTCAATGCTTGCTTGTATTCTTTCTTTTCGACATTAAGCTCCTCAACTGAAGCCTAAACGATCGCGATGGCTCGCCTTTCATTCAACACTGGAAGGCGTCTTCTTGGCATCGCCCAGACCGTGGCAGGCGTCTCCGCCACTGGTGCTGCTGGCTTCTGGTTCTGGACACGGAAGAGTCAATTCGAAGAGTTTGGACCCGAAACCGACAATCTTTTCCGCCATCCTATCCTCAAGCAGATCAACCCCTACAACAACCCCGATTCCCACGACATGTGCGTACGAAGGGTGCCGTTCTCGCAACTCAAACCGGAACTACTCGAAGATGCTCAACAAGGAGGGAGCAAGCTGGTCGAGGCGTACAGCGGTGGGATGTGGGGACGATACGGTGCGTGAGCCTAAAGGTTGAGTGCTACTTGACTGACCGACGTAGGGTATACTGTTCAGCGGAAGATCATGGAGTATTTTAAGGATGACAGCAACGCGGAAGATGTATGGACCAAGGAGGACCTTCTCAAAAGCACATATGAGCCAGGTGAGTACTCGAGACTTTACCAATCAACACTAACTAAACAGCGTAGGCACATTCATCACAAATCACTTTCACGTGTTAGAAAAGACACCCCAGTCCCTGACATTCCGAGCCTGCTTGTACCCTCGACAAGACACACCGACACCGGTCCATGTGGACAACATGGTGGAGCTCCGAGTAGACTTGGACAAGGAGAAGCAGGTAGCGGTCTTTCAGCTGAAGACGATGACATTCGAGGGGGAAAAAGGGGCGTCGCAAAAACCAGATCCGTTTGGTGGATTTGCAGGATTCCTGCACCGACAGTATTCGCTGTTGCTGATACAGGCGGCGACTGGACACTGTATGCAGTAGGCGTGGGCTGGGCATGGAGCTGAATGTTGAAGGCTTGTGTACTTTTAGATACCCGTAACCAATGCGACCTCACCACTCTTGTTTCAGCTGAGTTGGGAATAATGAATTAACTGAGAATAGATGCTTTGTCCGTCTTGAGAAACGGGTTGTTTTCCGTAACCGAGCTGGTCTTGATCGACGGTGATAGCGCCCAAGGAGGATTATTAGCGCACAGACGCGGTAACGGCTAAGCGAGGGTGGGATTGACATGGCGCAACATGACGGCTCAACGGCAGGCATTTGTGCCCTTTACGTGTATTTGATGGAGGACGTTGAGATATGGCCGTGCTGGGAGTGGCTGGGTGAGACGCGCAGAGTAGATAGGTCACTGGAGAGGTCACTGGAGTGTAGGGATCCGGGGACTAACGTGGTGGAAGCGAGATGGCGAGGTTGTCATTTGGGGCCATGGTGTCATACTATGTAGAATTATTGGTACGTAGATTACACTTCCGTCTTGGTCTGTACATAGTAACTTCAACGTGTGAATCCGATTTCTCGTTGTCGGCTGAACCCAGGGGACAGGTTAGGTTAGAGTTGGGCGATCCAGAGGCGCAGGGACAGGCACAAGCGGGGGTGGAAAACCTAATAAAGGTTCAACGCCTTGTGAGGCGAAGGTCCATATCTTGAGATCGGGTACCTGTGTAATCAATGACAGCGTGACCATGTCACCGCAGAGGAAGCACAATTGCCGGCTCTTGGATGGAGACGAGGTGGCAGTTGAAAGAGCTAGGGAGGGGAGGTGAGACATACAGCACAGCCGTTGGGGAGGCAAGGTCCGTAACGCGGACGAGGCATGTGCAGCAGTAGTCTGGGCCTGGGGAGGCAGCCAGATGACGTGGACGGTGGAATATGGGGAAGGGAATCTGAATTCCAGGGCCTCATTTTTCCTCATTCTTTGCTCACTAGTGAAAGTCGGTCTAGCACAAAGCACGACTCCACGGCGAGGCGACGCGGCGACGCGGCGCAGGTCTAACTTTCGGGACCGCCGTTGGGGACTGGCGGGGGCTGAAGCCGATTAGGGGGGGCCAGCAGAGCAGTTGTGGCGTATTCAGCCCCGATTCATGAGTTGACTTGTCATGACGGCTCGCTGCTCGTCTGCGGCATGCATGCAGTCATCATATCATTGAACGCAGTTAAGAACGGCATCTCCGCCGCCAGGCCAATAGAAGCGTCGCCACGGTGATGGGGCCCTCACGCTGGCAAAGCTCGATCCAGGCGTGGCGGATGGGGAGGGACCCTTGGCCTGGGCGCTGGAAGCGTGGCCCCTGTGGCCCCTGTTGCTGTAGGGCACTAGTGGCGCTAGCCGAAGGGCGGGTGCGATTTCGCCGTGTGATTGGCGGCTGGGTTTGATGGGGAGCAGGGATCGCGATGGGGTTCAAGATTGGTCACTCCTCGCGAGAAGAGATTTGACTGCTGATTGCCCTTTCCGATGCTGTATCCGGATGGATGGTGTGCAAAATGTTGTCTGCGCCTGTCCAACAGCCCTGACCCTGACGGGATGCCCCCCGAGCAGGCGGTGGTTGGCTGCCGTTTGCACGCAGAAGCGACCGGCGACCGCGCACAGGGATTAAAATCGCTTCGGAGCTCCCCCTGGTCCCTAATGGGTGTACCTGGTAGCACAGTACCCGCGTAGTGGAATCGGGTGGGCGTTGGGTTGCCAATTGAAGGAATGGATGGTTCTTTGATGTAGGCCGAACGAAGCCCGCCGTCAGCAGAGGGCTTCCATGTCTGGCTGTCCATCATCAGCCGCGTCTTTCTTGGTCACGACCAACAAGAACTATATTGTAAATATATTCGGATATGCATATACACATACATCACACCTACACACACACACATACACACACACACACACACACACGTTAGACACCCACAGACACACAACTCACAACTCGACCTTCCTCTTTCCCGAGGCACGGCTGATCACCCCCACTAGGCCTAGCACCCAAGCCAAGAGACGGCCCAGGCCACAGGGGACCCCTACGCTACTGCATCGCTGGGAATCCGCCCGCACAGTGGCACCTCACCCAGCCGGGGACGCGACATCACGCACTCTGCCTCCTCTCAAACATCCTGTCGACATTCTCTCCCCCCCACCTTTTGTTTCGTCCACCTACCATCAATCTGCCATCCCATCACCTACAGCAGCCTTGCCATCTGCCATCTTCACCTCCCCCGACGCCTTGTGCCGAGTTGCGTCACTTCAGATGCCGGGCTGCCTCCTTGCCGTCGTCGACATCTTCTCTGTCGCAAGGTGACCATGCCGCCACGCATGCGACTGTGACCGCCGGCTCTACCTTCAACTTGCCAAGTCCCAGCCTTGCTTCGTCACGCTTTTCTCCTTCACCGGCAACTCAGACTGCAACTATCCTCACTCACCTCTCCTGAGCCGTTGAGTCTCCTCTCCTAGCATGGGGATAACCTCCTCTGTCGCCCACCTCGTCGCGAGGCTCGATGTTGTGCGTTGCCACCCATGTCTTGGTTCCTCAACACCACCAGGCACTCAACCATCACCACTTGACCGTATCCTAACAACCCTCTTAGAACTCCGGTGACTCACGCACAGGCTCTGCAAGAGATGGCTCTGATGGCGGCACCCTCAGTACCTCGTCCAACTCCAAGTCCTCTTCTCTAGCCTCCTTCGGCGCAACCTTTATTCCTGTTGTCGTCTATGCCGCCGTCTGTCTCATCGTCTTCACCTTTCTCCGACCTAGAGCCCGCCGCGTCTACTCCCCTCGAGCCAATTCTGGCTTGCGTTCTCCCCCAGTACGTAAACTCAACCAGTCGCTCGAACTGCCATGCCGTGTCACTGTAACTTGTTGGTAACATGTTGTGATATAGTATCCCTAGTCCTACCCTACCATCGGGCTGGTTCAACTGGGTCAAGCCATTCTTCCAAATCCCAGACACCTTTATCCTTAACCATGGCTCCATCGATGGCTACTTCTTTCTGCGCTATCTTAAAGTCCTTCGCAACATCTTTTTCGCTGGCATTTGCATCACCTGGCCCATCCTGTTTCCCATCCACATTACTGGAGGCAACAAATCTAAACAGCTCGATATTTTGACCCTCGGTAATGTCAAGGAACCCAATCGCCTATTTGCTCACGTTGCTGTCGCCTGGGTGTACTTTGGTAAATTTGTCCCTTCCTTGACCTTTTCAACCACTGACATTGTTAGGATTCGTCCTCTTTACTATTTCAAGAGAGTGCATCTACTACATCAACGTCCGCCAGGCATTTCTCTCATCTCCCCACTATGCCCAGCGCCTGTCTTCTCGGACTGTCCTCCTCACCAGCGTCCCCAACAAGTATCTCGACGAAGCCCGAATCCGCAAACTCTACGGCGACTCCGTCAAGCGTGTCTGGATTCCTAGGACCTCGAAAGTTTTGGTAAAACTTGTCGAGGAGCGAGAGCAAACGGCTATTCGCCTCGAAAAGGCCGAGATCGAGCTTATCAAAAAGGCGAACAAGGCCCGCAATAAGCAACTGCTAAAATCATCTGCAACAACGGCGTCTTCCAATTCCACTTCCGTCGAAGCTTCCGATCCTCCCTCACCCACGTCTTTTACAACCGCCCCTGACGTCGACCCAACCCCCGATGTTGAACGACTACCCGATACTGAGCATGAGCCCGGGCTAACCCGTCGAGTCGACGCTGGTCCAGAACTTGGGTCAAGCGTGACCGAGTTCTCCCCAAACCCAAACACCTTCCAGGACCCGCTCGAAAAGGTCGAGGACCCAGACTATGTCCATCCCTACGGACTTGATCCAGATATCCCCGACGTTCGTGGCTCTGTAGCCGCTCAATGGATCCCGTCACGGCCCGGCCGCATCACCGACCTCTGGCCAACTATGGACGCCGTGTCGACACCATCAGGTGGTGTCGCACCCGATTGAAGGACTTGAACGTGGAGATCTTTAAGCTACGTCGTCAGCTACGCCGGGGTGATGGCTCTGCTCTCCCAGCCGCGTTCATCGAGTTTGACTCACAGCAGAGTGCCCAGGCCGCCCACCAGGCCGTCGCTCACCACCGCCCCCTACAAATGGCTCCGCGTATCCTAGGCATCCGCCCAGACGAGGTGGTTTGGAGTGCTCTGAGGATGAAGTGGTGGGAGCGCATTATCCGACGGTTCCTCATCATGGGTCTTTGTCGTCCTCGCCATCATTTTCTGGTCCGTCCCGTGTGCGCTCATTGGCATCATCTCCAACATATCTTTTTTGGCCAAAAACGTCTTTTTCCTTACGTGGCTGACCTTGCTGCCAAAAACCTATCCTTGGCTTCCTACAAGGTTTCGTTCCGGCCATTGCTCTATCCTTCTGGATGTCCCTAGTGCCAGCAATGTTGAGAGGTATGCATCACAGTTCCAATTCATTACATCGCTGACACTCCTTAGTATGTGCCATTCAAGCAGGAGTTCCGTCCCTGGTCTTGGTTGAACTCTTCATCCAAAACGCATATTTCGCTTTCCAAGTCGTTCAGGTTTTCCTCATCACCACAATCACATCTGCTGCCTCGGCCGCCTTTATGGACATCCTCAAGAACCCCGTCTCTGCCAAGGATCTTCTTGCCAAGAACCTCCCCAAGGCGTCAAACTTTTATCTGTCCTACATCCTTGTGCAATGCTTGGCGGTTGGTGCTACGGGCATCCTGCACATCTTTGAACTACTGCGCCAGTTTATATTTTCCAAAATCGCCCAGGTTCCGAGGGCCCGCTTCAATGTGTGGTATACCCTGCGTCCACCACGCTATGGTGGTGTGTACCCGGTCTATACGAACATGGCCGTCATTGGTAAGACACTCCTGGATATCCTGGACTAGACTAACAGCCCGTAGCTCTTAGTTATGCCTGCATTGCGCCTTTGGTGCTTCTCTTTGCCTGCGCAGGCATGTCGTTTGTCGGCCTGATTTATCGATACAACATCCTCTACGTCTTCGATTCTGAGCTGGATACCAAAGGACTGTTCTATCCCCGTGCTCTGCTCCACATTATTGTCGGGCTCTACATGGCAGAGATTTGTCTTGTTGGCTTGTTCGCGCTAAAGTTTGCTTTCATACCAATGGTTATGATGCTCATGTTCTTCGTCTTTACCGGTCTTGTCCATCTCTCGCTTAGCGACTCCATCACGCCGCTACTGCAGAACCTACCGCAAACATTGTCGCTGGAAGAAGAGTTGCAAGAGGAGGAAAAGGCTGCCGCTGAAGCACGGAAGCAGGCTGAAGCGAACCCAGCCATTGATGCAGGCACTGCTAATGATTATTACGACACGGAGTTGGCTTTTGGCGAAGACGAGTTGGATATCCTATCCGACATCGACGATGACGGTGCACCGCTCCCAACCGACAGAGCCATCGAGGGCGCGAGTGGCATGGGCTCGGCTCTTACCGACTGGCTCAAGTCGAGCACCAAGGACAAGCTAAAGGCGCAAGCTGAAGACTCGGGTTTGATGCGTTTTTTTGAACAAGTTGGGCCTTGCAGGCAACGAAGAGGGTTCCGATGAGCCTCCTAGCTTCCTGAAGCGATGGATGCACCCGGAGATCTACGATGACTTCCTTGCCCTGCGCAAACTGATTTCCGACGACGACCTCCCCGACACGGAGTATCCAGAAGACCACTCGTTCTCGAGTTACTGGCCCCCGGAGCTCTGGCTACCCAAGCCTGTGCTGTGGATTCCTAGGGACGAGGCCCGAGTTAGTCGACAGGAAGTGGCACATACGAAGAAGTTTACACCAATCACGGATCACGGCACGTCATTGGATGAGAAGGGGTTGATAGTGGTCGACGTGGAAGCAGCGCCATTCCCGCGGCAGAGGCTGGTGCATTGAACGAAGTAATGCGTACAAAGATAGAGCGCTATGATACCCTCTTTGCATGGGCGTTGTGCAATTACAATAATACGCGCCGATTGGCGATTCATAATGCATCATTCGTTAGTCTACGGTGACCCAGAGACCTCGGAGTAGTATGCTTCGTCACTGGGGTCTCTGCCAAGGAAGTTTTTCAGACTTAGGCCCTCGGGCTGGCCGCCTCCTGGCTCCAAGACACACCGTCTATATCTAAGTCCAACTTCCGAGTCCATTGGGTTGTTTTTGAAGCAGCTCACCCACAAGTCGGTAGCAAATACCTTGGACCTATAGGGGTTAGACTTGAGGGTTGCAGCGTGGTCTGGACTTACAAGGCATAGGTAAAGTAAGACGCATCGTATGCTCGGAACGGATGAGCAAACGACGCCTGGCCGATTCCGTTGGTCGTGCGCAGCCCGAGAATTTCTGCTTTGCTCTTGTTCCATAGAGCTGTTGTGTCTATTGCCCGTGCAGCTTCCGGGCTGGCTGCGCTGTGGATGGTCAAGTCGAACAGCGCGAGGAAGACCTGGTGCAGCATGGCGTGGGCACCACTGACGTGCTTTGTCCTGGCGAGGTCCTCGGCGAGTTTCTCGGGGATCGTCTCGGACGGCATCTCGGCGGTCTCGCCGCCATTCCGCGCCAGCCAAAAGGCCCGCTGCTCATGACCCAGGTAGCTGTAGTGGCGGCCTAGGCGGCGCAGCACACGCGGGACCCAGATCCAGTTCTCGAGCAGGATGCTGGGGATCTCGACAAAGTCGCGCGCGCAGCCGTGGCTGTAGGCGGTGCGCGTGACGAGCTTGTGGATGGCGTGGCCCAGCTCGTGGAACATGGTCTTGAGCTCCGAGTGCTGCAGCAGCGTGGGCTTGCCGGCGACGCGGATGAGGCTGCACACGAGCGAAGATGAGGGGAAGTGGCGCGTGTTTTGCTCGGTTGTGAAGCCCTGGCATGTTAGATGTGTGGTTAAGGGGGGTGTAAGTGGGTGGGATAAGGTACCGGTTGGACGAGGGAGGAATGTGCCCCAGAGTATTTTCCATCTCGCGCGTAGATGTCGAGATAGAGATAGCCCAGGAATCCTCCTCCTTGCTCATCCGAGTCCCAGGCAGAGTAGACAGTGACATCTTTGTGCCAGGTCGGCGCCTCAGTCGGCACAAAGACGAGGCTAAACAGCTCCTCAAAGATGCGCAGCATGCCCTCGAGACTGTGCTGCACCTCAAAGTACTCAGACACGAGCAGCGAATCGACCGAATACCGCTCCTTTTCCAGGATGCGCGCGTAAAAGGCCCAGTCCCAGGCGTTCAACGTCGGCGCATCTGCCTCGTCCTCGGTGCTGCCGTGCTCCGCGATGTAGGCCTTCTTCAGCGCGTACAGCGTCTCGATCTCCGTGCGGGCCAGCGGCTGGAGCTGCGTGCGGAGCTTGTTCAGACGGACCATGACGCTCTCCACGCTCGGCGCCATCTTGTCCTCGATCTTGAGCGCGGCGTGGTTCGCGAAGCCCAGCAGCCGCGCGATGTCGTCCCGCAGCGCCACGGCCCGCTGCAGCGCCTCGACGTTCTCTGGGAAGCGGTTCTCCTTGGCGACGTGCAGGGCCTTGCGCGTGCGGGCGTCGGTGGCGTGCTTCATGACGGGGAACAGGTGGCCCTTTTTAAAACGTCACCTTGAGCTTGTCGTCCGCGGCGTCCATCGTGTCCAGCGCGCTTGCGGGCACGCCGGCGAGCTGGGCGCGCGTGAACCAGACGCCCTCGTCCGTCTCGCTGAGTGTCTTGCGCGCGGCCACGAGCACGCTGTTGCGCTCTTCCACGGCGGCCATGTACGCGCCGCGGTGCTGGTCGGCGATGCCGGCGCCGGCGTTCTGGTAGGCGCGGTGCGTCTTGAAGAGCTTGTACGCCGACTCATTGTCTAGATGCAGCTCGCCGGCGCGGTGCTTGTCGTACACGGCGGCCACCAGCGCGGCCATGTCGCGGCGCATCAACCCGGCGGCATTGGCCTTTGCCGTTAGCTGCTCGGCCGTGCGGGCGGCATCGCGGAGCTCGGGCGCCTCGGCAACGGAGCTGAAGATGCGGAAGATACACAGGCGGCGCGCGGCGCGGTGGTCGTCGTGTAGCAGCGGGAGCAGCACGTTGGCAAAGGTAGCATCCGCGGGCGTCAGGCGCTGCGCCAGGGAGTCCTGCAGGGCGTCGGACGCAGCGATGAGCGCCTGCGTCTCGCTGAGCAGCTGGGCGGGCGCGATGGCGAAGTCTGGAGGAGATTGCGGTGGGGATTTGAGTGTAGACGCCATTGCGATCGTCCGAGCTGCGGTGTGTGTTGGTGAGACACGCGGGCGAGAGATGAGAGGTGAGATGAGGCGAGGGATGAGTTTAATCGTAGACATTCCATGTGCACAGCTAGTTACAAGCCACAGAGGAGAAGACCGCGCAGATCCAAATATTGGTTGTGATATCTGTGTCTGTTGTCTGTGGTGTTGTAACGCCTTTGATGTATTGGTGATATCCTGTGTAAGACTCCATTGTCAGTGCGGCAGCTAGCCATCAAATGCCGTCTGTGGGTCATCCTCTCCAATTTCACCCACCTCAACTCCACCACACATCACCTTGCAGCCATTACCCACGCAACCAGGGGCTCCCTTGTCCAATGTTTCGGCCCCAGCGGCTTCTTGTTTCCTCTGGCACCTTGTTTCCTCTTCACACAGCATGGACGTTCCCGGACGCGCCGTCGTGAAACTGAACCAACCAGCGCCACGAGGCGTCAAGCCCTTGTCTTGCTCCTCGTAAATGCGGACTCGAACACTGCCGAGCATTGGAGACCGGCTCCTTTAAAACAGCCATGGCGCCCTGGTGTGGAGACTATAAGGTGTCTTGATGCCTTTCGGTTATCTCTGGGCTGACCTAGCAAGCTTAACTGACCAACATCAGTCTTGGTTGTCGGAATAGCTTCAGGGGACGTCCTTACAACTACAATGGGTTGGTTCTCGCTAGCCGCCGCCGCCTCCATCCTGGCTGGACTTGTGCAAGCCGACACTTGTGCATCCGTCAAGGCCCTGAGCAACATTGACAGCTTCAAGAGACTGCAGCTCTCCTACACGGCCGAGCAGACAGAATACTGGTCCACGTCCTGCGGCGCCCTGAAGCCCTCGTGCATTCTGTACCCATCCACCGCAGATGAAGTCGCCAGCATCCTCACCATCCTGAGCGACAACGACGATCACTTTGCCGTCAAGTCGGGAGGCCACAATCCCAACGACTACTTCTCCAGCATCGCCGGCGGCCCGCTCATCTCCACCAAGAAACTCGATCAGATCATCCTCGACCCCAAGACTGGGCACGTTAGAGTCGGTCCGGGAAACCGCTGGGACGATGTTGCCAACGAGCTCGACGGCACGGGCTGGACTGTTGTTGGTGGCCGTATCGGCAACGTCGGCGTCGGGGGCTACATGGTTGGCGGCGGCCTCTCTTTTCTGACCCAGCAATACGGATGGGCCATGTCCTCTATCCTCGAGACGGAAGTTGTGCTGGCCAACGGCACCATCGTCACGGTCTCTGAGACGAAGCACTCGGATCTCTTCAAAGTCCTCAAGGGCGGCGGCAACAACTTTGGCGTTGTGACATCGTTCCTGCTGCAGGGCTACAAACAGGGCGAAATCTACGGCGGCACCCTCATCTTCACCCGCAGCGAGAAGACGGATGCCAAGCTGCTCAAGGCGCTCCGTGACTTTACAGAGTACAACACCGACGACAAGGCCGCCATCATCCTCACCGCAGAGCGCACCGCAGTCGGCGTAGTCGACATCTGGACCATGTTCGTCTTCTACGACGGACCTGTCGTTCCAGCGGGCACCTTTGACAACTTCACCAGCGTGGGACCGCTTACCAGCACCGCCAAGACGCGGTCGTACTCGGACCTCCTGACGAGCAACAACCAGTTCGTCATCAAGGGCTCCATCTACACCATTGCCACCGAGACAGTCCCCCTGCCGTCTGCAGCCAACGGCGTCGAGGTGCTGGGCGGCATCCACGAGTTCTGGCGCAACGTCTCGCAGCCCGTCATGGACGTCGCCAACGTCGCCGTGGTCATCGCATACCAGCCGTTCCCCAAGCGCATGGCCAAGATTTCGCGAGAGAGAAGGGCTTCGATTTGTTGGACATGGAGGACGACGTTGACCGTATCATTTTCGAGCTCAACTACAGCTATCTCTTGCAAGCAGACACCAAGAAGATTGACAAGACCATGAAGAATACCTTTGGTGGCATCCGGAGCCGCGTTCTCGAGTGGCAGGATAATGGCGTTTTGGAGCGAGATGTACTTCTACCCTTGTTTATGAACGACGGATACTACTCCCAAGACTATTTCGGACGGCTGCGTCCTGAACATCACCAGTTGGTCAAGACGGTGGCTGCCCAGGTCGATCCTAATGGGCTCTTCAGAGACAGAACAGGTGGTTTCAAGCCTTGAGTTGGAATCATTCTTGTTGGTAGTCTTGGATCTGATAGAGTAATTTAATTGTAATATTCAACAACAACGCCCACCTTATTTCACACTTCAACGCTATCCACTCTAACTATAATTGCTACCTTACTCCATCACCAAGACATTTCTGAATCTCGGCTTGCCAGCAACCAAGCTATCCACCGCATCCTGCACCTGGGCAAAGGGGTACTTTTCAATCATGCACTTGACATTGTGCACCATGGCGAATCGGATAGCCTCCTCGCTGTCGAGGGCGTGGCCGCTGGGCCAGCCTTGGATGCTTGCGCCCTTGCTCACGAGCGCAGCGGTATCAATTGGCACCGGGCCAACGGGGCGAGACTGAGGAGCTTGCCTCCTGGTGCGAGGCCGGCGACAAGAGGGCTGATGGCTTTGGGGTTGGGTGCCGTCTGGACGATGATGGAGGCGCCGCCAAACTTCATGAGCTCGACTGAAGGGTCGCTGGTCTTGGTGTTGATGTAATGGTGGGCGCCCAACTCCTTTGCAAACACGGCCTTTTCGTCGCCCGATGAGAGAACCGCAACCTCGTAGCCCATGGTGTTGGCGTACTGCACTGCCAGATGGCCAAGTCCGCCCAGGCCCTGGACGGCTACGAGGGCGCCCTGCTCAACACCCAACTTGCGAATGCCGTTGAAGACGGTAACGCCGGCGCACAGAAGAGGAGCAGCCTCGGCCGGGTCAATCTCCTTGGGGACCTGGACGACTGCTTCGGCGCGGAGGAGGACATACTCGGCAAAGCCGCCATCCCTACTCACACCGTTGACGGCCTTGTTGTCGCACATCTGGAACTGGCCGCGCTGGCACTGGCGACACTCGCCGTCATGGCCGCCGTGCCACGGTCCGCCCACGCGCTCGCCGCCCTTGAAGCGGGTCACGCCCTCACCGACCTCGACGACGTCACCGACGATTTCGTGGCCGGGCACGCGGGGGAAGACGTCGCCCATGTGGCCGGTGGCCGTTCCGACGTCCGAGAAGCAGACGCCGCAGGCAAGGACTTTGACGAGGACCTCGCCCTTGGTGGGGTGCTTGAGCTCGACGTCTGCGAGAGTCATGGGGGTGTTGGCCGCCTGGAGGACGACGGCCTTGTAAGTCTTGGGGAGTGACGACATGGCGATGGTGAAGTTGTGTTTGTTTAATGAAATGGAATGCTGGATTCTAAGGTGGTTGTTGAATTGGATCTAGAGGTTGAATGATTGATGTGATGGCACTGAATGAGATAACCTACTGTGCATGTCGAGGCATGGCTTTTATAACAAAACAACATACATTATAGATCGGACCCGGCGGCCGTTGCATTAAGGCACCGCATCCAACCCGGAATGCCAATTGTTAACTCCATGCATTCCCCCAAACTATCGGAGCGGCGGAGCTGGATGTGACGCAATTCCGTCATTGCGGCGGCGTGTCGGGAATATCGTCCACCAAAGAAGTAATTGTGGCGGGCGGGCCGTAGGGAAGCGAGCTACAGATTGCGCTTATGCAGCGATAGCAGAAGTGCCATGTCGGAGATGGGAGCGCTGGGCTGGAAAGCCGCGGGCGTCATGATGTGGTGTGTCGGAGATGTGTGCGTGTAGATGTTCCAAAGCCGATGCTGTCGGCGTTAGAAATGAGGTCCGTGATTGGCTTACCTGGCTAATTGATCCGATAGTTGATCCGAAGGACGCCAAGCGGGGCATCATGACTGCAGCCACACCAGGCTCTCAGCCACAGCGACTCCAGCCGCATCCAGGCCAACCTTTTTTTCACCCCACCATCACCATAGCCTTCACTGCTTGTCTTGTAGCTCTCTGTAAGCTCATTGACGCGCAGCAAGAACCGACATGCCTCTCGACACATCGACATACTCATTGGCGCTCCTGCGCGTCGACGGCCGTCGCTGGAACGAACTACGCCGCCTCCACGCCCAGATCCGCACCCAGGATGCCGCCGACGGTTCCTCGTACCTTGAGATGGGCCATACAAAGGTCATGTGTATCGTGACTGGCCCCGCGGAGCAGCAGCAGCAGCAACGGCGTGGGCAGGCGTCGCAGAGGGATGCGGCTGCCATCAATGTCAACGTCGTCATTGCCGGCTTTTTCCAGTGTGGACCGGAAGAAGAGCGGACGCAACGACAAGTATGCGACTAGGTCCCGTTTAGCTATCAAGACTGACTTGAATACAGACGAATCCAGGAGATTGAGGTTACAATTGCAAACGCCTTGGCTTCCAACCTGCACACTCACCTCTTCCCCCACTCGTCCATCACCATCTCTCTGCACGTCCTCTCCCAGGACGGATCGCTTCTCGCCGCCCTCCTCAACGCCACGACCCTCGCCCTGATCGACGCCGGCATCATCCCATGACCGACTACATCGCCGCGTGCACCGCCGGCTCAACCTCGACGTACGCCGCCGGCGACGACTCGGCCGACCCCCTTCTCGACCTGAACAACCAGGAGGAGCAGGAGCTGCCGTTCCTGACGGTCGCGACCCTCGTGACACCGACCGCATTGCTGTGTTGGTGTGCGAGAGCCGTGTGCAGGTCAGCAGGCTGGAAGGAATGCTCGTGGTGGGCGTGGACGGGTGTAAGCAAGTAAAGCAGTTCCTGGATCAGGTTGTAAAGAGAAAAAGGGTACCGAAATGGTTAGGGAGGGCGCGGTCGAGAAAAGCGACGCGATGGGCATGGTTTTGGATGAATAGATTACGACACGGGCCATTTAAATGTCGGAGTTAGGTAATGATTGAGATACCACAGGTTTGTCCCCGGGTTCATAATTGATCCTTTTCGCAGCTAATCTCACATCCAAGATCCCTTACAACTCTTCGTGGACAATCTCTTCCTCCTTTTCCTCCTTGACGGGCTCCTCTGCGGCCTCGGTAGTTTCAGTAGCCTCAGTCTCGGAACTCTCGGCCTTTTCAACCGGCTCAACTACGATGCCAGCGGGAAGCTTCTTCTTGGTACCCTCACCCATGCGGATGGTATCGATCCAGTTCTCCACGCTCTGGAGGCTAAAGTCACCCTCGTACAGTCGCCACCACCAACCGCGACGAGAGTTGATTGCGACCATGCTGACCTCGCCGGTAAGCTCGAGGGCCTTGGGCACCTTGGACGCAGCCTCGGTGTCGCTGGCGATGGAGAAGAAGGGGAAGAGGTGTCGCTTGCCGTGGACGTATTTGGTGTTGATGTGGGAGAGAGATCCAACGGCCTTGTTTCCAACCTCGGTCTCCTCGGAGGGAGTAAAGACGAGCAGGCAGGTGTGGGACTTGCGCTCGAGGCACTCCTTGGAGAGTTCCTCCTCTGTAGACAAGCTCGAGATGGGAATGATGGAAGGAATGGCAGTCTCTGCAGTGGTCTCGGTTGAGGTGGAAGACTCGGACTCGGCGCTTGCCTCAGATTTAACAGCCTTCTTTTCCTCGGCCTTCTTCTCGGCGGCCTTTCCCTTGGCCTTGGTGTATCGGCCTTCTTCTTAGGAGGAGCGGGGTCTGGGTTTGGCTGGCCAACTTGGGAGAGGAACTTGACAATCTCCTTCTTGTCCATGGCTCCATCATAGACGATAGGCTCCTGGTCCTCGCCGGGGATGAGGACGAGAGTAGGAAACTTTTCAATGTTGAACCGTTTGACGGCAGCTGTCTCCTTGTCTCGGATCTGTGCGATGGGGATGACATCGAGGAAATCGATGGCGATGCTTCGGAGCAAGGGGGTGGTGGTGCCCTTGTTGCTGTACAGGATGGCCTTGGGCTTGTCTCCCTTCAGGAAGCCGTCCAGCTCTGTAGACGTGACACGAGTGACATGATTGTTGATCTTGGCGGCAACAGCCTGGCTGATGGCAGCGGCGGTACGCTCGCCGTTGTAGTCCTCAACGACGGGTCGGCCGGCCTTTTTGCCGGGTCGGACGATCTTGAGAGAAGGGAAGCCCTGGACGCCCTGCATGGAACAGAACTGCTTGTTCTTCTCCTCATCGCAGTCAATAGCGGCAACCTTGGCCAGGCCATCGAGGCTCTTGGCGACCTTTTCATAGGCGGGCTGAAGGTTCTTGCAGTGGCCACACCACGGAGCATAAAACTCGACAATCTAAAGTGGCGTGTTAGTCGCCATGGCAGTGGCGGGGGAGAGGGAGCATACGGAGGTATAGTTGGACTGGGAAATCAGCCTGTCATACGTGGCAGCGTTGAGCTGAAGAACAGGCGAGTTCTTGGTGTACAAGCCAGCTTGGGCAGCCGGCAACGCAGCCAGCGCCGTGAGCGTCATCAAGACGGTGGCGGGGTTATGCATGATGAGGTTTAGATCAGTGAGACTGACGAGTAAAGTCGAGCGAGGATGAGAGGTTTGATAGAAGAGACAAGAGGTTGAGGCAATACTCTTATGTCTTCAGGCCATGTGCCACCCAGTCAAGATGCCAGGGTTCAAAGGATGCAAACTGGCATCTTCGGATCCTCCAAACCGGAAAGGAAGGGAAAAAGCCACGCTGTGATTCAGCCGGCTGGAGCTTGAGCCACCCGTGGCGCGAGCTATGCGAGGCAGCGGAAATCTGGGGAATCGTGGCGCAGCAGTGCAGCCGCCCAACGACCGACTTACGTCAACAAGGCTGATGTGGGGGTAGACCGTAGAACCGCATCATTTCAACTCTAGGCACACGACTTGCTCGATAGGCAACGGCATTGTCATATTCGCCCTGGATCGACCCTCGACCGTTCCCTAGATTCTGTTTATTCATCCGCCCGCCACTGCGACAAGATGGCAGAGCCTCTCCCCGCCGCGCTCAAGATCCCCGAGGTCTCCCGCTTCATCAACCGCGCGAACCAGCTGAGGTCCATCAAGCCAGCCATTGCGTACTGGTGTGAGTGAGCTGTAAACCCGAGAAACCCAGTCGCTAACTGTTACTCCAACAGGTGAGTATCACGCCGTCAACCAGATCGTAGGCAAGAGCCTCCACACCGCCGACGACGACACCTTCAACTACACAAGGACGCTGCTCGAGCGCCTCGAGGAGACCAAGAATGCCCACGCCGACGATGATGCCATTGTCGATAATGACGCAGGCCAGGCCTATGTCGAGCAGTTTGCGCAGCAGACGTTTGATCGCGCCGAGCGCACTCTGCGCGCAGACAAGGTGACGAGGTCAGTTGGCCTCTCTATGAGCCTTGAGGGCGGCACGTACTAACCGGCGCAGACAAACGGCCGACACATTCGACGCCGCGGCGACCTTTTTCGACCTCACGCGCGAGTGGGGCACGCCCGACCCCGAGACGCTGCAGAAGATCAAGTTCGCCAAGTGGAACGCTGCGCGCATCCTCAAGGCCATCCGCGAGGGCAAGGACCCCAACCAGTCGAACCCCAAGCCCGTCGAGCCGGAGCCCGAGACGCCGCTCGACCCCAACGATCCCGACGTCCAACAACTCTCCGGCTCTGCGGCCCGTCCCGTGTTGGTGGAGGATGCTCCGGATGCCGGCGAGCCCTCGGGGTTGCCCAGCTTTGTCGACCAGCCGCCGCAGCCACCTGTCGCTGATCCAGGCTATTTCCCTGCCGCTCCCAGGGCGCCGTCTCCTGAGCCATTCATCCCCTCGCCCATGAGCCAGAGTCCTACTCTCGCTGGTCCTACAGCGCCACCTCCTCCCTTCCAACCAGGAAGTCAGGCCTCTACCCCTGCGTATGGCGGCCCTCCTGCTCCTCAGGAGCCCTTCCACCCGGGAGGCTTCTCTATGCCTCAAATCCCGCCTCAGCAGTCATCCCAACCCATGATACCTTCTCCTCAGTTCGCCCCGCCTCCTCTGGCTCCGTACGCTGGATCCGACCGATCTGCACCTCCATCCTGGACTACAACGCCAAGCATCCCCCACCCTGCCATGACGAATCCTCCTCCCGCGATACCCCAACCGCCTACACCAAACTACGGCGCGACCCCGACCTTTACTCCCACGCCAGCTGCGGCCCCCACCCCGGCTCCTGCGCCCGTGTCGATGCCAATGCCTATAAGTGGCTACACGCCAGACCAAAAGCAGATCAACCAGGCGCAGAAACATGCCAAGTGGGCCATTTCGGCGTTGAACTTTGAAGATGTTCCAACTGCAGTCAACGAGCTGCGAAATGCCCTGGCAACTTCTGGGCGCACAGTGAGCAGGTTGAGGGGGTAATATCTAGAATAAGCGGGCGCTTTTGCAGCGTCCATATATCTTGACCGTTAACAGGATTGAACAGAGTTGTTATAACTTATACTATTCGTGTCTAAAGCGAGCGTCCTGCACATTGCGCCATGCTTGTCATAAATCATTGCTATAAATACGGTTGGCTCTTGCATACTAGAAAACAATCCCTTCCTCAAAGTCCTGCATGTGGTTGGAGGGTTTGGCTATTGGAGCGTTGTCATCCTCGTGCATATCATCCGTCCACCCTCTCTTTGGTCCCCATCCGATGAGGCGCTCAGACTTGATCGCAGCATCGATGAGAGTGCTCATCATGCCTCCACACTTCCTAACGCCGGTAAAGCCGTCAAACTCGACGATCTGGACTGATGGCAACTCTTCCAGAATGCCAGTTAGGAGGTCACGGCAGAAGCGCTCGTAGAAGCTATCGGGTTGGCGGAATCCGGTGTAGACGGGGTCGCTGGGATCGCATTGCACAAACACCTTGAGTACTTCAACATCGGTGCAGTCCTGCAGTCCCAGCGCAGGGTTGATAACCCATCCCCTAGGCGGAGCACTCCATCCAGGTCCTAGGCGCAACTGGAGGGAAGTGATGTGCCGGCGCTGGTGTTGCTTCATCCTGGCTAGGAGAGGTTTCTTGGTCTTGAAGTATTTGCCCGGGTGGATAGGAAAGATGCGGAACGTGTGGGTGCTGTAGAAGAGGTAGGAGGCTTCTTCGTAAATCTGCTTGCAGACGCGCATGAGGCCGAGTTTCTTGTGGACGCGCTTCGAAACGTCCGGTCCGAGATCCAGCACGGAATCCAGGAATGGGTCGTTGTCTTGGAAGAAGTAGGTATATATATCGATGCGAATTTCCGAGGGTAGCGAAAGGAAGTGGAACGGAGTGGCGGGGACACGCCTCTTGCGTACGAGAGGGATCAGAGGGACGTCCATTGTGAGTGAGGCGATATCGACCTTGTTGGCATCGTCTTCGGTAATGGGATTCGCTGAGGTTGCGGTCGAGTTGGATGGCTGGGTCGCCGTAGGCATGGTTATGCGCAACGAGGTGACCGGTCGACCGGCGAGTTTCCCGGTCACCTTCTTGGATGGACGGCGAGGAGGCATGTCGAATGAAGCGACGATTCACTCGAGAGGTTGGAGGTTAGAGCCGAAGAAGCCGGCTACAAGGAGCCCAAGGTGAGTTGATCGGTCCAGTATCGTGGTCGTAATCAGGGCAATATGCGGTCTCTAGGGACGGGGATTATCACGGAGGGAGGTGCCATTGCGAATCAATCGACGGGGACCACCCTCTAGAATGCAGAGCGCGCGGTAAACATGGCAGGCGTGTGGTAGTTGTGTGTGGGAGGGAGAGTGGGATGTAGCGAAAGAGGCGAAAAGTCGACTCGTTGATATGACTTAGTCAGTCCTAGAGTCTGGGTCCGAGGTTCGGTCAAGGGTCCGAGGGGCGAAATGAGGCTGCGAGGGGAGTACCGGGTTACAAATTGGTTGTAAATTTGCCAAATGACATGCCCATATCTTTGCGCCGTTGAATCCTAGTTCATGGGCTGGTCAACTCAACTCAGTCATGTCACAGTGCAGAGCCAGACTGCGGGGAGTTGTTCGTACGGATCAGCGATTGTAGCGTCTGTAGCGATTACGCATCACCAGACCCCGCCAAACCATGACGCCATCGGCCAATCTAAAGTCCGTGTCTCCTCCGGCTAATCCGCGGGCACCCGAGTTCTTGCCCCAAGCTGCCCACGGCGCCGTCCGATTTTTTCGACGACTGACGGCGCGATGCGACGGCGGAGCATCAGGCCAAAGTTGGCTCCTCCACGATCAGGAATTAAACAGCTCGACGCAGCTTCCACGCAGCTCCCCCGACCTAATTGAGTCGAGTTTCGGTCCATTGCAGCGACAGAGGCCACCGATCGCCCTCAAAACCTCTGCGCTCGCTTCTATCGTCTTCCAGCCGCTCTTTCGTCTTCCCGCCGCTCCCCCTCACAACCTCGCCATGCTCCCTCGACTAGCCCAGGCCTCGCGCTTGGGCTTGGTGGCGGCTCGTCTGTCTCGCCCCGTCGCATCTCCAGCGCTGCGAATGCATCCTACGCCAGCTCCCTTTGCCGTCTCGCCGTGGCTCCGAACGTACGCCAGCCGCAAGGGCCCCAAAGATCAACCCCCCGCCGACCCGTCGCAATCCAAACCCACCAAGCCCGAAGACAACGCTACCGAGAAGAAGGACGACGAGCAGATTGCCTTTGACAAGCTCCCCGATCTCACCCAGGGCATCCCCTCGACCCTCGAGTACGAATTGGAAGGCAAGGACCCCAAGTCGCAGAAGGCCCTGCAGGAGTCGGACCACGCCGAGTCCTCAGGTGGTGATAAGCGCGAGCGCCCCGAGTACGTCTCGACCAGCGAACGCAACCCGCTCATGGTGGACCCGGTTCATGCTCGCCTCCGCCGTGGCCGGTGCCACTGGAGGCTTCCTCTACATGGGTCGAGACTGGGATACCGTCGAGGCCGAGCGATACGTCAACGTCCCCAACACGCCTGGACCCGTCGGCTGGTGGACTCGAGCCAAGACCCGAATGGGCGATTCCGTCTCCTACTACCAGGAGCCCTCGTTCGAGAAGCTGCTGCCCGACCCCGATGCCAGCTTCGAGCGTCCCTACACCTTGTGCATCAGCTTGGATGACCTCCTCGTACACAGCGAGTGGTCCCGCGACCACGGCTGGAGGGTTGCCAAGCGTCCTGGTGTCGACTACTTTATCCGTTACCTCAGCCAGTACTACGAGCTGGTTCTCTTCACCACTGTTCCCTTTGCCACCGCCGAGCCTCTGGTGAGGAAACTCGACCCATTCCGCTTCATCATGTGGCCCCTCTACCGTGAGGCCACCAAGTTCCAGGATGGCGAGATTGTCAAGGTGGGTACTCCTAAATTAATTCAGTGTGATTGCGATACTAACAGTACAGGACCTCTCTTATCTGAACCGAGACCTCTCCAAGGTCATCATTATCGACACCAATGCCAAGCACGTCCGCAACCAGCCCGAGAACGCCATTGTCCTCAACCCCTGGAAGGGTGACCGCGACGACAAGGACCTCGTCGGCCTCATCCCCTTCCTAGAGTACATTCACACCATGCAATACTCGGATGTCCGCAAAGTTCTCAAGTCCTTTGATGGCCAGCATATCCCCACCGAGTTTGCCCGCCGTGAGGCCATTGCTCGCAAGGAGTTCCACGCTCGCCAGCTTGCCGACAAGTCGAGAAAGCACTCTTCTGGTGTCGGTGCCTTGGGTAGCATGCTCGGTCTCAACCCCAGCAACATGAGCATGACCGTGTCACCAGAGGGTGAGCAGAACCCCAGCGAGGCTTTCGCCCAGGGCAAGATGTTGCAGGACATTGCCCGTGAGCGTGGCCAGAGGAACTACGAGCTCCTCGAGAGGGAGATTCGTGAAAATGGTGAAAAGTGGCTCAAGGAAGAGCAAGAAATGATGGAAAAGGCCCAGAAGGAGGCCATGAGCTCCATGATGGGTTCGTTCTCGGGCATGTTTGGTGCTGCTCCCGAGGGGCCCTGAGAAGAAGCCATAAAGCTGTCAAGGCAAAAATCTCCACTAATTAATGTTTTGTAATTGTACCAGCGGGCTTCGGACGACGGACATCAACTCAGATTGGGACGGCTCCGCGTATAGACTCAGCATTGCAGGGGTTGGGCTGGGGTTATGTTTGACATGTAAAGATGTGTGAGAGGCTTGTATATTAGGTGTAACTATGGCCTGGTGTAAAACACAAACAAAACAACAACACAACCATGTCTAGTTCCGTGACTACTGTCACTTACATGAACTAGGGGACCAGGCAAGGAGATGCAGTTGCAAAGGGTTGGTTTTGTTCTCATGCACCTTGAATAAACTGGCTCAAGGTTGACAAAACCTGCAGTCTGGGTTTGTAATGCACTGGAAATACCTGTCCGGTGTAAGTCAAGCACCAATAAACGAATAACAACGTACTCTTCGCTTTCCTTGTCCTCGATCCTCGAGCAATCGCACTCAATAGGGCACGTTGGCATAGGAGGCAATGAAGTCTCAGTCTGCGCTGGCATCGTCACAATTATGACGAGCACCGAACCGTCTGTCTTTGTCTCCGTGTACGTCCCCGGCGGCATGGTGCGGTAGTCGGTGGTCGCTGGGGGGGAGGTGGTTGTGTCGCTAAGAAGCCATTCGTCTTCAGGCTTGTTGAGGACTTCGTCTGGGCTTGAAGGGGCGGCCGCTGTGAGGGTTGTCATGATGACGAGGGCGAGGAGGCGGAGGCAGGGCATGGCGAATAAAGCAATATTGCGAGATGAAGAGCTGATGGATGGATTAACAGAGATGAGACTCAGCCATTCACGGTATATCCGGTCGTTCACTGGCCTTAAATACCCATCCCCGTCGCACTCGAACCTTGTGAACCTCACATCACTAACACAAAGGCAACAGGAAGCGCTGTTCGCATCCATCGCCATTGTAGGATTTCTCCGTGCTGCGAATCGCAAACCTGGTGGAAGCAATCTGTGTCATTGCAGCACTGGCAGCTTGTGCTACAAAAGCAACAAGGCAACGGGTGTACAAAGATCCAGCAGGCGAGATAGCACGTGGGGTGCATTCCAGACAGAGCATCTGAATTTAAAGGATGCTGCAATGCTCAAGCCGATAGGGTCCCAGTTGTGCTGCAACTGAATCCTCACTCACCAATGTACTAAATCATATTCCATAACACGTCCAGAGCCAACAACAATGCTAGCCTACCCATATGCAAAATTATACAAGTCTTCTTTTTCCTCTATCCAATTATTGCGTCCCATCCCGAGGCTTCCCATTCACCGCAGGTGCATTCACCTGACGTCCCACCACGTAGGTGTAAGCACAAGACACGCCGTGGTAAAACTTGGCATCAACATCAACGCCAGACCCAACAAGCACCTTGACAACGGCGTACGCAACCACCCATAATAGTACAATAAAATCCACAATGTGTACAAACCACCAGAAGTGCTGCGTACCCAGCGGACACTCGGCGTACTCAAACCGCCACTCCCACGCCTCGTGGTCGAACCAGAGGCTGAGCAGGCCGGCGTTGCCGCCAAAGTCGCCCATCATGCTGCGGACGGTGATTTCGCGGCGGCCCGGGATGCCCTCGCTTCCGGGAATGCCCTGGGCTTGTGCGTCGGCCCATCGCGTCACCTCCCAGGAGCGGTCGGCCGGGTCCGTGCCGTTTGTCTGGTTGATGAAGTGATACGTATCACATCCTTCGTGATCGTGTCCGTTGAGCATGACGCCCGGGCGGCCGCGACCACCGCCTGCGGCAGTTGTTCGCGCGCTCATACCCCACATTCCTTCCAGGAAACCTTTGCTGGCGTCGGAGCTGAGCTGGTTCTGCTCCTTCAAACCACCTCCTTCCGACTTGGAGTGGAAGTCGAAGAAGGGGGCATCGACGCATATCCCGGCGCGTTTGTACAGCGGGATGTGGGTCAGGATAATGGTAAAGTGGCCCTGGTAATTCACGGAGCTGGACGTCTGGATGACGTTGTTGATAAAGTTGTAGGTGGAGTCTTGGAGAACGCTGGAGTTGGCGGGAGTGTCCAAGTTCATGTCGTTGACAACCACGATCCTCAGTTCCGGGCTGACACGGTTCGAGTCGGGGTTGGAGTCGACGTCAAAGATGGTGGCCTGCTTCTCGGCAGTGACGGGGAGCTCAAAGCGGAGTTCGTAATTGACCTTGCCAAACTCGCGCTCGAATCTCTCCAGACGCTCCTCGGTCAGGTCGCCAGCATATCCGACGTCGTGATTCCCAACTACATTTAGTAGTCTCTTTGTCCAAACCTTCTCTTCTTCGCTCCCGTCCAACATGCCCGACAGTGTGTACTCTTTGGTGGGGAATTTCGCCAGCTCGTCTGGCAGCCTCTCGGCTCCCTTGAAGGATCTGTCCCAGAACCGACGGCTCCGCTTGTTGAACTCGGCATCGTCAATCCACTGGCTTCCAAGAAGGTCACCAAGAACAGTAACGTGTGTCGGCACCGACCACCAGTGAAGTGTGCGGTAGATGTGCGCGAGGTAAAAGTCGTTTCCGAACAGGTCGAATCGCTTGCGCTGGGACTCGAGGAGGTAGAAGATATCTTCGAAAACGACGTCGACGAGGTCGTGCATAATCCGTCGAACTCGTTCCCCGGAGCGAGTCGTGTCTCGTCTGGAACGTAATGTGTCTGGCGATGCTCTTGACGTGAGGGAAAGTGCCGAGGTAGTTTGTCGGGATGGAAGTGTCGCCTTCGAGCTGCGGATCGCCAAGGGCAAGGAGTCGAAAGGGAGCCAACTTTGCGCGGTCCTCTGTCGTCAAGTTCGTCCTTGACGCAGGCCAATGCAGCTTCTTGGTCAACTCATAGGCATCCTGGCCGGAGCCCGACTCGATGGGGAATGCGCAGCCCTGGAAGATCGGGAACAGGTACAAGTAGATGGTGATGGCGACCGCCAGCGGCACCACTAGGCGCAGGCCATGGCGGAGGAAGGCCACGACTGACATGTAGCCGACTGCATGTGCAACACACGCCGACAGCAGGGTTCGAGAGGAGTCGTGGGACTTTTGGGGGGAATTGAAGCGGGCGCCAAGGAGAAGAAGAGTGGAAAGGGGTTGAGTGAAGCAATCGTCAAAATACCCCTGTAATGCCGAGGACCCTTAACGCGCCAGGCTTGACCGTGCAGGGGCATGACCCACCTGCTTAGTCAGAGCGCCACATGTTCTTGTTCCAACGTCTGCACCGGATGAGGGATGAGTATTGAGTTGACTCTTGTTCAATATTTAATTATTCATACTGGTTGAATTAATTCAAACAGTCTCTTTGCGTTGGAAAATTCCCATGTTTGGGATCCATTCCGGAATCCAGAGGCTTCAGTCCATCCTTTTTAGTGCCAAGTAGCCAGAACTCAGCAGCCACTGGGGGATGCAGGAGTATCATGGTTGCAACCTCACAATAATAGACATGAATAATCTCATTTGCAGGAGGTGTGCTTATGTTGCATTTTAGTCAAGTTGAACTCGACCTTCTATTTTTAACCCCCAGGTCGATGCATTCATTTAGGCCTCTATCTATGACTCGGTGAGATTCGCAGACATTATCTCTCAGTGACGGTCATGACAACTGACGCCTGCGAAGATGCAGAGGCCCTCTCCTTGTCAGAATTAAATGCCCATTATGACATGAGTTCTCCAACCACTGCCAACCCGTAGATTAAACTGTCTGTTACAGACCAATTAACATATACGAGATCCTCACTGCTCATACATGTCCTCATCCTCTCGAGGCCACTCCACCTCAAACTCAGCCTCGTCATCCTCATCCTCCACAAACGCGAATGCGACCAGGCTGTTATTCTTCAAGCCCAGCTTCGTCGGCGTGCTCTCGCCATTTTTGTAGTTCAGCTTCTTCCAACCGCGCGTCGGGTCGTTGGGGACAGTGAGAACTCCATAGGCAACGACGGCATCGGTTGCCTCGGGGACAGGCGTAGTCTTAGGAGGTGCAATCGACGTGGTCAAGCCGCCGGGGTATCTCTCCTGCAATGTCTCCAGAAGCTGGGTTGTGATGGCGCTGAAGGGTGCAAGAGCGTCGACAAAGAGGTAGATGGTGTGAATGCCGTGCCTAAAGCGCACCGAGATGTGGGTGTCGTCGAGCTCAGACTAGGCCATGTCAGCTCCTTCGTAATGTAATCAATAGCCTAGGGGTCGATTTCCAGTTTATTCGTACCATCTTGACGATATGTGTGCTTGGTTGTGAGAATGATGCTGCACCCTGGTCTTGGAGGGGCACTCGCGAAGAGTTGTTCGCGAGATCACGTGATAGCGCGTAGAGGAGGACTGTGAAATGACCAAGAACTCAGTTTCACATGAGGCTTATGAATAATTATCCTCTATTTGAATATAGATATTATGCCATGAATAGAGCCAGTTCATGCGACTTAAAGAGAGTAGACTCCAGGCTTCTGTAGATATGTACCGTGCAGGTGAGCCGTGTATCTACATTTCCGCACTGTCTCGATATCGAAAGACCGGCAGCTTTTCACATGGACATAACTCCCAGCTCGACCAGCAATATATTACGAGCTCAGCCGCCCGCGACGTCCGAATCTCGCTGCCCACCGCATCTCCGGCATCAACTCCCTAGCTCGACGCAAACCGACCTGCCCTGGACGCCCGCGTGGCCAGGCCCCCACCGAAGCTGTCCGAACACCCCATCCACGATGACCGCAACAACCGACGCTCCCCCTACCACGACCGGCCCGGCTCCCACTGCCACGATGACGGTGCATACCCCGGCGGGTGCCCCAGAGGCGTTCCCGCATGATGCGTTCCCGCGGTTGTCCATCGCGACGCCGACCCGGCTCATGATGGGCACCATCTCGTCGGCGCTGCTGGGACTCGGGCTCGGCGCCACGCAGGGCGGCCAGGTGGCGCAACTGCGGTTTCGAGCTGAGCACGCTCACAAGATGCCCGACTCGACGGCTGGTTGGTACTTTTACCACAAGTCCAAAAACTACCACGCCATGCAGGGCGGCATCCGTGAGGGTTTCCGCATGGCCTTTAAGACGAGCTTCTGGACGTTGGTGGCATTGTCACTGGAGAGTACTGTGGACAGGTGCCGTGGGTCTAGCGACATGTTTTCAACGACAATTGCGACTTTGACGGTTGCAGGAGCATTTTCTCTTTGGCGTAAGTGATGTGTCTTGCTATTCTCGGTTTGGTTCGGTTCCTTTTCTTCCTGTTCTGCTCCTGTTCTAGGGCTTCACGTTCTAGGACACCTCCGGTATCCTCAGACATGGAAATCAACGGGTAGATATTACATGCAAGTGGACCAATTGCTAACAAGCGCCGATACTCGGCGTCGCATCCAGATCGGCTTTCCATGACAGCAGCAGCGCGGACGGCCAGACTAGGCCTCATGTTTGGGCTTGCGTATGGCGGCGTCCAGGACCTCGTGGGCTTAGCCCGAGGCAGACCGATCGGTTACGTCGATTTTATCAAGCGCCGTAGTGGACGGACGGCTGCGTCCCACAACGACGCCCTCGACAGCCAACCAGCGGTGTGAAGCGGCCGGCGGCGGTGGAGACTGAGGCCAGACGCATCGCGCACGCTTGTCGCACGCCTCTCCCACGCCGATGCCATCCGCGATCAAGTGACTGGCACGATACGCTGCGCGCGGTGGCCCCTACTTTTATTTGTCTTGTGTCAAGCAATCCCGGCGGCCGGCGGCGGACCATCAAATGGGGTCATGCTGAGGGGCGTCCCTGTCTAGTCGAGTTCGGCCCAGGTCCAGCGCAGAGCCCCATCTCCATCTCGGCACAGCGAGTCGTGAGCATCGCCGGGAGCAGTCAGCCGCAAGGTGTGTTGTCTGTGATGGAGCACGAGCTGCAGGATGGACACTGCAACAGAACTCCAAATCCCCACAGCGTACCCCTACCCCAATGTCGAATGCCAATGCCAGTACCATGCCACCGTCGCTCGTCCGTCACTCGTCAATCATCAACGTGGTGACATGATGGCATCTGCAGGCTGCGCAATCGGACTGCAACGCCTGCAACCGGCCGAGAGCAGTCTCCGGCCCAATGCACAACGACCCAATCACCACCTGCATTCCATTCCTCAGTGGTTCATTGCTGATTTCTGCGCTGTGGGGGGAGTCAACTCGAGACCAGGTCCCAATGTCCCCCCCACGACGGCTACACTCGGCCCTCACCCCAACGCCCCAGTAGCCCGCTTTCTGCTTGCCAGGGTGGCCACGTGACGGCGATAAGCTCAATTAGGTACTGGAATCCCTCGCCTTAGCATCGCACGCGATCGTTTGGCGTCGGCCATTGCGGTGGCCCTTGCGGGAGGCGGGGAAAAGCGTCTGGCTGACTGAGTCAATTGACTTGGGTGCGTGCGGCTTAGCGGAGGGCGGAGGGCGGAGGGCGGAGAGGCGACGAGTGGAGGAGCGAGGAATTGGCTGCTCCTGATAGCGGCGCCACCGAGCCTGGCCGTTGCCCGTTACCCGGATGATAGACAGACGCAAGAGATACAGATATAAGGACGTCCCCGTTGGCTGGTGTGTGTAGTGTGCTTCCTCATCTATCGTGGTTATCTTTGATATCTATCTAAGCTCGTCCATTCCTCACTCTCCCTTAGAGACGATAGCTTCACTTATCAACGTCATCACTCCCAGCTTATACACAACACCACCACCACACAAATACACCACATACCCACACACAAACACAAACAACCTCTCCTCACAACTCTCTCACATCTCTCTCACTCTCTCACAACCTCTAAAATGAGCTTCGCCCGTGGCCGAGGGTGCCGGCCCCTCCGCTTGGCCGCCTCCCCTTACACCATCATCGACTCCTCACCCGCCTCCATCTCCATCCTCAGACTGCGGCCTTGCCTCGCGACAACCTCACGCCGCCGCATCCACTCGTCGCCAAAGCGCACCTCTACCATCGCAGACCACCCCATCCCGGACCCCCTCCCTCCCACCATGGGTACCGGCCGCGCGCCGTTGGCAGTCCTCTCGCTGACCATGGTGCTGCGCTCGCTGGCCACCACCATCGTGTCGTCGTCGCCCATCCTGCTGCCGCCGTCGCTGCGCATCATGGCCCTGCTGGCCAACTCGTCGAACCCCGTCCTCAACCCGGACAAGAATCCCCTTTTGCGCTTCTTCCTCAAAAAGACCTTTTACGCCCAGTTCTGCGCCGGCGAGAACGCCCCCGAGGTTGGCCAGACCATTTCCGGCCTCAAGAACATTGGCTTCACCGGCGTCATTCTGTGCTATGCCAAGGAGGTCGTCTTGACCAGCGACCAGGCCAAGGCCCTTGGTGACCCTACCAAGGAGACCAAGGAGGCCATCGAGAACGAAATACGCCCCTGGGCCGAGGGCACGCTGGAGACGGTCCGCCTGGTCCAGCCCGGCGACTACGTTGCGCTCAAGTAAGCACATTCCATGCCCATTGCTAGCTCAAACTAACATAAACTCAGGTTCACCGGCGCCGGCAGCCTGGCTCTCGGCCAGCTCAAGGCCCGCCTCGCCGCCTCCCCCACCCTCTACAAGTACATCGACGACATCTGCCAGCTCGCCCAGCAGCGCGGCGTGCGGCTGCTGTTCGACGCCGAGCAGGACATGCTGCAGGACGGCATCGACGACTGGACCATCGAGTTCGCCCGCAAGTACAACAGCGGCGTCAACGACCCCGTCATCTACGGCACTTACCAGGCGTACAAGAAGTGCGCCCCCGAAGTCCTCTCCAAACACCTTGCTCTGGCCCAGAAGGACAACTTCTCGCTAGGCGTCAAGCTGGTCCGCGGTGCCTACCTCGGCTCCGATCCCCGCCACCTCTTCCACGACACCAAGGAGGACACCGACGTGTGCTACGACAAGCTCGCCGCCAGCGTGCTCACCCGCCAGTGGAGCAGCAGCGTCAAGGGCGAGGGCGTGTACCCCCCTTCCAGCCTGATGATTGCCTCGCACAACGCCGAATCGGTGCGCCGCGCCCGCGCCATCTGCGATGCCGGGACTGCCAAGTCGGACGTCTCATTTGCCCAGCTCCAGGGCATGGCCGACGAGGTGAGCTGCGAGTTGGTCGAGGCTGGCCAGGCCGCGCGCGAGGAAAAGGGCCACAAGGCGCCCGCTCTGCCCGCCTACAAGTACCTAGTCTGGGGGACGACCGGCGAGTGCATGAAGTACCTGCTCCGTCGGGCGCAGGAGAACAAGGACGCCGTGCAGCGAACGCGGGACAGCCGAGACGCCATGTGGACCGAGTTGGTCCGACGGTGTAAGAGCGTGGTCGGTATGGCGTGATTAAAGGCAAAAAGGCATTGATGATAATGAATTCCATCATGGGTAGCGATTCTGGGAGTCTGGTGATTTAGGATCATATAGTAGAGCAGGATGCATAGATGAAGACAAGGCTTACGTTTGTTCCTTGAATTGGTCCTGATTTGATTCTGATTTGACCCAGTTGATCCATTTGATCCATTTGACCTTGATTGCCCTGACTTATCCTCTTAGCCCTGACTTGGTCCCCTGATCTTTTCTTTAATCTTTTCCCTTGGATTTCCAGCGCCTTCGATGGGTGCATTCATACTCCACGCAAGGCCATCCCCCCCATAACCAACATTTCCATCTCCTTCTGCTTCAGCTTCTCATCTTTTATATCGTCAAGCCATTTAAGACCGTTTAGCTTGTAGTACTTGCGCACTTTTGCAAAATCCGTCACAGGGGAAATGTTGTCGTCTGTAAGATCCAAAGCTTCGCCTTCGACGTTGGCTTTCAAGTGTTCCCAGATCTGCTCGCTGTTGAGGGGCGGAGTACCGTCTTCGGCCGGGAATGTGATCTTGATAGCGATGAGGTCTTTTGTGGAGGGCGAAATACCGAAGCGGCGGTATGACTCGGTAATCTGGGACATCAATCAGCTTAGGGTGGCTTGACAGTTGGGTGTCGTACATTGCTAGACGAGTTGAGAGCTACCACAATCTCTGAGTGGACATTGGGGGTCTTGAGCGTGCCATTTACTGCGTTTACCGCTGCCTTAAATACAGCCGAGAGGAGTTGAAGTCGTGACACAACCTATAGAATTATCTGAGACCATGTTCCGTCCGCTAGTGCTTGGTCGGAACTAACGATGGAGGCATCGACGAGACCGTACTCGAAGTCCGCATTCCTTGCAAGAAGCTGCTGATGCAGGAACGGCGCGTTCTTGACGTCACGGAAGAGAACGGCGTGGACCTTGTATGAGGAGGGGAGATGCTCGAGGGTGATGGTTTCGAGAGACATGATTCGGGTCGCCTGCGCAACTCGGACGCAGTCGGAGCGCAGTCGGAGCGCAGATGGATGCTGAGAGCAGGCAGTGGGTCCTCGGAGAAGGCGACGGCAGGTCAAGGTGCTGGAAAGTGTCGTCACTGCTCGCTCGACTTGTCGTCGGTCGTTGTCGGTCGTCGCAAATTGTCCAGATGGTAGAGTGGTTGTACAGGTCATGGTGTGGAGGGGTAAGATGGACATGGAGGCTTTGGCGGGGCATGTCGCACAGTCAACTGCACATACTCGACACTGTACGAGATGGAGGCTGACCGAGGCCTCGTGGTACCCTGGTCTGTCAACCGAAGCTGATGTCGGGCTGAAATGCAGGTCTCTAATTAATGCGACAACTCTGTTGGTAGAGATAGGGCTGGCATGGTAATGACTAGGTATCATTTGGCAGCAGTCACTAACTAGTCTCTATCGCGGCCAGGTACTCCTAGGCCAGCCTCAGACCAAGCCCACATTCTCAGAGTCGAGACCGGGTCAACACCTTCAAGGCGATTCATCAGAGAGACATTTGCCGGGATCTTACGGGCCACCTGCTCCGTCTAGGCAGGGTCGATTTGGAGGGTGACGCAGCCAACATGCACCGACTAGAAATCCGATGAGGCCTTTGTTAGGAAGCTTTCAACTAAACGCGGCCCAAGGTTTCCAGGCACGGGAACACGGGAACGCGATCTGCGTCGGTAGTCGGCAAGGCAAGTAATTAAAATGCGCAGTAAGGTGTGCTAAAGTGTGCTAAGGTGTGCTATAGGGGCGAAAGGGAGGTAGGGCTGAGCTGCACCATGGGCATGCACCCATCCATCCACATGGTTAGGCCAGCACAAGTGGTACCGTGTGCCTGGAAATCGGGCCAGGCGGGTCACGTTGTTTTCTCGCCAGACATTGGGACAGTATCTATTCGGCTTTTAGGGCTTCTTCCTTGGGACTAGTCATGTGGAAACATACGTGGCCGTACTCGTCTCATCGTACGTAGTCTGTATATCCATCCTCGGTTCCAAGGTTGAATGATTGGTCCCCGGCTCAAGACCTCTGACCACGTACCTGGTATCCTTTCAGTCGATAGAGTTCCAACGGAACCTCCGACCTCGTATACCAACGCCACAAAGTCATCGTACCGACAGTTTACACCTACACTTTTGCAATCGCTGGGTGTGGCTTGCCTGTCAGCTGCTATCGACTGCATGATCCCTCCTGTTGCCTGCATGCATAGTCGCCCCCTCCGGACAGTTCAACTCTGGTCGGGGAACCACATCCCGCGTGTGAATGCGCGTGCCAAGTTGAAGAGACTCTGGGCTCGCATGCTACGTGCTCATACTAGTCCTCGGCGCTTCTCGAAGCCATGGCCGTCGGTTCTGTCGGTCCTTTCTTCCATGCACGCTCATGGCGGCTCCGGCTCCGGGAGGTCTCTCTCACCTGTTCGGAGGGCGGACTTACCGAACAGCAATAGCAACCTGGATGGTAGGCGGAGATTTCATCGCCAAGTCCGAGGATGCACGGATTGAAGCAGTATATAGGTTGGAGAGACGAGGTTGAGATGGAGGAAAGTTGGAATCAGACCACGACGAGTCACTCATACCACGACTCAAACAAGCGCAAACAAGCACAAACAAGCACTCAAACAGACTCAAATCATCGCTCATACATTGTTCTTTTTGGACAAACCCAGTTTCCTCTTTTGGCCTTTTGCATTTGATCCGAGGAGATTGCAGAAAGCATCACTCATCGGCGAGTCGGTCCAGACCATCCAGACCATCCAGACTCCCCGCAAAGACACAGCCAGAAGAAAAGATCGCATTACTTGACGTTCGAGGCCCCAAGCCCGCGCCACCAAAGGTTGACCAAGTGGCAGCCGCAGCGCAGCAGAGCCAAGGCCGCCTCCCCGGACCCCAGCGCCCAGGTTCACTGCCAGGCCACTAATGCACAGCCCATTCCCCGCTGGGCCCGCCCCCTGTACGCGCACAGTGCCCCCACTACCCGCCTGCTACGGTAGGGCGTCAGGGAGCTGGTTCGACGCCCACGGCGACGGCGACATGATGGAGGCCTTGGTCGCCCAGCGCAGCCTCAGCTTCCCGTTTGCGAACTTGACGTCGACATCGCAGCAGCAGCAGCAGCCGCAGACGCAGTTGCAGACGCAGATGCAACCGCAGCAGACGCACTCGCAACCGCATCCGCAATCGCATCCGCACCTGCAACTACAACCCCCCGGCTGGAACTCGCTCCCCTGCTCCTGGCCCGTCGCCCCGTCGCCCTGTACCGCTGCATGGGCCCGGGACTCTCGCAGCCTACGCCCTGTGAGAGCGCCTGCGACCCGACCCTCTGGGCGGCGCCCGCGCCAGCAGCCCGCCATCTCCATCCCAGCGCCCGCGTCAGCGCCAAAGCCCACGTCCAGCACCATCCGCAGCCCGTCCTCAACCTCGCCCGCGTCCTCCAGGTCGTCCACGTCCTCCGCTTCCGCCTCGTCCAGGGACATCTCCCCGCGCTCAAAGCCCAAGATGCCTGGACGGCCGGTCAAGCGGCCGGCCGGCAGCGGCGACGACGAGAGCCCCGGCCACGGTCACGGCCCCGGCCCCGGCTCCAAGGTCAAGCTGCCGCGACTGGAGCGTGGTCCGGACGACTTCTCCAGCGTCGTCAAGAACCGCCTCCAGTCGTACACGCGCACCGGCCAGGCTTGCGACAGATGCAAGGTGAGTAGCCGTCCAATTCCTGTCCACTGTCGACCAAATGCTGACTGCGCCCGCCCCAGGTCCGCAAGATTCGATGCGACGCCCTGCCTGAAGGCTGCTCCCACTGCACCAACCAGAACCTCGAGTGCTACGTGACCGACCGCGTCACAGGCCGCACCGAACGCAGAGGCTACATGCAGGAGCTCGAGAGGGAAAAGACCGACATGCTCACCCACATCCGCGATCTCGAACGCCTGCTGGGCGACAACGGCGTCGAGGTCCAGCCCTGGCAGTGGTCGCCCTACGCCCAGTATCCTCCTGGCGTTACCTTTGACAACCTGGGCAACCCGGTCCAGGACCCCAACTCGCCCGATTCATGGACTCAATTCGGCACCGCCTGGGTTAAGAATTCCTCGCCGAAGCCTGCCGTCACGTACACCTTCCCGCACGCTGCTCGAGTCCCGTCGCGGAGAGGGCCATCTGGGAGTGAGAGGCGACGACAGTGCGCCCTTGAGCTCCATCAAGGGCACCCAGTTGTCCATCCTAGGAACCACCGTTGACCTCGTCTCGTTCGAGGCGCCCGATATGGACGAGCCCCCGGCCGATGCAAAAGCTGCAGCGCCGCTCTACAACAAGTCTACCCAGGCCTTCCTCCAGTCGACCATGAACAGAAATCCCCCCCTACAAGTCGACCTTCCGTCTCGAGAAGACGCATTCACCTACTCGGAGTGGTATTTCATGACCATTTCTGCCTTTCTTCCACTCCTCCACAAGCCATCATTCCTACAATTAGTATGACCCCCACGCAGCAAAATGGACTATGCTAACCTCACACAGTTGACGAGACTATACGATGAGCCTGGCTTTCAACCCTCAATTTCTGAGCTCGTTCTCGTACACATGGTATTTGCCATCATCTTCTTTCATTATGGTGTGCGCAATTGGCAAAAGGCCGACCAACGCGCCCACCTCAACGAAGTGTCCAACAAGCACTACCATTTCGCACTCAGCAAATTCTTTGAACTCACCTGCAAGCCTGACCTAACCTCAGTCCAGGCCATGGCTTTAATATCAGTCCATGCCCGCGCCTTTCCCAAGCCCGGGGCTGCGTCTATTGTCGTCAACCACGCCTTGCACCGCGCTCTCGAGTTGAACCTTCACCGCGAGTCAAGAATGCCGGGAGAGGAAACAAACCTCAACCACGAGTTGCGCAAGAGGGCGTGGTGGGTCATTTTGACCATCTACATTGCCATCAACGGCCGCCGCGGACTTCCAATGCCCATCACCGTCGAGGAGTTTGACGTCGGGTTCCCCGAGCCCATCGCCGATGAGCTTCTCAGCGAGGACGGTGTGGACAGATCCCGCACTGTACCTTGCGCGTACGAAGTCGGCATCCACAGTTTCAAGATTGTCCCGATTCTGATGGAGATGTACTCCAACATTTACAGCGTTCGGCGAGACACCAAAAACTATGTCAACATCGTAAACGCTCTAGAAGCCCAGATCGAAAACTGGATAATGAGCTCCCAGGACACTTGAAGCTTGGGCACGCAGAGCAGACCGAGCACAGTCACATGGCCGCTCTCTACATCAGGTCGTTTCTCCTCGAGTTTCGTCTGTTGCTTCGCCATCCTTCAGTCGGCATGACGACAGACAAGAAGATGATGGCGGAGAATACTCGCATCTGCGAAGACGTTGCGCGAGAGATGCTCCAAGTTCAACTGGAGATTCAGAGAGTCAAGTGTCTCGATACTACGTGGTATCAAATGTCCATGTACGCAGCTTCCATCTTCTCGATGCTAGTCGCCCACTGGGAGCGGCGATTCGAGACAACCCCTGAGGCGATTGCCGTGTTGAAGGGGGAGATGAAAAGCTGGCTCGGAATTCTCGAGGAGACCGGATCACTATTAGGTACGTGTTACAATTCGCATAATTTCTCATCGCTAACATGCTCAGGTTCGGGACCACGAATCAGTACCGAGATTGGACAGATTATCGACCGTACTATTGAATGGATCGAGCACGATATGCGCAAGGGGAGCAAGCCTCCACTGCCCACGCCGGCTCCTTCAACAGAGGTTAAAGAGGAACAACCTCCTGCCTACCAAGTCCCTGAAGTCGCTGTACCGCCGACGGTACCAACGCCAGCGCCAAATGGGACCGCGCAGCCTGAAGTCCCACCTAAGGGCTTCTACCAAGAGCCGAATATGAACGGCCAGACGCCATACACGCCGATTGCATATGGCGAACAGGCGCAGACTACCATCCCTCCATCCAACTACGAAGCTGAAGCTGCTGCCATGTTCTTCAACCCATCGGCCCAAGCTGGTGCCGCTGCGGTCGTGACATCAGTCCAGGATGTATCGGCTACACAGTCGAACCCCCTGATTGCTTTTGCCTCTCAAGCAACTCAACATGTTGCAGACCAACCTCCAGCAGAAATGCTCTGGCAGAGCCGGGGAAATACCTGGCATGACTGGACAGCTGCGCTCGCAGACACTCAAGAGCGATACAGCGCCACCGCTCTCTTGACGCTCGGGGTGGGTCCACGAGACTCTGTTGCCGTCTCAGGCGTCCCAGACGCGCCTGGACTGGCCACAAATATGAATGGCGTTCAACCTGGGGGCTCCTGGCCACTGATGCTGTTTGATAATGTGCCACCCAATGGATCTTGATTTTCTTTGTTATGAATGGACTCACGGCGGACTTCGCCTTTGGCATCATGGGCGTTATGGTAGGCGCTCCAAGGTACACACATGGGATCGGATACGGCTATTGGTTTCTTAAAGCGGCATGAGCCGCCGGTTGAGCGGGATGCTTATGAGGACAAACAGCATTGTACGTATGTATATGAGTATGTGAGCCATCTGTGTATGGTTAATGTTGGGAGGGAATCCCAACGTCACGACTAGTGATATTATCTAAGATAGAATAATTGCACCCAATAATAATGGAACCAGCAATTGGCATTAATAAATATTCTGATGTTTCTGAGCGAGGTGAGTGATGTTTGGTGTGGCTCGTAACGACAGCTGACTCAGCCGAACTTTTGCCGACAAGCTAGCTATCCACCCAACCTTCCATCGTCGCGTTCACCAGCTCGCTTCAAAGTACACTGCAGCCCACAATCATCTCCGCCGCAGTCTCCATCGCCTCGCATCGCAGCCTATTCGACTCTACCACTCGTGGATACTTCCGCGACCGGCGACAACATGGGCAAGAAGCGGCGCGGCCACCCCGACGTCGAGGAGATCCTCGGCCGTCCTTGGTGCTACTACTGTGCGAAGCTTGCGCCTCCCTCTGGATGAACCTAGACTGACCGTATCAGGCGAGCGTGATTTCGAGGATTTGAAGCTCCTCATTTCTCATCAAAAGGCAAAGCATTTCAAGTGCGATCGATGTGGTCGCCGACTGAACACGGCTGGAGGTTGGTCACGCGCGGGCCCGGTTTGACAATTGCTAACCTTGACTGCAGGTCTTTCTGTCCACTTGAACCAGGTCCACAAAGAGAACCTCTCCCAGGTCGAGAATGCGCTCCCGAACCGACAAGGCCTCGAGGTTGAGATCTTCGGCATGGAGGGCATCCCGGCCGAAATTCTCGACCAGCACCGCAACCGCATCATTCAGAACTTCTACCAGGCGCAGGAGGACAGGCGGGTCGCGACCGGAAACCCCTTGCCTGGCCAGGACATGAACAATTCTAGGAAGAAGCTCAAGACTGAGACGCCAGAAGAGCTCAAGAGGCGGCTGGAGGAGTTTCGGACACAGCGGAAGAATGGGGGATCCAACCCCGCGGATTCTGCCAACCCCCCTGCCGCAAGCCCGGCGTCTTTCGTGAGTTTCCTGTCACAAATTGTATGTGTATGAATTAACGCGTGATAGAATCCCTCTTTCCAGCCTTCCCAACCTCAGTACGACCAACAGCCTGGCTTCCCTGGTCAAGCACCTCCAGCAGCTCCCTACGGCTACTCGGCGACCGCGCTCCCTGCACGACCATCAGGAAACCTTCCCGCTGCGCCCGGACTCCCTCAGCGACCGACTCAAGGTGGAAGCTGGAACGGTCCTGGTGCGGCGCCTGGAGCTGCATCTGGGATGACATCGACCAGCTGATACGCATGGCGGAGGCCGGCATCAAGCCCCCGCAAAAGGCCGAGGCTGGAGACGACGACAAGAAGGGCAAGAAGGACAAGGACAAGAAGACCCGGATGATGTACGACGATGCGGAAATCAGCCCCGAGGAGAGAATGGCCGCGCTGCCCCGGTACGTGTTTGCGCCGGAGATTGCTGCCTGAGCTTTGGCACTGGTAGACACTGGGGCTTTACGGGACAAGACACTGATGGGATGTATCGTTGATGGGTCGGGGCCTTGTATTGCATGGATGGCGTCTTGGGTGTAAATTAAGGATCAATGATATTCTCACCATCAAAGGTTCAGTCTGTTAAGTGAAGTGCAGTTAGTAGTCGGAGCCATCCGAAGACTGAACGGACGAAACGACGGATATGGCAATGGTCCCAGCTTCTCTTCAGTCCCGGTGTATTCTACGTAGTAGGCTTGACTCGATCGTCCGAATGACATCTCCACAGGCAATGCACAATCTGCACGGCAGTCCAAGCGTAGATGTTTGTGGGAATAATAAACAAGTATGGCTTGTAAACAATGGGTCTATTGAGCGATTCGTTGGATGGCGGTCTGTTTCAAAGTCCTCAGGGTTGGTATTTGATTACAAGGACATTTCCTGAGTGATCATCTCATACGTCGCGTTGGCAAGTTTCAAACGGCACTTCGTAGGACAATAAAAAAGAATAGGAACCAAATTGATGGAATATCTATTCAGCATATTGTAGAACACCCACCGAGTTGTAGAATATCCATAGACATACAATTGACCCGAATCTCCCATCTCAACTGTAGGGTAGCGCATGTGCCGCCTAGCACAGGGCACCCTGGCCAAGCCCCTGACGGCCCCTGCCGCGCCTTAAGTTACCACAGCAACGCGTTTTTCTGGGGCGCGGGAACAACAAACCAACGTCACCTACACCGTGCTCGGCAGTTCCAACTGAAGACTGCCACGACCACAACGGCTACTAACGACCTCCCGCAGAACGACTTCCGGGCGGCTTCGATTTCCTCCTTCATCGCCCAGTTTCGATCATTGTTCCCATGATTGGCGACCTCGAGAAGAGTGCGCACTTTATTCTTTGCCATTAACCTTTGTTTACTTGCCCCGCCAGCGCTGCACTTCCAGGAGCTTCGAGGCGAAATAGCTCTCGGAGCAAAAACACCATCATACCATGGCGAACAACGGCCAGTCGTCCATCACCGTTGCCGGTATGTCGGGCGCGTTCCAGGATCCCAGGCGTTGCTGACCATGTCTAGTCCGAGTACGGCCGTTCACGATCCGAGAAGCTGCACAATTGTATGACCTCGACCATGCTCACTAGGCCTCATTGCTGACAGTGCGTGCAGACAAAAGAACGATGACGGGACAGTCTTTCTCGGCGACGGCTCGCTTGCTGCTGTGCCCACACCAAAGCTGCACCAGCGCGGCATCCGGAACGTCGTCAAGGTCGTCGATGACCGGTGCTTGTACGTGAACTCGCCAACAACCATGGACGCCACTAACCAGGTGCAGAGTCTTTGATCCTCCCGAGGAAAGCCCTGTCCACAAATTCGGTCGATCTGTTCTGCCCTCATCGAAAAAGGTCAAGGATCAGGTCTTTGCCTTTGACCGCGTCTTTGACGAAAACACGACGCAGTCCGAAGTGTACGAAGGCACCACCAGAGCCCTCCTCGACAGCGTACTCGACGGATACAATGCGACTGTCTTTGCCTACGGCGCCACCGGATGTGGCAAGACGCACACCATTACCGGAACGTCCCAGCAGCCCGGCATCATCTTCATGACCATGCAGGAGTTGTTCGAGAAGATTGAGGAGCGCAGCCAGGACAAGACAACCGAGCTCAGCCTCAGCTACCTGGAGATTTACAACGAGACGATTCGAGATTTGCTGGTTCCCGGCGGTGGCCAGGCTGCTCCCAAGGGTGGTTTGATGCTCCGAGAGGACAGCAACCAGGGCGTGTCTGTGTTTGGATTGTCGAGCCACCACCCCAGGGATGTGCAGGAAGTCATGGATATGATTGTCCAGGGAAATGAATACCGAACTGTGTCGCCCACCGAGGCCAACGCCACCTCTTCCCGATCGCACGCCGTCCTCCAGATCAACGTGGCTCAGAAGGACAGAAACGCCGACGTCAGCGAGCCGCACACTATGGCAACTCTCAGCATCATCGATCTGGCTGGTTCTGAGCGAGCTTCCGTCACCAAGAACCGCGGCGAGCGTCTTACCGAGGGAGCCAACATCAACAAGTCGCTGCTGGCTCTAGGAGGCTGCATCAACGCCCTGTGCGACCGCCGCCAACGAGCACACGTACCCTACCGAAACAGCAAGCTGACTCGTCTCCTCAAGTTTTCTCTCGGTGGAAACTGCAAGACGGTCATGATTGTCTGTGTTTCGCCATCCAGCGCCCACTTTGACGAGTCTCAAAACACCCTCCGATACGCCAACCGCGCCAAGAACATCCAGACCAAGGTGACTCGCAATGTCTTTAACGTCAACCGCCACGTCAAGGACTTTTTGGTCAAGATTGACGAGCAGATGGCCCTGATCAACGAGCTCAAGGCTCAGCAGAAGGATGCCGAAAACACCTTTTTCGCCAAGTTCCGAAAGCAGTGCGAGAAGCGCGACAGTCTGTCCCGGGAAGGAATCCAGCGACTCCGAGCAGCCTACGACAACTCATCCGCCGAGCGCAAGGATTGCATCACCAACATGAAGAAGTTGAAGGCTTTTGAGCGTCGCATCGGCATGCTGTCGGGGTGGATTGCAGCTTTCGACACCGTCTGCGATCAGCGAGGTGATGAGGATTCAATGCCCCAGAACCTCGTTACCATCCGAAAGACGGCGCTGGGCGTCCTTGTCGAGCTGGAGAATAGCAGACAGCACATCCATCAGAAGCTGGACAAGGGCAACTGGGAACGCTCCATCGACACAGCTCTCAGCCACAGCCTGAAGCAGCTCGAGGGCAGCGAAGGCGCCGACACTGGCGAGGTTGCTAGCCTGACCCGCGAAGCAGAGCTTCTCAAGTCCAACTTCAACCGCGAGGCCTACCGAGAGGTTCTTGAACAGGGCAAGGCTGGTGATGCTGCCATGGTGCAAATGCTTCTCACAGCACAGTTTGATATTCTGACGTCTCTCTCCGACACCATGACCATGGATGAGGAGGATGCTGTGGCCCACGCCAAGAAAATCATCAACCGCCTTCTTCAGACTGGCTACACCGCCGCCTCACAAGTTGTCAAGCCCGACGGATCCATTCCTGTCATGGAAATCTTCCCTCCCTCTCGACGAGGCACCCCTAAGCGCAAGAAGATGGTATCCGTTTATGCCAGACCCATTGCGCAGCCTGTTTTGGCACCTGCCCCGGTTGAACCGATGAGCCCGACCAAAGGGTCGCCCCGACGACGTAAGGTGATGGGAGCCAAAAAAGGCATCAGTTTTACTCCTGTAAAGAAGACCAGAAAGGGCGGAGTGCGATGGCGAGACGATGAGACGGAGGAGGGCACACTGGCAGACTTTGAGAAGACCCCACAGAAGTTTGTCTCTCCTTCACAGCCGTCTCCCGAAAAGGCCCTTGTCGCTCCTCCAATTGCGGCCTACCTTGATGAGGAGCTGGAGGAGGAAGTCGAAGAGGTTGAGATTGAGGAGGTTGAAGACGAAGAGGAGGATATGACTGAGGTGACTCAGGTGACTGAGGTGACCAAGGAGGTGACGAGGGAGTTGACCAAAGAGCTGAAGGAGCCAAAGGAGGAGACGAAGACTATCAACATGGAGTCGAGCCCAAGCCTCGAAATTCCCCGAGCTTCTAGTCTGGCGGCAAAGCCTAGCAGATTCCAAGCAGGTTTCTTGTCCAAGGGCCCTCGACCTTCGTATGCTGGAGGTTCGCCAATTCCCCGAGCGCCATCATTCAGCCTCAACCTGGCATCCAGTTCTCCCGAAGTCCAGCGAACACCACCACTGCGATCCCTAGATGTCAGTAAGACTGGCAACCTGTCGCCATCACCTTCGCAGATCGCCGTTCCGATACGGTCTCTTCGATCTCGGCCATCCATCATCGACGAGAACAACCCGCTCAACAACAGCTTCTGCTCCGGATCAGACTCAGACTCAAGCACCATGGATGCCCGCAAGCTCCGCACTGCGATGCACTCTGCCATGAAGGAAAAGGCTCGTAGAATGAGCATCATGACGGGAGCTACTGCGTCAAACGCCAGGCGAATCTCATCAATGGGCTCGATGAACGGTGACCGACCTGGACCTAGGCCTAGCTTGCCTGCACTGGCCAGCAGCACCAACGGCATCTCTCGTCTCCGTCGCGGTAGTACCGAACGACGGAGGAGCCCACCACTGACATGCTCTCCACCCGACTGGAAGGGCGACCGAGCCTTGACTCCAGGTCAAGCGAGGCGGATGAACATGGGAGGAAGTGTAAGAGTTGAGAATATGGGAGGAAGCCCTCGTGGAGGTCTTGCTGGTGACAAGGCCCGACGGATCACTATTGGTACTGGAGGCGCTGGTCACCGCAGGCAAGAAAGCCGAGGAAACACATGGCGATGAGTGGATGCAGTCGTGGTATCAAATTGCTAATGATGGCCTTGGATGAATGATTCGGGTGTGTTTTGAGCCTGGAGTTTCGGTAGTGGCGTTCCGGACGCTGGAAGGTTACATAGGACCTGTATTGATTTGTATAAGAGACTTTATGCATGTGTATTTGAGGTCTGTGGTGAAGTCTTTGTAGAGTGTGATACGATTGAGACTGCCAGCGTTGGACCATCTACGATGAATTCCCAAGTCCGGAGACATGTCAGCCTCAAGATGCACGCACTGGTCGTAAAAGCCAATCGGTTATAATGACCAAGGCGTTGCGTGGACTTGGCGTCATACCCGCTGCGACCTAACGCCGAAACTCGATTTTACTTGCGACGCTACGGCGATGTGGTTTCGGCGTTAGGACTCAACAGCTCCCTTCATCACCGATTGTGCGGACCGACGAAATTCGGCGAGCTACACCGAATCGGTAACGTCTAAACAAGCCACTTCCACCATATTTCCGATCTCCCAATGCGATAGAATGCGGGGATGTCGGAGTTGAGGTGGAATGCGGTTCTTAGGTGTTGTGGCTGTTTCGGCGATAATTCGTCGACGCTGTCAGAAGTTGGTGGCTGTTAGTATGGAAGCAGCAGGTAAGCAGCCACCAAGTTCGGAGACAAAGATGGTATTCAGAATGTATATAATTGATCGTTGTGCCTTGATTGTGCTTTTTGTTTGCATTCACAAACAACTCAAGCAACTCGATCATCCTTTATCTAACACCTTGATCCTACTTAAACCACTTACACCACTTACACCACAAACCACACACCACCCACAGCACACACAACATGGCCGTCCCAACCCCCGTTTGGTTCATCACCGCCGCCTCCTCTGGCTTCGGGCATGAACTATCCATGATTGCCCTCAAGCGCGGCCACAAAGTCGTTGCTACCGCCCGCAAGACATCTCGCATCCAGGACCTCGCCGATGCTGGCGCCGATACAAGGGCCTTTGACGTCACATCGCTCTCAGCGACATCGAAGCCCTCGCCAAGGACGTCTTTACCAAGTACGGCCGCGTCGACTACCTGATCAACGCTGCTGGTTACATCCTTGCTGGCGCCGTCGAAGAAGCAACGCCCGAGCAGGTGTACAACACCTTCAACACTAATGTCTTTGGTACCATGAACACCATCAAGGCGTTTCTGAGGGGAATGAGGGCGCAACCCAAGGGCGCAAACGATACGCGCGGAACTATTGTAACGTTTGGCAGCATTGGCAGCTGGCGAGGAGGCGCGGGTTTCCCAGTCTATGCCATGACCAAGTCGTGCATGTCGTCGCTTGCCGAGTCGCTCAAGCAAGAGGTTGCGCCGTTTGACATTGTCGCGACGGTCGTCGAGCCGGGCTACTTCCGGACCAACTTCCTGAACCCCGACGTCAAGGTCATGACGCCAATTATTGACGCCTACGACGAGAACACGCCGACGGGCCAGATGCGGAAGGCTCTGGAGCGGACTGATGGCAACCAGCCCGGAGACGTGAAGAAGGGTTGTGCTGTTATCGTGGATGTGCTGACGCAGACGGGTGTTGGAGAGGGCAAGCAGGTTCCAGTGCGGATTTGCCTGGGCCCCGATTGCGATGCGTTTATCCGGAGCAAGTGCAGCGATACTATCCAGCTGCTGGATGAGTGGAAGGAAGTGACTCTGAGCACTGATCATACCGACTAGTTGTGTTGGTGAAGCTGGGAATGTGTTGATAGCGGTTGTAATTGATCCGAAGCTAGTTGAGACCAGAAATCCATTTGACGCATGTCAAGATGAGACGTTTAATTGTCAATACCTTTGAAGTAAATTAATTCATCCTAACCATCCGCAATGAGGACAATCGGCTTCCTGGGCGGAACGTCCTATCACTCCACCATTCTCTACTACGCCCAGATCAACGCCCACGTCCAGCGACGCCTCGGAAGCCCCCACGTCGCGTCTCTCATTCTCCGGTCCTTCAACTTTGGCGACGTCGCGCCGCTTTTTACATTCAATGACTGGCCAGCTATTACATCCAAGTTTATATCGGCCGCCAGGGACATGAAGGCAGCGGGTGCGCAGGGCCTGGCAATCGGATGCAACATCGGTCACCGGGTCGCGGCTGAGGGGAGGTTGGCGCTGGGCTTCCCGTGGTTCATATCGCGGATGGCACGGCGCGCGCGGTGAGAGAACAGCGGCTGAAGAGGGTGGGTTTATTCGCGACCAAGGCGGCAATGGAGGAGGGCTTTATCAAGGGGCCGTTGATGCAGAGTGGTGGACTCGACGATATTCTAGTCCCGGAGAGGAGTGACCGAGACAAGATGGACGGTGTAATCTTTCAAGAACTGTCAGGTGGCAATCCTTCACACAAAACCAAGCAGTGGATGAACCATCTTGTGCATAAGCTCATCGACAGAGGCGCCGAGGGATTGGTGTTGGCCTGCACAGACCTGCAGTTCGTGGTGTCGCCCAAGGCCCATGGCATTCCCGTTTTTGATACCCTAGAGTTGCATGCGAAAGAGCTGGCCGAGTGGGCGATGCAAGAGGAATAGCCTGAGTCAATACGGGTATTTCAGTATGTCTACCTGGAGCCGCGGGGCCGAGGGACAGGGAGGGACAGAGATGGACACAAGGCACGGATGCAGAAGCCATCGAGAACTGCAAAGAAATGTCTTCAATTTGATACCTTGTAATACACCTTTCATACAAACTAATCATGACACAATCCACGAACCGTCTAAATTTTGCGCAGAAGCATAATTCCACCTGTGACGCCCTCGCTGATGAACCCATTTGGATCCCGTCGCCGCTGAAGTCTGGGGAATGCGCGTCGATCCATCAAATAAATCCCATCTACCACCCATCGCTTGAAACATAAGAAATTGGGGTATTCCTTCTGGGCCAAATTACTTCACACATCATCATTCTCTGATTCCCCTGGATCCATCTCGGTTGCTTTTGTCTTGGGTGCAGTCCATTCTTGGCTGGCCCTCCATAGTCGAGAAGGATCGCCGACCTCTTTCAAACGAACAGAAATTCTGTCCTGTTATCCGAAATTCTGTCATGATGACTTGCCCGACAGAATTCGAGCGTGGCTTTACCACCGTCTTTGCTCATTGAGCTGACGCGCTACTTCCCTCCTCATGTCTTCGTGACGTCTGGTAGAGTTCATTTCGTGTCTGACCCTCCTCAGTGACCTTTTCATTCTCTTCACCTCCTTCTCCATGGACGAGGTTGAGCTCGTGGACCGGGAACCAACAGTGCCGGCCGAGCTTGCAATGTCTTGATACTCAGCCGCGTAGCCATAGCCGTTCCTAGGGGCCGTAGGAGAAGTCGGGCTTCCATCAAATTGTGGAGAAGGTATGAGGGGGGCATGATCGGGATACGGAGAGGGGCGTTGGTAATAGCGGGAAGCGAAGGGATTAGGGGGTGACGGTGCAAAAGGCGGGACTACTGGAGGAAAGGTATTGGGGTAGGGAGGCTGAAACGGTGGAATAAAGACGTTGGTGTTGTGATACTGAAATCTCGGATCAAAAGCATTGGAGCTGTAAGGCTGAGTCCCTGGACCATAACCGTGTGGGTTGTAGTGGAAGTCTGGACCAAAGGGATTGGTGTTGTTGTATGCTGGGCCGTAGGAATTGTCAAACTCGTTGTTTCGCTGTCCACCGATCGGAGGGGCCGGATAGGAATTGGTCCTGTTTTCTTGTCGAGTCTCATTCGAATTCGAGGGCCGAGAAGTCCTTTCGTGGCTCCGACGACGTTCGCCACGCGGGGGGGACGACATTGGATCTCTAACGGGGCTTTCGTAGAAGCGGACTCTGATTCTGCCACGGGATTGATGCTCTGATCGGGGCATGGGCATGGGTTCGATTCGATGTTATATCCTGGCAAAAGTTAGTGCAAGTAGTTTAAAGAATTGGCAGACTGACAACTGAATAGTAATATCGCTGATATAGAATCTATCGGTAAGTGGCGACGAATATCTGGTGCAAAAAACTCCAAGTTTTTTGAGGCCATAGTTTGCAGGCAGCTACTGATATGAAACATAATTTTAAGCCGCATGTCTATGAGAGGTAAGCAAGGCATCTCACAAGGCAAAATGGTTCGCTTTCTTCTCATGCGCGTGGCTGTGAAAAACAGGCTCAATCGCCACACTCAAGTAGCAAAAACTTTTCAATACGACACTGAGGCTCCCAGACGGTGCAATAATACCATCGAAATACCTGAGTTTTTGCACTTCTACGAACCATACTCGTTGGGTGGTCAGCAGGTGCCACACTCCCTAAGCCCCTGTCAACTGCGGCCGCCTAGGCGAGTCTGGGGATCAACAAACTATGTTTTCTCGACGAGGCCACCAATTGTCGGATGCGAATGGCGAGAATATCAAGTGCGTGGGTGGGGCTAATGCAAAGGCGCTGCAAAGGCTCAGACACGTCAGTCTGCATTGAAACTCGACAACACTAGCTGCATGTGTCCCACACTGGAACAAGTGGGTGTAATGCCTTGAGGGATTCATCCGCGGTGATAACATTGAATCCATTGCAAACGCAATCGGGTTTAGGAGACGATGAGGTGAATAGATTGACTTGTTCGAATACAATTGTCTCTTAGTTCAACTTGTCGCGATTTAATGGCTGCTTGATGTGAGCCTTGCACATTGACTGTGCCTTGACTGTGCCTTGACTGAGCCTTGATTGTGCCTGGCCTTGGCTCAGGATACTGGCCGTCACTTCCGTGAAAACTGTGCTAGGGTGACGCGTCGAGAGGGTGTCCTGGCGACAATAACAACCGAATCATGAGATCAGCGGGGTACGAGCAAGTCAAGTTCGTGCAGTTGAAAACGAGCCAATAAAACCCGCGTGCATCATGCTGGATGCTGATTTCTCAGAAGCATCTAGAACACACGTGATAATCAGCCATCAGATGACGCTGGCCAAGGAGCCTTTGCATATTTTGCCTCTTTGGTTCTAAGCCTTGCGAGTGAGGCTGTGCTGAAGCAAGTCATGATATTTGCTATAGGTTTTATATGCCTCGTACTGCACATAGCCTCACACTAACACTAATGTAGAAATGTAGTTGGGTAAGGAAGCTGAGAATGTGCAAGTTCTTGATATGGAGTGACAGTTCTCAATTGAGGCTGCAGGCAATTATTGTATCACGGCAGATGGCTACTCATCCAGACTTGAGTTGGCAGCGACGAGCCAAATGAGAACTAGCAATTCCAGTTGAAATCAACGAATAGAGTCGTCCAACTCAGATCCGGGCTATAACTCCGATAGGAACGCCAAGCGGAGATCCTAGACTTGTTAGCCTATCTCCACTCCACGGCTGTCTCAGTCTTGCAGAATAAGCACTAGGACAATAATTTAGAAAGGGGATAATCTAGCATTTTGATACATCGCAACCGTGTAATTACACTTGCACATCAAGTTAAACTCTTATGAAGTATCGTTGGGAATTTGGACTTCAGCGGCTCGGTGAAAGGTGAGATTACACTACATCGAGAGGGTGGTTAAACGAGATCGAATTCCTTCAAATTTCTTCCGCCAAATCTAATTCCTTGCCAAATCCAGACGGAGTTGGAGATGTTGCATCTGCACTGGAGAGCAGGCTGGAATTAAGCGGTATAATGCAAATCACGGATTACATTAGGTGATCAAGTGCTTCGTTTAGTCCTCATGCTAGAATTGGTCGGCCTGGGAGCTTAGGGGATACTTGACTTGCTGACAACTGCGCCATATGTCAATGGGATTACTCAAGTCACTGGAACTAGAACCAGTGGCGTTCCAATTAAACGGGCTGCATTCTTGTCCCTTAATAAACTCGCCCTTTGCCTTGTCGTTAGCTGATTTGCACTTATGGATTCATGCGCGATACTCTAGTTAGGAAGACCCAACCGAGTGTCAGGAGACACTGCGCGTATATGGACTACCTGTTTCATTTAAGACTGAGGCAATAACCACTAATTTGAGCTATGCTTGAGTGGATGTGTGGACAGATGCGTTGGTAGTCAAGTAAACAAACCAACCCATGATTATTTAATTTATCCTTGATGGCTTGGTTTGGATGATTCATTATCAGACAGTTCGCGCTAACGATAGTGCTCATATGTGCTTATATAAATTGTATGTCAGCCTATCTGACAGCAGTTCTCACAACTTTGGGGATGACTAATTGTAAAATCTTTACGACAGAGTTACTCTTAAGACACTGCTCATGCATAGGTACTGTTTCGATGGTAACGATTATAGATATTATCTAGATATTGACATGTAACATCTAAACTAGGCGCCGGGCTGGGCAATCATAGAACCAACAGCTGAGCCGCTGACCTTTCCAAGCTCAAGAGCCGCATTGACCACACCGGCAAGACCCTCACCAGCAATCAAACCAGCAGCCACAGCAAATCCGTACATCTCGAAGTTGTTGTGGAAGTACTTCCTCCACCACCAGGCAGTAATGGATCCAAAGAGAATTGCGTTGGCATATCCGGAGTCAACTCCAATAACCCAAGCAACACCAATGGACATCCAGTTGGGGAGCCAGTCGCGGTACTTCTCACGGGGGCCGACAAGGTACAGGTTCTTGGCGAGAGCCTGGATGGCGCAGATGATACCCATGGCAATGGCAAAGTAGCCAGATGACGCAGGAATGGGGATCTTGGGAAGGGTAACGGCTTCAGCAACGGCCTTCCAAGCCGCAACTGAAGGGGCGGAGAATTGGCAGACAGCCAACGGGTCGTCACTGGGCTTCCAGACACAGGGGTAGGCGGCCATGAACAGAACAAAGACTCCAGGAGCCAAGAAGACTGAAACAAAGGTACCGATAGCCTGGGCGTAGAATTGCAAGTGGGGAGGAGTCTTGAGAAGGAAACCAACTCGGAAGTCGCTGACCAGGGAGGTGGCGACATCGGCGGTTCCGGAAGCAATGTTTCCGGCAACCAGGTTGATTCGCTGGGCAGGCTTGGTGTCCATGCCCTTGGTGATACCACCGAAGACGAGCTGGGAAGCCTTGGCGGATGCGGTGAGAGGAGTGCACTAATGATGTTAGAACCAGAGACGTAATGGGGATGTAATGGGAACTCACGTCAGTGACAGCGCCGCCATAGATACTGAGGAAGGCAAAGACAAGACCAAGCAGACAGGCGAGAATGGCGAGGCCGGCGTTCATGTGGAACTGAAGCTCAGCGACGATGCAGGCAATAGCAAGGAAGACGACGGAGCCGACGAGCCAGACCCACATGGGGACTTGATCCTCTGGGGGAGCAAAGTCCTCGACAAGACCATCATCCTGATCGGCCTTGGCGGCTTGCTTCTCGATAAAGGAAATACTCTTACCCTTGGCCTGCAGGGAGTTGTTGATAGTGCGGCACAAGGATCGGATGGCGAACTTGGTACCATCGTAGATGACTCTGAAGTGAATGAAGAATTCAACCAGGCTGTAGACGATGAGGACCATGACACCGGGCCAGAGGAACCAGTATCGGGGAGATGGGATGTAGTCGGGGTCGGTGGTACCAGACAGACTGTTGAAGGTCATGAGGCCTTCCCACTTGGTTCCGGGCTCGCCACGCTGAATTCCGATGCACTCTCCGTAGTGAACAAGGAGAGGACCAGCGAGTGCCCAGGCAAAGACGGTACCTCCCCACCAGGAGACGGCGGCGTTCAGGCCAACCAGGATACCGGAGCCGAAGAAGGCAGGGGTCAGCTGGATGTACCAACCCCAGTTGTGAGGCTCAAGCAGAGCGTTGTTGCTGTGGCCGCTCCAGATGAAGAACCAGACAAAGATGTACCAGTTGTGCAGGATGCCATCGGCGTACTGGCCCACGACGATGAGGAGGAGGGCTCCGATGAAGGCGTAGCCAAGAGCCTTGATCTTCTTCAAGGCATCGGCGGCACCGGATCCGACGGCGTGCATCGAACGGATGGTCATGGCGGTGGCAGTGGGGGTGGGGAAGACGAGGTTCAACTCTCGGGCGACGTTGATGATGAAGAACTTTCGAAGAGGGACAGCGGCGAAGAGACCGAAGAAGGCGCAGACAAAGGTGATGGTGAGAATACGGCCGAAATCGCTCTTGGGGGTCGTCCGAGAGAAGTTCCAACCTGTACATGGCGGGGAGACCGGCCACGAAGACACCGGACATGCCACCGGCGCCGGTAGCAGCAGCCTGGATGATGGAGTTTTCCTGGGGTCCGAACTTCTGGCCGATATACGGGATGCCGGGCAGGAGCTTGGTCAACATGAGAATGAAGCCATAGCCGAAGATGGCTCCGAACATGGTCGCGGGAAAGGTGAAGCCAGTCTTGAGACCTGTTGGCTGTTAGAGCTAGATGTTACTAGAGGACGGGATACTGACCCAAGTACACGTTGGAGGCGTTGACGAGCGAGCCCAACACGATGCCGACGATGACGGCACGGGCAGTCAACGGGTTGGGCTCATGCTCGATGCCCTTTACCGGAGGAAAGCTAGTGAAGAGATCGGTGATGGTATCGTCCTCTTCGGCTTCGGACTTGAGATCCGCATCATGGGGGTCCTTCTCGTCGTAGCGCGGCTCCTGGACCTGAGGGTCGGGCCTCATCTCAGTGACGGCCATTATTGCGGATTGTCGAAGTAGGGCTCGAGGGTGTCGAACTCAGTACGGCTGAAGGTCCTGGACTGAAACCGAGGGGATGGACGGCCGTGATATTTATCCATCTCTGGCTGGAGAGTTTTCGCTGTTGGGAGATAGCTTGACCTACAGCCAACGCGACCTACACTCCCGCAGTCCCAATGGGGACGTCTCCCCCTGCTACTCGGCGAGCAGCTCCTAGGGACTTTTTACACATCGTCCCACGAGCAGAGCAGGCCATGGTTTGGACAAGACCAACACGTTGGACAGACGCACCACGGCCCATTGACGATGAACCAGGGCGATTCCAGAAGTTCCAGGCTAGATTCCGCACCTTATCTGTGCCCGAACGAGCAGTCGGCGAGTGAGAGGCGCGGGACCTTTGCCAGCTGCCCAAACGGGGAAAATAGTCAGCGATCGCCTCTGAACTTTTGTGCGTGTTGTCCATGCGCGATCTGTGCCGCAAGGGGGCCCTGGACGACTCCACCCCCAGAGAGGCGGCGGCGGGTGGCACCGCGGGAGGAGGAGATGGTGATACGCTACGGTGTCAATTGTGAGGTATCATCGGAGTTGTGGGTTACGGATAGACGAGGTGGAAGGTTGGTGCCTCCGTGTTGATCGGCTGTGGTGGTTGTGACGATCGTTGGCCTGTTGATTGATGGCTGTGGCGACTGTGATCCAACACACGCATCCCGGTGTAACATGGGTCTGCGGAACTGATGCTGGACTGAGAGTCAATGGTTGGAAATACGCCCATCCATCGGAAGTGGCTCCAACGCGTCGCCATCGCAATCGCTTTCCATGCCCTCATTCATTCGCACCAGCCTCAACCCCCGCGGTAGTCTCACACGCGCCCTCATACGACGTTGGATGGCGGCTCCCACTTCGCGTCCCCAATCCGTCAATCCCCTGTCGGCTCAAATGCCGTCTTGGTCTAGTCAGTCCACCGCCGACGCGCCACACGGTCCAAACTCGGGGGACCTTTGCAAGGCTTGGGCAACCCTGCGCCGGGAACCTTTGCGGAGTGGTTGGCTTTGGGATCCCTCAGAGATACAGCGATAGTCGCAGAGATAGAGTGGTGATCCCAGAGATAGAGTGGTAATCCCAGAGATAGAGTGGTAATCCCAGAGATAGAGTGGTCTGCAGCAATTCTGTTGGTTGGGATAAGGAGATTCACCATAGTGGAGAGCTTGCGCGCGCACCCTTCTGCACCCTCGTCCCACCGCATCAACAAGCTCAAACCGTCGACTCGTCCGTCTCGTAGAAATCCCCGGCGAATCGTCAACCTCATTTTGCGCCATCCCCACAGTCCAAGGTTTCGCCTACAACCGCATCACGAAAGCTAGTCAATTAAGCATCCGAGTCCAGCGAAATATGCATAAAAATTAACTTGGAGTATTTTCCAGCAATATTCGTAGATCTCGGGGTAATTCAGCCCTGGTACGAGTGGCACGGTCTCGTGATGGCCTGGACTCGCTAATCCCCAGGCCACTCTAAAATAAGGCCAAGACTTCGGTTCTCGTGCTATCAGGACCAACCCATTTTACTTGCTCTGCAATTCGCCATCTTGAATAGGCAAGTCTGTTGTGTCTTGGCAAGTCCTTTTGCCTCAACTCTGGAGTATTTGGCTCACTACTTGGGGGCCATCTGCTCCCTTTTCGGATCTCTCCGAGGAATCAACAGTGACCAACAATCAAGACCGTCAGGAGCCCGAGGTAGTGGCTCACGAGGATGCAAGTCTGCCAGCTAGGGTGTGATTGCCACATGCCAGAGGGTTGCTGTGCAGTCCTACGATCTCTTCCAGGGTGCGGTCCCACGGACTTTTACTCTCCGGGCCCGACCACGGCGATGCTAACCGGACTTTCGATGATCTGAATATCAGATTACCACTTCTCTGGGACAAGAGCCGCATGTTTAAGTTGTCTTGCAGCAAGTCCCCAATTTTCAATCAGCAGTTCCATGTCAAGGTCCAGCTCGAAGCCTGAATATAGGCAGTGAGCCATGTCAAGTAGAGCAGTCTAGCTGATGAACATACTGGGCTACAATGCATGCGAGGCCCAGAACTCAGTCACGCTGCTTCGGTTATTTCGGCCCCTCCGTCTAAACACAGAATAGTCCTCTGGCCTTCTAGAGCTGATCGTCCAGATCTGCACGAGACCTTTGAAATCGGAGCCCATGCATGAGGTCTAGGCCCTTGCCACTTCCTGCATCGAACCGATCCTATGTACAGTTTGCCACGAGAGAGCAAGATGCCAACCGATGCCAATCAAGCATCTCTCAGGGTTCTTGTCCCAGGGTTCTGGATCAAAGATATCAGCGGGCGCTTGCAGACTGCGGCCGGTATTCCGTCATCTGGTCGATGGAGCTGTCACAATGATGATTGCACTGACAAGGCATATTTACGGATGAATCGGGTAAACCGACGATAAAGGCTAGCCCTGATTCCTCCCTCACTGCTATCCTGAAAGAGGTCTTCACGATGTTGAAGTTGGCTCGCTGACACACGAGTTCGGTACGAGTTCGGTATTCACCCAATGACAACCACATGTAAGCCTCAAGCTAAACAACGTGGAACAGGCGCTCCTCTCCCTAAATCAACGGCCGTCGTTTAGTGACCCAAAGGTCCCTGCAATCCTTCGAATCGGCAGTGGATGAGCATCCATGACCCCGGCCCTTCAAAGGTCCCATGCGTTTGGAGCTTCCATTTCTGGATGCAGCCCTGCCAAGGCCACACCAAAAAGCTGCCGCTAAAAAGCACCTTACAAGTCTCCCCACACTGGCTGCCATGCACTCGGGGCCCTGTAAATATTGGCTTCGTCTACAATCGGCTGCAATTCCCGTCACGTCCCCGTCGTATCAATCCTGAGTCTTATCGCTTGACAAAGGGTGGAGCGTGTCGCTACCCAAGAGGTTATTTGTGCGGTGTGAATCCACCCGGCCACCGCAGGACTCATACACTCCGCATGGGCAGGTGCGTGCAGTATCTCTAATCGTATAAGTCTGGCCGTTGATTGGACCGTTTACTGCTATCGCCACTTGATGCTATTTTGGTAAACTACTGTCCGGCCAGAGGTAACCCAGATCCGGTCAGTAAACCCCAAGTCAACAGCGAAGCTTATCAAGCTTCATCTGGCACTTGAGATCCCTTCATGTCATATCTTGGTCTACGATGCACGTGCTCGAGATCTGAGTAATCACGGACGAACTATTATTGATAGAGTGACAGGCGTGATGCCATTTTACGGGGATGTCAGTGGATGCTGCATTGTGAGATGCGAATCACGTCATTGGGCAAGCTTGCCGCTTAACCCGTCCTGCCAAGGGTATAGCTCCCGGGAGGAACCTTTGGTTTGAGCGTCCATTGAAGAAATCGCCGAAAATGATCGTCATTAAACCACCGACACTATCCTTCATTAGACATAAACGGCCTACGACTTGCAAAAGATCCGTCAGCTTCTACCCTGCTTGAACGTTATCCGGAACTGAAGAGTCGCCGTATGACTCACTGAGGGGTTTCCTCTTCATCCAATCTCTGCGCTTATTGACGGGTAGATCTGATTGACGGGTGTGGAGAAGAAGCCGTTTATCCGACAGGGACGACGTGGTCATCTCATTAGATCCAAATCATTTGCGGCCTTTGTCTGAGAATGAGACATTGTCGGATGAAGTCACTGCGAACCGAGTGCATTCCCTGGAGGAAAGGAATCATGGCCTTAAAATGGAATGAAAATTGAGGAATGCAGAGCCTAGAATCTGTCATTCCTGGTAGTGATCTCGGTTGATTCTAACGAGGTCGCGGAGGAGGAAGGTAGATTGGAATTCGTAAGAACATCAAACTGGCACCATATTAAGAATCACTTTGCACCTACCATGTATAGCAGCACATTCGAAATGATTGCATCGTCGTTCTATGATGGTGCTGTGAAGCAATTGGGAGTTCCAGCACCGTCAGCCCTTTACCACCAAAGTGTGACTCGGGAACTAGTGTAATGGTACTGGAAGGCACACCAGTGGTTAAATGACTGCAGGGCTAACCTGACAAGCCTGGCTACTACTTAAAGTGACTGCACTCCCTAAGCAACTGGATGGGCATGCTTTTTCATTTTTCATTTTAACGCTTCGTTTTGCAGTCTTGACATGTGATTTGAACCAACTGTTGCAGCAGCTTGTAGCACTTTCTTTACTCTCTTTCTTCTTGTTGTTTAGGAAGCATTTAATCAAGAGCTCCAATCATCTAGTCTACCTACTCCCTCAGCGAATATTAAATTTATCCTCTCCCTTAGAGATCCTGAAATGGATCCCAGACTCTCTGTCTCGGCTCGGTTTGCACTAAACGCATCTCCCATCAATAAATTAGGCATATTCTTTTCCTTCTTCATTCAAGCATCTCCACTAGTGAGCTAATGCTAAGTGCGGATTCCAAGACACATTGGGGGCTGAGCCTTTACCCTGTCACATGCGACGAGAGCTGAGTTAGGTTGACAATTCGTTATGATTCAATTTTTAATTGCCCCTTCAATGGGGAAAGTGCTGATGTGCTAATGTGCTGAATTGCTGAATGTGGAGAGTAGGGATTAGGGAGAGATGGTGGGTGCCGGGAAGCTCCGCTAGCATTCTTCAAAGTTGCGCCAATAAGATCTGCTAAGTGATGTAAGGATACTATTGAGGCTTCTCTAGTGCTTAGAAAACCAATGCAAGGACTCAGGGGCTTCCACGCTCGACATGCCTGCCGAGAGCCCAGCCCATTCCTTAGGCTTGCTTCTCGCGGATGATTCCGAAGGACTAGTGGCTGACTGGTGGCCGCCATAAGTAAAGCCATGTATCTAGTCCAACGTCTGGTTTCTTTTACTCTTAGGTGCCCGGCCTCAGCTGCAAACCCCAGCTGCAAAGGAAGGCGAACAAACGTTACGCGCTCTGTGCGGGGAGCGTGAAAGATGATAATGCTCCTCTAAGGGTCCTAGCTTGATGCACCTTTTGGTAGTACTTTTGAGAATGGCAGCTTTCTTCGAGCCTCGATGAGCTTTTTTAGGGCTAACCTTGCAAGCACCAAGTGTCGCAGCCACTCTTTGAAATGGAACCTCGCCTTGCCTGATACAGCAGCAATGACGCTTTAGTGTCTTTGAGGGATGTCCAAGAGTACGACAAACAAAGTTCACACTTGTGGGCGGATGTGAGAGCTACTTGGCCGGGCTGCAGGCTCTTCGATGAGGAATCAAATGATGGGAAAGACATACCCATGCACGAAGCTTCAGGTACTTTATTCAACAAGCTCACCTCTAAATCTAGGCTCACCGATACCCCCTTGCAGCGGCTACCACCCCGTCAAGATGACGAGGAGAGATCATCATGTGCCCGTCCCATCTTGTCGGGCTATGCCATTTGTTGAGTCCGATATTTTCATGCGCCGTCCGTGGTGCCATGGTCGGGCACTCACGGCAATGTATTCATCTATCTCTATACGAAAGTACAACCCACGTACCGCAGCGGACTACACCATAGTGCACATGCGATCAGAGGGGTTGCGTGAGTCAGAATCCTTGTGTGTAGTTGTGGCCGTAAGCCTCGTCTTAACGCTGGTGAGGCCAACACCTCAAGGACTAATATCGCTGTGGCTGTTTGACATTAGTTAGACAAATTGCACAAGACTTCCATCTTTATTAGCTAATGGATCTGCACCCCTCATATGTATACAAATCAGTCGCAGACCACTACCTCAACCGGATTCCTTGAAGGGTGGGGATCCAGGTCTGCTCCACCTACTTGGATGATTGCTTTGTTCCACATCAAGGGACATCGACCATTTGCTGAATGGCTACCCTCAGCTCGGATCCGGCTGTCGATGCACAGTCCAGATCGTCGCTTGTCATAGCGATCTGCATCTCCTTCGTGGTATTGTCATTTTTGATCGTCGCCTTGAGGCTCTACGTTCGTGTTGTTCTTCTCAAGGCCCTGGGTCCCGATGACTGGACGATTTGCGTTGCTCAGGTACACTTCTCTTAACGAAGATTCTCTTAGGGGACTGTCGGCTGATGAATTTGCTCAGGTCCTTGCCATCGTCGTTTCTATAACGACTATATCAGGTACGTCGTCCCCATTATTATTTGCAGACAGACGGATTCTAAGAACTGCCCCAGAGGCTAAACTTGCCCTTGGTCGGCATACATGGACTCTACCGCCGGATCGCATCCACAAACAGTTAAAGGTCCGTATCTGTTCCCGCAATAAAGCAATCTTAGTCTCACCATTGGTAACCATATTAGGCTCTCTATGTTGGTATTATCATTCATAATTTAGGAATGAATCTTGTCAAGATTTCTTTCCTATTACAGTATCGTCGCATATTCTCGACCAAGACCATAAAACGAATCACCATTCTTCTTTTATGCGTCATTTCAGCGTGGGCTGTAGTCCAGATACCAGTACTCGCGCTTACCTGCTTTCCCCTGTCCGCTATTGTGCCAGCCATGGCGGATACCTGCCTCCCGACTTTCCCCAGTTGGTACTTTACGACTTACTTCCATATTGCCACCGACTTCATCATCTTAATTGTCCCCTTGCCAACCGTGTTTTCTCTAAATATGGGGTGGAGGCGGAAGCTTTGTCTGGTAGCTATTCTCTCTATGGGACTTTTGTAAGTTTGGAATTTATCCCTGTTGAAGATACTTGATGGAAGCTCGAAGCTAACTGCCTCGACACCGTAAGCACATGCATCATATCCATCATTCGAGCCACGACGCTCCACCAATGCCTTGTTACACCAGACACGACGTGGGACACGACAGATGCTGCATGGTGGACCGTTGTAGAGATAAACTGCGCCATCATCTGCGCATCTTTGGCCACTCTGCGGCCTCTTCTTGCCAAATTGGTCCCTGGTTTCAGTTCAAAATTGACTGACGGTTCGAACAAGTCCTACACCTTGACTCGGCCCAATATGATGACATTTGAGCGTATGCCAACGGCCTCAGGAGGAGGAAGCAACAATAACCTGGCACTCGACGAATTTCCTGCACCAAAACAGGGCAATTTTGGGAGAGAAACGGATGATTCGAAATATGGAGTTCAGGCAGAAATCTACTCTCATCAACGTCAGATTTGAAAGCAGTGGAGGTGGATCAGCAAGAGTGTGTCCCTGATAGTACTATCTACAAGCCCAATATCAAGGTCACGTACGAGGTGGCTATGACTAGCGAGCTGTCTGGTAAGGCGACGGTAGGAAGAGGAAGGATGAGAAGCGATGATTAGAGATTTTGACCACTTTCTGCACCGACTATCATTTGATTCTTCTACAGTTTAATATTTTTAGTCTTTATTAGTTCCTACTTTCCAGGACTGGACTGAAGTCGTCTTTAATAGTAAAAGTCATAATTATATGTGATGATCGAGTTTTACTCTGCACCTGGTATAGGGTAAATAGATGCACATTTTGAAATATGATTCCGATGATACCTACATCGTAAGCTCTCGAATAGAGCATTCCACTTTTGCCATAATTTTGCATTGTGTTTCAATGGCAACACTTACACCCTAGGTATTATGCCACTGTAACGGGGAAGCGACGTCTCAGTTCAAACAACCCCACGCCAACACAGTTGGGCACTGCGTCCAGAAAATGGATGCACTTGGACCTAGCACGGGATCCAACTCAATCTCCAGTCATGCACAAACTAGCCATTGACTCTCAATAAGCGGAGTCATATGATCATAAAATAAGTAGTCAGGATCTTCAAACAATTGAGTGCAAAGAAACGAACTATGCGCTGCAACTGTAGCTAGGATGTTGCTATGTGCTGTGTGTAGGTCACTGCCCCACAGACCGTCGGGTGCGAGACTTCCGATCGGCTATAAGCCGGCCCCTGAAACAGCCGACGCAATCGGCTATCGCTACGAAGGGAATGGACATGGACTCTCGCTATTCCTTACGATGGTCAATGGCCTTGTACCAAGCCGTAAATGTGCCTTCAATCGGGTATGCGACAAGGCCCTCACCGTAAACTCAACCAAGAAATTGTAGACTGCAAAAACTGATGCCTCCCAGTCTTGATCGTCATACTCATAGTAGGTGGTTAGACGAGCCACATCCACACTATGTCAGCCCACCTTAGTACCGTCTGGAGTCGAGGATATGCTTTGTTCTTAAGGGACCGTCGCCTCCGGTTGCAGTGGCAGCGGAATGGAAACAAAAATGCTCGACTCCATCTGCTCCAAACAAGATGTGGTCGACCCCGCTGCCTTGAATGGGGTAGTGGATGCTACCCCAACAAAACTTGAAATCTCCACCATTATTGTGGTTTATGCCTCACACCACCAACAGTCTCGCTCTTCGGGGAGTTCTTCCCGGTATGCACCTCATGCTTCATGCCGTACATCCTTGCATGCTCTCGGTAGTCCGGGCAAGTTTGGAGTCCGGCAGACAGACTGAATTACGGGTCACATGGAGCAAGAAGTCTCATGGTCCCTTAATTGAGCCATGACGCTCGGACTTGAACTGTAGTATCTGTGTCTTGACCCATTAAATGGATTGAGAGGGGAAGAAATCTAGAGCAAAGCCATAATATACAAGGACGCTGAGCACAAAATATTTGTTGAACTTCGTATTCCGCCATGACTCGATCAATGGCAACCAGGGTAGAAGCCTCGGGGATAATCATGGGACCTCGCTCTAAGAACCTGGAGAGAAAGAAACGTTGCTTCCATTCCCCTCTCAACTTCCCCGCATGCATGTATATCCCTGTATCCGCGTATGTGAATGCAGCTAATGTTGGAGCTTTGCTTGAAGCATCCATATAGTGGACCAGGACGCTGCAAGGTGCTGACCGTGAGCTTCTCCGTGATGCTGCAAGCCTCCGCAAGACTCCGCAAGACTCCGCAAGCCTCCGCACAACCTTGCCAAAAGCTGGGCGACCCAGTTTTTGACCAACTGCAGCTCTAGTACCCCGCATGGGGAATTGGGCATTGGCTCGCGATAGACCGTGATGTAGCATTCGCCTGTCGCAGTGGTTTCACTTCGGCGTGATTACGGGTCTGTTACTATGACGATCTTCACCGGTTTGTCGTATTGCGGGTAAATATCCGTTCTCTACGGGGATCATACCCCGCCATCTAGTCTTGCTTGACAGGTGATGTGCGAGAATGTAACCTCGCCACCGCCTTGCTCAAGAATCAAGATTTGTAAGAATCACCGCCTCAATGTTTACTTTGGCTTCAAAGACCCACACCAATGGTATTTGAGTAAGCTTGCTGCCGTCAAAGTTGGTCGTCTGTTCTGTTGCTTGTCTGAACAACCGGGACTCGATTCAGCTAGCGTTCAACATGTCTGCTGAAACCTCAAAGCCCTCGGGCAAGGATGACTACGATGGAGCCAGAAACAGCATCGACTCACACTTGGAGTCGCAACAGCGACACCTCGCCGGCGGAATGGACCCAGCTCACAGGCAAAAGGTCGAAAAAAGCATGAAGCGCAAGCTGGATACTCGATGCGCTCTTTTCGTACTCATTTACATTATGAATTATCTGGATCGCAACAACATTGCGGCTGCTCGACTCAAGGGCCTGCAGGACGACCTCAAACTCGACGACACCCAGTACGCAACATGCCTCAGCATCTTGTACGTCGGCTACATTTTGATGCAGGTCCCATCCAACATGCTCATCAATCGAATTGAGCGACCTTCTCTTTACATTGCATGCGCCATGTTGATTTGGGGGCTGGTTTCGACGCTGTCCGGAAACGTGCACAACTTTACGGGCATGGTGATTATCCGATTCTTTTTGGGCTTCATTGAGGCTGCTTTCCTTCCGGGCGCTCTCTTGATTCTCTCCAAGTGGTACACCCGCCGAGAATTGACCAAGAGAAACGCCATCCTCTTTTGTGGCAACCTCATCTCCAATGCTTTCTCAGCCCTGGTTGGCGCTGGTGTCTTGTCGAATATGCAAGGCGTTCTCGGGCATGCAGCTTGGCGATGGCTTTTCTGGATTGAGGGCGCTGTCACAATGAGCATTGCCATCTCAGCTGCCTTTATTCTCCCAGATCTACCCCACAACTCGAGAGGATTTACCGAGGAGGAACGCAAGGTGGCGCAACTCCGGATGATTGAGGATGTTGGCGAGGCCGACACTGACTCTGCCGAGAATGGCGCATTCTACGGCCTGAACTTGGCGCTGAAGGATGTCAAGATCTATCTGATGATGATCACCTTTACGGCTTATGTTGTCGGTCTTTCATTCAACGCATTCTTCGTAAGTCTCCTTATCTTTGCCAAGACGAAGCTAACAGTCGCAGCCCACCCTTACTGGAACACTTGGCTTTGAATACGTTCCGACATTGCTCATGAGCTCTCCGCCTTGGCTTTTCTCATGCATCGTCTCGGTCATCAATGCATGGCACTCGGATCGAACACAGGAAAAGGTTTGTCGCAATCATGCTTGCTAGACATTAACTAACCTCTCGCAGTTTTGGCACATTACCGGCCCGATTTGTGTCGGCATGGTTGGTTTCATCATTAGCATGGTTACTCTCAATGTCGCCGCCCGCTACGTCGCTCTGTTCCTACAAGCCAGTTCCTACGCCGGATTCATCGTCTTTTACTCCTGGATCAGCTCATCCTTCCCCCGACCTCCCGCTAAGCGCGCCGTTGCGATTGCAATGATCAACGCCTTCAGTCAGCTCGGAAACGTGGCAGGATCTTATGTTTGGGCCCTCAAGGCGAACGGTTACCGCCAGAGTTATGGCATCGTTCTCGCCATGTTTGGCGTGACAATCATGGGCTGCGCAGCTTTCAGATGGATCCTGGTTGGTTTGAACAAGAAACTTGACGCAGGCGAGTCTGCTTGGGAAACGAACCAGGACGTTGCAAAGCAGACAGCTGCAGCGGAAGATATGGACAATGACGAGGCTTTGCGGATGAGGAGAGGGTTCAGATACCTTGTCTAAGGTATTTGAGGCCGGCCGGGTTTAAAACCTTTGAATATGGTGGAATACGACTTCACGACATTATTGCGGGTCGGTCTTGTTGCCGCACATACTGTACAATATCACATCTGCATTGTGGAGCGCTTCCGTTAGCTGGCGCAACAGGCTTCATGTATCAATTTAAATAGCGGGGTAATAGACCCGAGTTGATCCTGAAATATATCGAGGTTTCAAAAGCAAAGGATCAAGATGTTCATGTGCACTTCTAACGCTGACGAATCAAGCATCTCTTAGGGTATCATCCGCCAAACATTCGAGGAAATGATCGCCAGAACTACCCAACCATCCGCCCTAATTGGACAACGATGAAGCACGAAAGGCGAGTCTTCTATCGCGACATTTGGTAAAGCAAGATAGAGCCTGTGTTACTGGTCAAGCCGACGTCTATGTCTCAATCGAGCACAAAATTCACTCAATTTACGTCATTATCCCATTTGAAAGCCAAAAAGAAGTACAATTCAATGCATACTTTGCGCTAGAACGAGGATAGTGCATGGATCCCCCACGGGCGATTGCGCAATCCTGAAAGAGAAGGAATACTTATATTCAAGTCTCCGTTGCCCCAGTCCAAAAACACACGCCATTCTGTAGTCACTCCGTCATCATGGGAGACTCCAAAGTGGTTGAATCGTCCCCGGACAGCGACAGCGCCGGTGCCACCACAGACGTCGAGATTAACGAGAGATCCCTTTTGAGGAAAATCGATGCCAAGCTTCTTCCAGCAGTCGGAATACTCTATCTACTGTCGTTTTTAGACCGTAGCAATGGTGAGGCATATCATCAATGGACTGCTGTCTTCTAACACCATCTAGTTGGAAATGCAAGGATTGAAGGAATGGTCGACGACCTTCACATGAGTACGGATACCAATCGATATTTATGAAATGTGTGCTAATGAGACGAATAGCTGGCAACCAGTACCTGACAGGATTGACGCTTTACTTTATTGGTTACGTCCTTTTCGAGGTCAGCTCAAACCCGCAGACGGCCGCAAACTATTCTGACAGCTTCCAGGTTCCGTGCAACATCATTCTTAAGCGAACAACTCCTAGGCTTTGGCTACCGACACTCACAATCGCCTGGGGTATTGTTGCAACACTCTTGGGTGTGGTCCAGAGTCGGACAGGATTTTGGATCGCCCGTTTCTTCCTAGGAGTCACCGAGAGTGGACTTTTCCCAGGAGTGGTGTTTTACTTTTCAATGTGGTATAAACGACGTGAGAGACAGTACCGCATCTCTCTCTTCTTCAGTGCTGCATCTCTTGCGGGAGCCTTTGGAGGAATTCTCGCATATGTAGGTGATCCGCTTCCGTCAGTGGCAACGCTAACATACACAGGGAATTGGAAAAATGGCTGGCGTGGTGTGGGAGAATGGTTGGCGGTGGATCTTTATTCTTGTATGACGCGGATTCCATCGTCAAGTTCAGCACTAATTGGCTCTAGGAAGGAATTGCAACAGTCCTTGTGGCTGTGGCAGCGTTTTGGTTCATCGAGAACTATCCGAGTACCTCCCGATTTCTGACAACCGCAGAACGGCAATTCATCCAGACCCGACTCGCAGCTGACAGCGATTCCACTCACGACGAAAAGTTCAGCTGGGATGCGGTGCTTCAAGCCTTTCGCGATCCCAACTGTTGGCTTTACGGGCTGGGCTTCCATACTATGAGCTTGCCTCTTTATACGCTGTCTCTTTTCTTGGTAGGTTGAGAAGCCGAGTGTCTAGTTCTTGCTGACCTTTTAGCCCACCATCATAAAAGATCTTGGATACACCGCAGCAAAGGCTCAGCTTCTTACAATTCCTCCATATGCTCTTGCGTTTGTTACGACTCTCAGCGTTGCGATTGCGTCGGAAAAGCTTGGAAAGCGAGCCGTCTTCATTGCTGGATCCTCGGCTGTTGCTGCGATCGGTTATATCCTGCTGCTAGCGAACACTGATCCTATAGGCCGACCAGGAATGTCCTATGCTGGAACATTCTTTGCTGCTGCTGGAATCTATCCGGCCACTGCCCTGGTGCTGTCTTGGCCAGCGATAAATGTATCCGGGCAGACGAAACGCGCCATTGGCAACGCGATGCAGATTAGCATTGGCAACCTCGGCGCTGTCATGGGCACGCAGCTCTATCGATCAGGTGATGGGCCAAGGTTTATCGTCGGTCACTCGATGGCACTGGCCTACCTGATTGCAAATATTGTAGTAGTGACCTTTTTGGGATGGAGGTTGAGGAAGGAGAATGAGAGGAGGGCCGAATTGGCACCCGAGATTACCGATGTCGGAGAGGTCAAGGACTGGGAGGGAGATGGAGATGTCAGATGGAGGTATGAATGGTGAATAGCGCATCATTCTGGAATGGAGACTACATCGGGTAAATGTGGAGAGTTGACGCCATTGAGAATCGAGGTGGTAAACTGGCTAAGCTCATAACTCACAACCCCGCACCGGTGGGATGCCGTGAATAGTGTGCTATTCAATCCTCGGCTTGAGATCTGGTTAGCTTTTGGATGTGCTATCACTGTTTTCGTTATTTTAAACTCAGCCCGAGGCTTGTTCTATCGTACGATCGTGCATCCGTTTAGACATAAAAACTGTCCACATTATGCTATGGTTCCGTGGCAGCACATTAATTCAGAAGTAAAAGTCACAGTTCACCAGGTATTGGCTTCATCGGCACCACTTCCTCGATCTTGTGAAATGACTCGCCTAGCTCTGGTAAATCATGGTCATGCCTCCATTAGAGATGTGCAGCATCCGAACCACACCTGATGATGAAGTACTCGTTATCATATCCAGTTTCTCGGGCTAGTTTGACACAATCATCGATCGTAGCTTAGCCTCCAATAAAGCTGTCCTCTTGGTATGGAACCAGCTGGAATGGATCCGCCATGATGGAGGGCTAGGCGAGACGGGGCGCCAGTGCCTACCATTGGGTCCGATTCGGACTTGCTGTTGTCGCTTGGTGATGGGATTCCTGGGAGTTGAGTGCGAGCCCAGTCAGAGGTATATGAGCGCTCCCTCAGCGAACGTGAGGGCAAGAGAGTGTGGCCCTGCCAGAGGTCCAACACATCCTCGAGAGGCTGGGGGTGAGTTTTTTTGTCCGTCTGTCGAATCGGAGAAAGTCATCTCGTTGCGAGCACGCGAAATGAAGGCGGAGTAGAGACTTAGGAGGTCGTTGACTGAGCTTTGAACCCCCCCGGCTGGCCCCATCAAGACGTCCTTGCCCTCGAGGGCTGGAGCAATCTGAACAACCGATGCCTTTTCAAGTGCGGCGTAGGGCTTTGCTTCGTTTTCTCGGCACTCGCCCGTGTAATATGTTCTCGACATCCCAAGCAGATTGAGCAGGCGATCTTGAGAGGTCAGTAAACGAAGCCCCGGACAATTTTTCGATGACCTGGCCGAACACCTCGTAGGCGAAGTTATTGTAGATGAAGTGATTTCGGAACGTGCGGGCGGGCGGCGCATGATTGAGAATATGGACGGCCTGTGATCTGGCGAGGAAAGGAATATTATCGGAAGCCAGCCAGAGGGAATCGAGAGCGGCAAGCCCGGTTCGGTGACAGAAAAGATCAGCGATTGTCGCGTCGCCGTACGCGTCGGTGCGGTTTGAAGTCTGGCAGAATTGTATCCAGCGGAACATCCCAGGACAGCAGCGATCCATCTTGGATGAGGGAAGACACCAACGCGGCTGTCATGGCCTTTGTGAGGGAGCCTAGCACGAACGTCGTGTCTTCATCGCCGGGTGCTCGCTTCTCGACATCAGCGAACCCGTACGCAGCTGTGTACACCACCTCATCTTCGTGCAGAACGACGAGCGCGATGCCTGGAATGCCCGAAATTCTACAGATGTCGCGAATTATTGGGGCCAGAGCCACGAACTTGTTGTTCGAGACCATTTTTGAACCGGACAGGGATATCAGCGAATGAGAGAGTTGTATTGATAGTACATCGATTTCCGCCTGTTTGCCTACCAAAAAAGTGTATTGCTGATCTATCCCGTGTACAAGAGTCTGAGTGAGTTCTTACTAAAATTACAGCACTCGCAACCTCTAACGGCAACTGTGGAGACAGCACTAGAAAGCTGCCTCACCACTGTCAATGGGATGCATGAGCAAGGTGTGGGGGAAAACTGGCTAAGCTCACAACTCACAGCCCCGCAACAGGTGGGATGCCGCGAACAATTGAAGCATCACGACTCTTCAAGCGGACCAGTGAGATGTGGAATTGTCATGATCTGATGCACTTCAACTGGACCACGAAGATGCATGCCACCAGAAACAGGTCGATACTCAACATGATATGACAGTCTCGAGATGAGGCAAATGGTTCGTGGCGGGGAAGCATGGTGACGTCATACAGAAGCATCATCGACCTTGAAGAAGCGGAGCAGCGTCAATTACGTGGGACATACGACTTGCAGGAGTGAAGGTTTGTCTACGATGTTGGTCATTTCGCCGAGATGGTTGCTCGACAGGAGGCCAGCAAAGCCAGTTGCAAGGATCTAATTCAGTTGGGGGACTGTGAATGGATTACGAAGTTGACCCGCCTTGACAACTCACCGAGCTCGGGTCTCTCGCCGAGGCTATTGGTGAGAAGACAACCGGTGGGAGCGGTGCGTGATGGCTTGGGTGGGCTTGCAGCAGTCAACCCGAAATGCCGAGCAAGGGTACAGTATGCGAGTTGGTCATGTTGGGTGTCGGGGATGTCGGCATGAGTGCATTTCTGCAGCTCAAGAGCAACAAGGTCACCACGACGCTGACTTCGTCCTCTTGGCCTGTTCACCGGAGCGACCTTGGGTGACCTTAAGTACTCGCTAAGGCATCCCCGCATACCATACGGTCTCATGGAAGCATCCAAGCGCATCCCAACGCATCTGGACTCCGGTGTGCATTCGAGGGTTGCATCTCTTATCATGTGGCGCTGACGGTTCTTGTTGACCGAATCCGCCAATTGCCCCTCATTGGCTCTGTCCTCCAGTTCCCCTCACTCATGTTCGTGCGTCCCACCAGTTTGTAGCTTGATCCTTGCAAGGCGCCGAGAAATCGGGGGGAACGACGCGCAGTTGTGTCATTGTAGGTTGCAAGCAACGCTGCAGTCGATGTCGGCTGAGGCCTCAGCGGTCGGGTTCACCATGAGGTGCCGTTTCTCACCGAGTTCCTGTGCAAGGTGAGAGCCCTTTGACAGCTTCCATGTCGAGATTTCTGTAACTTTCGGGCCTCAATTATCTGCGAGATGTCGTCGGCGCTGGCGAGTTCACTGTGGGATGTCAGCTCTAGAACCAGCGTCGATGACATCACCGGATCCACGGCTCCATTCTTCCACCTCAATCCTCTCCCTTCGCCTCCTCACCTCCACGCAACTGCGCCGTCCGTGCCATGTCTGCGTCCATTCCCTTTACGGTGTCCTTCCGTAGAATGCGTGTAATGCGTGTTTCGTTTGGTTCATTCCCCGCTCGTGCCGAGAGACGGTTGCTGGGTACAAATAAAACAGCTCTGCCCTCGCGTAGTTCGGTTCTTCCCCTCCATCGGTCGTGCTTCTCTCGTCCATCCTCATACAAACCTACCACCATACACCACGTTAGACACTTCTCCCCCTCACTCGCCATCATGGTTCAACAAATCCCCAAGTCCTCCAAGCTGCAGGACCTCTTTAGCCTCAAGGGCAAGGTCGTCGTCGTCACTGGCGCGTCGGGACCCCGCGGCATGGGCATCGAGGCAGCTCGTGGCTGCGCCGAGATGGGCGCTGACATCGCCATCAGCTACTCATCCCGCAAGGAGGGTGCCGATAAGAACGTCGAGGAGCTGGTCCGCGACTACGGTGTAAAGGTCAAGGCTTATAAGCTCAACATTGCCGATTATAACGACGTCGAGCGCTTCGTTAACGACGTCATCGGCGATTTCGGAAAGATTGACGGCTTCGTTGCCAAGTAAGTCGAACTGAACTGGGAGTACCCCGTCGGTCAATTCTCGTGGCTAACGGACATAGCGCTGGTGCTACCGCCAACTCCGGTGTCGTCGATGGCACTGCCGCAGACTGGGACCACGTTATCCAGGTCGACCTCAACGGCACGGCCTACTGCGCAAAGGCTGTCGGAGCCCACTTCAAGAAGCAGGGTCACGGCTCTTTCGTCGTCACTGCGTCCATGTCCGGCCACGTCGCGAATTTCCCTCAGGAGCAGACCTCGTACAACGTCGCAAAGGCTGGCTGCATCCACCTGGCCAAGTCTCTCGCTAACGAGTGGCGAGACTTTGCCCGCGTCAACAGCATTTCTCCCGGCTACATCGACACGGGCCTATCGGATTTCATCGATGCCGAGACACAAGAGCTGTGGAGGAGTATGATCCCCATGGGACGTAACGGCGACGCGAAGGAGCTCAAGGGAGCCTATGTGTATCTCATCAGCGATGCTAGCACCTACACCACGGGAGCGGATATTGTCATCGACGGTGGTTATACTGCTCGGTAGATTTTATGTCAAATAAAGGAAAAAGAAGGTGTGAATTTGAAATCGGTCGAGGTACTCAGTCGTCATCTATTTTGCCCGCTTGTGACCCGTTCGCTTCCATAGGACAAAGAGTGATGGTGGTAGTGCAGAGATTGAACCTGGTTAGAACCGATTTCGAAGCTGGGAGGACAGGTGTTGAATCGGGTTGGGTCGGACATATCCTCTGTACTGCTGCGTTTCACTAAAAGCGGAACCGGCACACTTCGTTGAGGCGTGACGATATAAAAGTATATTGGTCCTACTCGTGAGAATGATAGGCACATGTTCGTCGAGTGCATATGCCGGACAGTGGCAATCGTTGTATGGGCCCCCGCCCAGTAACACTTTCTGAACCGAGAGGACCGTCGCGTGTGACGCGGCTTCGTTGACTGGTCGTATTCTGAGTTTAATGTCTCGACGACGATCAATCGTAGAGAAATGTCAGAGGTCAGCGCGCCAAGGAGAGTGAGTTCATGCTCATAGAGTTTGAGGTTGACGATCTTGGCGAGGCAGACACGAAGAATGCCTTACGCACTACCGGTACCTTTTCAACACGACATGTACAGTAGCTTTATCTGGATTTGAAGGAAACCCAACACGTGTCAAATCCTACACAAATGTGGTCAGCAGCGTGTCAAAAGTGCAGGGCATCATGATTACGTGTATCGTCACGTCACATCCTGAGAACTGACAAAATTACGTTGTACCTAGCGTTGCCTCATCTCCGACCGTGTCTATGAAGCGATTACGAATGCTCGGCATGTTCTACCCAATTGACAAAAAGCAAGGGGTTCCCTTAACAGAAGCCGGCTAGGCCGCATTTTCAGGTACCGGTATTCAATTTTGCGAGACGAGTGCTAGCGGTTATCCACTCACGTCCCCTACGGAAGAGCGGGTTCGGGGGCGGAGTCACCTAGACCTTGCAATTTGCTCCACAACAATGCAGGGGGCGGAACAGGAACAACGGCCCACAGCGATGTGAAGAAGCTAGGCCCACATGGAAATGAGGCTTGATTTAACAAAATTTCACAGCAGGATACCAACGTCGTACGGAGTCCGGAGTCCGGAGTATGGAGGATGGAATTGCTTTTGAGGTGGGGCGGGCGGTGGGAACAGGGCGCTTGTTGTTGGGGGCTAATGAAGTAGTGGCACGCTAAGTCAAGGAGTTTGCATCTCATCTACTACATAATTTGTCTACTCTGCTTAAATGGTTGAATATTCCCAGGGTGGCGAGGATGAGGTTACCGCGTATTCAAATGGATAAGTGCATAGGACGTCGTATTCCCTGCGGCTCTGGGTGCACAGGTAAGCAGTCAGGCGCTGGGACATTCAGGAGTCATGAGCAATCCAGTCGAGGGGCCGCGGCCCGGATCTTTTGGAAGGTTTGTGCGGTGGAACGAGCACAGCAACGTTCCAAACACACACGACCGCTAAGCCCAATATAGATCAAAGGAACCTCTCGATCAATCAAAATCGAGACCTACAGCATCTTCCGCCATAACCCTTGGACTTGTCGGGTTTGCCCCTTTAATTAGGGGTCGAGGCTTGAATTCTGTGTTAGTCTTAGCGGCCCATGATCTTGGTACTACGGTGAGCTCTCGGAGAAGAAATCTGGATTTTATGAGGCCAGGTATCGTCTTATCTACTATATAAGGTGAGTTTCATTCTCGAATCCGGTCACTGCACACCACACCCTGATTACCCCAGAGCTTTATAATTCTTCCTTTTGCTCCCAAGCTATCACTCAGTCAACACTCTAGCGGCTGCTGTCCTTGTCAATTGCTTGCTATTGCAGCGGTAGATACAATAAGCTCAAAATCATGGGACCTAACTCTGACCCAACAGGCAGCGAGAGCGCACGGCATAAATCACCCTTTGCCAGCGGATCCACCCTCGATGCCACTCACTGTCCCCAACCAGTAAGCGTAAGCCCCCACTATCAGAACGCACTTCCCGCTGACTCATATGACTTAGTGAATTGAATTCCATCCACCACAGTTCCTATAAGTCGAGTGCCTAACACTCGTTAGACATGCGCCGAGGTCGAGGTCGAGCCCGATGGCCTCATCGAACATTTTAACATTGGATCTGCAACAAACCATTTTCGCCAGATTGTAGGACTTGTGCATGAACTCATCATCTTCGCTCAGACGCTAATTGCATCACCTCCCAGGCTCCGCGGAAGAAACGCACCGTGTTCATCTGGAGCTGTTGCGCTTGCATGTATGGAGGCATGAAAGTCAGCGTCGGTTCCTGTCCAGGATGCGGCACACCACGATGCTCCTATTGCAAAGTGGAAAAAATCGTTGTCAAGGAATAACGGTCGCATTCGCCCAACGCAGTGAGCCAATTGGCATCACATCCGCCCAGAGGAGCAGAGTCGCTGAGTTGGCCTCAACCACGAACCTGATGAGGACAATCCGCACTCGTACGAGCCCTGCTACCGATGGCAGTTCAATACCGCTAGCCTCCGCGCCCTACCAGACCTCCCATTCCTCAAGGACCTCACCTTTGCGTTCGAATACTTCCACCCTCGCACACGTCTACCTTGGACCATTAGATGCGAGAATGGAGTATAGAACTGTATTTGTCTTCTCCCTTTGTCTCGTCATTTCCTTCAGCCCAAACTGTTCTAGCAGGGCGTGGTCTGCACTCAATACATATCCCGCCAACATCACGCCTAGTTCAGTTAAGACAATTTATCATAGAACTTCGAGGACGCTCATTTTATCTACGTTATCAACCCGAACAAGTCTGGCGTCATCATTTGATCGACCTATCATTTTATCTTTCTTGGTGTTCTAGGTCCGCGTCGTACAACTCTGGTCGAAGGAGATCTCTTATGCCGTCCTTGATTCGCTTCCAATTCATCCACGTGCCGACAGCTGACCACACCAAGACCATGAACACAAATACTAGGATGATGAAAGAAGTACTGTTTGGCCGGAGGGGTGGAGGAATAGCCTTTTCCTGCATCGATAATACTCCAGCTGCAAGTGCAATAGGGGTGAAGATCTGGGGAAATAATGAGCCTCTGTGCACTGAATACTTTGTCATTCGAATGAGCGTGACTTACAAATAACATGACAAAAGCCATCATTTGTCCAGAATTGGCTGCACGGGCTTGGGCCTTTGCATCGCGATTGCCCTCGTGGCTCAGATAAAATGACAGCTGTCCAATAGTATCAGCTTTTGATATAAGCTATGGTGTCACGATTGTTTTATTCTTACCCCAGCAGTGTAGCCGTCACAATCTTGGCCGAGAAATTCGAGGTCTTGCAAAAAGGTTCCAAGCTGTTTAATGTTGGCAAGTATCGTAGGAATGTACCGAGACGAAGGCCTCGTGACGGTCGCAAAGGCCTCATCCGCTTTAAAAGACTCCAGTTGGTTGATCGTGGCCGTAAGATTCTGAGTTAATTGGCGTAGAAGCTTCTTGGTCTTCACAGCCCAATCACGGGATCGTCTCACGGCAGCGGGATCATCGGCATCAGGAGACGCTGGGTCTGCCATCATGATTGGGCAGGTCTCAATCTGTCCTGTTAACAAGAGTCCCATCACTTTTGGGTATGGAAACAGAGGAAGTTTTGTCTTGAAACAAGAATACTTACGTATTCGTCAAATCATATGTCGCAGCCTCGTCACCAATACATGCCATTCGTCTTTAACATGTCGTAGCCGTGACTCCAGAACGACCAAAAAGTATTCTCGAGGGGTCAAAATCGGACAACTAGCTTCCATTTCACCAATGGTAAAGGGATCGGGTCGAAAAGCCACACTGGCATCGTCTTCATCGAACACCGTCTCGTCGTGGTAGGCTTCGGCGCTTTCCCGTCTGCTTTCATGCTCAAAGTATGTATCGACGAAACAGTAGGCCACCCATCTCCAAGGATCCGAACCACTAATAAGAACAGATACTTGAGCCTGGCAAAGAAAATCAATTTCGGTGGGAGGGTCGGATTTCTTTGGCCTCCTAACAAGGAAACTCAAATCTGTGACCTTTCGGAGAGGGCTGTTTTCTCCTATTGCTCGAGGATCTTCCGGTGGTCTGTGTGGCGGCGCCATTCTTAAGACGAAGAATGGCAGATCAAAAGCTAGGTGGAAAGTCGGATATCCATTTGGCTGCACCGAAATTAGGGCTACGTAGCAAATTAAGAGAATCAAATTCTCACTGGAGGAACGGCACCGATAAAGCCTTCAAAGGCTAGATGTCGGTACAAGCTATCCCTCAACGCCCTGGATTGATTAATGGAGGCCGTTGAGATGATGGCCATCATTGACCAGCGGTTCAGGTCTGTGATGAATCTAGATAGAGCATATGTGAGCATGGAAGGAATAAGGATGAACTTCTCGTACATTAGACGGCGGTCTGCATTCCGCTGGGGTGACTGCGCTGCCCGCTGAGATTTGGTCTGACTGCTGCCTTGTGGAGGGTTGTCGTCAAAGTGAAACCTCTGGAAGAAATTAGGCAAAAGAATTCTGACAAATCCACGAGGGCTATTTTGCCTTTTTTTTCAACTCTACATAAAGTTGGTGCGCATTGAGAGGGCCAAGGTAATCTCGGGGGAGTGCACACTCCCCATCGTTCGTTCGATCGTCTAGAAGAGAAACCAGGGCCGATGTAACAATCGGGCACGCAGACTTTAGTTCTTCCAAGGCACTGTCGGGGCAAAAAGCTGCCACCAACTCTACCTGAGGCATGACTCGATTTGCAGCCGCGGACTCTATCATGACAAAGGCGGCTCGGCTTATGACTGACAAGTTATCCTCCCACACCTTCATATAAGGCGTATTTTCAAGACAAATCCCAGGTGGTTGATGGACGAACTCCAAATCCCAGAGAGAGTCTCCACCCGTGCAGCCTCTGGTCGGGTTATGTTGATGCCTGTTTTTCTTAAGCTTCTTCTTCTTTTTCTTCCTTGCCGAGCCTCTAGTTTGCCTAGCTGCCCCTGAGTTCATCATACCAGGTAAAACGAACTAAAGGAGCCCGGAGCCATGTGTCAGGGGGCGTGTCATTATAGAACAAAGGGGAAGTACCAACAAATTTGAAATGCTCGGAGTTGGTGTAATAATTCAAACTATCAGGGATGTGCTGCTTTATGTGTCTCTTGGACTAGACACCAAGCTGTAACAACAAACAGGCGCCTGAGTTACTCGTGCCGGGGAATAAGGCAAAGTCATTCGAAGGATACCTCTCTGCTGCCCGACTGAGAGATAGAAACTACATCCTATTCGGCTCAGGTCGGGTTGATGCACGACGTGGCAGCGCACAACTCGATACGATTGCATCCGGGCTCAGCCATCGTCGCCTTCTAACCCGCTGCAGAAGGTCATAGGTCTTGAAGCTCTCGTGATCAGTCCGAAGTGGTTGCAGGGCGAAGCATGTGCAGTGTGTTGGGCATCAAGCTGTCTTAGTCGGTGATGTAGCCTATCATCTCGTAACCGGCGAAATCCGGCAAACCAGTTAAATAAACGGTTGCCTCGCCGCCTCGCCGCCTCGTTGATTCCTCGAATAGCAACATATTTGGATTTCGAAGGTCTTCCGTCGGGCTTAGCTCCAGTCTTTCTGTCCGTCAAAGTGAGGCTGAGGCCACCTGCATTAATCGGACGAGAGTGGAAATGGGTGCACCTGACTTCAAAACTCGCGAATCGAGAGATGGCGGTGTATTTGTTGACCGAATTTCTGTGCTATTTAAAAGAAAAGCAAAATATATGAGGCCTTGTGGAGGGTAGGACTGTACAGCCTCGGTTATTGCCTTGTGAAGGCCTCAAATGCAAGGATGACGCAACTGCGCCCCAGCGGCCCGAGTAGTCCTTGGCAGCAGTGTGACTGGATTCTCTCCCAGAAGATCAATGTACTAGAGATAATAAGGCGGACGAAGAGATAGACCAGGAGTAAGCTCATGTGGTTCGCCTCGGATGAGGTGCGTGTTAGAGGGAGATTGGTCGGATCTAGGTTGCAACCGGTTCCGTGCAACAGCCAATGAATCAGCATGCACGTGGTAGATGGGTCAGGTGAATATATCCTATGCAGATAGTTAAACTCTGGATATACGGTAGTGAATGGTATTGATGGTGCTAACTGTCCGTATTTGGTAATCTCATGTTGCCGGTGCTAGCAAGGAATCAGATGTGGATATCAGGATGACATGTAGCATCTGAATCCTCGGCTTTTGTAATCGTAGCATTGATAGACGGCAGCCATCGGCATTTGTTGATCACGACCGGATCGTACCGGATCTCGGAGCTGGGCGTCTTTATTTAGTCGCCGGCCCACCCGCTCGCTTGAGTCGGTGTACTGTAGACCTTTCATCCATGGCGGATGCCCACAGGATTTCTCGGAAGCTAACGATTTCGCCTTCCGTCGGCTTCGCCACAGTGCTTCCGCGATTTGTCCACGGTAGCACAACTTCACCGCAACATCCGCAGTCCACACCCGCAACTGCAGCCGCAATCCGCGAATGTCGGAGCCAGAGCATTACATCCGCAGCCGAATCGCCAATGCCTGCGATGGCTGCAAGGCTCGAAAGGTCAAGTGCGACGGCAAAGTGCCCTGCAGCTACTGCGCCCGGCGGCAGCGGCCTCACGCATGTCACTATTCGCCGCAGCGTCGCCGACGGAGCGGGCAGCCGCCGCGATCACCGCCGCATTCGGATAGGGAGTCGCGGGCCAGGTCAACGAGGAATACTTCGCCTGCGACGCCTTCGGTGACGGATCTTGCAAGGCCGACGAGTTCCACCCAGCATGAGAGGATGGATGCGTCGCCAGAGGACGAGACCGAGGTTCCCAGAGAGGCGCGGCTGGTTTGTGACGCCCAGGGCAAGCTGATCTTTGTCGGAGACTGCGCCCCATTGTCCTTTTTTCAGTCTGTACGACAGCTCGTCACGCAAAAGGTTGGCCCGAATGCCTTTGCACCGCAATCCAGTCGGTACTCGGTTCTGGAAAATGCCCCTGCGCATCAATCGCGTCGCACATCCGGAGATCATCGAGTGCCTGTCGTGTGTCCGGATCACATTCCTCGCGCCGTCTCGACGTACCTGTCGACGTCAACGGGGCTGGTTGATTTGTTCGATAGCAGACTTCTTGGCGATTTGGTTCAGTGGGCGAATCTCAGCCAAAAACGACGATGCGACTTCAATTGTCAATTTCCTCGTCTTGGCCATCGGGCGGCAGATGGACGACGAGGAGCTTGCGCAGGACTACTTTGAGTACGCGCGCGACAAGGCATTCTCAAATCTGAGCGGAAATCTCAGTGTTACTGCCGTCCAAGCCTTTACGCTCGTCACCGTCTACATGCTTTGTTCGTGTCAGATCAACGGCGCATTCCTGTTCTTTGGCATCGCCGTCCGTGCCGCCTACGCCATCGGAATCCACAGAACAGAAGTCAATGCCAGGTTCGGACCCGACGTCCATCGGCAAAGGGACCGCCTTTGGAAGAGTTTACGGGTAGTGGACCTGTTCTTGAGTTGTTCCATGGGTCGGCCGCCGGCGACATCCGATGTCGACTGCACTGTGCCGTACCATGCCGAGGATGCCAACGAGCTCGATCTTCTCCAGGCGTCGGTCCAGATATTCCTTATCCTGGAGGGTGTTGTGACGAAAATTTACTCGAGGAGAAAGATATCGCTGCAATTGACCGAGGGTATCTCACTGCAGCTACGGGATTGGTCGTTGAGATGGCTCAAGCCGCTCAAAGATGTCCTTGCAGACCCCGGGACTCATGACCAGGCCCAGGTCAGCGGCGCATGCCAGATTCTATCAACATACTACTACGCAGTGATGCTTGTATCACGGCCTTTCTTGATGTATGAACTCTGCCAGCGCTTGTCAGATACGTCAGAAGCCTCACCTGGTCGGTCCGGAGCATCTGGAAAGTTGAGGTTGGCCGACGCGTGTGTCGATGCTGCAAGTTTGATGGTCGACCCGATCTTGGATCTGATTGAACGAGGGGCCCTAGTCGGCCGTGTTCCTATCTTGGTGTAAGCATTCCGCGTCTGTACCCGTTCCCGCTGACCTCTTAGATCGTGGCTATTTGCAAGTTCGCTTGTACTCGGCATTGGTCTCCTCGGCGGCTTTGGTCGGATCCTGGAAAAGTACACTCGCATGTCGATCCAAGCCCTCGATCATTGTTCAAAACATGACACCCATGCACGACAGTACTCGCTCATTGCCCAATCGCTTCTGACAACTGCCTTGGAGTCGCTTGAGAAGCGTGAGCTGCAAGAACGCATGCGACGCACCGAAAGCTCAAGCCAGCTGTTTGGTCTAATCCCATGCAGTGCTGACACGTCAATATCTCCAGCGTCACAAACCAATACTGCACCCAGTCCTGCTGTGCCCAACACCAGATCCCGAGACTCACTCGATCGATCATTCCTTCAGCACAACGGGGTTCAAGCCATGGCATCACCCCGGTTTGGGGATTTGGATTCCGCCTTTCTCGGGATAAGTGAGTCCTTGCTGCAAACACCAGACGCAGGATACTGGGGAGAGAATATTGGATGGGAGGGGGATACGGGATCAGCCCTGAACTTGTTTGCTCTGCTAGATGCGGGCGGGGGAATTGATCTCGCACACCATCTTTGAGGTTGTATCAAACGTCGAAGCTATTGAGCCACCTGTAACCGATGACCCAAGATGATACGTGGCAATCCATCCGAGATGCACGATTAGAGTATAGATGGGGTCTCAATGATGTGATCCGCAGCGGAGGCGGAAGTCGGGCCGGCGCTTACATCCGTGCTTCCGCTTCCGTCGTATGTCGAGTGCGGGTTTCTCGACCAGATAACCCATTCAAGGTATTATGACTTGATTCATCGTAGATAATGCATTGGATTACACATGGTAGTAGCATGCATTGAGTAGTGTCAGCATCAGAAGATCCAACCAACCAGACACCTCCAGACGCCATGCAAGTATCTTATCAAGTCAACTATGATCATGTATATTATACTGCTCCTGTTATTAAGCCAAGCTAGGCTCATTCCTTGATATCTGTGCCTTGACACTTGTGAACCGCCCCCAAAGCTTTTTCAAGACTTCCTTCATCCGGTCATATGGAATGGCAGATAGAAGCAAAACAATAACCACCAACGGGAGCGCTGTAGCGAAATACACCCAGAAGTTCCGATGGCCAGGGGAATACGCATCAGACATACTAAACAAACTTGCAACCCATGAAAGCGGTACAAAAATTAGTGCAATGTATGTCAGCCGCCTGACGTTGATAGCCTCGAGGATTGAACGCCGAGAGTCAAACAATTGTACCATCGACGTTGCTACCATGACAATCTGCTCCAGGGATTGACTGTAATACTCCAATTGCTGTCGCACATGCTGAATATCGTTGAGTACCATTTCCCAATGCTGCCCGCCTTCCCGCTGTGTCCCGTAGTCGATAAACTTGGCAAGCATTGAGAGCTTGTTTTGACTCTGTTTGCTCCGACGCCGCCAGCGTTGAAGATCAACAATGTCGTTGTCGTGTAGTCGATTCGTCATATCTTGAAGAGAATATTCGTAGTATTTAAAGTAGCGACTTATCAGGAGAGTATAGACAGACCATTCAGAGAGTACAATGCGAACTGGGTAGTAGCCAACACCCAAGATGGTAGGTTTCGCGGGAACAAATCCTGGCGGGTAAGTGCGGTAGTAGTGCAGCAGGCTGCTGAACATGGAGGTGTTGTCCCATATGTCATCGCTTTTTCCAAGAGTAAAGGACGAGAATGATGTAGAAGGCCCAAAGTCTTCGAAGCCCCCATGTAGGGGCTCAACTGCATATTTCTTTTCGGCGCCGAACTTGGATGTGTCGACCGCTGCTTTGATTGGAGGATCGACGAGAAAGAGGCCTTTGAGGTTAGAAGATGCGAATCACTGAGAGAGAAGACTTACAAATATATGATCCGTTAATTTGCTTCACAAGAACAGAACAGCATGCTCGGGCAAGAACCAACTGCTTCCCAGAGAGTAAAGGTAACCGTCGAATATTCCGAGGAATATTTGAGTCACTTTTTAACGAGTATGCCACGTGTTTAAACCTTTCGGCGCTTCCTAGGCTCATCACCTGCTGATAGTGAAGATGAAGATGTCCCTTTTCGGAAATAAGCGACGGCAAAAGCGCAATTGAAGGCGGGGGAGGCGATTTCTCAATGTCTTTCAGGTCGGTGTTGACATGGTTGGCGAAAAAGATGGGATCCACGTCAAGCATCTCACCAACAAGACTGATGAGGCTAGGGCTGATGTTTTCGATAAAGACGAGTCTGGTAGTTGGAGATTTCGCATCAACCAAACAGGAAATGTCGGCGTCTGCCACTGTTACAGGCTCAGACGGCGATTGTCCATCCTGAGGGTAATCAATCACCACGGTGGTGCTTGCATTCCGAGGTTCGCTTCCTAAATGTTCAGCGAGACCAGAGAGGCAGGGATTCAATCGGGTTCGAAGCGCGACAAAGTCTTTGTAGGATGGGGTGTCCATTTTCAGGTGGTCTTGTCTCATGGTGATTTTGACGCTTGGAGGAAGATATAGTTAATAAAAGAATATCCCGCAACTTGCAAAGTATGAGTCTTTGTCCATGGTTTTGCTGGGCTGAGGCTGAGCTAGGCGCCAACTGTTTCTGCATGACAACTGGAACTATCATTGGTGGCCTGGTCTGGCGGCATGCAGGGTCAGCAGATTTCACTCATGTGACCATCACCAAGCCTCATTGCAATTGAAGCCCAGTTTTCATTTCAACTCCTTCACCATTGCACCGCCTGAGCTCGCGTCGTTTCGTTGCGCATTTCTTGCGTAAGGAGACATTATGAGTTTCCCGCTCGTTGCACGAGGCCGCCAGAGCGCCTCAGACATCCCTCTTTACACCAGGATCGGCTTTGCAAGGATTAAGGGTGTCTTGGAGGCTGTGCTCGCAGAAATTAAGGTGGAAAACGACATCAAACAGAACCTTAGCCGAGCCTCGAAGACTTTGATCAGATATTAAGCCAAGCGACAACTCCTTCGCTTCATTAATCAGAAACAGCCGCCACTCAAACGGCTTAAGCTGTGGCTTGAAAGGCATCATAGTAATGCGACTCAACTCGAGGACTTGTGCGCGACGGTTTTTCAGGATCTGGACCGAGACGAAGAAACTGGAAAGTCCGGCGCGCTTGTTAGTGAAGAAAGAGAAGTCTTGTTGCATGTCTTGAGCGCCATCGTTCTTGTCGCCATACCACTTTCTGCTGCAGTCCTGGCAGACCTGCTTGACATCCAGAGGGACGATGTCGACGATCAATCAGCACACGACCGAGGCGAAACTATGGATGTCTGTTTTATCGCCAGACGCCAAGTATCTTGCATTGATTTTACCCAATGATGAGATATCTCTTCGAAACCCAGTGACCGGGGCTGAATATTGGTCAGTAAAGAGAGGTTTGGCGAGCATGTTAGCCTTTTCACCGAATGGGAAGATACTTGTGACAGACTTAGGCTTCGGTGGCATAAGTCTCCTTGATACAGAAACAAGTGCCGTCCGATATCAATTCAAATGCGACCTGTTCTATCGGCACCGGGAAGTTTACACGAATGGAATAGCCATCTCGTCAGATGGGAAGACACTCGCAACAACTGCATATCACAAGGGCGAATTTTGGAATATAGCAACTGGAGCTCATATCAGAACATTTCATCATGGAGGTTATGGAAGAAATCTGTTATTTTCAGAGAATGGACAACACCTCCTCTTGGATGGAAAGCCACTGGTAGTACATCTGGACTCAGGTGACAATCCGAAGCTGCGAGATCGCCAGATATTGGTCAGTGGAGATTGGATAACTCGAGATGGAAAGACATTTCTTTGGCTCCCAAAAGAATGCAGCCCTCAGTGTGAGGCGAGCGATGGCAGTCGCCTTGTCGTGGTAAATCCTTATGGCCGGGTTATTGGCTTTGATTTTGATCTTGCATTGTTAGATTCGTCCCCGATTTAGATAATGTACAGCAGAATATCATCTTATATCACGTTTATAGCGATTGACCCACACGTGCTAAGAAGCTATTGTACATAGAATACTGTGGATTTTACTTGAGTTGTAGCACCTGGAGACAGTATCTCTTCACAATCATAAGATGGAACATCAATATTCGTTTCCGTCTCCAACCTTGCTATCATAACCGCGGTACTCCAATTAATTATGTAACAGAAAAAAATAGCTTGTTCAATTACAGTTGCATGCTCATATCTATCAATGTCTTATTTCACAGTATTTGGCCTCAAAGCCCAAGAGCCCCTCTCAAGACTTGCATAAATTTCCACACATCCTCAAATCGCGTATACAGTGGGACTGGAGCGACCCGGATCACTCCCGGCTTCCGCTTATCACACAACACACCGTTATCTTCCAACGCCTGGCTAACCTTTTCCAAAAGACCATCCTTCAGCATGACGCTCAATTGGGTTCCTCTTTGCGCGGGGTCCCTAGGGGTGAGGATCTGGAAAAGAGTCTCATCTTTAGAGTCTGCGAGGATCTGATCAAGCAGAAGCTCAGAGTATGCCGTCAAGACCAAAGCCTTGGACCGTAGATCGTGCATGCTGGTCTTACCAAAGACTGAAAGCGCACCAGAAAGACTGGCCAGGTCAATTGCTGAAGGGTTGGAGACCTGGAAGCCGCCAGCGCCAACTGTGGGGAGGAAGTTATTGTCCATGTTGAAGCGCACGCTCTTATCGCCGCCGTACCAGCCCATGAGACGAGGGCGGTAAACAGGCTTGCCAGTTTCGCTGTCAAACTCAACCTTGCCGTGCTTCTCGTGGACAAAAGCTCCAGCGATTGATCCTGCACCGCCGTTGATGTACTTGTAGGTGCACCAGCAGGCGAAATCAACGTCCCAGTCGTGCAGCTTCAGCTCCACGTTGCCGGCAGCGTGGGCAAGATCCCAGCCCACGACGATGCCCTTTGCCTTGGCATATGCGGTGATGCGGGGAATGTCAAAGAGCTGGCCGGTGTAGTATTGAATACCTGGCAGCAAAAGTAGAGCTGTCTCCTCGGCGTGCTCATCAATCGTTGCCAGAATCTTTTCGGTCGGGATCAAAGAATCCTCGTTGGGCTGGATCTTGACCATGCTCTTCTCGGGGTCAAGCCCGTGCATCACTATTTGACTCTCAATGGCGTAGTGATCACTAGGGAATGGCTTCCACTCTAGGATAATCTTGTGGCGCTTCTCAGTCGGCTTGTAGAAGCTCGCCATCATCATGTGTAGGTTGACAGTCAGCGTGTTCATGATGACAATCTCACTGGCAGAAGCACCAACAATGTCGGTTGACTTGATGGCGCAGTCTTCTGCGAGGTCTTGCCATTGTGTGAGGGGAGAGTTCTCCAATGAGGTAAAGTGTCCGTTGACGCCGATGGACGCCCAGGTCTCAAGCTGAGCATTGAGGTAAGTGCGGATGGCTTTGGGCTGAGCACCAAGAGAGTTGCCGACAAAGTAAATGCCCTCATCGGAGTCAGATTTGTGGCCATTGGTGCCGTTGGTGCTGTTGGTGCCGTTGCTGCCGTTGCTGCTGACACCGTTGGTACCGTTGTGCTTGGCCTCTCCTAGACGGGTTAGTCTTGTCAGGCCACGGACCGGGAAACATACCAGGGATGGATCCATCAAGAGCCTTCTTCTTGAGGGATGACTTGGTGGGCAGGATAAACTCATCTCGGAGGTGGCTCAGCTTATCCTGGGCATCAAGGCCCTGAGCAAAAGCAAGGGAGTTGGCATCATGAGGGAACTTGGGAGCATCCCCATTGCGCAAGCGTTGGACAAAAGTAGACAGTTCCATGGTGATTCGTTGAGGATATCGAACGAGAAGTGATGGTCTGGAATCGTACGACTAGCTCAAGCCGGGCCTGCGAAACCACTTTATGGACGTCAATCCATCGTGACAATTGCCGAGCAGATTGTGTGTTCCGTGCGGAAGTTCGGATGTGGGTCTCTTCCGCCATCCGACATCCGCGCCCAACCGATATTACGAGATCCTTTGCCCCTTTCAAGAAATCGGGTGTCTCTGATTGGTTCGCCATCGCCAAATGACGGGTCGAACAGTCGTTCTTTCAAGATTGTACGTCACCTGCTCCGGAGACCCGTACGGAGACTCGGAAGCGGCTGTTCAACGAGAACGGAAGAACAATACCATGATGCCAGCATTGAGAATGAACTATTTTATTAGACTGTTTCCATGCTTTCATCAATTCTACTCATCTCAACTACCGCATTCTTCGACTTGAACTGAACCATCAACAATGTCTCCCCACGCTACTCCACAACGGATCAACCCAACTGCTGAGCTGAGGAAATTCTCCGTCAGCCGCAATGCGTTTCTTCCAGAGGACAGCCCTTTGAAACAGCTCCCGGATGCTTACTACGAGCCCTGGGAGTTGATTGCTCACAACCTGCCGAGTTTGGTCAAGGCTGGTGAGACTGGAATCAGGAGAGCAGTTGCACAACTTCCCGTTCTTTCCACCGATCGCCTACGATCCGAACCCGAGTGGCGAAGAGCCTATATGATATTGGCCTTTATGACGCACGCATATGTCTGGGGTGGAGAGAAGCCAGAAGAGGTAAGCTTCCATCTGTCTCAAGTATACTCGTACTAATCATGTAGATCCTCCCTCCTCAAATCACAGTACCCTTCCTCAAGGTGTCCAAACACCTCGAACTTCCTCCCGTCTTGACATACGCGGCCGCCAACCTATGGAACTTTTCCTGCACGGGTGACGACTTTTCAGAACTATCCGACCTCGATACTCTTATTTCCTTTACTGGGACCAAGTCAGAAGCATGGTTCCTGCTCATCAGCGTGGCCATGGAGGCGAGGGCCGGTGCTGTTATTCCTCCCATGATGGCTGCGCTCGATGCTGTCAAGACTAGAGATTACGACGTCATCATCTCGGCTCTGAATGGTCTTCGCACATGTATCGATGGAGTTGGTGTGTTGCTGGAGAGAATGTACGAGCACAACGAGCCTTCGGTCTTTTACAACCAGATCCGGCCGTTTCTGGCAGGAAGCAAGAACATGGAAGCTGCTGGTCTACCCAAGGGAGTCTTTTACGACGAGGGCGAGGGCAAGGGAGAGTGGATGCAGCTCCGAGGTGGAAGCAACGGTCAGAGCTTTCTCTGATTCAATTCTTCGACATTGTCCTGGGAATTGAGCACTCCACCACTGGAAACAACACTCCCGAGAAAGGAATGCCCAGCTACCACCAGCTGGTCCGAGATTACATGCCCGGTCCTCACGCGCGCTTCCTGGTGCACATGACTCGAATGGGAAACATCCGCGAGCTGGCAAACTTGCCTGCCGTTACTGAGGAGCACCAGCGCTTTCAGGTGGCATACAAGGCAGCGACCGAGGCCCTTACCATCTTCAGGACCAAGCACATTGGCATCGTCACTCGGTACATCATTCTGCCGTCGAAGCAAGCCGCCATGGGAGGGCGCCAGAACCTCGCCAGTTCTTCATCAAAGAAGGACGGAGAGGAATTGAGGGGTACCGGAGGAACCACGTTGGTTCCGTTTCTAAAACAGTCGAGAGATGAGACGGCAGATGCAGGAAAGCTTAAGAATTAGTACATGTGCATAATTAGACGCAGTGCATAGTGAAATTAGCGGGCCAGTTATTACATTGAATAGAGCTCTCTGAGCATAGCATCCTTGAAACTCGGAATAGTGTCACTGTCTATGAAGATCTAGACCGGACTCATCATTCCTCATGCTCCAACCCAGCATCCTTGGCCTTTTTATCCGCAAGCTCGCACAGAGCCTTAAACTCGGGCCCACTCACCTTGCTCACACTCAGCCTCGACTGCTTCAGCATCTGCATATTCTCCAGCGGCCCTCCCGGCTTCCCCAGTTCCCGAAGTTCCTTGAGGCCGATTTTGACAGCAAACTTCTTGCGGAACTCGACGTGCACGAGATCCCACTTGGGCTTGTCCTTGGTGGACGATGGGTCGTAGTAAGGTGTCCCAGGTTGGCGTGCGGTTCCTGGCCTGGTGAGCATGGTACGGAGAAGAGACGAGTGACTTACGATCTTCGGAAAACTCCTTGACAATCTCCATGATGCCAACAATGGCTGGCTCTTTGCAGTTTGAGTGGTAGAAGAAGGCCTTGTCGCCGGCATTCATGTTTCGCATATTATTCCGGGCTGTACTGTCAGTTGGGAAGCTCAAGGATCAATTTCACATACCTGGATAAGCTCTGATTCCTGATGGGTGTGAATAGGTGAATTGTGGGGATGAATTTCGAGTGTTGACTTACCATCCCAGCCTTCGGGCTTCTCCTTGGCGCGCAGGTCGTCAATTGAGAACCTCACGTCGATTCCATTCTCCATGCGCGTCTCTGGTTCCGCCTTCATGAGCCAGTACCATTCGCCGTCGTGCTTGGGAGCGTTGGGATTGCGGGTGGGGATGGAATCGATATCCGGCGTCTCCGACACGTCTCTGGATTCAGTCGCGTTGGGCTTGTTGGTCTTGTCGGCCTGGTCCTTTTTGACGGCCTTGTCGACTTTCTCAGTCTTGGGTGTCTTGTCAGATGCATTTTTGGGGTCCGGCTTGCTGGTCTTGGTTGGTTTCTTGGCTGATTTCTTCTCGCTCTTGGCTGGCTTCAGTTCCTGGGGCTTTACGTCCTCTTCCTTTACGCTCTGTTGAGGCTTGGACTCAGCGGACTGGGCCTGGCTGCGAGTCGCTGAACGAAGGGAGCGCCTTTTTGGGATAGACTCCTCAGATGCTGGGGCGTTTCTCTTACGGGGAGGCATTGCGATAGTTGTTAATGTGTTGAAGTTGAGCGACAGCGTGTTCGGCTGGGCAGAGCGCTGGGCGATTTCTTGCGACGCGACCGTGTTTGTCAGCCACAGCTCAGCCACAATTGCGATACCCCACGGAATCGAATCGTCCAGCTCGTCATGTCGTTGCATCAATTTAGTTGCTAATCCTCGCCTAACATCGTCTGGTGCGTCTCATAATACCAATTCGGTCGTGCTGTGATTCCAATTGCCCTCGTATGTCCGGAACACCCAGATTTGACCAGATCCACTCCATAAATACCATCACACTCTAGCTAAGATCAAAGATTCCAACAACTCAACAATGGAAACCAACTCGGCCAACTGCCCACACTGTGTAAGAAGGACGGCCTGATGCTTTCGAATCAATCCCTCGGTGTGGTTGCCGACTAATTCCTCTCCATCCGCACCCAATTGATCCTGGAGCTCCTCGAGATGCCCAGCCACATCGTGAATGATGTCCGGGTCAAGAGCGATGAATTCGTGATATGGAATGACCTTTTGGGATCCCTCGGTCAATTCGGATTCAATCCACTCCGAAGCGTTGTTTGTGAGGATGGTTGAGATGCCCTCGACAAGGCCGTCCAAGCGTTTGACGACAGCAGGAGCCTCGGGAATAGGCGGTTGAGGGGCCGTGTTGTAAAGCGTGCTCAAGAAAACAGAGCTTCTCCGGACCTGGTCCTTGAGTGAGTAAAGCTCATGTCGAATCCGGGTAACGTCTGGGTGTGGAAGCTCTCGTCGGGGGCGTGTCCCAGTACGGTCGACGTCCTTGATTGGCATGCTCATCCACCGTGTCTGAGACTCGTCATAGTCGCTACAGATGTCAGTTAAGAATCGAACCAGGGAAGCAACTTACGCTTTGAAAATGGGCATGAAATCCTCCATGGTGATGAGTGAGTCCTCCAAAGCCTCTGCGCAGCCTGCCAAGGCGACATTGACCTGCAGCGGGATGGCCTTGGCAGTCAAGCGGCTGTCTGACTGGCCAGGTTTGTGTGGGATTTGTATTCGGTTCATCTCCGTCTGGGCATTGAGCAGTTGCATGTGAAGTGTGTTTATCCACTCGAGCAAGCTAGCGTTGAGGGGCATCTCGCCAGCGGCCATGCCAGAGCCCTTGGCCTCCCAGCGCTTGGCATACGTTTCGAGGATGGGCTTGAGGTCCTTGGCATGCGTCGCAAGGTCATCGCAGGCAGACTTGAGAAACGACAGAGTCGAAATGCGCGATGCGCCGAGAGCGATGGCTTTTGCGGTGGTGGCATCGAGGGACTCGATGACGGCGCACAGCGACTTGTAGTAGAAGCTGGGGTCGTTGGCATTCCTGGCGGCATTCTCCTCGTCAAAGCTGGGAGACGGCGGAGCGACGGTGTCAATTGACTCGATGGCTGCGCACGGCGACTTGTAGAAGCTGGGATCGTTGGCATTCTTGCAAGCATCCTCGTCCAGGCCGGGAGACTCTGCATCATCGGCGCTGTACAGGTCTGGCTCTAGTGCGTCGGGGGCGCGTCTGACGTGATGATCCGGCGCTAATGAGGCCTGTTGGACGGGGATTGCGATGGGCGCGGGCGCTGGACGATGCGGGATGGGGGTTTCGAAGCGGTCGGGAGCGTCTTGAGTGCGGCGAGGTGGAGAAGACGGCTGAACAACTGGCCATCTCGGCGGGGAAGCATCGTCGTCAGCCTCATCGTCCGTCGTCGGGAGCGAGTCGAGCGACACAACCGACGCTGCGCTGTCGACCTCGAGCCAGTCGTCGGCGATGCGGGGTTCAGTCTGTGCAGCCATTGCAGCAATTTGGAGATGGAAATGCCAAGTTGCAGCCAAGTTGTAGCCAAGTTGTAGCCAAGTTGACTCACCACCAGAAGTTACTCGCCGTCTCGTCCGCCTCGTCTGCGTCTGCCTTGCTTCACCTCTGCCTCGTCAGCCACATCCAGGCAGCAGTCAGCAGTAAGCAGTCTGCCGATTCCGATGACCTGGACGGGCTTTCTTGATTAGGTCAGCAGATGCCGCGTCTGCAGTGCCACGAGTGGCTTGACGCTTGTGTGCACATGCGGCTCGTCGTCATGATGAGCTTGATTGATTCGCAGTTGGTTCGCAAACAGGTTTGGTGTTTGGGCTAGCGGATGGGAAGTGTAGGGTAGCTATTGTGTGCCTAGGTATTTACGGATATCAAGACAGCCGCTACGGCTTGGATTGGTGACTGTTGGGTCCTTCTAGGGGAGGGAGGGTTCCAGGGGACGAAAATACTGTTTATCAATCTAATTGTTTCACCTCTAACAAGACTAGGGTTGCTGCGCATCGGCCATACTATGTAAGCTTTCCGCCTCATTCCACTTTCATCCCCTTTCTCGCCGTCTCGGGATTTGCCGTTTTGCTTTTCTCATGCGTTTCAGTGTGACAATCTCCCGTGAGTGGATGCACGTCATGCACTTTCATCCCGTATCGTGATTGATCGACGATCCTCTGTTAGATGCATTGCCGTCTGTCCCTAATGCAAGACCTGTTACCATCCATATCATTCACGACGCTGGAAAACCTTAATAACCTTGATACTTGGAAATTCAAAGTGACTTGATCAATACAGATCTACGCCTAGCGATGGAGATGAAGAAAGAATCAGACTTGAACATGACCTCGGCGCCATATCCATGCACCCCTCCCGCGCGCAAGTACCCCTTAATTCGGAATAATCGAAGCAGAGATATAGGAGAGACAATAAGAACCACAAAAAACAAGGGATGCGATAACCCTTCGTGGACAATTTCTGTCCGCCCCCATCCCACTCCGATGCCGATGGTTGACCGATAATTGATTAGCGACGCGCGCGCGGTTACGACATGGGTCGTCGGCTCAATGTCGATTTCAGGGTCCACGCTACCCTACTCCGGCGTAGGGCGAAATGAAGCCCTGTTTAAGATCTTCTCCAAAAGTCCCTTAGCTCAAAGTTTACATCGTTCTACCATGCGGAAATCCCACGGCCAAGACCGAGCCTCAGCCCCGCTTAATTACGTTTACACGAGACAGAACGCATCGCGCGAGATGCAACGTCTGTCCCCTAATATCCATTCCGAGGAGGTTCCGAGATGTCACGCTAGGGCTCTGCGCCGCCTTGTGAATGCTTTGTAACTATGGCGATATCGCTCGCGAAAAGAATATATATATATCAACCAGGTGCACCTTGATAGTAGTTCTGTACCTCTTAGTTAGCAATCTCTTCAATCTACTTGCTTCTCTTTAAACCTAGCTACGACAATGTTGCGCAATCTCGCTGCCACCGCCCTCCTGGCAGGCCATGTGCTTGGTTATGACCAAGTCCTCGGTTTCAACGCCGCTGTCGAGTACGAGACCCGATCTCTTGACGAGATTTACAAGGCTGCTCTGAAGGAGGGCGATGTTGTCACCGTTTGGCACGGTGGAGACGAAGCCAACCAGCAAGGCTCCCTCAAGAAGCGCTTCGAGGAAAAGTTCCCCGGAATTACCCTCAACCTCACTGTCGACCTTTCAAAGTACCACGATGGTCGCTTGGATGAGCAACTCGCCGCTGGAAAGGACAGCGTGTATGTCGACAGCATCATTCTGCAGACTCTCCACGACTACCCCCGCTGGGCGCAGGAGGGTGCTCTCTTGAACTACGCCCCCAACGGCTTCGAGGAGATTGAGCACTCCTTCAAGGCCGACACCGCTGCGTGGTACGGAGTCTACGTCTTCTCCTGGTCTGGAGCCTGGAACACCGACAAGCTCCCCGGCATCAAGGCGCCCGTCGAGTGGGAGGACTGGCTGCGCCCCGAGTTCAAGAACAAGCTTGTCCTGACCTACCCCAACGACGACGATGCGGTCCTTTGGGCCTTTTACCTCATGTAAGCTCACCTCTTGCATAATTGACTCAAGCTGACCTTTACAGCCTGCAGCAGTATGGTGTTTCTTGGTTCGACAAGCTCGTCGCCCAGGAGCCCCGCTGGGTCCGCGGTACTGCGACTCCCCGTACTCTCACCCGCCTGAAGAACAGCACCTCGGCTGCTTATTTCGCTGTTAGCGGTGGCTTCTCTGATTCTGACCCCCTCAAGTTCTCGCACCCTACTAAGGGCAAGTACGTGTCCTGGCCCCAGACTGCCGCCATTCTGAAGGATGCTCCCCACCCCGAGGGAGCCAAGCTTCTCCACAATTTCCTCCTTAGCACCGAGTTCCAGAAGGCCTCAGGATTGTGGTCTGTCCGTCGCGATGTGCCTACGCCCGCGGGTTACCCTAGCCTGTGGAACGAGACCGCCACCAACCCTGCCGAGTTTGCCAGGTTCATGGCTGATCGTGCCCTTGTTGAGCGCCTCAAGCTCTTTTTCGAGGCTCGCATTGGAACGGCTCAGGGATTGAACCCTATTGCCGATGATATTTAGAGTTAGACTGCTATTAAAATTGGTCGGGCCTCATTCACCACAGATGGCTAGGAGCAGTCCCAGCAGACGTGCAGTTGATATTAAAGGAGTAGTGCATCCGGACTGTTATATTCTACCTATATTCGCTTGTTATATATTTTAGCTTTACTCAATATCATCTGATCAAAGCAATACAGCAGTGAAAACTTATAGAAGCATATGTTTAGTACCATACTTAACACCAGCAGATACAATAGCTTAATAGTAAGAGTATTATATATTAATATTTACCTTAAGCAGATTCTATTTATATAACGTTATTAAATTTGCTATTTTTACAAATAGAGTAATCCTTTTTTTTATATAAATAAAGTATTCAAGACTATGTCCGCATCAACAGAGAAATACTTGAGAAGAAGTACCAAGCAGTCACAACGCCGATGAATGAAGACGACGTCCCATTCCTCGAGGCCAACGGGGGTCTTTTCATCTGGATTGACCTGAGCAGATGGCTAAAATACTTTCCATCTGATTTATCCGAATCCGAGACGAGAGAAACCAAGCTTTGTCGTTATCTTATCCAGCACGGAGTTGTCTTGAGCATGGGACAAGTGAGTTTCATCCTAACTGGATATCACAATCTAACACAAGGCAGCTTTACATGGCTCCTAGCCCAGGACATTTTAGATTCGTGTACACGAGTCCTGGGATCGAGGCAGGCATTGCATCGGTGCTGTGTGTCGGAAGTTGGAGCGTCAAGTTGGGTTTGGTCTCGAGACGGCTGATGACTCTAGTAACAACTCCGACGACTCGGAGCTGCCTGGGAAAACTCATATGCTGGATTCAAGAATAAAGGAATGATTGGGGTATCCAAGTTGGGGTTGGCGGATCGAGTGATCAACGTCATATCCTACTATACAGATTTCTTGTGACCCTCGTATGGGACGGTGCTGAGCTTTCACCAGGACATTTCATGATGTTCCAAGGATGGTTAATCACTGCCTTGTAGTTTATACAACCAGTGCAAAATCTATAAAAATCCATTGAAACTGAGCAATCTTTTATCTTAACATACGTCGAAAGGGATAAAAATTGAAAGTGTGGCCATGATGTGAAGTGGCATTATGCGCATCTATTTAGGCGTTATCATAGGATTCATCCTCATGCTGAGAATTCTGAGACGGAGAGTAGGTTGACGGATTTACAATCGACCCGAACCTCCAAGTCCCGGAGTCTCGGGTGGAAACCAGTAAAAAGAAAATATGAATCCTGCCGTAGTTCAGTATGATGTTGCTCTGGTACATGGATGTGCCCGATCCGAATCAGCTCATAGGGTTGGCTAGGTGAGTGGTTGGGAGACCTGGATACGCTCGGCCACATCCGGAGCGATGCTAGAGATCGTGATGTTGTTATGGTTGCAGAAGCGTGCTCGTACGTGGCCATCGCTTGCAGGTCCGGGTCCGTGGTGTCTCTGAAGATGAATTTGCATGGTGCAGTGCCACGCCTGCTGCAGGTGAAAGGGGAGGTACGTCGGTGATAAAGCGGGCTTGGCACGTTACACCGTTCCGGTGCTGAATGGCATCATACTTGTAAAACGGGCATGCAAACGGGCGTTTTACGGTTAGCGAGCCATGTTTTATCGTTTTAGTGTGCTTCTTGTCCGAGAAACCAGGGCGACTGTTGCCGCCACGCTGTAGCTTTTGCCTACCTTTGCGATTCGCGTTGATGGTGGACAGGCAACGATAAGTCGTCGTACTACAACATGGGTCTTGTTGCTTTCGCCACTACTCCGGCTAGGGTGGCGCCCGTTTGCGGCACGAAGGAATTGAGACAGAATCGAAGCCCCATTGGAGGCCCCAACGTCGTTGAGTGCGTGGCAGTTGATTGGCGCGTTGGTTTACCCCTACTCGATTTGTCTCATCAACACCTAGACAATGCAGGGGCGACAGGACAACCCAAACAGGATTCGGCGGGTTGAGGAAACCCCTGCATTTACCCTGGCAAAGAGTTGCATAATTATTAGAGAATAGGGATCACAAACGTAGGCACAACGTCGATGCAAATAGAGGAGAGAAGCGAGTACTCGGGGAAGTCAAGCATTAGGGTTGGCGCGTTTAATCTATCGGAATATACGGAATATTAGTACAATAATTGTAGTACCTGAGTTTCAGTAGGTAGGATTCGGTTTTCACCCTGCTACCTAGTGGTGACAGGGGATATTTTGCAGTGCAATGCCAATGGTCATCCATCCACGTTGGCTCCGCTCCGGTTCCCATCCCTACCTACCGCAAGGGTTGTATTTTCGAGCTGTTATGCTGCGCCACAGAGTCGTCCCATGACGTCCTGATTTTAGGCAGAAGCGGCCATTGCCAAAATAAGTTTACTACTATATATTAGGCAAGTGGCTATCAATCTCAATTACATCTTCTTTGGAAATCGATACCTAACGCAATTAAATTACGAAACTTCTTAACGCCAATAGACCGAATTTGAACCTGCTCGCAATGTCGACGGACCCACACAGCCCTTCACTAGAAGTAAAGGTCGGCCCGAGGTTTTTCGACGGACCACTACTTCGACACCCTGATGAAATTGATCTTGACAATAATTTTAGGAAATTGGCTTCTGCCGACATCAGTAAAGAGGATCACAAATCAGGCCTAGCTGAATCACGCAGAGAGCTTCGAGAAAAAGCCTCCTCAGCGACGATTCTGGACGTCATCGTTGCCGCATCTTCCATTGACATGAAAAAGATTATTCGCACGTGTAGCGACGAGCAAGTGGAGTACCTAGTTGAACGTTGGTACGTTAATGCGCAAATGTATGTCCATGCCTTTTAAGTGAGCTTCCACAAACGACTGTCTGACTGAAGGTAAGGTATCTCCGGCCGGGGGACTCTATGCCGCTCGGTCTATGTGAGAGATACAGATACGACTGGGGCTTAAATGCTGAAGGAATATATTACCGGCACCACTTTTCTCACCGCTGGGTTGAGGGCTATGAACGCAAGCTCTGGGTTCCATCCCTGGCGGGTCTTGACTGGGACCATGAAACCGAGTCAACGCGTCGGCGGAGAGCAAAGACCTTTGTAAAGCATGCACTGGATAACGAGAAATGGAACAAGAGTGAGTATGCTTGGGACGCAGATGCCTGGTCAGACGTGTTTGGCCAGATGAGGGAAGACCCATTACTAGCCGGGTAAGTCAGACCTCGAGTGATTCGTAAGCAGTATCACTCATCAAGAATAGGGACAAGCATGAATACTACACGGTAGATCAAAAGAAGCATCCTGTTTCCTGCCTCCTAACTGGGGAAGCCACGGGAGGCAACAAACGGGAACCAGATGCAACTTTCGGGCTGGCAACGTTCGACGCCCAAGACGGCCAAATTCCTTCGGCTTGTGACGAATTGAATCGTGACAAACTCAGGGCCTTGGCCTTGCATCCGCAAACAGAGCTGATATCGGACCCAAAGCTTGGCGACGCCAATCTCGTGTTTCCCTTTGCTGTCTATGAAGCAAAGGGGTGGAAGGGCGATTCGCGCGTCGCTCGCTACCAGGCTTGCTCGGCTGGGGCCGTCTACCTTGATATACTCGATGCCCTAGCAAGACATCCGTTCCCAATTGACATTCCAGATTTTGGTCGACCGTACCAATTCAGGGATTCTCCCAACACGCAGATATTTGCACTGACGTCCTTTGGGGCGCATTGGCATATTCTCGTGGGTTATCGTCGCGATCGACTAGAGCGTGAGCACGCAGGAACAGACGGAGTAAGCAAAACGGTATACGTACGACACCCCTTAGTCCCATTTGTTTGACCTCTTAGACGTTGATCGCTAACAAATCTGTTAGCTATTCCAAAGGGTATGGAGTGCTCGAGTTGTTACAGAACGGGCAGCTTGGGAGCTTCTGTCTTTTGTTGATCAAATCCACCAATGGGGCGTGAATCAGTTCCGAACCTTTGTAACACGCCATTTAAAAGCGTGGCACGAGTTCTGCTCGAAATGCTACCTGGAGGGTGCCACTCTAATGAGCCAGCTCCCTAAATGTGTATCCGGACCTAAGAAGTTTACCTGGCAAATACCTGCACTCGTTTTACCTGAGTGGTCTAAAGATCTCTCGCTAGCGAGGCAAAAGGCACTCCAACAACATGCATGCGGATATTTGGTTCAAGCCTACATAAAGAACCGTGGGCCTCACTCTGATTCCGATCTTAAGGGTCTAATGGAGCTAGTGGAGAGGCTCAAGGGACGTGATGATGGTGTCGAAACATGGTCCTTGGAATTGCCAGACGGTATGGGCGATAAGAATGGAGACGACGAAACAGAACGCTTGATCGAACATCTCAAGAAGCAAGCCGAGATGGAAAAAGGTTCGATTAGACTGGGAGCCCAGGAGGCGACTCCTCGCCACTCGAATGCAAAGAGCATCGATCGAGATAGTGTTGATGGCAATCGTGATGTGGAGGATATGCCTCCGCCAAAGAAGAAGGCGAGATACACTATCCAAATTGAGGAAGACGAAGCAACACCGCTTCGATAGAGGCATGCTAGCTGTACGTTGACATCAGGGGTCGGCTGAGAACGGCGGGGGACTGATGGAAAGATGGGGGAAATCGACTGTGGGTTACTACTAGAAAATACACGATCTTTTTGTTTGTATCTTAGGCTCATTGATACACATATGCCATACGCCTGCGAAAGTAAGACCCCTGCCTCACACTAAGAAGAGAGCAATGCGGGGGATGCTGATATAAGCCAAAAGTAGCAAGAGCGAACAGAATATTGAAGTCTCGGTCAAAGGAATTGTGACTTGATTGATCTATCTTGCTAAGCCAAAAAAAGGGGGGAAGCCGCTGTCCTGGATGTCACGGCCCAGGTTGGCCTGGATTTTGGTATTTATTCTACCGGATCTCGAATTATAATTATTAAACGGAGACCCAGTTCAGGTCGCCGTGACCTCACCTACGTAGGTCCACGTCATCGGAGTAGTTGTGTCAAACGACCACTCGTGGATGGTTCCATTTACAATGCCATAAATTCTTCGATCGGCATGCCCTGAGATGGCGGTAAACCCTGAAGAGACTGACATGCCATCTGATGAATCTGCAAGACTTGGTTCACTGCTAGTCGACCACGCCGATTTATTGTACCAGCGAGCCCTTATGCCGCCCTCATCATTAAGGTCGACAATGATTGTGTATACTAAATTGAAGCAAACAGCAGCAAAATTGGTGTTGGATGACGAGGCAATGTTGCCAAGTGTTTGACCTATTAATTATTAAAAAAGTCCAAAAGGGTGGAGAATAACTTACTGTATGTTGGATTTACGAAATTTGGCTCCATCATGCCCTCCTGAAGGAGCTCATCGTTGTCGTAATACAGCCTCCAACGAGGATTAGAAATGTTGCCACCTCCAGACACGCTGGTAACAGCAAGACTGCTTGATTTTGTGATGGTTGAGAAAGGGGAATAATCATCCCAATTGTCGCTACTTGAGTAGATGAGCTTCTGATCGGCATTCTCCCACATCAACGGCCTCTGAGGCCAAGTTTCGTTGCCGCCATTTGGACGCCAAGCAGCAATGTTTGATCCTTCGGCTGGGCTTATCCTCACTTGTGACCCAAAGCTACTCTGAGACCATTCGGAGTCTTTTGTAGGGCGGCTTGTCAACAGTTCGGCAATGTAGTTGCCGGTTATCAGAACATATACGCGTATGTTCCATGCGTTCTCTGAATCCGACCAAGCAACAGCGGTAATTGGCGTTCCCTGAATGACATCCAGACTATCACCGGCCGATTTGATGCTTGCTGAAATGCTTCTTGCCTCCCATGTGTTGTTCTGAGAATCCCAGGAAGAAGCGATGATGTCGTTCTTCTGATTTTGGTAAAAGACGAAATAGTGTGTTGTTGGTCACTCGAGTCGGTCCAATTCACGCTTGCGATTCGAGAATTTGATAGAATAGATGTGGAACTGGAAGTCGACGTCGAAGTTGCTGATGATGTACTACTCGTGGGTGTTGATGCCGAATCTGAAGTGGAAGTGGTCGAGTTGTTTGCCCTGCTGCCGACAACACCGCCGACAATGGCGCCGATAATGAGGATTGCTGCGACCGCAACGAGAATAAAAAAGGTAGTCCGCTTCAAGCCCCATATCTTGCGATCCGGGTTTTTCCCCTCACCTGCCACGGAATATATTGGCAGACCATCGAGTTTTGGCGCATAGACAGGCTCTGGAAGACTGTCGGTGACGGTCGCGTGCCTGTGGGACACCTCGATGGGCGCGACTTCAGGCAGGTCAGAGTACTGATTGGAACCAGACATGTCTGAAATCAGGACTCGGAGCGAAGATGATTCCCAACGCTCAACCTCGAAGCAGAGGAACGGAGGTGTGAACGAGTGACGGAACCAAAAGGCGGCACGACAATGAGGGAAAGACAGAACAGTCAAAGACGGGGAACAGGGACTCTTGGGCGCGTAAAGATTAAAGTCTAGGCTGGCAATCAAGGCTGAGCAGGCTTGGCCGCAGGAATGCATGTTGCATGTTGGCAGGGGTAAGTCGAAGGATCTGCGGCTGGAATATCCCCATGCTGTTGAGCGCGTATTGTTTCATATGGACCGGACCAACAGCACCAACAGACTGCAGGCAAAGTGGCATCCACAGACAAATTACCTCATCCGCTCAGTAAGACCATGTTTGGTCAAAGCCATGGTCATGGCGGCCATTCATTTCCTCAAGGTACGTCAATTGAGAGATCAAGGACGATGGATACTATGATCCTCGATGCCTCGATCCGGAGTGCACCCTAATAAGGACCCTAGTCTAGAACAGTGTTCCATAGCTATTAATACCCTGGTACCATCGCCGACAGCGACCAACAGTTTTGTGATGTCCTGATCCACGAGATGTCGTAAACCCGGCAGATAAATAATCCAGCAGGGGAGGAGACAGACAGTTCATTGATTCAAGACGAATTGAAGCGGCGCATCGTTGATCCTCTTGCGTTACAACATCGCCACGGCTGCGCCAAGGTAGACAAGACGACAGAATCATAACATGATGCCAACCAACACCCGATGACTAACAAATCCACATGTTCATTTAACCAACCGGCTTGTAGATTCAACACGCCATTTGGGATTTAACATGCACTCCGAAATTGCAGGCCCACCCGAAGCGTCGACTGATTGCAGCGCCCCTGCATTCTTCAGGTTTCGGGTTTGTCGTTGGAACCAACAGTCGGGCACTCCGACATGGTTGAGACAGCAGCAAATTTTAGGCCATTACCAGCCTCAGGCAATATTCTCATGTATCTCTTTTAATCATCTAGACCCATCTCCCCACGCATGAGCTGTGCAAAACTGGTTGGATTGCTCCAATGCATCTGGCGACCAGAACCAAGACTTGGTCATAATCCGACTATAATCGTTAGAATTTATTCCACAATCCCAGTCATGGTCTTACAATTCTTTCAAGGCGGTTCATAATTGCCAGAATTGTACACTGGTTGAGTTCTGGATTAGCAATGTCTGGAGGATGGAATCCGTTTCGTTGTCTATTGCCGATGTCGCTGCAATCAGTCAACAGTAATCTCACAAGAGTAAAAGGTTTGTAACCTTCATAGAGAATGAGAATCTTGTTTCTTGCAAGATGGCTCGAGTTATTGCCAAAAGTTGCAACTGGAAGTGGCCGCCGAGGTACCATTGGAAGGAGAGTGGAGGCAAGGTGGAAATGAGGCAATGATAGAATATGCATGCAGGCGACAGGAAATTGTGTCGGGCTTAAGAGGCAGGGTTGTTCAGGTAGTAGGAGTATAGAAAGTACTGGAGTTACGGTTCCACTTGGGAGCTTTCACGCACTGCTCCTCACACTAGTTGACTGTCATTGAAGTCTATGGGAGGGATGAAATTGCGATAAGTTCTAGTCTGTGCTACGGGGTAAGAAAACATTATCTAGTATTGCTTCATCTCACGACATTGCAAGATCCCCCCAGCTTCTCCTCTAGATCCCGATGTCTTGTACCTGAGACTTTCAACAGAACCGACAGCTTGACGTTTGACAATGAACCCAGCTGCATCCTTAGTTTCTGTTCTTCCCATGTGGTTTGCCTGAACTCTCCATGGTGTGTCCAAACGATTCGAAAGGGATTCCTGTTATCCCTCCCTTTCTCTCAGCATCTGTAATCACCTCCTTGGAGGCCCACGAATCCCCCTGTGTAAGCCCATCTTGTCTCTTGAAACCAACACTCTGAGCTGTGCGGCCGAGAATGAGATACTGTAATATCGCACATAGATCACAAGCTTCACGACTTCTGTGCTCTCTCAGAGTCCTGGTTCAACATTCTGCCCAATGATTCACTCGCCTAGATCTTGCGGATTTCCCAAGTCACTTACACGTGCCGACTTCTGGAATAAAGATCTAGAGATCGATTATGAACCCAATCTCGGTCTTTTGCCTTCTGCTCAGTTGCTAACAAGGCTGTTCAGCATTTGTGACTAATCGTCGCCCCCGGGCCGCACACTTTCTTGTTCCCCTGAATCCCTTCAACTCACAAGACTCAGAGCAATTCTCGGACGATTTTTTGTCTTCAAGTGGCCACGACATCAAACCCTTGTGACTTTTTTCTCGTCGAATGCCTCATCATTGTCTTTCTTATCCCACTTCAGCCTGCACTGGCATCTGATGAAATGTGTAATCAAAGGAAGAACGACATTCTAACAAAATGTTCCGTGATGAGAAACACAACTTCTGATTGTCTTGAGCTGACACTGAAGGATGGAGTCCAAACATCCATTGACGAGGACTGACTGCTTATATAGGCCAGATTCATTTTTTTATTTGCTTTTGCCTTTTGCCTTTTGATTTCAAGAGTCAGCCATGCAGAACCACGTCCAGGACAAATTCTGATTTCGCCTTGATGGTCTACATACCCGGAGTACTGAGCAAACATTTGCAGCAATAGATGTCGTAGGATTCGGGCACATTGAGACCAGGCCTCTAAACTCAATGGCCAAGTATGAAAGGAAAGCCATCCGACTGACGATACAACGAAACAGTACGCGCAAGCAATCATGCATTTGGTGACAGCCACACGGTGACCTTATGCCAAGCATTACTATTAACCCTCGCAGTAAGTCCCGAAGCTTGGCCTCAGAGAACACTCATCTGGAGACCCGGAGACGAACAATTTCGTACTGGCTGAGAGTGTAATAATTAAGCTTTGGGCTGGCCTTGGGACCGGGCTCGACCCCAATGGTCCATTGTTTGGAGCATCATCAACATACCAAGCTTTCCCAGTAACGGTTCACCTTGATGTCACATCTTGAGCCTATTTTTGCAACTCGTCTGGATCCCTCTATCTGACCTTGATGTCCAATCCTTGAAGAGCTTATCCTGAAGGAAAGGCTAGACTGGAAGAAGAGGTGGATGGGTTCGGGTCAGATGCAAAGGTCACGTAATGAACTCAAAAGCTGACCGGGGTCCAGACTAAGATATCAATGCGTGACACAGTAATTGCAACACCTCACGTTCCCTCATAGAGGGCATGGCTTTTTATTATATTATCATTGCTTGAGGCCACTAAGTTGTTAGATCTCCTCGTCTGGGCATCTAAGATTTTATACCTCAAAGTTGGACCTTTTTCCACAAGTAGTGACTAAACGGCGTGACCCAAAGTCCCCCCCGGATCCGTGGAGAGCGTCTCTATAATTGTAGACTATATAGAGGATCTGAAGTTGCCTCACCACGCCCAAATTTGGCAACTCCAAGACACACGGACAGCTCATGGAGGTCGCGCCACTGGGCGAATCGCTCTGATATCGCTGTTTCGAAAGACAGTCTTCGATGCAGAATATGCGGTGCTTGCCATAATACACGGACATGTAAGAAAGATGTCACGATGTTTCATTATGGGTGAAAGGTTTCATCTTTAGTACTTTGAGCTGTTCTTGTGGTTCAAAGGACTCTATTGGTAGTACTTGGCGCTCCATGGATGACCAAGCCTGCCTCACATCCAGCAATGCCAATACCCTTTTATTCTTAAGGTCGACGCCAGACAAAGTGGTATTATTCTACCTGGTTTGACCACCCGTACTCAATGCCCGTCACCAGAGAATCTTGTGTCCTCCGCGATACCCCGTTGGGAATTTATTCCATGATCCAAGTTTTAGTCTCACAATTCTTTCAAGGCGGTGCATAACGGCTAAGTTGTACACTGCTTCAGTTCTGTCATCAACAATGTCTGGAGGATGGATTCATACGTCGAGTATCCGCTGGCCAATCTACCAAAAAGTAAAAGGCCAGCAACTACAACCCAACCGATAGGTCGAGCCATGCCGAGCCAAGCACGGTACGCAGCGGCGTTGGATCCTAATTTGTCATCTGAGTCGGTACCGGTAGCCTCAGCCTCGCTGACAGCATCGATGGGAAACGCCTTGAGGAAATCCAGCAATGTCGTTGTCGAGCGCACACGCGCGGATCACCGACGCGTACAAAAGTGGTTGAAATGGCCGTCCAACGATGATGTTTCCTCTCAGAGTGCCACCCATTAACCATGGGACCTGAGGGACGTAGGCTATCCGTCCAAGAGTGAGAACATGTCCATCGAGGGGTTTCAGAAAGCCCATGAGCCCTTGCAGCGTAGAAGACTTTCTTGATCTACTAGGTCCCGTCAATGTAACAATACACGGGGATGCCAGATCGAGTGTAATGCCAGATATCAAGGGTTTGTCAAAGTTGAAGCTGACGTCGTCGTCGAAGATGCCGCAGGCGAGGTGGTAGGTGGGGGCGACCATCCACACGGCCTTTGTGACGGCCGGTTCGGTGAAGTTCTGGAGGATGCCGGGGACGGTCTGGCTGGCGCCGCCAGTAATGCAAATGTACTCCGGGTCCGCGGCGATGCCGTAGTGGCCGGCAAGCCAGCGCGCTAGGGCCTCGTGCAGTGCATAGAGTTAAGGAAGGCCCTTCCTACTTATTCAGCCTGGCCACCTTGCGTCGCTTTCTTCGTAGGCCGTTGTCGGGCCCCTCGGACTTGGGGTCGGGATCGGACTCGGGATCTGGGTTGGGATCTGGGTTGGGGTTGCGTTGCGTCTTCTTTGGGCGACCACGTCGCGTTTGGTTTGGGTATCTGCTAGATCAATGTTAGATTCGCGATCATGACGTGGTTTCGATGAGTGAGGGATTAAGACGAGGGGACGAATGTAGAAAGGTGAGGCCAGGAACAAGGGCAAGCTTGGAACAAAGACAGGCTTGGAACAAAGAGAGAGCTTGAAACAAAGCGAGAGCTTGACACAAGTGGACGACCGTAAGAAAGAGATGCTCGCAGAGGTAGTATGAGCGGAGAGCTTGCAACGAGGCGAGGCACTGAATGAAGGAGAGAGTTCACTGGAAGGCTCGCCTAAGCCGGAGGTGTCGTCCGGGACCGGAGTCTTTCTTGGTCGCCCTCGAGGGCGTTTTCCGTCACCTCTGATGCCATCCTGATCACCAGACGCTGCAAGCGTTGCTGCAGTTGTGAGTGTTGCCAAAGATGTGAGAGTTGTGATGATGATGAGTGCGCGGTCGCGGTGCGTGTTTTGCCAAAGGTGAGTCGAGTATGATTCACAAACGTGCCCAGCAAACCCCGCTCAACAAAGGGACAACCAAGATCTCATCCAAGTCTACTACAATTCATTCAACTGGTTAGATGATGGTCCAGGTCAAACGAGTGAAATCTCTGTCCGTATTGCAACATCAGAGTTCGCGTCTTCTCATTCAGCCGACCACAGCATTCAGAGCGCGGCGAGGACCAGTAGTGGCTGCATCATGCACAGAAAGGATGGGACGGGCGAGAGATATTAAAGAATGGATTCAAACATGTTTTAAATCATGCACTGTGCTATTGAATCAAGTGTTCTTGATCAAGTCTTGTCCATGATTCGGCCCAACGGTTGAGGTAGCTTCATAAGACGGTCGGGGTTCTCAATTGCAGACGAGCGAAAAGCACAGTTTGGGAGCGAGATGGTGATCGCCTGGGCGAGGGCGAGCGAGGCAGCTATGGCGCGGGTGAGGATTTGTATGAGGGCGCGGGCGAGGGTGAAGGCGAGGGTGAAGGCGAGGGTAAAGGCGAGCGGGAGCCAGAGCTACGCCCAAGCGTGGATTGATCTTCCTCCTCTTTCGGTGCTGGAGACGACTTCCGATCAGAGTTGGAGTTCTCGCCCTTGGATGAGGACCCCTCCTCTGTGGCTTGGGTATTGAGCTTGCGCTGGTTCATCCATTCGCGACGATAGAACCTGGTTAACTGCTCTTGGCCTCGGGGAACATCGTTTGTGCATTTCGTGGATGGAAACAGGCAGAGGTCCGCTGCCTTCTTTGAGCATGGCAACTCTCAGTCGTTTGAGCGTCAAAGAAACAAAGGTTCTTTCCCCAGACTCTCGCAAAGTCGGAGGTTGGGGTCCCGGCGACCGACAGCGGCTGATGGACAAGACCGCGCGAGGGCGACATGATGGCCATGGGGGAACAACGGAACAAGCGCAGCGAGATCTTCCAAAGACCCATGATCCTGAGGTAGCTCCCTGCCAAGTCCGCCTTTTCCGGAGACTCATTCCACTGTCGCTCAAGTTCGGGGTCGAAGGGATCATCTGGGCCGAGGACTGCACCCAGGTCGGCTTCTTCAAGGGGCTTTCGTTTGGTTTCGAGGTTCTTGGTTGCCCTCTTTGGACATCAAGCCCGGTATCATCGACGGCATCCTTCATGGCCTACACGTATGCCTCCTGCTTTCTCGTGAGATGCTTCCGCCGACCCTGGGTCTTGCGTCGCTCTCTCCGTGGGCCATCCGACTCGGCCTCGGAGCCAGAGCCGGAGCCAGAAGCGGAAGGGCTTGGCGAGGGTTCGTCATTTCGAGGCGGATCGGGTTGTGTCTTCTTTTGGGCGGCCAGGTCGACGTTTAGCAGCTGGGGACCTGCAGAATGTCAGATTTTCGCCCATAAAGCAGCGGAGGAGTTGCAGCGAGGGATAACTCCCCGGGTACTGCGCCAGATCCAGAGGCGCCAGATCCAGAGGCGCCAGAGATCTGGTCTTTTCTTGGGCGTCCACGGAGTCGTTTCTCTGTCGCATTTGGTGCTATGGTGATTGCTTTGTGACTGGCTTTAAAGATGGAAAGAAAACTCGCCAAAATGCTCCTGTGCGTCCGGCTGTTGTGCTGTCAACAATTCAATTCGAAACGGGTCTTCAAGCGATGTTTTGCCGCCGAATTCGATATTGGCAATGAATCATGCCTGGTCAGCGTACGGGTCTGGTGGTTCCGGGCGGCTGATCTCTGAGCTTGGAGTTGAGGCTGCAGTGATGCATCATCCAGCTACGTGCTTGAACTTTAGCCCGCAAGTAATGAAAGCATTATAACCAGGTCTCGGTCATGGGAAGAGTGAATATTTTACGGGTGGAGATTGGAATAAAAGGTAAATAATACAAGAACCACTTAGGTGTCAGTCGTCGACCCATCTACTCTGTCGCGAGTGTGTCCGTTGTCGTGGCACAAATAAAACACTCACGGACGTCACTACTTACTGTCTGACTGTGGTTGCGGCATCATTTAGCGGCCTCTTCCTGCGACCCTTCCTGCGTCCCTTCAGCATCCAGATCTTGGGATGCTGTTATGGGATCCAATGGACCTATTCTAGTGGACGCTTCTACTGGCAACGGGCTAGGCGGCAAATCGACGACGGCGGGGTCTCTGCTCACCAAAGCCTCAATGGTGATAACACGCTAATTCTGCTTCAACCACGGTGAACGTGTATGGACAAGAACCTTCGTCAACTTCAGCACATGGCATCTTTGATCCTCCCGTGCTTCCTCACCATCTTCAAAATCTTCCAAATATTGAATCCCTTGCATTTATATATCAACTCTATGCCTCATACAACATCCCATGACCCTAGTTCGCTCAGACAGCCCGGCACGGCTAGAAACCGTCATGAATCAATCCCTCAAATGTCCAATCCTTCAATGTCCCCGGTTTCGGCAGCGATTGGAGAAACCTCGGGGTATGCTTCAAGCTGGACGTCGTCGGCGCGGCCAAAGAACATCGCATACAAATGGGGAGATGGGCTTCCAACGGACCATCGGCTTGTGGAGAAGGCCGGGTTGTTAGAACGGATGTTGATGTTGCAGCCATCAACCCTATACAGGCGCACATAATCCACCTCCCCGAAACCACTGCCGCGAAGTCTTACCACGGCAATGAGGGCGTACCGGCAGCGACCGTCTGGGACGAGGCTGGTTCCTTCGACTCGAGTAAAGGGCATATCGAAAGTGCGTAGCTCCTCGAAGGAACGGCATGGCTGATCGGGGTTGTTGTAGTAATGGACGCGGACAACGTTCGGGCGTTTGCATACAAACAAGTACTCGCTCTCTTCCCATTCTCGCACTCCAAACTTCAAATCGACGGCTTCTTGGAGGGACATTTCGGGATTGTCAATGCGGTCCAGATGAATTAAGCTCTGGTAGTCAAGCTGGCGTGCTGGCCAAGGGACTGGGCGCCAGACTGGGTCTCCTTCGCGCTTCTGCAGCCGGGGACGGAAGAGTTGGAACTCAGGACGAGACCAAAATGTGTCGAGCATCAAGGAAGATACAATGAGATGCCAGAAGCTAGTAGCCGGCTCAGCATCGCCGGGAAACAGCTTGGCCATGACGGCCTTCTTTTCTGCTGCCTGCTGGGCCCGAGTTGCGTCCGTCGCTACTTCCTGAGCGTCGAGCATCTGCCAAGCGTAACGGAGGATGGGGTTTTGCTTCTCAACAGCAGTGAATGTTCCATCGTTGAGGAAGGCTTTGGGCATGAAGGCGTAGATACGCCGAATGACGGCAACAAGGCAGTCCAAACCGTTCGTGTCCCAGCCAACGTCGGTGGCTGGAGTCGTCTCAGGTTGCTGCAACTGCAGGACCCGATATGCTTCCTTGCCGTAAGGGTCAAGCTGTTCTCGAATGTCGTTTTTGGGGTCCATCTTAGAGAGAAGCGTGTGGGGGAAAAAACTTGGTGCGACCTTGAGATGTTGTGAGAGGCAACTTGCGGGTCAGCCAAGGTGAGTTGGAGATTTTCTGACATGCAGAGCGTACGGCTGGCTGCAGGCAAGTTATTTCGGGGGCCATCAAACGGACCTCCTACCGAAGGCAACTATTTCTGCTGTGAACCTCGAGTCAGTTGCTGGCCGAATCATTTCGAAACCCACACACTGTTTGTTTGTTGCCTGCAAATGGAGCGTCGGGGCTCCAACCGGCCATCGCCACATGCTGTTCTTTGGTAGCCGTAGCCCGTCGGATGGCATCCAACACGGCCGGGTGGTGCGTGGCGCCCCGATTCCTGGCTGGAAGCGGAGACTGATGGATGATGTACAGGACACTAGCAGATCTGAAAGTGAAGTGAGATGTCAGTGAATCATGGTGAGATTCCCAGCTGTTATCAGTGGCGCACCAGTTGGGCGCAGGCACCTTGGGAATAAAATGGCCCATCCATGGGTTCGAATACGGCCAATCCTCTGTGAAAATTTCTCTTTCTTCACATCACCACTTCACCCACAACAACATCGCGAGAATCACCATCACAACCACCACAACCACCACAATCCCCAGCACACACCAGCACACACCATCACACACCTCCTACTCGTCGACAAGATGCCTCGACAGAGAAACCGCCGAAACAACAACCGACGCGGGCCATATGGCAGAAATGGCAGCTCCCGACGCCAGGTCCAGGGCCAAAACTATGGCCAGTACCCAGACCAGCGCCAAGACCAAGGTTTCGGACAAGACTACGCCCAGAACCATGCCCAGCACCAGACTCAGTACCAAGCCAACGGCCAGACCGCAAACCTTTCTGGCGCCAACAGTGTTCCTCTCGGCCACCGCGACGGAAACGCGCCCGTGTTTGTCTCGAATGTGGCTGCCAGGGCTATCATTGACAATGGTGGCAGTGTCCCGACCACAGACGTCATCACAGAGGCTCCCAAGGGGCGGCTATTCTGCCAGGACTGGCCTGGACACCCTGCTACAAGGCATCGACATGATGGCCGCGATGATTGGCAGTTCTGAAATTTGGGTGGAAATATTTCCCATCCTCGAAGGAGATGATGCTAAGCTACGTGCGGGAAAGACTGTCGCGGACCTGGACATCAAGGCTAGGCTTGGATACTCTAGCTTCCACCTTCCCAACCCTTCCCGTTAAGATGTTTTTGGTGGCCATGAAGAGCCCCAGCACAAGGCCCAGCGGGAGGTCCCTGGCCCAGAGGAGGAGCTTGAAAGTTTGGGTCGGATTAGTGACAACCTACGGCTATGATGGGAGTCGATGAGCGACCAGCAACGCTGGGGTGTTCCATGTACTAGGACGGGATGGGCGAAAGGTGTCGAAGAATGGATTCGAGAGGGTTTTAAACCATGCACTGTGCTATCAAATTGATTGTTCTCGATCACGGTTGATCCATGGAAGTGAGGTCCTGCAAAGTCAGCCATTGCCGACTCCCGAAATCTGTGTTGTTCAGGCTGCACAAGTTCCCCTCTCTCCAAAGGAAGTGCATGGTGATAAACTAGCAAGCCAGGTACGGGTAACAAAGCAAGTTCATGGCAAGTTTCAAGATTATGGTGACACAGTGATGAAGTTGTGCCCTACATGCCACTCTGGGATCCATGAATTTAGTACAATATACAGGTATAACTTGAGAATCCAGCCCTGACAGTTCCGCGCTCCTCGAACTGGTACACTCTTTCGCAGACAGAATACCGAGCCCTGCTGCTTCTTTGATCGCGACTGTGTTGAAAACAATTGTCCTGAACCCTTATCGCTTCCACGTCATGCGACGTGGAGACATTCTTTCTTTGACGGAATACCAGCCCACGGGGCTCGTCAAGCAGTTTCAAACGGGAGCGCGACGACATGGGATTCCATGCTCGAGGGGCTCCATAGACTCGATGGCCTCGAGAGACAAGCCTGTGGCGATGGGCGTGGCTGACATGTCTTGCTCGGAGTCGACGCCAGGTCCTTGACCATGGCCCAAGTCAACATGCTGCTCGTCTTCTGGGACAAAGGGGGATGGTCGCTCGACACCAAAATCGTCGCCAGGGCCCTGATCTTGACCCAAGCCCACCTGCTGCTCTTCTTCTGGGATAGAGGGGGACGGTCGCTCAACACCAAAATCGTCGCCAGGTCTCTGGTCTAGACCCATGTCAACCTGTTGCCCTTCCTCTGGGATAAGGCCCGAGTTGGGCGGGGTCCCTCCATCACGCGCCGATTCAGGTTGCGGTGAGATGCTTCCCGAGTCAGCCAAAAATGCGTCCATCTTCCTTTTCTGATCCAAAAATTCCCGGCGACAGAACCTGATGAGTTGCTCTTTGCCACGGGGAACGTCGTTGGTGGCGCGACACTCGATGAATCCCTCGTAGGCCATCGCGGTGGGTAGGAGGATGGTGAAGCCCCTGTTGCCGGAGAAGGAGTCGATGGCGCTCCGAATCATCTCCAAGTCTTGAGCATTGAGGCCGTAGACTGGAAATCCCTGGAATTCAGTCGGATGACTTCCCTTCTCGACCTCAATCAGCTGTCCAAGATGATGCATAAGATTGGAGTGAAATCCTGGACGGTCATTTTCATCTTTAGCCTTGGCACGGGCATTTTGATGCATCTTCTTGATGGACAAAGGCAGAGGCTCCTCCGTTGCCGAGTCCAAGGCCTTCCTGAGGTGTCTGAGGGTTCCGCAGGTTGCAGTGTCTGGCATTTTCCAAACACGACGATCGTCAGTGCGGCAGATGACGGCGAATTGAAGGGTCATCATGAGCAGCATAGGGTCTCCTTCCCAGAATGAGTGCGACATGATGCGCACCAAGTTGGCACAAAAGGTCTGTCCCCAGAACCCCGACAACTCAGCCATTGGGGCCCTTTTGGCGGTGGGAGTCATTGGTTGATACGCGAGGGCGTTCAAGGGCGTGATGATTGCGAGAGGTGAGCAGCGGAACATGCGCAGGCAAATCTTCCAAACCGCCATCACCGGACCGTGTCTCAAGTTCAAACCCGCCAGCTCTGGAGATTCACTCCACAATCTCTCCATCTCATCGTCGTAGACAATGTCGGGGCCGATGACATCGCCAAGAGTGTCCTCCTCGAAGGGTTTCTGTTTGGTCGCCATGACCTTCACTTGCCTCCTTCGCAACTCGTCGCCCACATCCTCGAAGCCCTTGCTCATGGAAGCAAAGAACGCCCTTTCCGGCTTTGTGGGCTCGCCCAACTTGCGTCGCTTTCCTTGTGGCCCGGGGTTGGGCTCAGGATCAGGGTCAGGATCAGGGTCAGGGTCAGGACCATGATCGGGATTGGGATTGGGATCGAGGCTGGGGTCGGGCTGGGTCTTCTTTGGGCGACCACGGCCACGTTTGGGCTGGATGCTGGCGTCGGGGGTCGGGGCTGGGGCCGGGGCCGGAGCCGGATTCTTTCTTGGTCGCCCTACAGGGCGTTTTTCGGTCACATTTGGCGCCATTTTGATCGGATGTTGCGAGTGTTGTTGGGATTGTGGGCTTTGCCAGAGTTGTGAGGTGAACGTTGCCGTGAGTGACGCGATCGCGGCGGATGGTTGCCAAAGGTGAGTGGTGAGTGGTGAGTGTTGAGGATGATTCACTACCGCCCAAAGCACAACCCATCAAAACAAGAGTACTCGCACACCGGTACAAACAGCTGGCCTCGGTAACGCCTGTTTGATCACTTTGGCCTACGAATGCGATACCATTTCTACGGAAGTTTTCTTTCTATTCTCAAAGACACTCACCACCAAGAAGTTCGACACGACGCAATCACTATGGCACCAAACGCGACCGAAAAGCGACCTGGTGGCAGCCCAACAAAGGACCAGACTTCTGGCGCCTCCGGATCTGGCGCAGCGTCCGGTGAGTTATCCCTCGCTGCAACTCCTCCCCTGCTCCATGGGCGAAAATCTGACATTCTGCAGGTCCCACGCCTACTAAAGGCCAACCTGGCCGCCCAAAGAAGACACAAACCGATCCCCCTCGAAGTGACGAACCCTCGCCAAGCCCTTCCGCGTCTGGCATCGACTCTGGCTCCGCTCCAAACCCCGGGGAACCGTCCCCCTCTGCCAAGAAGGAAGAACACCAGGCTGACCTGGCTCATCTGCCCGAGTTTGTCGCTGCCCCTGGCTCCCATTCTGACTCTTTTCGAGATGAGCAAGATGTGTCAGCCACGTCCATAGCCACCGGCTTGTCTCTGGAGGCCATCGAAATGATGGCGGCCCACAACAACCCTAAAATTCCACGTTGTCTCATCGTCGTCCAGAACTCCTTGACAAGCGACCCGAGTCGGTATTCCGTCAGACAAAGGATGTACCCGCGTCGCATGTTGCGGAACCGATAAGGATTTCGGGGCGGATTACAGTTTCGAGACTGTCGCGATCAGAGAAGTAGCAGGGCTTGGTATTCTGTCGGCGAAAGGGTGTACTAGGTCGAGGAGCGCGGAATTCTCAAGACTGGATTTCAAAGTTGTGCCTGTAAAATATGTCTTCTGAATTAATGAATCTCGTATCACCATGGAGGGCACAACTTCATCACTGTGTCACTATGAACTTGAGACTTGCCGTGAAGTTGCTTTATTACTCGTATCTGCCAACTTCTTTTGCACTGCAACTGTCCTTGCCACCTGTCGGGTCCATCACCACACGCGTCAACGATAGCTGAAACGACCCCAGCGAACTTCTTCCCGACTGTGTCCCAAAACCTTTAACTGTCGTGAACCATCGCACAGAACACCGAGCCTTGCTGCTTCTCTGATCGTGACATATTAAGGGTGGTAACGCATGGTCACCTCCACTCGTCCAGAAGGGCTGAGGCCAGCGACATGGTTGGCAATCCCAACGAGGGCTTCTTCGCTTCCAGCCATATAGGTGAAGCTGAAGTTCTCAAGCGTCATGCCGTCCGGCACAGAGTCAGAGTTCTCGGTGGTGTCTGGGTCGGCAGTGACTGTGTCGACAGTGTTTGTGGCGACAGTTTTCGGATCGGCGGTGCTTGTGTCAACAACAGTGTCTTTATCGGCGGTTTCTGTGTTGGAATTGCCTCTCTCAATCGTGTCCTTGGCCTTAAGCCACTCGTGGTACTTCTCAGATCGACCATCCTTCATGTTGGCCGGATTGGGGCGATATTTCTCCCATGGCCAGTCTGGCGTCGGTTGGCCAGAGACTCGATATTTGTGGACTATACGGTTGTTAGTAAGGACAACCTAACATGCAGAGGGAACTTACAGCTGTTAGCCCAGATGGTCTGGTCGACCCAATACTCAAAGAACAGGACCCCAACAGATTGGAGGCCCGTCTTGGAGATAGACCTGCACGCCGATTCAATAGACGACAGGCGCAACTTTTCGAAATCTGCTTTATCGATCCGCGGGTACATGTACAGTATATAGGCGTTCATATGTTCCGCCCGACTTTTCGAGTTCGTGGGATCAAGATCCCCGGGAGACAAGTGGAACCTCTTGCCACTTCCGCCGAATGGCGAAAAGTCGGCATAGGTCTTTGGAGGCGCTTCCTTGACCTCCATCTTGAGCGTATGATAAGTTACGCGTCTCTCTGCCATGTTGTGCGTGTGTGTGTGTGGTGATGTGTGATTTGTGATGTGTGGTATGCGCGTGGTGTGTTGAGAGAGTTGAGAACCTGAATCTGAAGTGAGAACCTGAACCCGGGTGAGAACCTGAACCCGGGGTGAGTGAGGTGTGAGTGAATCATCGTTAGATAACTGGCTGTTATCAGCGGCGCACCAGTTGAACGCAGGCGGCTTACAGCCTTCAGCACTGTCAGCGAGAGAGAGGACAGCGCAATAACCGAACGCACAGGACGCGTGTGGCCGAGTTTTCTTTCCGTCTTCAAAGACAGTCACCACAGCGAAGTTCAACACAAAACAATCACCATGGCACCAAATGCGACAGAGAAACGAACCCGTGGACGCCCGAGAAAGGACCAGACCTCTGGTGCCTCCGATCTGGTGCTGCGCGATAAGGGCTTCGGGGTGGATTATAGTTTCGAGACTGGAAAGTAGCTGCCGAGGGCTATTGGAATAGGAGTAGATATAAAGCTGAAATAACGCAATAATAGAATATGCAAGCAGGCGGCAGGCAATTGTGTCGGGCTCGTTTATTCGGGTAGTAGAAGCATAGAAAGAAAACACAGGAATTACGGTTCATCCACGCACTGTTGCTCATGCTATTTGCCGTCAATGAAGTCTAAGGAAGGGATGAAACTGCGGGTAAGTTCTCGTCTCTGCTGCCGAGTAAGAGAAAGTTATCTGGTAATATCTTTCTCTCACTACACTACAGGACCCTCTAGCTTTACTGCTTGATCTCGATTTCTTATACCTGAGACTATCAACAGAACTAACAGCTTAACGTTTGGCAAGAAACCCAGCTACATCCTAAGCTTCTAGTCTTTTTAGTTAGTTTGCCTGAACTCTCTATGGCATGTCGCACTTATTCGGCAACATTTCTTGTTGTCCCTCCCTTCTTCTCAGTATCTTTCATCACCTCCATGGAGGGCCACTTTCGGTTGTGCAGTGGAGAATGAGAAAGTGATATCGCACTTGGATCATGAGCTTTACGACTCCTGTGCTCTCTCAGAGTCCCTCATGGTTCAACAGTCTGGTCAGTGATTGCACGCCCAGGTATTGGGGGTTTCCTAAGCCACTGACATGTGCCGACTTCTGGAACCAAGAGCAATTATACTCCAGAACCGGAGGCCGCAGGGTTTATTTGGTCCTTTCTTGGGCATCCGTGTAGGCGCTGTTCAGCTGGGTTTGGTGCCATGGTGATCGCTGGTGTTGACACTCAGACCACGGCTTGAAGAGCCCCGATACCAGAGCTGTATCGCCAGTCTTCAGGATACTGACTAGAGCTATCATGATGCCTTATTTAATCTAAGAACGAATTAATGCAGTGCGATTTACTCGACTGTAGTTAGCGTGGCTGTCCACATCGGCGCCATGCTTGGTGCCGAAGCCGCTGGAGGAGGAAGGAGGAGGGAGGAGGAAGGAGCACCTTCCCGGGTGTTGCATTCTCACAATCAGACCAGGCCATGGCGCACAAGTTCTCGCAATGACTTCAACACACAAAATCAGACAAAATGAGCAATCTGAACCAAACTATTCTGTCATTGAATGCCCAGGGCCTGCGGCTGTTCGACCCCGATGTCGTCAAGACCCGTATGGCCGACGTCGTACTCAAGAAGAAGACGGTGGAGGAGGCGCTGAAGAAGACGCGCCGCGGACACATTGACAAGGCTGTCGAGGCTGGGTACACCCCAGAAGCTCGAGAAGAAGTACTTGGGTGGTCGAATCGATGCGCCGAGATGGTTAACCAAATTCTAAACGTCCAAACCGACGTCGATCAACTCAGTTCCATGGACGCCCAGCTCATCAAGACAGCCAAGACTACTGAAATCGCCTGTCAGCCCATGCCAACTCCGCGCGACGCCTTTCTCCAAGTCATTGCCTGGCTGGGAAAGAACCAACATGAGTTTCAGCACATCCTGGAGGCCCTTGGGGCATCAGGTTCCTTGACGCCAGAAATTCAACGGATGCTGGAGACAGCGGGCGTCGCGGCCGAAGCAGAGCTTTCCGGTGTTGACTGCACTCAACCCAGCCAGATTCTTAGCTCCAGATCCCGTCACCCAGAGCCCAGCGTGGAGAAGCTGAAATCTCGCCTTAACTCACTTGAGGATGAGCTCGAGGCAGCCAGACAAGAGGCCAAAGCCAGCGCCGCGTCTGTCGAGTCTCTAACACGAGATGTTGACAATCTCAGAGAAGAGTTGTCCGTCGAAAAGGCCAACGCAAGGCGCCTACAGGACAAGGCCGACAAGTCAGCTGCGGAGGTTGTCGAGCTCGATGGCTTGATCCAGGACCAGAGAATCAATGCCACATCAATGCAATTGGACCTTGACGACAAATCCCAGGAGATCAATACTTGCTTGGAGGCACTTGGCGAAAGGGATGAAGCGTTGGCAGTCACCAAGTCGAAGCTGGCCGAAAGCAACAAGTGTCTGGCAGCTGCCATGATGAAGCTCAGCGCGCGAGACATTGAGATCTCAGCCCATCGAAGCGTGCTGCAGGACCAAGAAGAGCAACTACGAGACTCCACTCGTCAACTCACAAAGGCCAGGGAAGAGTTGCGGGACTCACTACAAGTGATCAACGTGGCTGCCAGGGTTGCAATTGACAATGGTGGCAATTTCCGACGAGCCATGGACGCGAACAACCAGCATGACATTGCTGGCCCGATGCCAGACATATTGCCCAAGACCAGAAGCCGAAACTTGCTAACTGGCGATGTGGTGACCAAGCCGCTGAAGTGCGCTGGTTGTGGTTCCAGCACTCACACCCTCGCTTGGTGTCTACACTGCAATTCCAAGGGCATAATGGACGGCTGTCCCCGCTGTAACAAGTTGGACCATTCAGTGGACGAGTGCGCCGTGTTGGGTGCCCTCTCTGCGCGCGAACTGGTTAGCGAGCTGCTTGGCGGTCGTGCCAACATGCCCCCTTTCAATGGGAGAGCATGGTTCCTTCACTTCAAGGCCTACATCAAGGACAAGCAGAGCCCTTCTCTTCCCCAGGCATTCCCATGGACCCCGGAGTTCGCTTTTGGGAAGCAACATGAGATCGCCCAACTCCAGGCGGACCTGGATGTTCACTGGGACCGCAGCAAGCTGCCTGTGGACCCTCTACTAAGGATTGGGAAACCGCCAAGAAAACATTTGTTAAGTCTACTGTCGGTCATGGGAAGGTGCCAGAGGTTAGTCTAAGGCCCAGAGGAGGAGCCTGAATGATTCGGTTGGTTGGGATAGTGTCTGACGATATGAGTCGGGGAGCGGTCAGTAATGGCATAAATCTTTGTTTTATATACAAGGGTGATGGGCGTGGAATATAAAGAAAGGAATGCTCAACTTCAAGTCTTGATAAGTATGTTATCTACCACTCATTCACAGAGACAAGCTCGGAACCCTCCAAGTCGTGGAAGATTCTGCACCCGTTGTCTTCTAGCGAGCCCATCAAGCAGCTAGTGGATCTTCGCCAGGCGGGGCCATCATCATGGATGCATCGGCCAGTGTCCAAGTGGGGGATATTCCCAAGCTCTGGGCAGTCATGAGTGCCCTAGATGGGGCTCTGGGTCAGTTAGTTGAAGTTCCACTGACGATGAGGAAGATGCTGCTGGAGGCGTTGACGGACATCATGCCCAACCCCGAGCCTCACCCCCCTGTCCATCATGTTTCGATGGGCATCATCGCTACATCTCTCGACGACGCCTGGCCTCTGGTAATGAGTCGCGTGCATCGCATCGTCAATGCCATCAAGGCCTGTGATCTCAAGGCGGCTCAGGTTGTAAACTCCCTATTTGCAGATGAGCTCGTATTCTATAATTAAGTCGAGTGAAACTATGGGTTGCTTGTGGGCTTCAATTCTGAACCCAGAGGGGTTCTCATCATCAAACCTGGTAAAGCAACCATTCAATGGGTCGGTCAGACCAATGATGGCTTGGGCAAGGCGTGGCTGGGTGAGGACATGAGGGTGTCAATGCCAGCTTTTGGCACTTTGTCGTGGTGCAAGCATGCATTGCCAGAATGAATAGACAAAAAAATGCATGAACTTTCATTAAGTACGGACCTTGAGTTCGCAAATTTGCTAATCGTGCAAGATTGCTAATCATTCTATCAATGTCTCTCGTCATTTGTATGATCCACCAGGAGGAGGAGGAGGAGGAGGAGGAGGGCAACTTGGAAGGCGATTCGGAAGAGGACCTTTTGAGACGAGATTCGACAGAGGGATGGGCAGACTCGGGCTGCTTATTCCTCCGGGGACGGCAGCATTGGCGTCAGTACATGTAGAGCGGTAGTGCCTTTGGTGGGTTCCAGTGTGAACAAGCAGAGGCGACACTGTTCCTATAGCGCTTTTGCAGAACGACATCGAGCGAGTTCAGGGCAACGGCGTCATCCCACTCTCGAAACCCATGATCGTGCATCCTCTAGCGATGGCCGTCGACGAGGATAGTGGCGGCCGAAGCGAGGCGGAGTCTCTGGCTAGGGCTTCCCAGGTGTCGGGTTTCGTTGAGATCCTCTGGCAGCTGGCGTCGACCAAACCTGCTGAGATGGACGGCGTCGGTTGGCCCGCATACGCCGCGCTGGAAGAGATGTTGCTGTGTGAGGCAGTGCTTGCTGTAAACCCGCCGCCCGTGGATGGGGTGACCTGGCGTATGGACTGCGCAACATCTGCTGGCGGAGGGGTCGTGGGAGTGGTTGTCTTAAAAGAGCTGGTGCCACCAATACTGCCAACTCCAAGCGATCACGATCGCGCCAAGTTCTACGACCCCAAACTCCTCCAGTATGGTTCCGACTGTCATTTGCAGTCGCTTGTGAATTTGGTCGGCGAGGGCATGGGAGTCGCGAGCCAGTCATTAATGGAAGAATTTGTATTGGTTCACTGTCACGAACTTGAGCAGCCGCCTCGTCTCAAATCCCCTACCAGACACATTCATTCATCCATGCCTCTCTGCGTTCCGTCGGCATCCGGATCTTGCCCAAGCAACATTTGTCTGATCTCAACAAGCAACTTCCACTGTCGCTTGATCTTGAGCGAATTTTTTAACTGCTCCTCCAGGTCGGCTTCTGTCTTTGCCATGAACGCCTTCATTTCGTCCCAGTCGCGTAGGTTGGACATGTCCTCGACACTAGCGACCGTCGCTTTCATCATGGTATCCAAGCGCGAGAGGTGAGCATCTGCTTCGTGAATCTTTTGAACAAAGTCGACACGCCTCCCAAGCTCAGCTAAGGTAGTGTCCAGGTTCGCGTTCATGGTGTCAGTGTAAGCCATGATGATGGCGCGCGATTGGACGAGTGGCTCTCGGTTCTTGATGGTGGAGGACCCAGTTCCGCCGGCCTCTGTAGCGTTGAAGCCAGACTGATACACCAGGCTGCTTCCCAGGGTGGCCAACAGTTGCTCCGCCAAAGGCAAATGATCCGGTCTCCAGACTCTCAGGGCGACGTGGATGCTGAGGCTAACGGGTAGATCAAGCGCTGCCAAGACGCCCACGGTCAGTCCGAGAGGCTTGTTGACTCCGACGAGTCCTTTTCGCAGATAGCGACTCGTTCGCGAGAGCAGGTCAATCGAGCAACCCACATACAAGGGGCTTTGTACTTGACGCACCAGTCCTGTCGGATCCAGGGTTCGATTGCAACGGCCCTTGAACATGGACGCGAGCGCCTCGATGCTTGGTACTTCGCTGTCCTTGTCAATGAAGCGGGCTGTTTCAGGAAAGCTCTTCGGCGCAACTTCATCTGTAGAATCAACTTCGTTTACCCATTGAAGCAGCTCACGCTCCCTGGGCAGGACGGGGGCTGACCTCTTCGATGGGTGTGGCAACGTCTCCAAGAGCTTGAACCCTTCAATGTACTTGTGGATGCCAGCGACGAGCTTTTCCATCTCGAGGATGTTGAGAAACTTCCCCTGACATTGATCGCGGCTGAGACCAATCACATAGACCCCAGGAACCTTCCCTTCAGCCTTGACAGGCATCTTGAACCACTTGGCATCATCCAGAAACGAGTCGTGGGCCACGGTTCCACGCACGACAGCCTTGATGGCGCCCAACTCCATGCTGTGGAGAAGTTTGACCATTGCAGATGAGTTATCTTCGTCTCCGCGAATGGCACTGGTTGTTCGAGAAATGGAGAAGTTCCGACTTTGCATCACGGGGTCTGCCTCGAGCGAGTCGGCCAGTTCGGGGAGTTGCAGCGACAACTCCAACAGTGCCGCACGCTTCTCGAAAGCGTTCAGCAGGCGTATTTGATCTTGGCCGCCAGGCATCGGCATCGTCGCAGTGGGAGCAGCCATATCGATGTATCGCTTGTGGGTTGATGCAGTCGGTGATTTATTGCTGTGGTTGCCAGTACGAAGGCTGGCGCAAGAAATTTGGCAACTTCCTCAGGTAGAGAGGTACATACTGGCTGTACTGTGTAATACAGTGTGTGGGCAGTGTCTTTAAGTGCCTAATGAGCCCCCCAGATCTTTACCATTTAATATCCAGCCAATAACCAAAGTTTAGTTCCTACTTCTAAAAGTGAGGATTTGGGGTTATTTTAATGTATACTTCAGTATATAATATTGAATAAATATTAGTTGAAGCTCTGCTATGCTTACCTTACCTTAGGTAGTTGATCGGTCGCAGATTGTACTATGTAGGGGCGGTCTAGATAGCCCTGGAGACATAAGACAACTCTCCCAGGAGAGTCATCGCGCGACACGTATTGGGAGAAGAACAGAGTCAAGACACAGTCTTCCCAGGGAAATCATCATGCGACGCTTAGTTGGGCCAAAGCTGTCACTTTTATGGTACAATGGACAAACATTTCTTTGACACTTCCCTACTCAGCACCTTTGTACTTGACAAGCCGTGTTCAACTCTCGAATCCATGCTTGATAGCCCCATCGAAAGCATCACCACTCAGCCCTGTCCAACATCTCCTCCTCGTCGCTGTCTTCTTCCGCCACGACCGGCAGTCCCACACAACCATTGAGGGGATACCCCGGACCCAGGTTCTCAAGTCGGCACCGAGCTCATAGCCGGTTGTTCGAGCGAACCACTAGCCTCAATGCTCTCGCTGTCGCCGTAAGGAGCCATTGCGTTGACACGACCGATGATCCCTCTTGGTAGGGGCTGTTGCTGTTGACGGTCGAGTCTGGAGACGTTACGGCGACGCTCGAGAGCAGTAACGATGCGAAGACGCTTCGAGGTAACCGGACTCTCAGTGGTCCCAGCGGCGAGATTCGCGCCATCAGACACACCTTCCTGGGCCTTGAGCCACTCGTCATACTTCGCGGCCTGCCATCCTTCATGTGGTCGTGTTTGGGACGATACTCGGCTCAAGGTCACTCGGGCGTCGGATGACCCTGTCCTAGATTTCCTTGATCGTGCAATTGTTAGACAAGTCGACCGATGTGGGATAGCAACGTACACCAGTCAACCTAGAGCTTGTGGTCGACATTATACTCGAAAGCCGCCGTCCCGACAATTGCGAGATTCTGCTGGTTCATGGACTCACACGTCAGCTTAGTGGCCATCTCGTTCATTTGAACCAAAGCAGCCAGTGTCGCGTCTGGTTGCATGTAGCAAAAGAATGCGTTCATGTGAACACGACGGGCGGTAATGTTTGTGGGACAGCCATCACCAGGCACCAAGTAGAACCTCTTGTCGATTTCCCCTGGCGGCGCGTCGGCACAAATGCGGAGTTTCTGTCAAGGACGTTTGGGTTCCAAACGGTGGGCATCTGTCAACGGCTGTCAAACAACAAGCGCCTCGCATGCAACTCGCATGCACCTCACTCGGCGCCAAAACTCCGGACTTCACCATCACACCTTCACCATCACAACTTCACCATCGCGTCCAACTACAGCCTTTCTTTAGTAACTCAACGACAAGATCAAGATTAAATGTTAGCAAATTTCCCCCGCTCCCATTTGATCTCACCACTAACCTGAACAGGCAACATGTCTGCCTCCAGGACCGACAAGGCTCTCGACGCCATCACCCACCGGGCATCCTCCTCTGATCCTGTTGTCTTCCGTCACCTCCGTGTCAACCACGGGGACTTTACCCATCCCAGTGTCCGACAGGCCATCTGGAAGTCGGTCACTGAGCACCACGATCGTGTCATCTTCGTTGGGTCTAAGATGGAAACCGATGTCGCCAAAGACGGTACTTGGGACTCGAGCTCGGAGAGTCGTCCGAAATTCGTGACTTACGTTGAGTTCGTGGAACTGCTTGAAAAGAATCGAGCAAAAAATGGCAAGGGCCCCGAAGCCTGGAAGAAAGAGTGTCAGCCGGAGGGGCAGTTTCAGCAATCCATCCTCCCAAGCCGCGTCCTCATCGTCATGTCCATCGAGCCCAGATGCCTTGCGAGTGTGCCCTTGCCCTCGTTGCTGCGGTCCACTGGGCCATGGACATTGCTCAACGAAAAGATGCTGGCATCCGGGTATTGACAATGTCCCCGGAGGAGGAGGTACCCGCGCTCGGGCGTCTCCTTGAGTTGTACTCTGTTCCGCGGGCCACCCAGGTTGACATGAGTGTTGCATTGCCCATGGGGTATCGGACTGTATGCGCAGACACCTCGGAATTGCCCAGGCAGGTTCTCTTCAATCTGACGCCGGAGCCAGACGAGAAGGACATCATCTTGTGCTTTCCGCAATACCCCCGCGCCTTTGCGCTTGGGGCTCACTTCCAACGGCTCAAAGCTTTAGGTGCGTTGGACAAGGCTTGGGTCGAGACCCAGTCAAATCACTTGCCGACGATTGAGTTGGTTCGTTCCACCTTTCGATCCCACATCGCCCCGGGCCACTTGGTATACATGAACAATGGGTTTCGTGCTCCCTGTGGAATCGATGGCTTCGACCGAGTGCACATTGTCTTGGGGTCGACCGACGTCACTCCCGTCTTCGACGCTGTCACTGGTCAGATCACATTGACGAAGCTCGCATTATCGCGAGACGAACGACTGGAGCAAGTGTCTTGGATCGGCAGAGCAGACTGTCTCCCGGAGAACATATTCGTCTACATCGATACCCAACACCACACCTTGGAGGAGTTTGTTGAGGCGGGTCACGGACGTCGTCGCCTGAAAGTCTCCAACCGACAGCTGGGTGGCTTCCTTGGTGCCCTTGCAGGCATGTCACACTGGGGGTTTGATGTCTCTCAGATCGCCAAGCAATTCGTTCGTGAGGACTTTGCCTTGCGCGAGATGACAACCCGCATGAGCCGTCAGGAGATCCTCACCCAGCCGTCGGCCTCGCTATACGACGGCCTGACTCTAGGCATGCGTGACGATGAGTGCATCATCTTCAAGACAGTGCTCCCCTTCCTCAACTACGACTACCGTTTGGCCTACTTCTTGGCGCGCCGCTCCTCGAGTGGTCTTCTGCGACAACTCAAGGTACAGGTAGCGGCTCTAATGTGCGTTGGTCCTCACGACGTAGTTAGACTTCGGAATCGGGTCGAGCAGACGCCCGCTGAGGCCTTTGCGGATCTCGTTAATGCGTGCTGGGGATGCACTCGACGGATGGCAACGACAGGCGCCATTTGGCTCAAGTCAAGTGTCTGGAAGCGGGTTGCCAAGGAGAACGACAGCTTTCGGTCCTCAACCAGAGCACGCCAGGTTGAACATCTCATCCCAGGCACCTTGAACTTTGTGGGCACGCGGGGTTCAGTTGAAGTAGCCAACCTCATCGTGGCTCTCAATAATGGACTCAGTGAAATAGGCGTCACCAACTGGCAGAGGGATATCAGCCAGGAGATCGAGGAACTGGAACTCGCCAAGCCGCAGCAGTTGGAGCTACAGCGCGACTTGTTGCATGCCTACCTGTACCAACTTGTTGCGTCCAGTAAGCATTGCGTTCGTGGAGCAGACGTCATGCTTCATCATGATATTTCGACCCGGAAGGCATTTGGGAGCATCGCCGAGTGGTTTCGCCTCATGATCGATGCCGTTAGGCAGACGGAGGTAAACCCCAGTGTTGTGTTCGGCATTTACCACTTCATGAGACGCGAAGGGGACAACGTCGATTTCCAGGACTGGACTTGGATCCCCACTCAGCTAGTGAGTGACTGGCATTTGGCCAATGCGGGGGAGGACACCATCCACAACTGTTTGTCCAGGAACATTCTTCCAACCAAGAACTTTGATGAAGTTGAGAGGGATGCTTTCCAATAGACGCGCCATTGTCAACGGTAGTCATAGTGCGAAAGGAATTGGCACATAGTTGTAATAAAACAAGTTCACAGCAAGTCTCGAGTTCATAGTACACAGTGATGGTTATGCCCTCCAGATATTTATTGGTTTAGTACACAAACCGCAGGTATAACTTTGGGATCCAGTCCCGAGTCGGAGGAGCGTTCGAGACAGGAGTCGTTGTGGGAGGAGATGTAGGGGAGGATTCAGGCTTAGGCTTGAGGGAACTCGGAGAGGGAGGAGATTTCGTGAGAGGGCTCGGACTCCGGGAAAGAGGAATATTCGCAGGAGAGTGGTCGTATCCGTGGTGGTTGGTCGTACTAGAAGCCAAGCACCACCCACCCTGTGCGTCATGCGTTCCAGTTATTTCACTGCCTGAATTCATTGTTGAGATCAAACGAGGTTTCGCCGAACTCCGTTGGCTGTGAATCATAACTTGGTTGCCGACTGGGAGTTGCTGGACCACCCAGTCAACTTCTGGCGCTTCCATACTCAACTGCACAACGCTCGTTTTAGACGTGACTACAAAGACTTAGTTCGAGGTAGAGGTTCATTTCTTTCTCGATAACTTGAGACGCTGTTCTCAAGAGACTTACTGCTGGTTCCATAGTCTACGCTGCGCAACATCTCCTGGCTCCAAAAGCACTGTTCCAAGTACGGAACGGGTTTGTTATTGCGGATTTTTGCCGCGCCGCGCGTGCTGAATTTCAGTGAATCATCCCGTCGCATCTCACCTTGAGCCACTCTACCGCAACTTTCACAAACCTCGCGTCAACAAAAGTTACGCCAAGCGCGACAAAACCGCGCCCTCCGGTGAGATCTCTCTTCCTCTTTCTGCATGCTGCATCTCCCTGTCATTCCAAGCTGTTGCCTGTTCAACTCTAACGTCGAACAACAGATACCACGATCAAGCGCGGCTGTTTTCGTCCCTCAAAGAAGCAACACCCGATCCTGGGCCCGAGCCTCAGTCGGATAATCTGTCGAAACCTCCTCCTCTCCGAAGTCTCCTCCGAAGTCTCCTCCGAAATCTCCTCCCGAATCCTCCCGAATCCTCCACCTCTTCGAAATCTCCTCCTGCTTCGAATCCTCTCCGAAACTTCCTCCTCTTCGAAATCTCCTCCTCTCCGAATCCTCTCCGAAGCCTTCGGGGCCGAGAAAGAGAGATCCAGGACGTCACCATTCAAAGCGTGCGGGCAATGTACATGCAACGACAGGAGTCTATCGAGAGCTGGTCACGAACAAGGCGAAAGGTGGAGGACGCCAGCATGACATTGCTGGCCCGATGCCGGACGTTTAAGGGGGCATTCTGCCCAAAACTAGACGCCGAAAACCCCCCGCTGAAAACTGGCGATGTGGTGGCCAAGTCGCTGGAGGTAGAGGAGGAGCAGGAGGAGGAGGGGGGGGCAGGGGGAGATTTCGAAGAGGAGGAGGTTTCGGAGAGGAGGAGGTTTCGGAGAGGAGGAGGTCCGATCGGATCTGATTGAGTTCTTTGATGGTCGCACTCCGAGAGGCTGGATGACTAGATAAATACAAGGCTTATATTTAATGCTAGACTCCAGCCATACAAGACGACAATCGACCTTTTTGACTCATGTTTGCAGGTCGTGAAAAACTCAGCAGCACACTTTCAGTGCGTGCCAGATATTTCGCTGCCTGAATTCATTGTTGTGTGCCTACCTATCAAACAAAGTTTCGCCGAACTCCGTTGACTGTGAATCATGGCTTGTGAATCATGGCTGCTGAACCACCCAGTGAATCAGTATCTGACGTTTGCGTGCTCAACACCTCATGTTGGTGATTAACTTCAAAGGCGGAGGCTTACTACTGGTTTCCGGGCCTATGCTTCGCAACATCTCCCAGCTTCAAAAGCATTGTCCCACGTATGCAACAGGTTTGCCGTGAACTTTGCCGCGCTGCGCATGCTGATTTTCAGTGAACCACCACGTCCCATCTCAACTTGGGTCACCCACGGCAACTCTGACAACATTCACAAACCTCACTCACATTGATAAAGGGACACGAAGCGCGATAAAACCACGCCCGCCCGTGAGCTCTCTCTTCTTCTTTCTGCACGCTGCATCCCGGCATCCCAAGCTGTTGACTGTCCAACCGTCGAACAACAAATAGCACGATCAAACGCAGTTGTGGTCCCTCAAAGAAGAAGCTCTCGAATCTAAACCTGAGCCTCAGCCGACTTCCCTCCCGAAACCTCGCACGAAACCTCCTCCCTAACCGACTTCTCCCTGTCTTCCGACTCGTCTCCCGCTTCCACTCCCCTACCTACCAACACGACTGCCCTGTTGGAGAGACTCGAGCCAACGCAAAGCATCGAGATGGACCTGGACCAGGCCTCTCCAATGCTATATTCCGACTTTTCGCCACTGGGGAAATGTGGCATGAAATTTCACCTATCCCCTGATGATGTCGACCCTACGAACACCGAATCCCGGCGTAAGCACCTGCACGCCTACTTCGAATACATGATCCCTGGCGTAGAACAGCGAGTCTACGATACAATCCGACAGGACGCCGTCAAAATGGCTTGCGACTATGCCAGCAACCACAAGTGCGTGGCCATTAGAACCTCGTGCTTCGAGTTTCTGGTTGATATGTTCTTCTGGCAACTCTGGTGTACGTTTATATCGCATGTCCAGTCGCTCCATCTAATACTTGTGCAGTCGAGAAATTCAAGTCGGAGGGCTATGCAATACCCCAATGGCCATGGTCCGAATACCCATCGACATCACACCACAAAATGGAGGGTCCGTCCATGGTGTATGACGAGTTCCTCGAGGCCAAGGCCACGCGAGAGAGAGGCAATGCCGACACAGAGACAGTCAAAACAGGCACCGATAACGCAAACGCTGTCGACACTGTCACCGCCAGCACAAGGACTGTCAACACAGCCGTCGCGTACCCAAACACCGCCGCCGAGAACTCCAACACAGTACCAGACGGCATGACGCCCGAGACCTTCTGCTTCACTTTTACAGCTGGGAGTGAAGAGGCCCTCGTCGGGATTGCCAAGCATATCGCTGGGTTCAGCTATTCCGGAAAAGTAGAGGTGACTATGCGGTACACCACCAGAAGACTTATTATCGGCTAGAACCCATCATATGGAACCCTTTAGCACCATATGTGTTACATGATGAAGGCGGCCTTGACTGAAGGACTCAGAATGGTGGGTGGTGCTCTCGAGTATGAGCAGAGGGATGGACAACCGGAGATGGGATTTTTTTTTTGAGAATTCGTCTCAATAGTCTTGTCTGTTGATGAGTTGTTCACCCAGCCTGCTCGTTTTCGGGAAATATTCACGGGACGCATCCCGACCCGGACGTCCGGGGCCGGAATGGGAAGTGGATCGATCCCCGGCGCAACTTACCCTGTATCCAGTTATTATAAGAACTTATGTAAGAATAATAACAAAATAAAATAAAAATGAAATAAAATAAATGTGCTAAACCTAAAATAACGTAAATAACACCGATGCTAAGGACCTGGTAAATTGACATTGGTAATGTTGGGAATGCACTCGATTGAGTGATTCTCGAGTTCTCCATCACAAATTAGTTATTCCAAGCTGACTCGGTCAAGGTTTCAGGTCACTTGAACTACTAGCCATCCCTAATACGCTACGAGTCTCGATTATTTCCAAACAAATTCATCGAGAACCCATCTTCTCCACTACACAGTAATGTCTTCAAAACGTGACGTTCTAACCAGTCGAACCTCGTGGACACATCTAGCTCCTTTTGGGTAGGTCTTTCTAGTCCAACTTAATCCCTCAATATTGAATATGCAATAATCAACTACAATAATCTTGAGCTTTGACATAATTCAGCCGCCTCTTCTGACTGCCTAAATCGCCGCCATGATATCCCCACACCCAGGATACTCATTCAGTCGATGCATCTGCATTGATGCCCAGGATCATCTCAGCCTAGAATCGTACCAAGCCGAAACCCATAAACTATTTCAGATCCGTGCCGCTCCTGGAAGATCCGAGACAGCTGTTGTGGAGCAGAGATAAGTACCTTGGCATTTCGTTAAACCATCTGCGGATACACTCATGGGAATGTGATTCCGCAATGCCCATCCTTGAGCGAATAGATACCCAAGGGATAGTCTCGGCCAAACAACTATATGCATGTGTTAGATTCGGGAACCTGGAACCAAGTCTTCGTTTGTTGGGTGGATGTCAAAGTTCGGCTGACGTTGCAGATCCTCCACCCGCGTCTCGTCAAAGGGCCACATGGATGCCATCCGGGATGAGACAATGCTGAAAGAGAAAGGATGTGCTTGACTCGTGATCCGATCTTGACGATCTTGTATCGAAGTATCAAAGCGTGCATCTGCGACAAATCGGGCAGACACTTGCGTAATGTGACTCGGATGGGAGCGGCCCGGGTTTCAGTAGACGTGGCGGATGCTGGCGATTCGCTGGCAGATTCAATCTACAGTTGGTAGCTGAAAAGACGGTGTAGTTGATGCTTTTGGTAATACCACGAGTTTCTTCATGGTCGTTCTCATAGCTCCTGGTCCACTTCGCTACGTAGGCCAATCAACCATCTTTTGAGACATACCTGCGCCTCCCTAGATGTTCCAGACGGCACGCTACACCGCCCGGGTCTGGCTATCCGAGCCTAGACCAGGCTCCGGGCATTGTTTAATGCATTCCTCCGGACGGGAAGCCAGTGATTGGACTTTGTGGCGCCACAAAAGGGACCGCTGCCAAGAGGCCGGCTAACTTTGGAGAGGCTTTCTTTGGCCAGAATAAGCTCACGGCAATTGCCGCAGAGGCTAAGATGATTCCCGTCCCCTCTTCCAGGAAGTAGGAGATGACAGACGCACAGCGCTCGAGTCTGGACCTCTGTGACTTTCAGAGAGCCCGTGAAGCGAGAAGTGTTGTCTCGGACCCGAATCAAGGTCTATGACTCATTAAGCGATGCTTTCGTTGCATCCCATGACTTCCTTACGCTGGATAGATGAGAACAGAAATTGCCGATCGTGGAGCAACCCCATAGCCATTCCCTAGCGGGACGGCAAGACCCGTTATGGAGCCGCGGCTCGGGAGTAGAAAGGCCCGACGGCCCGTCTGTAGGTTGATGGAACTTCACAAACATGCCGCTTTGGGAGTGTTGAGCTGCGGGACGAGCCTCGAATTGCAGATCGGGCTGGAAACCGTTCCTTTGTCACTCGCGGAATGATCTGTCTCCGCTGTGGGGCCGCAGGCACTAGCCAGATGGTGGACGATTAGTTGCGATTGCCTCATGCTACGAGATCGATTTCTATGTTTAACAATAAGCTTTGTATCTAAACTCAACCTTCAAAGCCATCATGGATTTCCCGAATTAACGCCTGTCGATGTCAGAGTTTCCCCAAGTGCTTGGCGGGCCTCGAATCTTCAAATCACAGCGGCGATAACACGTACTTGTCTGAGAATGACTTAGATGGCCCGCCCGGAGCGACCCGAGACGATTGCGCCAATCGTGGAATGACCTTCTGTGCGGGCAAACTTGTCTGAGAAAACAGCCAAGACAAACAGATCGTATCTTTGTCTAACCCACCCGAAGTATGTCTTGGCTTGGCAGCTAAGCCACGCTGGTCAACGCTCCGCAAACAACAAGCATTGGTCTCTGGAATGTGCTCAAACTTGGTGCGAACTCAACCCAGACAATGTGCGGCATGCCATCCAAATGCGGATTCAAGGAGTATTGTTTCCGAGTATGAAGAACGTATATATAGAGAGCTGTCTGGCTTCAAAGTAATCCATAATCCATCATCCAGCAACAATTCATCCAACACATCCACCTCTACAACACATTCACAATGAAGTTCTCCAACGTCCTCTTCTTTGCCACTGCCGCTTTGGCCGCTCCTACTATGCAGGCGCATCAGGACAAGAGACAGACTACTGTCCTAGGAACGGTCCAGAACATTGCCAACACCATCACCACCAGCACCGCGGGCAACCTCGCCAACATCAGTGAGTTTAGAACCACCAAAAACAAACGTCGCTAACCAGTTAGAAACCATTGTTGCTTCCATCCAGAGCAATGTCGCTGCTAATGTTCTCGTACAACTTCAGCTTCAGCTCCAGGCCAACCTTGATGCGGTTGTCACTGTTCTTAACGTTGCTGCCGGTAACATTACGGACGCTACCAATGCCGCCGTGATTGAAATTGGCGGTGATGTCAACAATTTGACTACCGCACAGATTGCACAGATCAAGGCCGCCATCGACAGTGCGGTCCTTGCTGTCAATAATGTTACTGCTACCGTCACCGCCTCCGTCAGCGTCCTTACTCCCGGCATCAAGCAACTGGTTGTCACCGAAGTCAACGCTATCAAGGCTGCGGTTAATAACATTCTTACTCCTCTCACGCAATTTGTCCAGGGCCTTAGGGTCAACGCCACTGCTTCTGCTGTTGTCACCGGCCTCGGCGGCGTTTTGACCAGCCTCCTCACCAGTACGGCAAACATCTTGAGCTCTCTCGGCCTTAGCATTTTGGGCATTTCCGTCTAAGTGACAACGACTTATTCAGCACTAAGAGGGGATGGGTGGAGGTTGAGATTCAGATTCAGATTGGCAGGATTGGATATCATTCATTAAAATAATAATACTTAACCCAGTTTTAGTGGGCTGATCACCCATAAAGAATAAAACACACGTCGCTAGCAATATCCGTAAGTGACCTTGAGATGAGAGTTTGCTTAATTGGAACCTCTATTGCATGCTTTTTCTGTAAATGAATTTGTGCAGATTTGCCGTTGCTTATTAAAGCTCAGGATGCTCGCCAGATGTATCAACTGTCTAGGCCGCACTATTTCGAGTCTCTACAATTTCAATGCCCATCTTTTCCTCAAATTTGACATCACTTTCATGAATGATTTTGATGTCCCCAAAAATCTCGTCAATTTCCTCGAGGGATTTACCTAAAGGTGTTAGTACTGAAAGCAAAAGTAAAAAGGTCCGACTCACCTCTAGTCTCTGGGTATGCAAAGGCAAAGACCAACGCGCAAAGAGCATTAGTAAGAATGAAAAGGATCTTCCATGGTTAGTTGTGTCTAAACCTTGTTGGACTGACTCACGTAATATTTCCATCCCACTTCTGCCAGCGCAATCGGAGAGCATTGAGTGATGATCAAACTGACGGAGTAATGAATAACTTGCACAATAGCATTTGCCTTGGCTCGTAGCTCGGTGGTAAAGACCTCAGGGCTGATGTTGTTAGCATGGAAGTAGACTAGATGGATAACTTACGGAATAATCCAGGTCATTGGCCCAAGGAGAGCCGAGTAATTCGCCGAAACAGCAAAGATGCAAGCAATGAGACCGCGTTGAGCTGCAGCATTTGTGGGCATTCCTGGCTGAGCTGGAAATAGCGCGGCAATGATGGTGATGATCATGTAACAAACCGAGAGGAGGGATGAGCTGAAGATGAGAATTTTTCTGCGTGCGATTCGATCGACAAAGAACAGAGACGCCAGGCACGCTACTGGCCCAACAGAACCGTAAAGTCCACTGACGAGAAGTTGCCTGTCTTGGTCGAATTGCAGAGTTGAATAGATGGCGGTTTGGTAGTACTGGACAAACGAGATGCCAGACAGCATGGCTGCTGCCCAGACAAAAGACCCGACAAAGAGACGGTTGCGGAAAGCCGAGGTTTGGAACAGCTCTTTCCATGATAGCCGGCCTTGGGCTTGTAGCTCTTCGGAAATATTGATGTGGATCAATGTGAATTCGGTATCGCACCATGCCTCATTGGATCCGTCGTAGTGGTAGCTGAGAAAAAGCCTCTCTTGCCTCATCATGACGCCCTTTTAGAAGCAGCCATCTCGGAGACTCGCTGATAAACAGCACTCCAACTCCAAGGAGAAGAGCCGGAATACTCTGGATGGCGAAACCGAGTCTCCATTGATTAGGGCTATCCCAACGGCCTTCACCAACTCCAGTCCATAGTGCGACAAAGAAGCCCCATGCGACCACTGATTAATTAGCATTTGTGGATGCCAGAATATTGATATAGACTCACTCATTTGATTGACTGCCGTAATTTTGGCTCGTTGTTGCGTCTGAAAATTAGCTACGATCAAATGTCAAAATGTCAGTCGTACCTTGGCAATCTCGGCACCAAAGACTGGAGCGACACCAGTAATGGTCCCCACAGCGAAACCAACAAGCAAGCGACCGATAATGACTACTCAAGTTAGCTTTGCCTCCCTCAAAGAATAAACTTACGCATGGCTACATGGGCCGCTCCAGCCATCAAAGCGCCACCAATGACGCCCCAAATGCATCCAAACGCAATGGCTTTTCGTCTGCCGAGCCAATCGCTGGTGATGCCGACAGAGGCGCTACCAAGCCAGGCTACATGATCAGTAAGCATTTGCTAAGCCCGGAAATAACTTACCTCCGGCCTGGTAAACAGACACAATGGCTCCGCGAAGAGGAGCATCGGGATTACCAAAGTGACTTAGGAACGATGACAATGCCAAACTCGGAGTTATGATTCCAGAGTCACTGAATTGTTAGAATTGTCGCTAAGTTATGATCGGGGTCCTTACTAGCCGTATAGGAACCCGCCGATTCCCAAAAACAAAGCAGTCAAAAACGGCTTATCAAGCCAAGAGTAAGTCTTCATCGTGTTGAATGTGACGGTAAGCAATTGCTTCATCAAACAGCATCTTCATCAAGTTCATATCTATGTCGAGGGTAATTATACCCGGCGAATCGTGGATCCAATACACTAGTGACATGTCACACCCCGCGCTAAACATCTGTCATATGACTCTATGGGGTCAGAATAATGCGGGGTAGGATGGACATCAAATCATTATATGAGCTAACGCTTTGCCCAGACTTGCATGGGTGAAAGGCCGCGGTATTTCATACAAGACAGCATTTTGAGCGGGGGTGGCTCCTTATCGAGATAAGATCGGCAGTTGTCATGGCAGTTGAATCGCTTTTAACACAAGCGCCCAATTCCATCTTCTTCATTCTGTATCTCAAAATGTTTGGTACAACTGTCTTCGCGCTCGGCGTCGTTGTTGCGCTTTGTTATGTGGCATTGTCATTCCCGCGGGTAAGTCTCTCGGCTAAATATTGGACCAACTGACACAATCAGCTTCGACAAGAATGGAAGCTCCATTCCCATCGTTCGCAATTGCCGCCAGGGCCCAAAACCATCAAAGTTGGTATCAGAAAGCCATGGTTGTGGTTTGAGGAACTTAGCCGGCAATATGGAGATGTAGTTTACCTCCAGCTTGGGCCAACTCCCACGATTGTGTTGGGTTCCGCCCAGGCAGCTTGGGATTTGTTGGAGAAACGTGGTGCCGTCTATTCCTCTCGACCTCGTTTCATCATGGGAGGTGAACTTTTGTCAGGAGGGATGCGAGGCCTCATGGCTCCGTATTCCTCGTACTGGCGACGTTGGCGAAAGTTGCTGCATGGAGGTTTCATGCAACGCCAGAGCGAAACCTATCGACCGATCCAGAGTCTGGAATCAAAGGTACTGATGCACGACCTTTTGACGGACCCTACTGGCTTTCGAACGCATCTGGAACGATACGCAGCTTCAGTCATTGTCACTGTCACTTATGGGCGAAGAGTTGAAGACGTCACAACCGACATCGTGGTCCGGCGGAATGCCGAGTCAATGGAGCGCCTCACAATGGTCAAGTAAGTCTTCTTACCTATTTTTGAATGCTCTAACTTTTTAGTATTCCTGGAAAGTTTGCAGTAGAACGGTATCCCGCATTGAAATACGTTCCGGCCATCTTTGCACCATGGAAAGCAGAAGTACTCCAGCAACGTCAAAAAGATATCAAGCTATACACCGAGCTCATGGATGAAGTCCGTGAAAAGGTTGCCCAAGGAACTGCGCCGGCGTCTTTTGCGAAGCACCTACTAAACGAACAAGAGAACCTTGGAATGTCAGATCTTGAACTTGCCTATACCGCAGGATCTCCATTTGGGGCTGGGGTAGAAACAGTAAGTGTCTGATTACGAGAACGTAATGATACTAATTGCAACAGTCTGCCGGATCTCTTGCTAGCTTCTTCCTCGCTTGTGTCAAGTTCGGTCCTCAGTTTATCCCACGAGCGCAAGAGGAACTTGACAGAATTGTCGGATTCGATCGCCTTCCCACATTCGATGACTTGCCCAAGTTGGAGTATGTGAGAGCAATTGCCTCGGAAACATTGCGTTGGCGACCTGTAGCTGTACTGGGAGGGACTCCACATGCAAGCACAGCAGACAATGTGTACAAAGGGATGTTTATTCCCAAGGGGAGCACGATAATTGCGCCTCTCTGGAGTAGTGAGTAAGCCTCATTCACATTGGATTCTACTAACCCTATAGTCCATCACAATGAAGCCGACTTTCCTGAACCCGACGAGTTTCGACCGGAGCGCTTCATCGAAGAACGAAACTATCCCGGCACATTTGGCCACAGTGCTTTTGGGTGGGGTCGACGCATCTGCCCTGGCATGCATCTAGGTTCCGCTTCGGTAACAATCAACATTGCGCGCATACTATGGGCGTTTGAGGTGAATCCTGAAAAGGGACTTGACGGGAGGGATGTTGATGTTGACATGTAAGAAAGCCCTAATGATGCAAAACAGTACTGACATCCGCAGATTCGCCTTTTCTGAAGGTTTCAACTCCTCCCCTCTTCCCTTTCCCTGCTCCATCACGCCGCGATCGTCAAAGCAAGTGGAGGTGATTAAGAGAGATTTTGAGGACGCCATGGAACAGTTGAAAGCATACACTGCGGCTACAAATAAGGTATCTTGAAGCTAGTTTGGGCAGTCAAGGCTAGTCAATTACATACTATGTTGCGAAGTTTATTAGCTATTTGTCATGTTAGCGGACCCGGCTGGATCACATCCGAGTCACATACGTAGCCATCCCGTGGATCCACCAGATCCAGTGATCGGCATCAGCCTAGAATTTGCGTGCTATTTTCAGTGCTACCAACAGAATGATGTGATTCATTAAGTTCAGTAGTGAAGGTTCCAGACCCAGTATAAAGGTTTCGGGATATTCGAAAAATTACATTCATCAATACATCACAATTTAATCGGAACATATTCAAAGTACAACTTGTATTGACAGTGTTGCGACTAGGGTCCGACTGAGGCCGACATAAGGTTAAAGTTACATGAAGAAGACAAACTTGAGATCGTGACATCTCACTCTCGTTGTGCAAACACTTAGTTCAGGGCACGAGCGTGTCGTCGAGACACGGTGGTACCAGCAGTGGACTTCAACCACTCAATGAAGGTGTCGAGGGTGAAGGTCTCAGGGAGGGTGCTGGAGCCGTCATCAGAGCTGGCGGTCTCGGTGGCAGCAGGGGCGACGGCAGTGGACGGAGGGGCGACAGACTGAGCAGCCGGGGTGGTAGCAGCCGGGGTGGGGACAACAACCGAGGTGACAAGGCTGGTAGGGGCAGCGACAGGGGTAGCAGTGGTAGAGACAGCGGCAGCCGAAGAGGCGACGGGAGTAGAATCTGAGCCAGAGTCAGAGCCGGAGTCCGATCCGGAGCCGTACAGAGCAGGGCCGGGGATGTCGTAGCTGGTGAGGGTCTCGTAGGGGTTGAACAGGATACCGGCGTCAGTGGAGGTGTACAGAGCCGTGCCGAGAACACCCTCGGGGTTGTCAGTGCCAGAGCCAGTGATGGCAATGTTGAAGCACTGGGGGTAGTTCTGAGCACCGTTCTCAGAGCCAGCTCCGTGCATGGCAATGATCTCGTGGCGGAAGACGTAGTTGCCGGCAGCAAGAGTCGAGGGAACAGTGGTGGTCCAGGTGTTGTTGTTGGCAATCATGTCGGTGGCAGCCCAGACCTGGGTGTCCAGGTTAATACCAGCCTCGTCGATCTTGACCCACTTGAGGGTGGTCTTGTCGGCAGCACTGCACTCGCCATCGCACTTGGCGACGTAGGTCAGGACGGGACCGATGTGAGACGCAGGCCACACAGACCAGTTGAACTCGACAATGCCACCGGCCTTGACGGAGGCAGTGGTAGCGCCAGGCTCGGCGTTGATGTGGCAGACGATGTCGGAAGTGGCATAGGCATCGGGGGCAACGAAGCCGTTGTCGAGGTTCTCGGCGGACCAAGCGGGAATGTCAGGGACGGTCTGGCCATTCTGCTTGGCGTAGTAGTAGTCGAGCTTGTAACCTTCCTGGGCAGTTCCGTCGGTCTTGAAGCCAGTGACGGTGCCGTGGGCGAGGGCGGTGGTGGCGAAAGCGCCAATGAGAGCAGCGGTGGCCTTGAAAGACATCTTGAAGTTGAATGAAGGTGTTGTGTGGTGGTTGAGAGAGTGAAGATAAAAGTTGATCAAAAGATGGATAATGGAAATCAAAGAATGTACCAGCTTCACACAGTGAAGAAAAGAATGAAAGATGTATTGGGAAGTGAATGCGACCTGCAGCGTTGGAGAGGAGAAAGAGTAGACAGAGAGTGGCATCTTCAGTCTTCTTTATAGTCTGCGAGCACTGCATCTGTTTCTACGGGGCTTCACTCGCTTGTCAGGCCATTTTCCGGGTTCGAATTCAGAGTGGTGGAATTTAGACCCGGTCTCAGTGTCGTGGAGACTTGTTCTGTTTTGAGAGATAGGTCCGGCCAAGATGGCAGGGATGTTGGTTTCACCCGCTGCCGGCTCCTCGCGTAGATTGAAGCGCGCGGCAACAAGAAAATGTAGATGAATCCGAAACAACGTTAACTCGTTTACGGTAGTGGACCGATAGTTTCAGGTGGTGCGGCATGAATGGGAGAAACAGAACCACGCTTGGCGTGTCGCTGTTTCCTGTTTGTTCTCTTTTTATTGCAGATGGTTTATTACAATCGGTTGGGGGATTTCTTCTCGGAATGTTTTATTTGCGCCTACTCAAATTGAGATCCAATTGATCTATCGATCTGGTCGATGTCGATTAACTTCCCGCGTATAGCTGTGATGCGCATGAAAAGGGGAACCCACGACTCCGCATGAGCAAGGGGTACCGGGAATTACGTTTTCATCCCTGGCATGATAAACCCACTTAAGCTTACTTGCCTAGTGCCAAGAGCAGGGGCAAAACGGGATTCTTGGCTCACCGTAGACGTGTGTCAGATGTCAGGCCACCGGAAACTTGCATGTAGATTACGAATACACAATTGCAGAAGAATTCAGTGGAATTGATGGTTGTCATTACGAGATGGTCTTTCTTTAGATGTACATCACTTCCTGTAGCAACGGCAAGTAGGCTACTCAAGTTGGGCCAGTGATGTAAACTCACGGTCTCTGAGCAGGTCACACTGATGGCGGGGTAACGGAAAACATCCGGTGGCAATCCAGGGTGTTTAGCGAGGTACGTGGAGCTCATTAGCAAAGTAGCAAGCTGATCCATTCAGGATGTTGTCTACCGGAACCTACCCGGGAGTGTTGTATTTTGCAATAAATCAGGTAGCCTCAATTTAACCTTACGAAGGAATAATTCCAACACCTCAAATAGCATAGGTTTCGATCACAGTAAACTTGCGTTTCCCCTGAGTACAGAGACCCTCAGGGGCAGGTATCAGAACGTGTAACAGAAACAACAAACTTTGGAACTGCAGTGATCAACAGCATTCGAAACGAAACTAGACAGAACATAGATAAACATCCCATTCTATCATCGTCCCGTTAATTGGTAGGAATGACGCCATGGATCCATGAATTTATCAGCATCAATACTTCCTCTGGCTTACCAAATGGTGACAGATGCCCAGCATTCCAAATCTCGGCATAAGTTAGCGGTTCGTAAGGCTTCCACCTCCAAGCTTAGCCCCAGTATACCATGGAATCAGTTCTCGGAAGCGAAAGAATGGATGCCCGTTCCAGACTAGTCCTTGGTCGACAAGCCGGCGCATTCCAGCGGCGTGACAGTACCAGTCTTTGTCACCGACGTAGATGAGTACACGGTTATTATAAAGAGGTTAGAAGACAGATGCAGTGGCGGAAAGAAAGCCTTACAAGATCCAGGAGATAGTTGACGTAGCTGTCGCTTGACTTCCATAAATCTCCAACCTTTTCCCATTACTCAAAGATCTCCATCGAACTACCCCTGAAAGGTGCATCACCATCACTCCAAGCGCAGTTTTTATTTCCGTCCTGTTGAGATACTCCTCAACGTATTGCTGTTCCTTGTAGCAAGCAAGGGGATCGGTGTAGGTGAGTCGCCAGTCGTAGGGGTTACTCTGCATCTCGCCAGTGACCACTTGGCTCATTTCACTGCATAACTGTTCTGCTTCCTTGCACTTGGCAGACTTCCAGCCTGCCGTCTCACAGACGTTGAGATTCGTCTCGCACCACATGGCTCGTGGCGCCCACTGTAGACACTGCGACGTGTTGAACAGGCTGTCCGGGCCAGAGCAGGCAGCTTCAAAAGAGCTGGGATTTTGTACCGATCGCCGGATAAGGCCATTTCCAACCATGATACCTCTGAAGTTTATTTTTGGGACGCTCATGCCGAGATGGAAATCGGATTGAATGCCCCCTTGAACTCCGAGAGCCGTACCAGGATCAGTCTGGCTTTGCACAATTTGGGACCCAAGGCCGGGACCCACGAGCCACCGCAATACTCCCCTGCAATGAAGAAATCGCGAGCGGCCAACTGGGAAAGGCAATAAAAACTGGCGTAAGAATTGATCCATCATCTTGGAGGCTTGGGGCAGTCCCTCTGGAATGGATTCGCCAGATGAGAAGCCAACATGGTGGGCTGGTCAAGCCATCAGCGATGGATTCAATTGAATACTTGATGACTTGACAAACAATACTGTGGCATTCGTATTCCATCCATAGGGGTTGTCAATAGTGTAGCCACCGTCCGGCGCGATGCGACAAGGGGAGTTCCATTAGCGCACCGTACCCAACTGAGGAGGCTCCAGGTCCACTGTAACCTAACCATTAGCGAACAATCGTGATGAAGGTGAAATGCTAACCCAGTCATCCAGAGAACAACGGGATCAACCAGCGGATCATTCTTGCTTCGAATAACCAGAAAAACATATGGCTGTCCCCGTCTGTGTCAATGAAGCCGGATGTGCCAGGCGTGGAGCTATTGCAGCGCTTGCTGTGTCTTTGCCCAGGCGAATTGAGAATTCTGGCGCGCCATACTGGGCTGGGAATGTGTCGCGAACCGGTTGAAGCGCCAAAGCTCTAGAGATCTCCGACCAGAGGAGTGCGCATACGGGTAAGAGCATCATGGCGATTGGTCTCGGCGAAAACGAAAGATGTTGAAGATCGTGGTCCAAGAAAGGTGCAGCTCTGTGCGATTTGAAGGGATGGGCAGGTTAATTGAACTGAGCATCATCCCACGCTAAAGCAAGCGTTCCGAGACGCCCGATTAGGAGAAAAATTTCGCGCAAACCGACGGGGCCGCATGAAAAATACGCGGAGTAGGCATTTTGAACATGAAAGCGCTTGTTTAAATGTTGGAGAAATTTATTTACGACTTGAAATGGTTTCTTCTGGTTCTCGTTGGAATTAATAGTCATCTCTATGAAACCCCTCGTTGTGTCTCTTCACCCTCCACAGAGGCACTAACTCATTAAAGGTCTTCCCGTCTGCCTCACGCCCGATAATTATAACGTGCTGATCGATTCCTTTAGAGAACAACGTCTCTCTAGTCGTCAATTGATCATAGGTAAGTCCTGCCAAGAAAACCGTCCGCCCTTGGACATCTCCCGGCGCAGACCCGATTGAACAAGCTCACTGCACGAATGGGTGCAAATTCCCCGGGCATTCCAGCCAGTCCTCTAACCACTTGGTCGTCGCAAACAAGATGCAAAGGCGTAATCGGCGCATTTCATGGCTTCGCAGTGACTAAAAAGAATAGAGGTTCAATCTCAGCTGGCAGGGTGTGGACCGATTGGGATTCGAGTGGTAACCCTTACGGTGTCTCGCAAGTCTCCAACGCTGCTCGGAGTCATGCCAGTTTCTCGCCTCTTCCAAAACAGTTGGGGACGTTTCGGAAGCATCTACCGAGTCATACCCCTTTGATAATTTCCCACCAATCACCAGCCCTCTGTATCGTATCTCTAGCTGACTCACCACACACACGCCTTGCTGATCCATCTAGTAGGGCTTGTACAAATAGAGCTAATCTTGCCAGACTATCTCATCGAGTCCGCAATGGGGAAATAGCAAGTGCCAGCCTCTCTACTCGGTCCTGTGACTCTGCTTGGAAATCTGTCCTGCCGGTTGGAGTCCCGTAACTCTTCCCGCGACAAGCTGTTGGTAGTACCCAGTATCTCCCTTCCCAGCTCCCAAGTTTCGATTAAACCTGGCAGATCTCGAGCAGACTCTTGGCTGTGTGGACATTTCGCTCTAGGCCTGTACGATTTGTAGTGTAGCGTCGTGGATTCTGCCACTGGACACTCGAATTAGGTACAGGCGCACTGAGGTTAGTGGACAAGTGCGCTGGGACTAGTGGCGAGCTCGCTCTAGATTAGTGGATGGCACCCTGTAATCGCCCTCTCCACTGGGTCACCGGGCTCTGCGACCACAGTCAATCACCAAAGACAACAACTGCACGACCAGACAAGATGGCTGCATCCACTGTAGCGATGCCCATTTCAGGTCAATTAAATGTTTCGATTGCAAGATCTCGATAACGAATGTACAAAGTGTCTGATGGATTCACCAATCACGGCATACAGCGACAACATGGATCCATTGATCAGCAAGTTCGTGGTTACAACTCTGTCAGGCTCGATTATTGACCGCGCCCAAACCCGATGACACAACGAAAAGGTTAGATACACTATTGATACATGAAATGGAGTTGTTTCTCTCTAGTTTTGAGTCCCACCCGGACGGCAATGCATTTGCGATAATGTATGGGCGATCCGCAGTTTCCACCCATTATCCCGCGACCGAAAAATGGCATCCCGTCCGGCCCTTGACGGGATCCAACCAGACTGCAAACTGCCCCAAGTCGATTGAGAGATCCGTCCTGCCTGAAGATGCGCAAGTGCTTCACAATTCCCCGGCTACAAGGCCTGCAAGTGTGTGGTCATCGACAACTCTCTGTGCAGCTTGCCTCAGGTTGACGATGAAAGTGGCCTGGGAATCCACCTTTTGTTGCATGCCGGCGATGAGCTTGACCTGGGCTTGTTCCTTCTGTCTCATTTGGTCGATGAGCCATGACTGTCTATTTTCCGACCATTTCTTGGAGATGATGGTATTGTTCAGGGTATTGACGTCCTCCTCTAAGACGTAGATGCGTCGGGCCTGTGTCTTAGCCTTCTCCTGCATATCAACAATGCCGGGAACAAGTTTCCCAAGCTGTTCGGCCTCATTCTTCATCGCCCCAAATGCTTTACTCAGCTCTAGGTAATTGGCCGTCAACGTCGAAAAGCCCTTTTCGCAGTTCCCAGGCATCGTAGCCAGATGGGCCAGGTAACCATCGAAGATTTGCTGCATTGACTCGACTCTTTTCTCGACCTGGCTCCCGACAGTGGTGCTGGTATCCTTGACTCTGGAATCGGAACCTCCCATAGCTGAGTCGACATCTCTCCTGGAAGTGTGCCCCTCTCTTATCTTGCTCAACGTACGGTTGGCGTCTGAAATCAAGTGTGCGAGGTCAACTGCCCACCGAGTGACCTCTCCCACCGGGATCACCTCGCTCTCGACGCCTAAAGCCAAGTCTCCCATGCCAGTCATGGCAGCTCTCATGCCAGTGACCTCATCTTTCACTGACGCGACGTCGTGCTTGACGCCTGAAATCATGTCTGCCATGCCAGCCATAGCTTCTTTGATGTCGTGGGCAGAATTGATCACTTGTCCTTTCACGTCGCTAGTAGCCGCGTCGACTTTTTCAGCAACACTCTGCACGGTTCGGGTCACGCCAACTTCAACCTCATCTTCGAAAATGTCGCGCTGTTGATTGAGAAAACCATCGACGGTTCCCAAGCGGCGGTCCACTTCCTGGCGAGTCGGCAGTTCACGTAGGCCTGCGGACACCGTATCCAGGCACGTCACCACCGTATCGTTGAGATTTCCCACATCCTCTGCAATGGACTTTCCGTCTGGCTCTCCGATAGCCTTCATAATAGTCTGCATCTGGTCCGCTGAGGTGTCGGTTGCGGTTTGTTTGACGATATGGTGGATGATGGCTGGCAAGTTCTCAAGCCGATGATTGGCAACCTCTACGCGCGCGGCCAAAGCCTCGAGAGGTCGTGTCAACCTACATAGAATCATCAGCTATGAGTCGCATCTAACAGTTCATTACCCGGAGGATAGCCTACTCTGATGCCCGTTCAGCCTGCTCCATGGCTTGGGCGGTTACGGCCTTGGCCTTGGAATGCCGCAGCGCTTCATTGACAAGATGTCGCAGTTCATCTCGGGTCTCCCTGTGCACTATGTGACTTTCAAGAGAAGAGTCGGGCGCATCGGGAAGGTCGTCAAAGGTCGTCATCGTGGCTGCGTTATTGAGGTGTTCGGCGTGGATGATGCAAGGACCTAGAATGTGAAGATGTAGTGAACAAAGCGTAGGCAGCGAGCGCAAACAAATTCAGGTGCACCAAAACACGCATTTCACGCCCCGTTAATTGAATCACGTGGAACACTCCAGAAATTCACTGGAGCAAGTGAAAGAAAATGTGCGGACTGAAGGTTGGTGCCTGACATTACCTCACGTGGATTGAATCATTGCGCATCGCCACCATCACCCTTACTCACACGGCCCAGAACACCAGATGGCAACGATGGGACTTAGCAAGAGGATGTGGTGCAGCTGCCGCGAGTGTTCGATTAATACCATAGTCTACGTGAGTCTCCTCATGAACCATCCGACAGGCCTTCCTGGGGGACCACCCTTCCATGGTCCCTCGAGTGAGTACAGGACTAATCCGGTGCCAGCAGATGTCCCGACCGGACCAAATGGTTATTGTAGCAAGAGAAAGAATTGGTCCGTTGTATGGCGCGTCTTCTTGTGAGTTCTCTCGTGAGCTTTCTGACGAGCGCTTAGTTCAAGTTTCTGGCGAGCCACTGGTAAGATCTCTTGTCGCCAGCTTTTGGTGACTCCCCGTTTCTCATGCATCCTCCCCGAAACTCGATCTGTTAATGAGACAGCGGGTATTCCTAGCAAACGACTCGGCCTTGATGCACAACCGACTACCCCCGTGAACTCTACCGAAACCTATACTGAATCTGGCTTTGGCAATGGACTTGGTCTTAACATCGACTTTGGTCATGTTACTGACTTTGACGAAGCAATCCGACACGTAGGCAAAGCTTGCAGGCTCTCGAACCAGATGGTTGTCTTTAATTGCTAGAGCATGCAGCCTGGGTTAGGAGACACGGCCCGGAAAAGCACGGCCCCACTCCGTGTCCGGACGGGCGGACCGGGCCGGAATTTCCTCTTTGAGACGTGTTCTCAATTGCCGAAGGAGAAGTTCATTTGCTTTCTTCCAGTCTGTCCAAATAACTATCCTTATACGAATGACCGATCCACACTGCGAGGTTCCTTCTAAGCTGCACGTATGCGAATGACGCGCGACCTGATCAAGTTCGCGTGGTGCGAATGCCGGTAGAACAACCGGATGAGACTCTTTTCCCAGGCCTGTGTCTACCACTTTTATGGCGCATACCTCAGACTCTTGAACAACTTGGATGAGTAGATACGTGTCAGAAGGTGAAATAGGGATGCGGTAGGGTCTGCTACAGCGGACATGGCGCGAGCGGCGGTGGCCCTGATAGAGGGTAGCTTAGTGAATGGCAAGCCCTGGAGCTTAGTGGAGTAGTGGGGGGAGAGGTGGTCCGAAGCGCTAATTTATAGGGCTTCTTTCGCGCCGCTGGGGCTGCTGCTCAGGGCTGAGCCACTGTAGCGCAGGCAACCTGCCACTAACGCAGGCCCACATTCCTTCGGGTCTGAACAACGACATCTCCCTAGTGAGGATGTAATTACTTAAGTCATCAGTCGATTGAGCTGTCTATAACTAGTTTTGTTTCATTGAATAATCTTACAATATCTCTCTTTCCGGTTATTTATCTCATCTTAAGCTTGTGAAGAAGACCCGACTGGATAGTCTTAGTTTATGTAATAAAAGAATTTTATATATTAAGTCTTTGTTGGAAGATGACGCTGTATTACGAAACCTGTGAAAGACTGATATCCTGATCTAAGTCAAAAGGGGGGTCTGATAACCCCTCTTCCGGCCGGTCCGGATGACAGCACAAGCAATCACCAACACCATCATCACCGCCTTGAACACTATCTATTTGATCAAATTGACCGTAACAGATCCAACAGTTTGTACTTGTTGCAACAGTAACCTGTTTGTCATATCAGGATGGATCTGGTAGATAAGTTAGTAAATTGGTGATTGACTCGATTGATGTTCTTGTGCTTATTCGCTGTGTCTGTCCCGAGGGGGTGGTCCGATTTACTTCACCCCTTTACTACCCAGTGGCAAATCGATTTTTTCGCGCCGTTTTAACTGAACAGTACCCGTTTATGGTGGCATATTAGACACGGTGCGTCAACGCGCAAAAACTTAAAAAATGAAACTAAAAGAAAATCCCAAATTTGTAGGAAATTTAATGAATTTAATATAGGGCTAAAGCCACTGTAGCCCACTATAACCTATATTTTTATGCCGGGCTACAGTGGTCAGAGCCCTAAACCTTATAGCGGGCTATAGCGACTATTCCTTGCCCACTATAACCCACCATAACCTACTATTGTATGGCGGGCTCTAGCAGCTGCAGCTCTCTTCTAAAGCAGGCTGTAGAGCCGCAGCTCGCTCTCTTACACTAAGCTACAGCTGCTGCGGCTCTCTCTCTGCAGTAAGCTATAGCAGCCACCACCCTCCTTCTTATAGCTTGCTAGAGTAGTTGCAGCCTTCTCTCCTCCAGCAAGCTATAGTAGCTATAGCCCTACATCTAGTAGAGGGCAGGCTGTTACAGCTATAGCTTGTCGTAAAGCTTGGAGTTATAGCTACTGTAGCCCGCTAGAAAAAGTGCGGGCCATAGTGGACTACAGTGGCAAGAGTGCTATATTTTATAGCGGCCTATAGAGGCTGTAGTCCTATATTCGAGGTTGATAAAATTTGGGATTTTTTGTTTTTGCGCGTTGGCGCACCCCACTGTAGCACGTCGCGCTAGAGCCAAAAGCGCTAATTTATAGAGCACCTTTCGCCCCACTGGGCTGCTGCTCAGGGCACGGCCGAGCCACTGTAGCGCAGGCAACCTGTCACTAAACATAAGCCCACATTCCTTCCAGTCTGGACCGTAACATCTGGGCTTCTTGATGAGGTAACTCCTCAAGTTATAAGTCGGTTGAATTGTCTCCAACTATTTTTATTTTCTTTGATAACCGCGACACATTTCCCTCTCCGGTCATTGGTGTTATCTTAAACCTGTGCAGAAGACCCGACTGGAGGGTGTTCTCAGCCGGGTCAAGCCACGATTTGTGCATAATTCAGGAGGATTGATGGATTCACGGGCAGTTAAACTAACCAGACCAGCATTATTCGATTCCTAAGCTGATCTTCTCGACAGGTTTAATCCCTATGAACATGGAACTGACGCGGATTAAGGATGCTCTGTTCGAATAAGAACGAGCAGCTAGAACTACAACTAACACCGATCCCAACACTACAGCTATGGCGGTGTTTCTATTTTCTGACTCAATAAAACCCTGCCCTTCATCTTCATCTTCTCCAGTCCATTCCTTCTATCTTCTGTAATCACTATACCTAATCCTAGCCTTTGATGTCTATTAATCTAAATTTAGTATGCATGTGCCACGCGCTCCTCCGGGCCTAACGAGGCCATTGATCTTGCTGCCAAATCACTGTCGGATGCGATTCGTTCAATGAAACTCAACGGCAAGCCTTGTACATTCGTTCGCTAAGTAGAGGAGTGCTGTATCTTTGCGCTCGCTCAGAGAATATGATACACAGCCATGCGTTGAGTTAAGGGGTTCAGATGATGTCTTCTCGTTTCTTGTGGCATACAACGTGGACTGGCAGCCTTTTACGACAGACAAGGCAATCGAACAATGTACCAAGGATAGCGCTTCACGTCTCACTGTAGCTATGGTGATTTGTTCGATGGCGGCCATATAGTCGAGTTGGATGCATGGGTATCAAGTCCGTCATCGATTCATCGAGGTCATAGTCGTAACGCCCACTGTTTGTCCGACTTTTAGCTGCAACTACTGCTAGTCTATCGATTCAGTATTTTGAAACCCTATGTTTGCGAGTTCAACCTTTCGGATTTGCTGGGAGTGCATTTTCTAAGACTCAATATTAGTAGAGTGTACTTTATCTTGCTCAGGCTACAACGTACAACCTCAACAGTTCCTCGCACAAGGTAGCGAGTCACCGTTACTGCCTTGGTTTGGCCAAGTCGAGAAACTCTTCCAATTGCCTGACTTTCGACACTTGGGTTCCACTGCGGCTCGAGGATGTAGACGTGATTTGCTGCTGTCAGATTGAGCCTTGTAAAGTTAGTTGAAGGTGAACAGAGATACCCGTCGACACTGACCCAAATGCGCCCACACCAGTGCTCATGAGCAAAATAGGATATCGGTTGTCCATTATGAATCTGTCCATGTTGTACTGGCGTTGTGAGAGGACTTGATCACCATCGATTCTTTGATGCAAAATTCCCTTTCGTCGGAGATGAACTGATACTAGATCTAGAGTTCTTGTCCAGCACGAGAAGATAATGCTTGGCTGTGTCAGTAACGCTCCCAGCTCAGCTGAGAATTGATGGTACCTCTTAGCATCGCTCGGATTTCCTTCGAGATGCTTCATCAGATCGTTTATCTTGGATGAGAATCCCGTCTGATTGAAATAGCCCTCAGTATTTTCCCCGGACTCCGCAGATGATCCTTGATCCGAGCAAGGCCTTTGCTCTACCAGAATCTTGCAAAGCGGACAGGGTGCGGTGAAGACACCACTTGATACATCGAAGTCACCTTGGCTCTTTGAGATGCATTCTTGGCAAAGTTTATGTCCACATGGATGGTTGAAGCTGTTGGAACCCCCGAGGAGGTCAAAAACAGGAATTGGAATCCCTCATGACGAGCAGGTAATCTCAGCGTTGCTTCCCAGCGAGTAAAGAAAGTCTTCGCGCTCGGCCTTTCTATCTCGATGGGCTTTACGAGCTAAGCGCTTCTGAAAGGTTCCATGGTTGCAAAGAAGCCTAAGTTGGAGTTGTGCTTGAAAAATGCCAAACGAGTCGCGTTTCTTCGGATTGAGACTCGCCTTCTCCTTGATGAAGCTGGCCATGGCCATCAGAGTCTCGTCATACTGCCGCCGTTCACTTTCAGTGAGTGTTACATAATGATGCTTCTGAGAGATGTTTGGCAAATGCAACAAATCCTGGGTCCTTCTTAGACACACGGAATCAAGCAACGTGGCGAATCTCTTGGATGCTGCAATAATGCCATCAGCAAACGGAAGAATGATGTGCTTTCTGAAGACTGCCCTGTTCTCGAGTTGGCTGAGTCTAAGAAATGCAAGGAGAGATCCCAAGTCTTCGAGATGATTTTGAATAGGGGTTCCAGTAAGACACCAACGGTAGTTGGCAGACAACTGGCTCGCCGCTTGATGAAGAGTCGTCTCCTGACGACGAATCATGTGTGCTAATCTCAATCAGATTAATACACAACAACCGACGTATCTGATGGACTTACCCTCGTCGAGAACAATTCTAAACCACTTGATGCTGAAGATGGTGCTATCGGTCTGGTTCATGCTATATGCGACTGTGTGATACGTGGTGAAGACAATGTCGAGATCCAGGTACTCTTTGCTTTCAACATTCCGACCTTTTCCATAGTACTTTCCAACTTTGATCGACTTGCTAAGTCGACTAATGGTGATTAGCGGATATCATTTATTCCAGATAGGTGTGCCCACGTTTCGATTTCTTTTAGCCATGAATTCATAATCACTACACCGTCATTAGTTTCGTGAGCACGGCTTTGCCAGAATTAGCTCAACCAAATGTATCCTTACATGTGGATGGCACGATGACGAGCGTCGCTCTGGAGCGGCACTTTTCGAACTTCGCAGCGACATCTTGCGACCACGAGTGAGCATCCTCGAGAGTCGCTGTGACCAATGCCAACGTGCTTAGCGACTTCCCCATTCCCATGTCGTCAGCAAGAATACCACCACCCAATTCGTTTGGCTGGTCGGCAGACTCCGCGTCCGTTAACTGGTGTCGATATCTTGTCCACTGTTAACAGTGACCAATCTTCGGTGAACATACAAGACCTACAGTGTCGTCATCAAATTGCGCTCAGGCACCCAGAGTCTAAACTCAACAGGTATCGGCCCGAGCTCTCTCTGCATCATGAAGCAGAGTGCTGTTTCCTGATGCCTGTCGCGGGAATTAGCCAAATTGGTAGATCAAGACTTCTAAAGTGATTCCTTGCTGCCAAGCCTTTAATGCGGTAGACATACGGTAGGAGTGGGTGTTCGGATCATGGTTCCAGCTTGCCTCCTTTCCAAATTCCGGGACCGCACCAGTGAGTGATAGATGGCCGAAACAGTTTGATCAAAGTTCTCTCGCTCTTCTCTCACAGCCTTGGCGGACTTCTGAACATCTGCAGAGAAGCCATGATCCATTTTAGTCAAAACTGGCTCCTCGATGCCAGGGAATTGTGCAATGTGTGGGTTGCAATACTCCACGTTATCCGTCCCATGCTCTGGGTCCTGGAGGAACATCTTTGCGGCACACAACTTGTCCCCGACGGCCTTTGCATCATCTATAGATCCATACAAGTTGACCTCAGTTTTGAGAGTGGCTTCGCTTGGCCTTTTTGCCCTTGCAAATACACGTTCGAGGCGGATTGTTTCTACAAAAGCCACAATCTCAACTGAGGGATAATCCTGCAATTCAGCAAGACCTCGGGAAGCAAGCTCACTCACTTGAGCAAAAATCTCTCCATCTGGTAATTTGAGCATAAAGTATTCGAAATGCTTTAAAATCCCGAAGCGTTGGTGTGTGGATGATGGATCGATCTTGCCGCGCAAGTCTCGCATGTCGCCTACAAGTTTGATCGAAACATCTGAAAGCTGGGCGTTGATCCATTAACCAAGTTTCTAATGCCTACAGTCTAGACTCACCATGCCATAGCAACAGAAGCGAATACCGCCGGCTGCCTTGGTCTCGTTCTCAATGTCTTCGGGGTCGATTTTGTCATATTGGTCCAAGTAGAATGATGTATCGGCCCACTCTTGCATATTGCCCCATGATTTCCCCGCGCCGTCAGCATCAATAATAGGGTCCATGCCGTCAAAAAAAGACTCCGAGGTGGTAAGGTCTGGCAAGATCATGGTTTCCCAGAGGTCTTCCCAGACGGAGGCCGACACATCGTCAATCAAGGCCCTGTACAGTTACAATCAGTCTCGGGATAGAGGGATAAGCATAGAAGAGGCAGCCCACGGAGTTCTTGTCCATTTTTCTGGATTTCCATTCCCGCCCTCACCTAGAATGTCCCATGGGTCCATAGACGTATGTGACATGCTTGTCGAAGCAATTGTGGCCAATAGTCAACGATAGAGTATCGTGGCCCGATGTGAAGACAAGAATACCGGATAATTATTGTGCAGAGTATGAGGGAAAAAGTATGTTGAGGCTGGAAGTCGTTGCGCAGCCTCGTCACTCTTTGCAATCACATGATCATTGTTGCGCCCAACAAGGCAAACTCTGGCTGTCTAATTATCGCAGCCGAACTTTCAACACCAGGCTGAAATCTCGACAACTGGCGTTTTCAAACTTGGCCTCCCACCCCCGCAATACCTTCTCTGTGAGACTGTTGTGATATTCATTTCCGCGATTGAACGATATCTGTCACTTGTATGCCTGTACCCTATTTTCTGAGCCTTCTCCGTTCAATCGAACCCGCGGTCTCAGCCTCTTGGCCCCAGCTATCGACATGACGCCAAACCCGCCAGTTCCTCCACCGAATGGGTTCGAAAGAACTCTAAAAGACTTTAAAAGTCGACTGAAGGAGTCAGAAAAGGCCAAGTTTGAGGCTACAACTCTGGACGATCTGAAAGTAACTATACTGGCTATTCAATCCGAGCAAAGATCACGAAAGAAGATGATGCACATGGGCAGAATCATGTCTTTTCTGGAAGCGATGGAACAGTTTGGAAAGGTGATCGAAATCTTTCTAAACGTTGCAGACATGCTCGCGTTTATCTGGGGGCCAGTGAAGCTACTCCTACTGGTATGTCTCTAGCCTGCAACGAGGTGTGTCTGTCCTGCAACGAGACAATAAGTCTGACCTTCTTTACAGACTGCAGCTTGTTGGTCCGAGTCCTTTGACGCGCTCTTGGATGCGTATCAGCTCATAGCTCAGAACTTTCCTATCCTGGAAGGTTACCAATCGACTTTTGCGGAAAGCGATAGAATGCAAGCTGTTCTTGAATGCGCTTGGTCTAATATTCTTGATTTCCATATCCAGGCACTTCGCATATTCGAGCAATCAAGTATGTTCAACACGCCCTACAAAATCTCGCAAATATTAACAGCGATTTAGTGCTGCGGCAGTTCTTTCGATCCTTGTGGAAAGACTTCAAAAGTAGATTCCAAGGGATTCTAGACGACCTGAGGCGACAGAAGGACCTCGTACAGAGTCATGCACAGCAACTTCATATCCACAACTATGAGGTTGATCGACGAAAGATATTTGCGGAGTTTGAGCAAGCAAGATTGAAAAGATTCGCGGAAAAGAAAGCCTTTGTGGCACAATGGATTGCGGCACCTCGAACAATCTTGCATCACGAGTCTCTGTGCCAAATTCGACAAGAGCATTACCATGCTACGCAGAGGAGGACTGGCCAATGGATCCTCAACCACGAAGAAATCAAGGCTTGGCTGGCACCACAGGTACCTAAATCATCATCGTTTTGGATTACGGCAATGGCTGGAGCTGGTCAGTTACCAAACTGAGGTCATGTCACCGTGCTAAATTTTATTTTTTCCAGGCAAAAGCGTTCTTGCTTCAGTCGTGATAGAAGACATCATGGACAAGAAAACCGCGCCAATTGCGTTCTTCTATTGCAAGAACGGAGATCCCGAAAAAAATACGCTCATTTCATTCATGAAAGCTGTTTTGAGTCAGTTGGTCACGCAACAAGATCACCTCATTCCGTACTACCATGATGAGGGAGTTCGTAGTGGAGAGGTCTCGTTGCAATCCACTAAATTGTGCAAAAACCTTCTCCGGCATATGTTGCTGAACATTCCGAAGGCATTCCTTGTCATTGACGGCCTAGACGAATGTGATGATGCCGAAAGAAGATTGATTATGGATTTTCTAAGCGAAGTGATCAATCTTTGCGACAGCAAAACCCCGGGGAAGGTTCGAGTTCTAATCCTAAGCCGTGATGAGCCGGATATCAGAAGAGCACTGGCAATCGCAACAGTGGTTAGAGTTGGTCGCAAAGACACACTGCAAGATATCGAATCTTATGTTCAGTATCATGCTGGTCAGGTGCAGCAAAAGTTCGAGCTCCCCGATGCCGACCGGGAATATATCGAACAAAATGTTCTCGATAAATCTGACGGTAAGTCTCCCCTTGTCAGTTCTTATGACAGCATCTGATGTCCCAGGAATGTTTCTTTATGCCAAACTAGTTATGATGAACCTTGAGGGGCAGCCAAGCTTGCATTTGCTCCGCGAAGAGTTCCATGCCCTCCCCAAAGGGCTTGGCGAAGCGTACGTACCCACGAAGGTGAAATAGCTCACCGAGAGGTGTATCAGGGAACTGACAAAATGTAGATACGGCCGGAACCTGTATCGCATCAAGAATAACCCTCGCGAAAACGAGAGAGAGATGGCCCGAAGGATTCTTTCTTTAATTATCTGCTGCAAACGGCCTCTGAGATGGCGAGAACTTCAGTCAGCAATTTCCATCGACCCCATTAATCAGGTCGTCGATACTGCTCAAAGACTATCCGTACATGTTAAGGATATTTGTGGTTCTCTGATTGAAGTACTTCCGGGGGACCAAGTCGAATTTGTTCATATCACTGCATCCATGTAAGTTCTCCAAAGCCATATTATAGGATTATAATACTGACATACAGGGAGGTACATCGAAGAATTAGGCTACATATCGCGGTTCATGGCAGAGCATGCGATGTCCGTCCTCTGCCTACACTACCTCAGCTTTGAATGTTTCCAAGAAAAGAACGAGTACATGCTCCCGGGCTTTGTTAACGAAGGCTACTTCGCATTCCAGGATTACGCAATCGCTCACTGGCAGGACCACCTCCTCGCCCTCGTCCAAATCCCGGTGGATACTATTCAAGAAGCACCTATTGTTGGAAGCGAGACTTCTGGCGCGTTCCTCCTTTTTGCTGATCGGTATGATGCGGACTTGTCCGCCGTGCCTTCTGACCAAAACTCGTTCCCAGATTGCAATTATTTTCAATTGTTTGACTGCTACCAAACCATGATATCCCTGTGGAGACACGCCAGGTACGTCAAAGGATTATTCGACGATCGACGGGATGTCGTGAGCCTATCTTCGCTCGGAACAAGCCTCAAAAGTAATCGTGCTCTCCTGGAAGGCTTTTCGAAGTCAACTTCAATTAGCAGTTCCGATCCGAATTCTCTGCGGATGTTCTATGGGGAAAATTGGTTCAAATGCTCGAAGCTGTCATGTTACTACTTCCATGAAGGGTTCGCAACTCAATCCGCACGGCAAGCTCATTACGATCGTCACGACCGACCATTCAGGTGCGAAGAGGAAGATTGTCCTTCAGCTACAATCGGGTTCGGTTCGCTGAAGGAGCTGGATAAACACAGAAGGAACATGCATCCGGGCATCGATAAATTGTCGTCGACGTTTGCCAGACTCAAGGGTAAAAATGGACTTGCAGCGGCACACAAATATCCATGTCCTCAGTGTAGTTCCAGGTTTGCCACTAGACTTGAGTGCAGGATCCATATGAAATGTCATTGCGTTGCTATAAAGCCGAAGCGCATTATATGAAGTTGTAAGGACACGAAACTATAGAGTACTATACAAGGGATTGACTAATAATTTCCCCTTCAAATGCTGAATTATTTGCAGATGTAGCTGCCTTGTGTGTTGAGAATCGTGAGTCTTTGGGGATTGCTAGCATTGGCGTGGTTTGTGTTTTCCGGTAGGGCTGCCGGAACAGAAATTTCTGCTTGTATGCGAAACTTATCCGGTGGGTTGGCTCAAACTTCTGTATACCTGATCAACGCCACAAGCTGCAATGGCCACATGTAGTAAGGCAATCAAGTAGGCAGATGGACGAAGTGGTCACATCAATATCAGCTCGTGATCTAGCTATATACTCAGACCATTAATATATCGCATTCTTGTGAACTAACTGTTGAGTTAATCAACTCAAGTAATGATCCCACCAAGCTAGCAAAAATACAGAAGACGGATAGCGGGGAAGTGGAAACGCTAGCTGGAGAGTTGTTGCGGTATATACCTGTATACCTGCTTGCCTGCTTGCCTGCTTGCCTGGTTTTCCGGCCTACTGCCTCTCTCTGCTCTTCAATTGGCTAGAGGTCTGCTTTACTGACGCTAAAATTTTCATCAGCTAATCAATATCGTCGTCGCGGGGCCATATCGTACATTGACCTATGTATCCTTCGATTGGCTCGCGATCTGCCTTCATGACGCTAAAACTTTAGAGAGCCAACGGGCATCGCCGCTCACTGCCAGCCACCATAATGGACCCAGATGACGCAGCCGGAGCCCAGCTGCTGATGCTGCGCCTCCATCGATTCCGCCTTAGTCTACCGCAACGAAAGACAGAGCACCGCAGGCATCACAACCACCTATTGAATTGAGGGACATGAAGACGAGCAACGATCGGGAAGCTCACCAGTGAAATCAGCATGAAGGTCTGTAGATACTCGCACGGTTGAGTTGGATGAAGGTGGGTACGAATGTCGATATCGGTTCTGTTCTTACGCCTTTGGAAGAATAGGAGTTGAAAGACATATGACGCAATAATTGCCGTCAATAAGCGTAGAAAAATCAAGCTGATATAATGGTGCGAGACCCGAGGCCTCTCTATTATTCGTACTATATCAGGACCTGATTGTGGTTATATAGTTGCCGATCATTCTGGTAGAGGAACCGTGTAACCCCGGCTTAGCCTTATCTGATTTCTTTGAAAGGGCATAAACGTATGTTAAATCCAGAGCTAAATAAATCGCGTTTAAACCGGCTGATCAATCCTATAAAGAACCTCAGCAACGTTAAACCAGCCTTCGTATTCAACGTCTTCCATCGTTTCATCAAGATCATGGTGGTAATGCCCACCACGTTTGTCTGCGTCCTGTCCGTCAACGGCGAAGCAGTGTGTATGCTCAGTCCTCAGATCCCAGTCTTGCTGATTACCGGAATGGAAAACGCTCAGACAAACGAGAGGCGCACCCGTATCAAAGAATTTGAGCCAACTTCCAACGTCTTTCTCGTTGTCAAAAGGTTTGCCTGGGAAATCCGGCATAACGTGTAATTTTGTCTTGCCGGTGTGGATTACAAAGACGCCTCCTAGACTAATCAGCTTCTCGCCGTAGACTTCCTGAATAGCATTCTGGATCGATTCGGGAAAGTTGGTTTTCTGTGGTCGACCCTTTGCTTTGATGTGTAGTATCGGACCCGACTCGCCGTTGCAACCGAGCAAGTTGCACATGAGCCCAAATCCTGTCGACTCAGCCGGTTCAATTCTTTCACAGCATACGCTTCCGTTGTCGGTTACTTTTGCGTAGCGCGTACAATTGTATAACTTGCCGTCGGCGGTAGCAGATCCATAAGCAATGTTTGGCATCAATTCGGTGTTGCGACCCAGGACGTGAAATGGGCCGGCGCCCGCTCCGATTAGCATGCCGCCGTCCTGCGACATGTCCATGACCTCAGATATGGCAAGCAAGTCATACTTGGAATCGAGGTTTGGGGAAGGTCTGAGGTTGGCCTGGCCTCCAACGTCTGCAATGCGAACATCTCCGCTCAAGCCTGGACCTGCGAGATAAAACGGAGCTTCTCGAAGGTCGGGAGGTGTCGAGATCTGGACGCTGTATTTGCTGAAGTTTGGCCTTAATCCATCGTGAATTGCGACCCCGAGCTCCTTCAGCGGTGGTGGTAATAGATCCAGCTTGCGAACTGATAGTTTCCCGTGTTGAGCCATGATGTTGATGTGAGAGCAGGAATTCGCTCAAACACCGCTGAATGTTATATCCGCGACTTATCCGAGTAGGAGCAGGAGTTTGTCTACTTCGGAAAGCGGGGTATCTTACCAACCAATTCAAGCTGTGAAGAGCAACAAATCGTTCCCAGTCCTTTGTACGTTTATAAAGCAGTCTTTACAAAGATGTTGGTCTTCAACTTCAGATAGACAGCTAATTGACCAGCCGACCCAGTCCAGTTAAAACGTGGTTCAATTCAAGAAGACACATCTTAAGACCGGCTAGTAGGTCAAGGGCTCATCCGCGCTGAAGCTCTTAACTTCTAAACCGAAGACTACCCGATTGAATAAAATTCTATTTGTCGCACAAGCTGGTTTTGAAGTGTGTGAGTGAGATCCTGGTCGGCTGCACAGCAGCACTGCGACCAGAATATTTCTGTGTAGAGTACCTGGCGATTACGCTTTTTAGACTCACGACGCAGGCATTAAAATCCACAGACCACATCTTTTCATCCCCCATGCCTCCCTAATTCAAGTACCTATGGCGCCTCCATCACATAGCTTGAACTGGAACCGATCTTGCACCTCGCCATTTTCTAGCGAGGTATTGGTTTGGAATCCCCACAACAGCCAAGCCTGCCAATCCTTCCTTATCCGCACAATCGGCCGCTCAACCGGGCCGCATATCCGGCCGTTTATACCTTCGGGTCGATAATTAACTTATAGACTCTCGAAGCTGCGCCCAGGACTTGAAAATAGCAGTACTTTTCTTTGAACGGAGCTATGTATTCCTTGCACCATGTTTTCCGTCGTAGCGCGTCCCAGTTGTAATTTATCTTTAACTTGACGGGCATTGTCTCGAAGTCTAGAATTGCGATATTAATCACTGCTTTGGAGTTCAACTTATGTATGTCTGGAAGCATCGAAAGAGTGTTCGATGAATCTAGGAAGTGCATAAATAGTAAAGTGATTGAGTGGACGAAAGTAGTCGTAGCTAGAATCAGAGAATTGTAAACTTATACGCCCAAAATGAACATATGGAATCCAATGTAACAAGTCCGTCTCCTCATCCTCGTCTATAAGGATTGCATTTCTCTCGTTGTACACCACGTTCATCGGGTCCGAGGATATGGTTTTTGTGGGGCATGTCGCTGTCCTTCACTGTAAGCTCGTTTCCATCTTCCATAGTGTCCTGTCTGCCATCCCTCTCCTCGGCCATTTCACCATAACTTTGTTCCATTTCAATATCCCTTAGTGTTCTAATAGCAAGATGCAGACCCAAACATACTGCCCTGTCAGTAATACCCTCATCTCGAAGCGTCTCATAGAACACTTTTGCTATGTCGAGACAGTGCTTGTCAGAAGCCGCCCACAAGGTCCCTACAACATGACGAAACCCAGCAACTTGACAAGCGCTGACTAGATGTATGCCTTCGTCAACAAGCTTGCTCGCGTCGTTGGCACCCGTCTCGCAAGCAGAGAGGTAGCTGAGGAATGGAGCCTCCGCTTGCAACCTGGAATCTCGGAGACAGGCAACTGTCAGTGGATCTTGATTCCAATCGTCGAGGAGCAAATAACTTTGGAGTGGCTTCGTGGGGTTAGATAGTCCGTGTCCAGCAAAGTGAAAGATATCACTGGTGCGCAGGTGCTCCAATATGGCCTCTTTGTTCCGCGGCGGCTCAATTGCTGACAGTTGAAGCGATGGACACAGATCTTTGACAAGGTTTGCCTCCTTCATGGCAAAGGGGAGAGTTTGTTGACCAGGTGTGTTTGGCATGGAGCAAAGGAGAATACGCCCTGCTCCTAGAGTTTCTCGAGCATTATGTCGGCGTGCGTAGATTAGAGTCTTGATCGATAAGCTGTACGATGACATGACTCTATCCAGAACCGTCTCTGCGGATTCTTTGGTATGGATTCCGGCTACATGTAGTGGGAGATTGCTGATGACTCCCGTGGGAATCCACCAGATACGAGGCCACTCGACAGGGTGTTTCTCGAATCTCAACTGCTTCAATATTGGCTTCGCAGCGACGTCCCAAAGCCACTCTAGCATAGCTCTCATCTGACGTGGTGCACCAGACTGGCGACCCAGTCGTATCCCTTTCGCATGTTCTTCCGCCGACTCGACACTCAAGTTCGGCAGTTCCAACACCGTGATCTGATGACTTTGAACGAGAAATGCATCACAGCGATAGTGGTTGATGTTGATAACAACAATAGGACCTGGTATTGCCGCAGCCCTCATTTCATGTGCAGTTGGCGGAAGCAGAAACCTCTCAAATCCCGGCTGGGCGCGTATCATTGCCACCGTGTCGTCGAATCTCTGCGTCGTTTCGTGACGCCAGTTAAGACGTGAAACCGCCGAAACTCCGACATCGCTCAGACTGGAGATGGAATGCGCTGCAACATCAACAGGTGAATCCAGTGCATCCCGACGGAGCCGGAACTGCTCGGCCAAATCTGGGTACCTTTGCCTCCAGGTCAGAAATATCGGTACGCATCTCTAGTAGGAGACCATTCACCACGCCACGACCAAGTTCCAGGATTTCCAATGCCTGTTCACCTCCACCGCCTGCGTTTAGAGTTGCTGCGGCGGCTAAGGAAGCCAGCCCGGAGAAGCTGCTTATCATGGTCTGTTTTTCTTCGTCTTTTAGATATCTCGGACTGACGGCTGGGAGGAGCTTGACTGCGTCCTTCAGAAGTGCGTCTGCCTCGCTCCACTCCAATCTAGTGGCGAGTATGAGGGCTGCCCTCCATGCTAAAAGAATACGGGCCGAGGGTCGAGACTTCTGGCTGCTCCAACCTTCTTTGCAAAGGCTCAGGGATCGCTCGAGGTCTTTGTCGAGGTTATTCTGCCGAAAACGCTCGATCAAGTGTGTTGAAAGACCATATGCCTTGTCAGCGAAGCTAGGATGGTCGAGGGATGTTCCCGAAACAGCCATGTCGGTATATTCGATGGCTTGGTCAAGGTCTTGTCGTCGGCCTGTTTTCTCGAATCTTGAACCCAATGAAGCCCCTAGATTGTGTGTAACCAGTTGGCACGTTCGTAATTAGTGGTCGGTGTGGCTGTAACTGCTTCTTCAGTTACCTGGATAGCTCGATCGATATCGCTCATCACGCCCGCGTGCTGAAATCGTCTGTTGAGACTTGTCCCCAGGTGAATCAAGCATGTAACTACAGCATCTTGCCCACGTGCAGCTTTCAAAGCCAACTCACAGGTTTCGACAGCTCGATTCAAGTCCTCTTCTGAGCTTGTTCGTTCAAATCGTCGCGAGAGCTGGTGTGCAAGGTTGCTCAGAATCTTCCATCTAGATGTATGCTCCTCAGTGATTCCCACGAGAGCCTCTTCTGTAGCCTTGATTCCATTCTCGAGGTCTTCCAAGGAACCAGAAAGCTCAAACCGTGCGCCAAGCTGAGACCCAAGGTTCAATAGCGCCACTGGCCGAAGATAGAGAGGTATTGCTGCGATGGCTAGTTCTGCAACCTCTACAGCACGGTTCAGATCTTTCATCGAAGCAGTCAGGAGGAATCGCTTCAAAAGACGGGCTCCGAGATTGTTCAAGAGAGGGTGAAGGTGAGGGTGGTCAGAAGGCATAGCTTCGATTGCTGTGTTGATAACTTCGATGGTCTGATCCAAGGTCTGGTCGAGTTTATCAAGCTGAAGAGTGTCAAGTTCATCGATATTCCCACTCTTCTCAAACCAATGCACAAGCCAGTCTCGAAGGTTCTCCAGCAGACCCCCTCTATCCGGATACGAGCCCCATTCTGGTGTTGCTTTGATGGCCTTGCCGGTCAACTCGATTGCACGGACAAGGTCTGGGATAGAGCCGCTTTCTTCGTGTCGATCGTATAGTCTTGCTGCCAAGTCGCCTTGAAGGGCAGCTCGCTCAGACATGTTTTCAAGTTCTGGCAACGTGGCAAGAGCTTGTTCGGTAATCTGAATAGATTGGTTGAGGCTATCTATCGACTTTATGTGCGTAAACATGGTGTAAAGCCAATGTCCGAGCTCGGCGAGCACATCAGCTTGGTCCTCAGCAGGTTGCTCTGGTGACATGGCTGCTATAGCCATTTTGGTGACTTCAATAGCGTGATGCAGGTCTTCTACCGAACCTTCGTACTCAAACTGAGTCCCGAGATTATTTCCAATGTTCTTCAAGATTTGGAACCGATTTGGATGATCGAGAGGTATTGTTGCTACGTCATCGTAGTCGCCATAGTCATCCATCTCAATGGCGGCAGTTATGTCTTCATCCCTCGAAGTTCCAAACATGTCTTCCAATTCCGAAAGGATCTCGGAGCGATCCATGTTGCTTCCCATGTTGCTGGCTGAAAGTGTGATCGAGCTGTCTCAACTCTACTCCGAGTGTTATCAGACAGAAATCCAAGGCTGCAGTGAAAACGTGTGTCGTGTGAGGGGACAGATGTGGTTAATTGCATAACAAGGTCATTCACACCTGTACTGTGTTATAACCGTTACTAAGAAGTCTGGCTGACACACATCTCTACTTAGGATGAGAGATTTCCTCTACCAGCTGCCACTAAGCAACACAACACTAACAAAGTGTTCTACCCCCTCATAAGCTAGTAGCGTAAAGTAAGCGTGCTTAAAAGGCCCAAGTTCACAACAACATTCAGCTTTCAAACCGACTATCAACATCATACATTGCACCTCTGTCTGATCTCAAATAAATATATTCCTACAATAGGCGCTCTATACCAAACGTTGACCATTGTGGAACTAATTAGATGCTGAGGCATTCGAGACGAAAACTGAGAGTATTGCAGCATATGCGGAGGAAACGATCAGCATCTCCAAATTAGATGCCCTCAGCATGACGGACACAATGCAAGCGAATAGCGCAATGCATATTGAGACCACTATCACCTGAACGCCCTTCCGTGTCTCATGCGACAAGGCCACAAGAGGGATCGTTAGAAAGCCAGCTGCCACCACAGCAATAATAATCCGGCCTGTGATATCCGCAATAAGTGCCGTGTTTTGAGCAGACCACCGTCGGCCAGGCATCGCCATATTTGCACGCTCAACATTGTTGGGCAGGCTGGAAACCCTCCTATATCGAACTAGTCTTAAAAGTTGATGAATACACCGCTGAAGTGGATCTTGACGCACGCGGGGCGTCTGATCAACTCTCAACAGTCTGGTCTTGTATTTTTCATAGACGGTCAACTCGGTTCGGAGATGTGATTGTTTCTCGTCGTCTAGAAGCGAGAAGGTGTCCATAGACATGATTGTGTTAAATGCAATCAGTGCGTCATCTGCGTCAATTAATATCACCTCTAGAAATTCAGCGCCCTACTTACCGTATTCCTTCATTAGTCGACGCAGTTTCTGTATCAGCTCGCTCGTAAGCACTTCGTCCATAGAAGGCACTGTTTCATCCTTCTGGCAGTGATTTATGCCCAGCCTGTCAGTGGAAGATGTTTCCAAGTTCAGGCCGAGGCCAAGTTGGTAGAGAAGATGATCCACTTCAGCAATCTCAGCTTCAAGGTATCGCAGGTTGATTAAATGGGTGGTCTTGAAGCGACGAAAACCGTGTAGAGTAAGGTTGCTGTCCGCTGTGCCCACTTCCCAATGGCTGGAAAATTGTTCCCTCAAGCTTTTACTTTGTTGAAGAGGCTCCATTTCTTGATTTGACGCGTCAGCTAGTTGTACCAACTATATTCAGGTATTTAATACGTATGTTAGTCTACCTGAATATTCGCACAAGAAAGCTAAATGAGAAATAAATAAACGGTCTAGGGAGCCTCAAGGACGGATCGGGTGGATAAAATATGAAGCACGGGACGCAGCGATAATGCTTTTGAATTTCAGAAAAACGATTGAAATATAATTGTAGAAGGGCGGTGGATGCGTATTTAAATGGGCGCAAGGCCTTCAACTTGAATGGCCATGTGGCAATGATAGCCTCAGCCTCTTGTCTTGCGAGTGGATACTACACAATTTGGGTTGCCTTGAAATCAACTGCGCCTGTTATACTTACTCGATCCTTGCCTAGGGTCAGGTGCTCGGTCATGGGCCTTCAGAGCTTCCTGGTAATGCCATGCATTTGTGCACACTGGTGGGGCAGAATACTACGGGGTTGAAAATGATGCTGCCGCAGTAAGTGTGCTTGGCCGGATGCTGCCTAACGTATCGATTGGACGGGCGAAAGATTCCATGACATTCCGTAGAGACGTCGCGCAGCAGCTCATCAGGACGCGACCTTGATAGGTGGAGAATTAGACTGCGGCATGCTTTTATGCAGATAGGTATCGTTGCCTTAATGCTAAGCCACTATACTTCTGCTGCTCTGCCACAAATGTGGTCCAGTTGGGCAGCAAAATAAGTGTAAGTCACACCATCAGTATTTTCCCGCAGCGGAAACCAGGCGATGGATAACCACTAAAAGTTCGTCGACAGGGACATGTTGTGGCTGTTTATTTGTAGCCTAGTTATGCACACGGGTCATTAGTGAGGCACAGGCACGGCATGGAGGAGGAGATTGAGAGAGTCAATTTTTAACAATCCGACGGGGTTGATGGTCATTACGGCTTATTTAAAGTACTCTATCCTATTTTAAATGGACATAGAGGGATCATTTGATACAAGAAACGAGTCTGGACGCTATCAAGACTTTGCAAACCAACGCATCTCGAGCTTGCCTCATTATTGTCTCATACGCACGAGTAACTTGAAAGCCATGTTATTTATCTATTTTGTGAGGCACACATTTAAAAACTACTTACCTGAGAAATGAGGCCCAATTGAGAGGGATGGTTACGAAAAATACGATCGTTGGCTATTGGCTCTGTTCGGTAGATGCATGTCCCAGAGTGGAGCGAGTTACATGAGGGAATAGAGAGCCCATTCGCCTTGTTTTTGTATGTTATTTGTCTTATTCCTACAGGGTAATTTTTATAAATGGGATTATTCGAACATTTGGTGAGCAGCTAAGGGGCCTTGAAGTCACGGTCCAACGTTGTCGGGAGAGGCTCTAAGGGCTGCTAGAGCCGTGAAAGGCATCTGCCGGCTTAGGTCTTGGGAGATGGTAGGCAGATTCTTGTAAGAACAAAGTGGTCTTAAAGATGGCTGTATAGGTTTAAGGGCCAGTTCTTAAGCGTAGGCAAGAGCACATATGGTCTTAGAGCTGGACGAAGGATTAGCTACTGCTGCAGTTACTGGTCTTCTGACAGTGATGACATATTCTGAGTGGATGGCCTCTGCATGAACAGCATCAATTAAACCCCTCGCGTCTTCTATTCTGCCCATGGGAGATTATAAATAACTACCAAATCGCTCATAGGTCACGAACTCACTGGCGGCTTTCATCAGTCTTATTGTTGATGCATGAACCCGAATTAAAGCGTATAGTCTCGGCTAAATCCATAAAGACCGAGGGATGTGCTTCGTATTCGAGGGGTAAAAATATTCCAACCCAATAACGTCACAAGGAACTGAGACTCCACTCTGCCTCTTGACAGAAAGAGGCAGTGCCTTCAAGCATCAAAGGATAATTGGGGTTTTAAAGTAGTACGCCGCTTATCTCACGTAATGGTTTCCCCACAATCGACCAATGGATATTCATGTGACGATGCGGCAACGAAGTGCGTATATGCTTAGCTGACGTGTTTCATTAGCCATTAAATTAACAGTCAGCATAAGCTTAATCCGGTCCGATACTGGGTGTCCATGTCGTTCAGTTTACCAAAGTTCACAATGGTTTGCCTCCATCGACGATCTACTTTATATAAAGCACATCACCTTCCATTCAAGAGTCGCTTCAGCCACGACATTCTTAAAGAAATCACAGAAACTCACCGAGATCCACATTATTTCTCTTTCTAGTCAACATCTAGCGCCCAAGATGCAGCTTCTTAAATTTTCAGCCGTTTTAGCCACCGTCGCACAGTTCACCGGCGTGCAGGCCAACTATGAAAACGGCAAAGCCGTTCAAATCAACTTTTACAAAAACACGCAATGCTCGCAGTACGCTGGCGAGATGGCCTTTTGGAAATTTCGCAGCGGATCTCACCCTGAGGCCGGACTCACCTTCTCCATCAGCGACCCCGACGACGGAGAATGCTGGGATTTCCGACAGGCTGGTGGAACACAGAGCCTGAATCTTGCCGGCTGCTGGGATGGAAGCAGCACGCCGCATCCTTGGTGCTCCTGCCAATTCTGGGATAACTGGGGTTGCAAAGGCAATCAGAAATCGATTCATACGGGTACGGGTAACTGTATGCCAGGCAGAAGTTCTGATGGCTGGCAGTGGAAGAGCGCAAAGTGCTGGGTGGACAGGTAAGTTAACTACCCTATTAACCGACCAACCCATTAGTCGACCGCCCCACTTACACGATTAACAAAACTACCTATCAACTTCAAATACAAATACAACAACAACTAAGTATTCCAATTGGTCAATTTAAAGACTTTTTAAATAAAGAAAAGACTGAAAATTTCAAATATCTATAAATTAACTAATAAGACCCTAGGAAAAGCTATTTATTCTGAATATTCTGACTCAGAAGGTTCTACCCGTCTTCTTGTTGCTCTAACATTCTGAATAGAGATAAAAAGCTTATTTGGGTCTCTTTTAACTGCAGCTCTTTTTCTCTTCTTTGATTGGGCTAATTATTGCTTTAAAGCCTTATTTTCCTCCTCTAGCTGTAATACTTTCATCCCTAAAGCATCTAGACCCTTACCTATAGTTTGAAATAGCTGTCTTATAGTTGGGCTATTATAGCTAGGTCGACCTTGTGACCGCACCAATAACTGTACATCCCTTAAATGGCTAGGGGTTGTAAATAGGCCATTTTCTGACCTCTGGTTCAGTCTTAGAGGCGAGGGATCAGCTAATTAGACTGTCATAGTCTGATTGGGGTTATCAATAACGAACCGGCTACCTAGGGCCTTATTCCAATCTATTGGCCACAATCCGGACCCTTTCCATCCAGCCTTTATATTAGCTTCTGTTAGACTGCTGTTTCTAGCCTCAAAATAGCACTTTAGAAAGGTCTCCTTTCTTATTGGGCTGGTATTAACAAGGGGATTGGCTAGGGTTAATACAGCTCGATATACAGCCTTAATTGGCCCAAAGACTGATATATCAAGAGGCTGAAGAATGTGGCTTGTGTGTGGCGGTAAATAGACCAATTGGATTTGATTGGCTATATAGAGACGCATGAAATCAGGTGTTGCGTGTGATCTGTGGCCATCCAATATAAGAAGTCGCTTCTCATTGGGTTTTTCAGTCTTTGATCCTGGAATAAAGATCTCTTTTAGCCACTCAAGGCTAATTGTATTATTGGTCCAGCCTTTGTCAGATGATGTAAAGTTCCAATTGGTCAGATAGTCTATATCCTCTGGAAACCACTGCTGTTGTGGGTTCTTGCCTTTAAAGATAACCAATGGGTCAAGGCATTTTCCGGTTGCAGAAATAGCTTCGAGAATGCTAGTCCAATTCAGGCTGCCCGGGTGTTTCTTAATCGTTGATCGTAGCTCTGATTGGCCAAGCATAAGTCCGTTGGTTCCAATCCCTTGGAAGATCCCAGTTTCGTCCCAATTCCAACGGTTACGCGGAGGGATTTCGCGGATGCCTGGTTGGCCCAATATATCAAAGAACCCGCCAATAGCATACGGATTAGCCCCATTTATCCTTTTTGAGTCAATTCCCTTAGCTCTGAGCGTTTTTATTCGTGGATTGCGGCTTAAAAACCCAGCTATCCAGCGTTTTCCGAGAGGTTAGTTATCGCCAGCTGCGCCCAAAATGGAAATAACCAACTTCCGGATCTGGCTGTGAGTCATAGCCATACCCAGCTTGTCTTGCATAATAAGCCAATTGCAGAGCTCCTTTTCCTGATGCTTAGAAAGCCTTTGCCGGTACTCGTGGGCGTCGTGGCGCGTTTCTTTGCCGTTGATTCGATCGCGTAGGGTTGAATAAGGAATATTATGACGATTGGCTGCTTTCCGCATTGAGATACCGTCTCTGACGTCTTGGAGAGCCAATTGGAAGTCATCTTGGCTGTAATCGGGCATGCTGAATAGCCTGATGAGCTTGAATTGCCCAATAAGGTGTTGTAAAAGGAAGAAACGCGTGTGGCCGGAGACGCGTTGTGGTCGACGCGGCTTAAAGTGGGGCGGTCGACTAATGGGTTGGTCGGTTAATAGGGTAGTGACTACGGAAGCGACATGAAGACTTAGATAAATTATTAAAAAGAAAAAAAATGGAAAAAAAGAAAGAAAAGAAAATCGAATCAGATGCCCCAGACAGAATCGAACGGTCGTTTCCAGTGTTTATGAATGCGGTCAACCACAAACTGGTATCGCCACCTTATCTAATATAGCGAGAACCGTCAGTAATTTAGTAGAAAAAGTTTCAATATTTAAGATCGCATTTACGTGGGCGTCCCCACCAAGTACAAGCTCAGGTGTGTAAGTGAAGCTGCATATATACCTCAATATGGCACCGCCCCATAACAATAAACCATTACGCAGTCTTCGTATAACGGTTAGTATACCAGTTTGTGGCCTAATAACCTCAATTCACTGGCGATGGCAGTTCGATTCCGCCAGACTGCAATTGTTTAATTCTCTTTGGGATTTATTACGTGGAGTGAGAGCTTGTTAAAGATAGAGTGTTTCTTTAATCTCGACTTAGACGAGTGACATTTTTTTTTTAGTGCCCTCTATTGGAAGGGGTAACCTACGCACGAATACACTAATAATCACCTGCAACTCTCTACTGCATCTATTTCCCTATAGACGATGAGGGCTTGAAAATCTTCATCGAATGTTGAAAGTGGGCGAGTTAATTCAGTTCTTGACCTCATGCAAGCGAAGACCCATATAAAGCGGGTCAGCCCTCACCACCGGAGTTACGTAAAATTAATTGTGTATTGAAGAGAATGGGTTCGAAATATAGTTGCATGCTCTAATTACATGCTGACTCACTTGGAGCGATTTTCAGCATGGTTTCAACACGCTTGGTGGGCGACATTGATGGTGCGAGTGATGCGACCAGTCAGGTCAATTGCAGAATACAGTCATTCATAAAGAGCTCTGAGCCCAAGCGAAGCTGTTCAACTAATGAGATATTGGTTCCCGCATCGTAATACAGTCAACCTCTATCCAGCTGAAGCACATGCCCACGGCCAAATGGTGTATAGGTGGTTGAGTTCCTTTCTCGACGCCCCGAGGCTCGCTGTATCAAGCCAGAGACCATGCGCTGTTCGGGCAAGACCTTAACAGACCCATTCTGCAGACCTAAAGCCTCTGGTTCGCTCTTAGCCTCCGCGGAATATTTTTCTGCCGTCTCTAACCTGTCACTACAACGCGACAGGTCAATTCTTGTAGGCTTGTGGTGCATTGCCAACAGTTGGCCGGCCTCATCACCCCCAACGATTGCCAATCTGCCCCCGCGCAATCCAAGTAGCTTCGAGGTCATGACTGAAGCGCTTAATCTGGGAAAAATTTGTCAGGGCCCATCTCCGTTGAAACTCAGATCGAATGAGTTCGATGTCCTCGGGAGAGCTCATAAAAAAGCCCAGCGTGTACACGGGCCAACTTCCGATGTAGCACTTTGTCCATCCGTCGTCGTATCTATGGCTTTGAAGGATCTGAACGGCTTTTCTTATCTGCCAACTGTCGCCTGACGCCATCGGGGAAGGGCCAGTGCTCTCATTCTGGTCGAGTTGCTCCAGTAACATGGAGACAATAATAGCGTACAGGTATGCTGCGTCCCTGTAGTATCTTTCTTGGGTCTTGGGTCGCTCATTCAGGGATGAAAGTTTGAGTTCCTGGTCACAAAGCAACGCTGCTTCCCACACCTCTACTTCGCTCCGTATTATTTCAAGGACGGCCTGGTCTTGCGATCGATTCCGACACTGCTGACGTAGCGAAATGGCAAGTCTAAACAGTGAGACTGGAATGCCAAGGACCGGGCTGTTGAAGCTCATAGACCGTCCAGGGAAAAATGATGATCGATCCAATAAATCCTCGGCTTGGGTCCAAAAGTCGGTGTCAAAGTCGTAGTCTAGGCCTTTGGAATCCGTCCACAAACCCGTGGTAACAAGAAATATCTGGTACAAAACACTTTCCACAGCAAGTCTGTCAAACAGCCGGTTGATGCTCAAAGAGCGACTAAAAAGCCGCAGCGTAAGGATTCGCGTTGCAGCAGTGACGTGTCGTGGGATATCAGCATCCGTACCATAGCCCATACACTGTAAGAGTTAGCACAAGATCGTGCAAGGATCGTGGAAGCTTACCCCGTGTAGGTACAATAGCATAACTGACATTAACAAGCCATTGTGGTTCTCTAGCTGGGAGGCCCTTGCAAGAAGTCTCGAGAGCTCTTTGAGCGCATTGGAGTAATAGCTGAGAGCAAGTTCCTGCATCTGTGACGATGCATCGGTACAGTGTATATGAGATGCAGCACAGGCCAAGACAGAATAGTAAAGGCTTTTGTGCTGGACCATGAGGTCTTGTATCTCAGTCAACCACCCTTCGTAGAAGCCGGGATGGCATTTTGGCAAGAGTAAAAGGCCATAGAATCTGTCGACAAAGTGGCGGGAAATGACCATCTCCAAGTCACGAGATAGCACCCGATGAGCCGCCGATTCCGAAAGGATACAAAGTTCCGAGTCGAGGGGAATTGATTCGGAACGGGCTTTCCGAGATCGATCCTCGGCTGGCGCTGTTCGTTCAGTCTTGGTTCTGTATCGTGAGCGGTTGTGAGATGCGAAGCGACGATCAAGGAGGTCATCCGACGTCGGCCATTCGCAATGCCGACTCGAGAGATGGCATCCTGTGCAAACAGGGAGTTGTTCGTCGCATTTCTTCCGTCGTTTTCTGCCTATTCCCAGTTAGAAGGTCTCGCGAAGCCGGCCGTTGGTTTTACATGTGAGGCAGCCAGTCTTGGTACGTAATCTAGCTGTAGCACTACTCATAGTGCCCAGAGTGAATCAACATGACATTTGCAAGCCATAGATTAAGAGCTTGGGTCCGAAGGAGTGGGCCAGGGGAACGTCCACATTATGTACGATGGCACTGCGTCTTAGCTTTGACCAGATGGGTTAGTGGATAATTAGTGGTGATAACGTGCGGGGGTCGAGATAAGGCGGGGCCGTTGAGCTACGTAGTCTTGAGGGTGACAATATCTAGACGTTGTTATTGGATGGCGTTCATGGATTGTTCTAGACTCTGCCTACAATGGTGAGTCGAGATTGAGAGAATCAGTTAGATTACTATTAATTCCATCGAGCACACGCTGGAACCACTAGTACGGACATAGCTCCTAAGCCTTATTCCAGTTCAACATCGTCTACCCTACACCGTAACTATTTACCCTCCGCCTTGGCCTTGTCGCCATCCACAAGTTCCCAGTACTTGCTAGCACTCTTAACTCGGAGTGGCTTTCCGTATTTAATCATGATAAAAAATACAGAAGACGCGGCCATGCCGACAAAGGCAGCTGAGACGAAACAGTTCTGATAGCCTAGGTTTGTGATCCAGGGGGTGATTCTACACATGTTAGCTGGGTACATCAAAAGAGAGGGTGTCTTACCCGTAACTAATTGCAAAAGACATTGTGTTTCGAACAATGATAACCGTTACAATGGCATCGCCACTGATGTTGTGGTAGCTGTCAATCAGGTAGTTGACACTCAGGGTGATGCCCACCGTGGACGTAAAGGCGAGGCAGCCCATGGCAAAAATGAGTCCAAACCAATGAACTCCGTGCTGAGCACCAACACCCCAAAGGATCAAGGAAGCCGGAACCATGACGACGCAGATGACAAATGGCCAAAGCCTATGTTCCGCCTCCATGATACCATTGTTCCGACGGGCCAGTTTGATGGTCAACCAGTCGCTCAGTCTACCAGAAACAAAAGATCCGACAATGACTCCAACGCAGCATGAGATGTAGCTAACTCCAACCATAGAGGAGCCAAAGTTGTAGGGCGCTCCGGAGAGAATAAGAGAAGCGGTTGCGTTGAGAACATTGAACCAAATCAGGTAGGAGCCGTAGGAGAAGCCTGCATAGAATATGACAGGCCAGCTGAGAAACGATAAACTCCGAAGCGCGCGATGAAGCATGTTTTGACCGGGAGATGGTTGCCAAATGGACATTTTCTGGACGAATGTCTTTTCGGTCGCGTATACCTCGCCAATCTCTGTCAGGTGTGGGTTCTCGACAGGAGCTTTTTCTGTGGGCTCTGTGGGCGAATCTGGGGACAAAGCCGTCTCTTGGACTCCAATGACGCGGTTGTAGTTTGTCTCTTCCATAAAAAGAAACAGGAAAACAAAGACGACGGCCAGGAAAATGGCGGGCCAGTAAAACACCCATCTCCATCCCTGATACTCGGCGATGAAGCCACAGATGACGGGGGCGAAATAGTTGCTTCCTGCTAGAGTAAAGGCATATATGCCCATGTAGGTACCGCGTTCATGGGTAAAGTACTACTTTTGTTAGTTTTGGACAATAATAAACCAAGACACTTACAATGTCAGTGACAGAAATCTCTGGGAGCGCCTCGATGGGCGAGATAAAGAACCCCTGCAAAATGCACTTGGCAATCCACTCTCCGTTGCTAGTGACATACGCGCTACATGGGTTAGCTTCTGCAATGTTTAATATCGGCATGCTTACCTCCAAATACTTGTCCCCTAATCATGGTTAGCCTGGAGTGCTATGGATATGATATGGCACTTACGATAGCTCCTAGGATTGAAATGAGATATGCCAGGCGCTTTCCGTATCTCAGAGAGAACGGCTGCCAGAATAGCAGACTCCAACCAAGGAACAGGAACATATAACCCAGTGCCTTCGTTGAGGGTGGCGATGGAGACACCAGACGCGGCAGAAAGGGGGACGATGACCGAGTAGACCGTGGACACTGCGATTCCGGTGAACCAGGTGTACCTGCGTGTGTTAGTGGAGAACTTGGCTCTGCTTGGGATACTCACAAACTCTGGCAGACCATCGAGAGAAGTTTCCGACGAGGAGCCCAATTGAGCGGATCATTCGGGTCACTGGAAGGCGACGGATCAAGCACAATGTCGCCAGCGGCACTGGAGTGACGAGCGTGCATTGTGTGGTCCAAGTCGACCAGATGGACGGTGCCGGGAACGGCATCCCTGTCTGTCATATTTTCTGAATCAATAGACATGGTGTTGAAAGAATTGATGAGGAGTTGGATCGGCAACTGCAGGAGGGAATGCAGGGACTTTAAAGTGTTTGTTCATTCCAAGGTTTCACACGGAATGTCTCCGGGCCGGTCGAATGATACTCGCCTAGAAAAACGACGGCCGCATTTACACGCTGGCTGATAAGACCAGAACGGAGGAGACATGACCCTTGTTCATGTTGAGAAACGTTTATCTGCACCTTGACCGTGGTGACGCTCGTGACAACCAGGATCCGACGTTAGGAGTCCATCGATCAGCGCTATGGGGATCCGCAACTGCGCAAATCCACATGATTGGCTGGTGGTGACACCCTGGCATGCGTGATAAGCGATATCGACGGCGTGCGCATTTAGACATGATTGGCCACTGCGCGAGATAGTGCTTCGGTTATATCTCTGGCTTGGAGGAGTCGGAACAGTTACGCGGCCGGCTCTGTAGCGGGATCCCGACTGTTGGGACGTGGGGTTGACGTTTGGTTCCGACACCTGATGATAGCCCGATATGAATCCTGGTCGAGCGGGGAAGTTGATCAAGACCAATAGAAGGCATTTGCGCATTGGAAATGAATGGTGGCGGCAGATAGCACATTACTCGCATTCCACCGGACAGGCCGGTTGCACAATGAGGGGCTGCGACACGGCAATATTAAATGCCATCAGCTTGCAGTCTACATCAAGATTCATCATCTTCTCCCTCTTCTCTGTCTATCACCTTATCCATAATCTTTTTGGTCTGTCGCTTCAATCACCGCCATGGCCAAATCTCTTTCTGTCGTCAAGCCAAAGGCAGTCCCACAGGGTACTCCTGAATTTGAGACAAAGCGGGCTTCACTGCTTCAAGCCTTGGCTGAAAAGGTTCCGTCTGAGTACCTTTTGCCTCAAGAAATCATCGACAACCCGCCTCTTGATGTGTCTAGGATACCCCACTACCTGCGGGATCTTGACTGCCGAGGAGATTGAGATTACGGAGACATACGATGCAGTCGGTCTCGCAGAAGCAATCGCAAACAGGAAATATACTGCAGTTGCAGTAGCTACGGCTTTTGCAAAGCGCGCCATCATTTCTCACCAGCTCACTTGCTGCTTGACCCAGTGGTTCATGGATGACGCCATTGAGCAAGCGAAGACGTTGGATGCGTACCTTGACAAAAATGGAAAGACGATTGGTCCTCTACATGGAGTACCTATCAGCATCAAGGACCACATGCCAATCGCGGGAACCTTTTCTTCGCTTGGATGCATGAGTTCTATTGTCAAGGACGAAAAGGACAGCCACATGATTGCGATTCTGCGTGACATGGGCGCCGTGTTTTACTGCAAGACCAACCAGCCCCAAACCCTGATGCACCTTGAAAGCGATTCTCTTTGGGGTCGAGTGTTGAATCCCTTCAATATCAACCTCACAGCTGGCGGTTCTACCGGCGGTGAGGCGGCCTTGATAGCCATGAAAGGATCTGTCTTGGGCGTTGGCAGTGATATTGGTGGAAGTATTCGTGCACCGGCTGCGTTTTGCGGCATCTACGGATTCAAGCCAACATCACCTATGCTACCGATGAAGGCGTTCCTCGCGTCTCCATCCGCAGCTGAGCTCAACATTCTGTGCTCGACAGGACCCATGTGTCGCAGCCTGAGAGACATGGACCTTTTCATGAACGGCGTCCTCGCGGCCAAGCCGTACCTCGTCGACCCTAAGGTTGTTCCATTCCCCTGGACCGGTTTGAAGACGTCTTTGAACAAGCGCCTGAAGATTGGCATTATCAACAACGACGGCTTCATCGAGCCTCAGCCACCTGTCAAGAGAGCAATGGCATGGGCAAAGGAGCTTTTGTCTGATCCCAAGCATGCAGAGCTGATTGAAATTAAAGAATTCAAGCCCTTTGGTGCCGCCGATGCATGGTCTAAGGCCCGGCGGATGTACTGGCCCGATGGAGGAGCGGGCAGTAAAGGCGCTATCCTCGCCACTGGAGAGCCAGTCCATCCTCTGAGCGACTGGATCTGGAAGGACGAAGAGCCCAATGGAATGCAAACCGCCCAAGACGTGAATTTGGCACGCAGGGAGAGAGATGACTTCCGCTGCGACTTTGCCGAGAGTTGGAATGAGCAAGATGTGGATGTGGTTATTGGACCAGCCTTTGTCGGACCGGCTTCTGCCCATGACACGGCCTTTTACTGGACTTATACATCGCTCTACAACCTTGTCGACTACCCTGGCGTGGTGGTTCCTACTCCGATCAAGGTCAAGAAGGAAGAGCAGTACGACTCTAGCTACGTCCCATTGAGCGACGCGTGCAAACACGTCAAAGAGCTATGGGAAGGATCAAACTTTGAGGGTGCTCCAATCGAGCTTCAGTTGGTGGCGCGCAAGTATCACGACAATGAGTTGTTTGGTGCCCTAGCGGTGTTGAAGGACATTCTTGGCTTACCTTAGGGTCAGATACTATGCCTTGATATGTCGGCTGTTGTGGGGGGACTTGACAGCCTAAGATCGGTGTATTCTTGATGGCTACGAACAGAATTTGGAGGGTGTAAATTAAGTCTTGCATAATAACTATAAATCTACTCTGTATTCATTCAAGTCTTTAATAAGTAGGCTGGTGCAATCCGTCTTGCACTGTCTCACTTAGCTATAGCCACATGTTGAATGCTAGGAGTTCCACGAATCTGAGATAGAAGTGATATTGAAAGATTAGAGAAATGTTGCAAGTCAAGTACCTGACAGATAATATAATTAAGTGGCCTCTTCCTCCGCTTCCACAGCACTCTCCTTGCCTCTAACAACAAACTTGACCTCCTCATTAACACCCAACCACAGCAAATCTGGTCGGCTGTAGTGTCCAGTGCAATCCGCAAACATCTTAACCTTGACCAGTTGATCCATGTCGAGGTCAGCATAGATGATTGTCTCGGTAGTCTCATCGACCGGCTCACTCAATCGTCGCCCATCTGGACCAAAGACGGCAGAGCTGCCACCTCCTGGAGTTGACATGAGTGCCCCTCCAGCCGTTCCCAGAGCCTTGATTCCCTTTTCGGTGATGAGAGCAGTGCTGTGCAGCACAAATGCACCCGACTCAATGGCATAAGTCTGAGAAAGATTTTGGCAGCCTATGAAGTTAGCATGGTTCGGCAATAACAGGAACCACGTACCTTCAGCGCTCATTGACCACAGGTCCGGGCCACCGGTGTGGGGAGTAACACTAGGCCAAGCCGAAACGTGAATCTCCTCTTTTTGCGCAATCGTGTTGTACTTTAACAACGGTTGGATGTGCTCCCAGCAAGCCAAAGATCCCACTCGCGCAAACGGAAGCTGAGCCACGCTCTTCAAGCAATGACCAGATGCATCACCAAAGATGGTTCGCTCCATGTGAGTGGGCTTCATTTTGCGGCGGTGCACCTTAATCTCACCATCCGGTCCGATGAGAGCCTGCGAGATGAAGATCGAGTTGTTTTCATTCTCGGAGAAGCCCAGAGAGACTGCGATGTTGTTTTCGCGAGCACAAGCCTGGATCTTCTTCATCTCGAGCGAGTCAACGGCCATTGAATTCTTGATGTATTGCACATTGAGATCAAAGTCAACAAGTCGCGACCTGATGGTGTTAGTGTTGGTGCGTTACATGGCACGCGAGCCTTCACCTGACGTACCATATCCAAGCGGGATAGCCTGGGATCCAGACTTCGGGAAAAGCAACAATCTGAGCGCCGTTTGACGCTGCCTCTTCGATGAGCTTACATGTCTTTTCGACAGCTCCCTGGAGATCAGCCCAGACTGGCTCGGCCTGAGTTACTGCAGCTCGGACGGTGGTACCCATTGTTTGTGTGGAAAGATGAAGATGTAATTATCACATTCAACTGAGGTCGTGCTGTCTTTAATACCTGAACTCGTCTTACTTGTAATGAATGCGGGGGCGGGGATTACACCTCCGCACTGATACTTGGTCAGACGCTAATGGTGATTACCACGTTATCGTGTGATTCTGTACCTACATCTCCGATTGGGCGCGTCTCGGAATCGGGCGGAATCAATACTGGAACTGTGGTCGTCGTCAGCGTTTTCATCTCAGAACACAGATAGCTGCTTGAACTGGTTGTGTCAATATCTACGGTCGCACATTAGACAAGGTGCGACAACGCACAAAAACAAAAAATCCCAAATGTTTATCAACCTTGAATGTAGGGCTGCACCTTCTATAATCCGCTATAAATATAGCGCTCTAGCCACTATAGCCCACTATAGCTCATATATTTTCTAGCAGGCCACAGTGGCCACAACTTCAAGCTTTACAGTAAGCTATATTTACAGCAAGCAGCCTCCTACTAGATACAGGGCTGCAGCTGCTATAGTCTGCTATATTGAAGAAGGCTGCAGCCGCTATGGTATAGTGTAAGAGGCAGGGGTACAACTGCTGTAGTCTGTTGCGCAGTTTGTTGGGCTGTAGCTACTACAGCTCAGTGCGAAAGACCTGAGGGCTGCAGCTCTGCAGGCTGCTATAAGAGAGAAAGTTACAGCTGCTAGAGCCTGCTATACAATAGTGGGTTATAGCGGGCTATAGTGAGCAGGGTGTGGTCGCTATAGCCCGCTATAAAAAATACAGGTTATAGTGGTCTATAACTCAGAGGCTGCAGACTCATATTGTATTTTCTCAAAAAATTGGTATTTTTTTTTTGGCGCGTTGTTACGCCTTGTCTAATGTGCGACCGTAAATATCTGGTCGCCATTCAGGATATGGTCAATTCGATCATGTGTCACATATCATGTACGTATGTAGATCACCGTGAATGTGAAGAAGAATTGAGATTGAAATGACCAGCGTGCTCGAATTGATGACGAGAGACTCAGTTCAATTAACTACTATTTAAAAATCGATTCAATAACTTATGATAGCCAAGAAAAATCGTCGCAGTTGGACAATGCACCGAAAGCTGTGAGAGGATCCATATTTGCTTGCTGAGGGTCAGTCAGCTCTAGAATTGGCAAGGTCCCGAAATCTGCAAAAGCAGACCAGTCGAGAGAATCAAGGTCTGAAGACCCAACTGAATCCATTTCTATCCGTTGAGAATCTCCTTCGCCATCCGTCGGTGAGTTTGGTTCCACTCGGTAGCTGAAATCAAGTGGTAGAGATGCCGTCACGCCCCAGCGCTGGGCCAAAACGCGGATGACTTTAATGCTCCGCTCGGCGCGGTTTGGCCAAGGAACCCCTAAACCTCGAAGGAGTTCGAGACACTGCCGGACCCAGTATGTGCTCTGATTGCGCAACGATGTGGTGTTGCTTGTTGCATTCATGAGGTGAACAATAGCTGCACTGAGTAGATGATGGATAATGACTGGGTTGGGTGGTATGTTGAATCCGAGAGACTTTTTATATGTCCGAACCAACCGAACAGTGGCAGTTGCAGCAGCTGTAAGTGATCGGAGAACGAGAAGAATGTATTCGGAATTTGATCCATGCGACAACAATTCGGAATCGGCAGAGAAGGAAGCAAATATTCGGAGAAATGGAGGCATTGTGATGAGAATTGTCATCTGATAAGCGAGATGGAAAAGCAGTACTGGCTTTGGAGTGGTATCCCAGAGAGCTGCAATCGATCACGAGAGTGAAAAAAGGCACTTAGAGCTTCTTGGCTCGAGACTAGTAACCGGACTTGCTGGGTTATTGGTAGCGCATCAAAACTGCTAGAAAACCTGTGATGGTCAGCTTTGATCACATATAGTGTGAAAAACTTACACTTGATCCATGTGTTGATCATGGAGATACCACAGTTGACACTGGGCGGCAAAAGATATCTGTGCAAGGTCGGCTGTCGCAGAGGTAAAGGTCGAGTCAAAGCTAGGAACGTTGACCCTTCGCCAAGGCAGAGCACAGTTGCGGCCGAGGATCGATATTGCAGTGCGGTCAATAATGTAGAACATCCAAAACGTCCTGATCTCCTGCTCACTAGCTTCCAGACGCCGGGAATCGCATTCGTCCAGTGCCAAAACGTGTAGTCGCAAATGGACACACATGCCGGCGGCCATGGAGATAAAGATCCATCCAAAGTGATCTCTACCCCAAAGCTAGTGATCGCCAAGAGGACATAGATAAGCCTTGGATGACCTTGATTGAAGGCCTTTGTCGACAGCATGAAAACACGAGGCTCTCTGCGAATTCAGCAAAGGCGTCCCCCATTTTGGAAGCATCGGGTCGATCTGAAAAGGTTGAACCCGTGGCAATGATTGTGCAGTGTAGAAAAACCTCCTCCATACTTTGATACGGGAGTCCAATTAAAAAGTCTGTAGTGGTGTATGTCGTGAACTGATGCTCTTGGTTGATGTTATTAAGAAACAAAGAGCCAAACTCTTGCATCAAGACGGTGTCTTGACAGTACGTGAGGATGTGTTCTGGTAAGGTCACCAGTACGGGCGCGGATTTCAGGGACGCTTCCAGCGAGTATTGAGACCCTGTGGTAGTGTCGTTGATGATAGTAACACCATCTCCGACATTAGTTCTCCACAGCATGACGCAAAGCTCTTCCATGGCTTGGTTTGATCTCTTGTCGATGGCTTCATGCCAAGTGACCTGATTTCTGGATTGAGTAGATGCTGTATCGAGAGCCAGGGTATCGGAAGAATCTTTGCCGACATGCGCATTTTCATTATGGGGAAGAGTGCTGGTCTTTGGCTGTATCTCCTCTCTTGACGGCAATGGATTGGCTGGGTCCTCTGCTTTTTGCTCCAGGATTGACAAGAGCGATTGTACCTGGGCTTCAAGTGCTCTCACATAGTCTTCGTCCCAGTATTTCCGTCTTGCAGTGTCAGCAGACGAATGAGGAAACCGGCAGGATCATGCGGGGACATTATGGAGACTCACTTTCTTGGCCGACTCTCAGTGTAAACGCATTCTCGCTTCTGCCTTTGGCATAATGAACAAACAGGCTTGGCAGAGTCGCACTTGTCGGCATTAGCAATGTACGGTCGTGGCAGATAATGACCCACCTTTCGCTTAGACGTCCTGCATCTCTCGCAGGCGAAGCTGAGCTGCTTAGACATGTTGCATGGGAGCGTGGGATTGCAGATGCCGTGGAAAGAGCCGGAGGATGCGGAGGAGAGAAATCCGCCGCATCCTCATTGGGGCTCTTCCATATCTATGCGGGACTGAGTCTTCCGCACACTAAGAGGTGCTTATCGGGGTGGGGAAGCCATCTTTGCGGGGATCGGTCTGGTTGGGTCGTGAGCCTCTAAAGTTAGATTCCGTGTTCCGTTGATTCCGCTTCTTACCTAGTGGGCGGATTCCGGATATCTACGATCCGGATAAGTACGATCATAGAGTGGAAGATTAAATACATTTTGCGGCTTCACTTTAAAGACGTGGAAAGAAACTCAAGCTTGCTATATTACATTTCTGTTTCTGAACTCTTGTCTTAAGCTGAGCTTGCCTCAGCTGAGTAGCGACGGGCTTGAGATTGGGTACACACAGTCTGTCTCTCTTATAACTTCCTAGAACATGATATATTATTCTTCATCCTTTAATCTTGTTTAGCACTGATATAACTAGATCCTCCCGTCTTTTGATGATACGCACAGAGTAGCATTGCAGGCTTGAGCGACGCGACAGCTGGTATTCATGCAGCAACACCTGCTCCGGCCTCAACCATGTCAGAGATCTGCTTGTTACTTCCCGAGACGACTGAGGATGACTCAAGGACGGTGGGAATGCGACACATATAACTCGTTGCAAGTTTTCTTGTCTTCAACGGGAGGTGTGACTGACTGCGAAAGTACAGCGAAAACCGATACATATGTCACAGACTCGAAGACTCTCAGGAGGAACTGTTGCTCTTGTAAACATGTAAGCTTTCAGACTTATGTATTACTCCCGGTAGCCCTAGAGAGAAGTGATAGGATCCGAACCTTATATCCCGTCTATTCTGCCTTAGAAATAACAAAGGGTCTACATCAAACTGTCTAGGTAGGGCACATGGAAGCCCAAGCTACGTCAGCTTATCCACAATACATATATAACAAAATTATTATGATTCAGCTGCTCTTTTGCTATTGCTGCCTAGCCCCGCAACGTAGTGCTGTAATTAGCTAGCCTGTTTCATTGGCTGTGAGCTGCTTATGACTCGTCTCGCTGATTATGACAGCTACATGGTCATGTGGCGGCGGCTGTGCTGTTGATGCCTAACCCCGCAAGATTCATTTCTACCTTAAGGCTGAATCCGCTCTTGATAATTCCATTTTATTTCAACTATTCATAGACTTCAGCATCGTATCTCTATTCGCGATACTTGTTATCTTTCAAAGACTTTGATCGCCTACCACCTTCGGAAAGCCGTGCTACCAATCCTCCCTCCACGTCATACCCTAATTACCTGCACAATGCGTCTTCTTCATACGGAAACCCTCAGGATTGAAGAATTTGGAGGTGGCGAGATGCCATGCTATGCGATCTTTTCGCATAAATGGGATGCAAATGAAGTTACCATGCAAGATATGGAACGGGGCGATGCGGATCAAAAGCCAGGATACAAAAAGGTTAGCATGACCTGCGAGATTGCCAAGAACCATGGATTCGATTATGTCTGGATCGACACTTGTTGCATCGACAAGACCAGTAGCGCCGAACTTTCCGAAGCAATCAACTCCATGTATCGTTGGTACCAAGAGGCCGCAGTATGCTATGCCTATCTTGCCGATGTGCCACCCAACGCTGTGGACAAGTTCTCGGAAAGTGCTTGGTTTACCCGAGGATGGACCCTCCAAGAACTCATCGCCCCCTCAATGGTAATATTTCTTGACAATGCATGGCAAGAAATAGGTACCAAGATGAGTATGGAGTCGGCGATATCCGAAAAAACCGGAATTCCCAAAACTTTTCTCCAAGGAACTGACATCGAATCTGCCAGTATTGCACAGAGGATGTCTTGGGCTTCGCAAAGAAAGACGACAAGGGTTGAAGATCTCGCTTATTGCTTAATGGGCATGTTTGGTGTCAACATGCCCATGCTCTATGGGGAAGGAGAGAGAGCCTTTATTCGGCTTCAGGAAGAGATTATGAAGATTTCCGATGACTACACTCTCTTTGCCTGGGCGTCGCCAAATCACCATGATGGCTTTCTAGCAACGTCCCCAGCGGCATTCTCGAAATCTAGCGAAATCATTACAATAGACACTTCCAGCAACTTGAGCGGAGCCATAACCATAAACAACAAAGGGCTTCACGTTCATCTTCGCTTTATGGATATAGTGAGACCGTCTTCCAAACCAGTTCGGCTTGCTATCCTTCCTTGTGTGGTGAAAGGCTCTTCGGGGGCGAAGACCGTTGGAATCTATATGGAAGCTCCATCGAAAAACGAGCAGTACTTAAAGAGGGTCAGATGTGACAGACTGGAGTTTATCAATCTCAGCGATCAGAACCACTCGAAATACACCGAGAAAAGCATTTGTGTCCCACGGGAGCGTCGAACATTCAAGACCCAGCCGATACCATTAAAAGCTGCAAAGAACGGACACGAGGCGGTAGTGAAGCTATTGCTCGAGAGGGGAGCAACCCCCGATTCTGAAATGCTACGCGCAGCTGCAGGGAACGGACACGGGGCAGTAGTGAAGCTATTGCTCGGGAAGGGCGTAGCCCCAGATGATGAAATGCTGTACGAAGCTGCAAACAATGGATACGAGGCAGTAGTGAAGCAGTTGATCGAGGGGGGCGCAACCCCAGATTATCGAACGCTGTTTGCAGCTGGACCAAACGGACATGCGGCGGTAGTGAAGCTACTGCTCGGCCATAGTGCTGAACCTAATTGGGGGTCGAGCGTGGCTGCTGAGAATGGATATGAGACAATAGTGAAGCAGTTGATCGAGGGGGGCGCAACCCCAGACTATCGAACGCTGTTTGCAGCTGTAACGAACGGACATGCGGCGGTAGTGGAGCTATTGTTCGGGAGGGGCAGAACCCTAGATGATGAAATGCTGTACGAAGCGCAGAGAACGGACATACGGCAGTAGTGAAGGTATTGCTCGAAAAAGGTGTTGACCCTAATCGTTTCGGAGAACTGGTCAACCCCCTAGATGATGATGAAATCGCATATCCATGTGGGGTGATATGGCAGGCAGCAAGAAATGGAAATGAGGCAATGGTGAGACTATTGCTTGACAATGGCGCTATAACAGATGGGGCGCTGAGTGCGGCTGCAGAGAACGGACATGGGACAGTAGTAAAGTTACTACTTGAGAGACACGCACACCCTGGTAGGGCATTGCTGGCGGCTGCGATGGCGGCTGCAGAGAATGGGTACGATGAAGTAGTAAACCTACTACTGGAGAAAGACACTGACCCTGATGAGCTATTATTGATGGCAGCTGCAAAGAATGGGCATGCGGCAGTAGTGAGGTTACTATTTAAAAGGTTTAAGAAGCTCAGAAGAACGTTATTTTAAATCACGCGGCGTTGAAGGCAGCTGCAGAGAACGGGCATGAGGCAATAGTGAGGTTGTTACTTGAAAACGGTGCAAGGTCTGATAGAGAGATGGCAGAGGCAGTTGCAGAGAAAGGGTGTGAAGTGATAGCGGTGTTATTGTTGGAAAGATATGCAAATTAGAAAGGGTGAAGAGTTTGTACTGTGGGTTAATGATTTTATTAGATTTTTTTTTATTCATTCATAATCTATCTGAACCTGTATAGGGTTATATAGTAGCACTACAGTCTGGTAGAGGAACCGTGTAGCCCCGACCTCGGTCCGAGCTAGCCGGATAAAACCGCCGCCCACGTTTTTCTCAAGCGCCAACAGTAACCAATATCGCTCTGCGCCGATACAATACTATTTACATAGCAGCAGTGCCGGCCTCGCCTGTGGCCGCCTGTAGGATTTTATTAGATATAAAATGTATGACAGTCTATATTTAAACTAAGAAGTATGAAATACTCGCAATTTCGAAAGCCCTATTCTCTCCTCTAACCAACGCTCGCCTCACTGGATACATTCTGTACAAGAGCGACCGCCCCAAACCCAGTCAACTATTTTGAACTTCTCTTTTTAGCTTGTTCCTCTCTTGAGTCATTGTTTCATCTCATCCCCTGCCCTTCATTGTTTCCCAGCCCCTCCTAATCTCGCGACGCTATCTGCTCGCTTGTATGCCTTTACTACTCACTCTTTAGCGATGATTTTAGCCGCTCTCCTTTCTTCCTTCACCTGTTTGGAACGACTGGGCGTATTATGTAAGCTTTTCTTTTTCAAACTATCGCTACTACATTTTTCTCACCCGATGGATTCTTTCGCCACGTATAAACGTTCTCCGCGTCTCTCTTGTCTGTTAACTGTGTACGGACTGACTCCGAGAGAAGCCATCAATACGACGAGGGTGTGCCTCGGCGCTATTGCAGCCTCTCATCATCGACAGTTATTTCGTCAAGCAGAAGGCACTCGGATCGGGGTGTCGATTATCATGGGGCTTGCGACAACGAAATTACCAAGTATCTGATCACTTCAATGCCAACTTAGAGATAGAGAGACTAGCTGTCTGTGCTCTGATGAGGTGAAGCATACTCTCTCTTCCCCCTTTTGGTGGCTGCGGAGCGGTGGTGGTCAAATTTGACTCATCGTAGAGCCTTAAGAGAGAGTTGGATCAGCAAGCATATGTCTCAACGTGAGGAGTGTGAACCCACATTATTTTAGAGATTGCCTCCTCCATAGAGAGACCGCAGGATGCCCCTAAGTTGCCTTAAATTACTGAAAACGGTAAGCTAACGATAAACTGGAAAGCGCGCCGCAGATATTACGCCTCAGGTATTAGATCACTTCATTTAACTACCTCAAATCCCATCCGTTAACCGTAATCATTTACTAACAGTGTGTCTGTATCTCCTCTATCATCGTACGGATTCCTCAATCAGCCCGCGTGGTCTAATATGGTCTCAGCTAGATTTCCTGTCTGACTAGATGAGCTACCTGTTAGGCTAAGATACGAGTAGTAGTTAAAGGTCTTTAATATTAAAGGGTTAGGGCTATAAGGGGAGGGATAAAGGCGTTGCAGCTCTGCCGGGTAGATTCCCTTTCAAGAGTGCACTAATCTGCAACCCGATTCTGCCAGCCCTGACCGCCTAGTCCCGGGTGTCATCACATGGGTTGTGACAAGACGTTTCTCAACTTCAGTAATAAGCGACCTCGTCTTTCTTCATGGAAACACAAACTCCCAAGGATTTCATATCCGAGAAATCTGTCCTTCACCAGGCTTTCGAACGCGGATATGGCGGAAACTTGGTCTGGGAGTTCACCACAGCCACATATCCTTGCTTTGCCACAAGAGGTGCTTCAACATGTCATCAATTGCCTCATTGACACCGTCACGATAAACAAAAGGACCGGCTATCAATACCCATACTATTCACGAAACTATCGACAGGCGCATCAAGAATCAAGGCGGAACCTACTTCACCTAACGCTGTCATGCCGTCGGCTCAATACAGTGGCCACTCCATTCTTGTATGGACATGTTCTGCTCACCAAGAGCACCGAGATCGAAAAAGATGATCTATCAGCAGAAGAAAAGCGTCCTGATAGAGGTGCTCTTACCCTTGCACTGTTTCTCCGGACCATGCTAGCGCAGCCAGAACTTCGAAATCATGTCCGTCACCTGGATTGCTGGTTCTTCTTGGCCCACATCCTGGATATGACAGAAACAGATGCTCCCGATTCGACGATAAGAATACTTCAGGCTCGAGAATGGGGATTTTTCAAGACAGCAATCAGCGGCGCTCAGTCTGAACATGACCATGCCATTCTAGCGCATGTGGGCCTAAATGATGAGCTTCCCGTTGATACGCTTGAAAGAGTTTTCGCCGCGGTCCTTTGCTTGACCTATGGACTTCAGACAGTATCCTTTCCACCGCCTCCGGGTAAGAAGTGGTGTTTGAAAGGGTTCGGAGATGCTGACGGATCTGATGCCGGTGAAGAAGAAACCTTCAACCTCTACCTTGATGCAGCTCGTTACGATACGTTGAGCTCTCTCCTTCAGCTGGCTTACCAGGATTGCCTGCTATCCTCAACGACGCTACAGAATCTCGAGGCGGTCAGGTTCACATTTGTTCCGGAATTTTCGCCCATCAATAGCCGGGCCCACTCCTACAGCATAGATCCGGATACAAGTGTCCCGCTTAATCCTGGATACAGCTTTCACATTGATGCATGTATTGGTATACTGCAGTCCCCAAAGGTGGAAGAATTTGAGATGGACTCAGCCAACGGAACACGCGCATCGGAGCTTACACATGACTTTTGCCTCGCCGACCTGAAGATCAAGCGCGCCTTTTTCACTTCAGCTGCTAGCACTCAGCAAGTACTCGATGATACTTGCAGAAACTGGTCCCTTACTGCTCTGGCAATCCGCGGAGCTAATGTAGCGAGTTACGAAGACCTTTCTGATGCCAGCTCCGATCCAGTAGCACCGGAAATTGATGTCTGGAACACAGCTCTTACAAAATGCGCAAAAACTCTAAAGGTTCTTGACATTGGCTCAGTTAATTGCTTTTGGAGTCCCCTGCAGCAGCTCTCCTGCTTGGATCATCTCGTTGCTCTTGAACACTTGCGCATTGGGTTGCCTTTGTTGAACACGAATCAAGGCTTTATTACTCGGCCGCTCGCAGAGGTTCTTCCACGGCGACTCAAGACCCTTACTATTAACGACGCGTTTGCTGCTCATTTTTATAACATGTACTTCTTACAGGAGGAGTCACAGGATGAGGCTAAAACGTCGGCCGACAGAAAGCCCCGCAGGTATCGACGACTTTTGTCATCAGCATTGCGCAAATTTTCTCGCGTATGCGGTGAAACGCATCCAGAACTTCGTTCTATTACGGTGTTTGGACTATCTCCAGTAGATGGGCCGCGTTATCAGACAACAGTACGCGCCCTTGAGCTTGCAGGTCCTCAACCTGGGCAGGTTATTGTTGATATAGATCAACTGAGGGATCTGTTTGCAGCATCTGGTGTTGCGATACAAGAGTTTTTCCATGGGCAGGAGCATTATTATCCGTTTAGAGATGTTCATGTGGCACGCTATGTGTGACCGCGAGGTCAGTAAGATAGTCAGCTTGAGGTGGCGCTGTTCTCGTTGTAATTCTACGACTACTCGTCCATTTTCACTGAATCAACCTACAAATAATTCTACGTCTGGTCTTGAAACAATTGAATATTACCAGCGTGGCACGCTTGCAATTTTCTGTCTAAATAAGTCATCCTCTGAAGGCTCTATTTGTTTGCCATAAATATATCAGCTGAAAGCCGAGGCCGATAAGCTCGGTTAGCGGGTAATGATCCGCAGGGTTGTGCGGGGGTAATGAAGCGGAGCGTGTGGATTGAACTTCATTCTCACCAACACCGCGATCGACTTCAATTCAATCTGCTCTAGGATACGATGCATCTTCCAAAACTCCCGCCGAATGCATCGTACATTCACCTGAACAACCCTCAAAGACGTAATGCATTGAGCATTGCGGTACTGCAAGAACTAAAGAACAAGCTCGTTCAATCGTTCACATCGCCTTCCTCAGGACAGCTTCGTATCTTGCCACCATTCAAGAAAGACATTCTCTCCGACTTGGAACATGCTGCGAGACGAGAAAACAGAGAAAGCGAACAATGGAAGAAATACGGATGGCTAGTCGATGCTTCTGAGTGGCGCCGAGAGCGTGCCGGATTGCCTGATGTCTTGGTTCTGCGCAGCGAAGGGCCTGTCTTTTGTTCCGGGCATGATCTGAAACAACTCAGTAAAATGAGTCATGATGAAGTCAAGCTTCTATTCGCTCTCTGTGCCGAGGTTATGACACTGATTAGAAGGAGCCCGGCGATAGTCGTGTGCCCGATCCAAGGCCTCGCCACCGCCGCTGGATTTCAGCTTGCTATGACAACTGACTATCCCATATCGTTGGCGAGTACCGAGTTTTCTTTGCCCGGGGCCAAGATTGGCTTACCATGCACGAGCCCATCCACGGCAGTATCCCGACGGTTACCCCCAGGCCAAGCATATCGGCTTTTAGTGACAGCGGAGCCTGTTACAGCTGCAGACATTCCGGGCTCAGTCGACGTCGTTCAGGTCCCAAATGATGCAGCACTACCGAAAAAGGCTGCTGCCTTTGAGAGTCGAGTTGCAACTGTTGTTGAGCGGCTCGCAGGGATGGCAGCACAGCCACAAGCTCTGGGGAAATGGTCGTACTGGACACAACTGGGTATCAAAGGATCAGAAACGGATTCTAATGGAACTACCGAATTTGATGGTGACGGGTACGAAGCTGCTGCTAGCTGGGCAGGGAGAGTAATGGCGTTACATGCGAAGAGTACTGATGCTAAGGAGGGGATTGATGCATTCTTGTCCAAGAGGACTCCGTCTTGGACTAGTCGATTATGAGGGTAAAATTGTATGTATTATTGGACTATGAACTCGTAGGCTAGACAATAATAGTCGGTGATTGTCCTGCCCTTTTCCAGACAGGTTCAAATGCAGGGTTCTTGTTCACTGCTGCATAGTGTTGGGTCCTTCTCGTACGAATCTTGCATTTAGAACATTTTAGGATATCTATAGAAGAACAAGGATTTCGAATTAGGATACCAGGCTCGTAGCTTGGGACTCTCTGGAACTAATACTATGTGGTATTACTTTTATAGTGATAGATAAGCCGTCTGTGGGACAGAAACACGAGAGGGCAAAACCGCTGTCAGTCGAACGGTTCATCTGGCTTCAAGATTACGGCCAGGAAGTGACCCAGGATGATATCCCAAACGGCTCGTTGGTGGCATATTGGGTCATTGCAATTTCCTGGTCTAGACGTAAACTGAATCGGCTGACGTCCTAACTCTAGTGTAGCTGCCAAAGGGCCATTCCCGGGAAATGGTGCGGTAGGCAGGGAATTGCAAAAGATGCTGTACATGGTTTAACACGAACCTTGTGGTCTACCCATTGAACACAGATACATACTAATTTAATTTCTAACGAATATAAAAAAGATCTTATCATCTATATCTCTATTAAACTCATTTAAATATTCTTCTCTAGTTGCCACTGAATCTAACAAGGATAAAGAAAAATATCGAACCAGGTAACTCCACTAAACCTCGAAGTAAATGAACATCCTCTTAACAAGTCCCATCCACCAGAGTTACACTGCTTGGCGCACTTCATGCAACTGACGAGTTGAACTTGAAACACTCGCCAGGTCTTGCTCTTCATACTCCGATTGTCTTGCTGGCTTGATGACAACCTGAGACGTTATTGTCTTCTTAATTCCACCAGCGCCTTCGGTTGCTGTCAACTCAATATCATCTCCTCCTGTCTCAATATAGGTTCTATTTCCTCTGGTGAACATTGAAGCCATCTTTTTGCTACCATTGGTCGCACCGTTTTTGCGAACTCTTTGGATTAGAGCGAGAAAGAGAGTTGGAGTAGTCTGCATAGTCGGCCGGGTTGCTGGCCTTGACAACTTTGGTAATGAGGTCGGCCATGTTCATTTCGATGTGGAGCTTGACAAGGTATGCCAGAGGGTGGAATTGGAGGTATCTGCAATATTGGTTAGATGGATTATTGAGGCAGCCAACAATATACTCACACAATATCATTAGGAAGAGACATCATTCCAACAAGAAGCACCTTCTGACAGTTAGCATTGTCTAGAAGAATATTTAGTCAAACTTACGTCCATAGTGATGGAGATTCCAATCATGCCAAGATTGACATTGAATAGTCGAGTGTATTTGGTGAGACCATTCGCAATAAGTCGAGACTTTACCAAGTGGATAAAGTAAAGGTTCAGGCCGGCGTCGATAATAAGGAAAATGCATTTCTCGATGCGATCCCAGATATTATTGACGTGGATAAAAGTATCGCTGATCTGCAGTCGTGCGGGGACCCAGATACAAAAGACGCTGACGTTAATAGCGAGCAGAATTAGGAAAATTCCCAACTTGAGCTTCCACGCGTTTTGTCGGACCACCATGAGAATAGAGATTCGGTTAATGATGATTTGCATAAGAGTCTGGATCTGAACCGCCCAAAGGAAGACTGGATGGTCAGCGACAGCCTGTCTTGAGTTGGTGCAACATACCAATAACGAAGAAAATGGCAAAGCTAGGGGGAATATGGCCACGCAGGTAGAACCAAGTAATGGCACTCATAATGGTGCTGCTGGCCCATTCCGTCCAAAGCATGATAAGGTAAATGTTGGTCCTCCGGCCTCTTTTCCACGATTTGACCGTCTGTCTCATGCCCTTTGCTCCGGTAAAGATGCATACGCCCAGGGAAAATCCCCAGGCGATGCTGGCAATGTTCATGTCATCGATGCTCGGCTTGTTAAATTTGTAATCGTCGGGTATCAGAAATCCGGTCATGTTGTCGGCGGAGGTGGATGTGGCACCCTCAAAGGAATCAATAACAATGATCAATATTGAGAGCAATGACGGAAAAAGCAAAGACAAGCCAGAACACAGACACGGGAGCCGCAGCGTGGCTCCAGGCCATATACCACAACTCACAGTACAATCCAATTTCTTGACACGGGCCAGTTGCAGACCGCGTTGGGCGGGCGCTGGATGGTCCGCAGCTTGCGTCCGCTCCAGGGATTACACGTCCCGGTATCATTATGCATGCGCCCCGGACCCGCAACTGAGCTGACTGAAGATCATTAGGACGGACCCTGCCATGCTCGGCAGTGCTCCGTGCCGCATCAATATGATGCTACGGTAGATCTTGATAGGGAATACATCTGCGATTGATCCTCTCCGGCTGCTGTTTGGTAGCTAGATGACTACAATGTTCCGTGGAATACCCCTTATGCGCATTGAGCTGCCGTATTCTGACTCTTGGATAATACACGAGCTGCTCCAGCACGGTGGCCAGGGTGTACGACGATCTCTTGCGGCTCCGGACATGGCGCTCGGATGAAATAATCGGCACTAAAGACGCAACGCCTCTCTAATTAGGAGCCGTATCGGTCCGTGGCAAAACGTGGTCTCGAGATGACGATGGACGGGAAGCAACCGAAACGTGTCGGTCCAGCGCCACGGCCCAGCGGGAAATCGCACGTCCTCACGCATGGAGTGAGTGAGTGGGTTGGAAATGTGGCAGAGCCAATCGAGTTGCACAATCTGTTCGGCGGCTCCGCGGTGGAGATGGCACCAGGACACGAGTCAGTCACCATCTCGGTCCATCCAATGTTTAGGACTGCGTATGGACCGCTCTGGACAATCGGCTGCTAATGAAGCCGAGTGATGCAGGAATAAGTGCGACAGTACAGCCAACAAGAAGCTGAGAGTCGAATTTTTGGATGGGAAGCATCTCCAGCATCGATCGATATCTGGATGAACAAGATTAGGGCGGGGGCGTTTCTGGGCTGATGAAGAACGCCACCGACGCACAGGGACGGGATTGGGCTGAAACGTGATCCTTTGCACGTAGGATTGAGTCTCGGCTGCACACTGCGAGACCATTCACTCGTCATATCCAGTGTCTTGATGCGTGGTATGCATTACCTGTGCCGGATGCCGTCACTGAGGCCACGAACAGGGCTCCGAGCGTGTCAAGTGCGGCTTGTTATGATTATATTCACCAAGTGGGTTGGTCTGGCCATTAGTGACTTTCGTGCTGAAGCGAACTCATGATGTTGGCCTTGATCCCTGCCGACACTCCAAAGTCTAAAGCTGACTGAAACAATATCCCAGGGTTGAGTGCCAGGAATGGCTTAGTTGAAAGCGGATCATGACCGACACTACGATATCAATGGTGCGTGCAAGATCCATGCTCCCCGGGTCTTGCGGAGCCCCTAAGAACCCAGAAGAACTCCCGTCAGCCTTGGAATCCAGCTCAAGGTCGAAAGCCACACAATGCCTCAGCGGGTACTGATGACTGGCATCGAGAGGCGCCACTGCTCGCACCTGTGGACGCTCCGGATCTATTACTACCCCCTGTTCTTAATCGGCCCATGTTTGGGTGCAATAGCTGGGCAACGATCAGGCGCTAGAGAGAGGGCCATAAATGTGAAATGTGCTTTGGGGGATGAAATGTCAACCGGAACTGTCGTGATCCGACCAGGTATCACGAAACTCCGTTGAGCTCGGTTCCTGCTGCGGGTGCAAGATGGATTTCAACGCTCAAGGATCGGTCGCGATCTTAAGCTACGGTTAGAGTTGAATATGAGCTGCTAATGCCAGCACGACTCGACCGAAGCTTTGCGCTCCGACGTCGATTTCTCAAAGATCAAGAAAGAGATGGCTAGTTCGCGAAGTGGCTACAACTTCGTGGAGCACCCTAGAAATGGTCTTGAATCAGCGTACCTGGGATTACTCTGCAGAGCTTACACTGGGGGAAAAAACGGGCTCGCCAAGGACGGCAGCTGGCACGCCCTAACGTCATATTCGAAACAAGTGACCGATATGGAGGAGCAGCTCGCCAGTGGTCTTCGCACCGACTCAGATACCTACAACATATGAAATGTTGCCAATTAATCACTCAGCTCTGCCGCTATCACACTACTGTATTGAGTTGCCGCATTCTCATCCATTATCATCACTAATAATTAAACATATTCTACCTAGGCAAACGATAGTAACATAGGCCATATCCCTCATTACGTCGAGTCTTGCAGTGGATGATCCCTCAAACCCAGACTCCTGGAGTCCATACCGAACAAAGATTCAATATAGCATGTACCTTCAAAGCTCACATATCACAAACTATTGGGTAGCTTCAGGGCTTAATTGCCATCAACACTTGACATGGCCATATGCCATACAGCATCTTGAGCCCAATCGTCGAGACTGTGATATCATTCCAACCCAGTCCTTCCGGGACTGTCTTGTGGTCGTTGAAAGAGCCGCAAATATCAACAACCACAATGCACCCTCCGTGCGCACATACCCTTGCCATCTCCTTCATTGCCACGATTCTTCCCTCGCGATTCGTGTTGTGAAGTGCCAGATTTGATGTAATGAATTGAAACGCCCCGTCAGTGAATGGAAGTCGGTCCGTGAAACTTGCCGTGTGTAGGACCGTATGGTTAATAACATCCATGACAGCAGCGTTTTGATATGTTGCGATTGGGGAGTTTCCAGTTTGGTCCGTGGTACTAAAGATGTCGATTCCATAGGCTGGCTGAATTTCAGTGAAAGGGGTATCATCTCCTCCTGACAGAAGCTCCTTCTTTCGTTGGGCAACCTTGAGAAGAACCATTCCGCGTCCACAGCCAACGTCTAAAGAAGGACCTCTGAAGGTAGAGTCGGGGATGTGTTGGAGGATCTCATCCCATACTTGAAACTTGCCCTTGAGTGAGGCATATAGGTAGAGTGGAGCAGCAAAAGCGGAAGCAAATAAGCCAAACAAGGAGTCAATGCCAAAATTTGGTCGTAATAATTGTTCAGGTTTGACTCTGATTGGGCAATGGTCTTGATATGGTCGATTGGTAAGTTTTGTTTATGAACTTCGTCGTAGAGGTCCATATTCGCTTTGACCTAGGATATGCAATAGCTTTTCAAATTCTGGCTAGGCTAGAAGTCAGGGAAATCGCCCTAAGCTTGCATGCATTTAGAAACTGAATGGACTTGAGAAGCAAGTCAGTACATTTATCTAGGGCTAGCAGAGACGTTAGGAAACCCTACAATTTCCTTACAACCTTAGCCAGTTGGCTTATATTCCCCCGAAAGGCGGAATGAAAGGTAGACAACGCTTACCGGCGTATTTAAAGAAGAAAGTCTTTTTACTGCTTGTAAAAAAAGTAAGATTGCAAGTTTGAGTGGCGGGGCGCACCGCGCAACTTGACTCCATCTAAATACTCATCCCCGTCTGAATAAGCCTCACCCGGCCCACAGTGGCCAATACACGGGCACCAACGGCACTCGCTCCACGCATCCTTTTGCAACAGTTAGGGCAGCTTACCTAGTCTTCTCCACTTCTTCAGCGCCTCTGATTGCACGTTGGAGGATTTCTCGCCGTCTGAGTGGTCCCAGATAACGGCTCCACGCCATTTCAGATTTACATGAGAGGCGTTCAGGGGGCTGACCAGGATGTAAATACCATTCTCACTTCTAAGACTAACTCGGACATTAAATTTCCGTACAGCTTAGTGGATAGAGGTTAATTCACCTTCAACATCGGCTATTATAAGCTTAGTCTAATTTGGTTTCAGTTGCTGTTGTTGAGTTCCGAGGAGGTGGTTCGACTTACTCGGCTTTGCAAAACGGTGTTTTTATTGGGAGCAGTACGTACAGCTCCGGCCCAAAGTACGGAGAGTTCACATTTGCCATGGATATTATGCAGGTGTTTAGTACTAAAACTGGCATTGTTATTGGAGAAGAGTTTGAAGGGTAAGAGGGACTAAGCGACATACGCGGTTTTCTGTGCTTGAGTCTGTGGAATTGCCAATTGCGTCTCAAAATACCAATTCATCGGATTACTAGCCGATAAAATCCTCACAATCCCTATAATGTCCTGCTAAGCGTAACTTCAGAATCGAACCTAAACCTCTTTTTGCTCTCTGTTTCTGAGTCTTTTATCCAAGTCTAATCTCTCTTGATTTATTTTGCATTATGGAATTCAAAACCCATTTCTGGCCCCATGTATCGTGATTATTCGGTTCCCATTTGTGGCTTTCATTTGTTGTTCCTATTATAGTTCTGCGCCGCCTTCAGCTTTTCTAGCTTGAACGCCTGGGAGTCCACCGCGGGACGCAGCGCCTCGGGGTTGACATCAATGGCACGGGACATGTCCACCATCTGAGTCCGGCTACCGACGAAGATACCTCTGGCGATGCACAAGTTGCTCAGGCAGTCGTCCTGAGTGAAGCCTCCGACAAAGCCAATGATGCTGATGGCACCATCAGGGCGAATGCTGGCAAGACTCTGCTTCATGGACTTGGGACCCACGACCTCTAGAACGTGGTCGACGCCGACGCCGCCCGTCAGCTCTTTGGCCTTGGCGCCCCAGTCCTCCGTCTCGCGGTAACGTAAGTTAATATGGAGTGCCCGTCCGCATTACTAGACGCCGCAATATCTGGCTGACAAATGAGAAATAACTAATCCTACCCCTCGCCCCATAGACTGATCTTCAAACTAGTTGGGCCATGCTTTATTCCCGTGTGAAAACGGAACATGGCTGAGATGGGCCCGGCTAGAACCAAGAAAGGTTAATGCTACAACTCGCCCAGATAGACGCCAGCCAAAATTTTGTTTGGCAAGTTAACGAGAAGCATAGACGTCAATTAGTGATCGCAATGCTATGGGCCGATGCCTCACCGCTGTGACAAATCCGGTCCCATTATCAAATCCGGTCCTATTATCAAATCCGGTCCTATTATCAAATCCAGTCCTATTATCAAATCCGGTCCTATTATCAAATCCAGTCCGCCGGGGGGGCAATGCTTTCCGTTGGATGGATTGATTCAGTCATGCTTGTACAGAGTTGATTGGGTGACAATGGGAGTTAGCGCGGCAAGCTTTTTGGAGTCGACTCCATGCGTCGCGTGCGGTGTGCGTCGATTGGTTGCTGGAACCTGTTTCCGGGGTATCTAAACCAGGGCATGAGGCTGTAATCATCCGAATGCTAGTGCCAGCCCACATAGCAATGAGACGCTAAAGCCTCCGAACGCCCTAAAGCCTCCGAACACCCCGGAGCCTCCGAACGCCCCGGAGCCGTGGCAAATATAAGCCCAGCTCTATTTCACCTCAGACTTATCCTCACATCTGCAGCTCATCGCTTCACTACTTTGTCTCAAACTTAGTTCCACACACACCAAGACAGTTTCTGTTGTAGCTTTTAACTAACCGCACCCCTTCCTACACTACCAACATGGCGAAGAAGATTATCACTATCCTGGGCATCACAGGCAAGCAGGTAGCCCTCCCTCCCTTGTCAGCCTTCGGAAATTTCCCTACCAAGCATATCGTCTTGCACTAGCACCCAGGGTGTCACTCGCTCACTGACTGAAAACAGGGGGCCTCCGTTGCCGATGTTTTCCTCCGAGAGGGAGGCTGGCATATCCGCGGCGTAACCCGTGACCCAAGCAAGCCGTCGAGCAAGGTTTGGGCTGATAAGGGCGTCGAACTCATAAAAGGCGACATGGATGATGCCGCCCTGCTGAAGAAGGCCTTTGCCGGATCAAACGTCATCTTTGGTGTCACGGACTTTTGGGGAGTCACGCGGGATCCGGCGGTCCAGGAGCGTGCCAAGGTGTCCGGCACCCCCCTCAACGTGCTTGCGTACCAGATTGAGGTTCAGCAAGGTCGCAACATTGTAGACGCTGCCAACGCAACCCTCGATACCCTGGACCGGTTTGTGCTGTCAACGCTCTCGGCCACGAAGAAGTGGAGCAAGGGCAAATACTCGAACAATTTCCACTTCGATGCGAAGTGGGAGGCTGTTGAATACTTGAAAGGCACCTATCCTGCACTGGCCGAGAAGACGTCGTATCTACAGGTGGCGCTATACCTGACTAACTGGAAGGAGTTCGGGGCCGTCCCGGTGGGCAAGCCGGTCAAGGTGAGTCTACAACTCCCGGAGAATCTGCCGCTTGCGAAACCGCAACCATTGAAGCAGCTGACATGGCAGTAGCAACCCGATGGCACTTATGTGCTGAGACTGCCTGCGAATCCCGATGGCCCGGTTGCGCAGGTCGATGCGCGCCACGGTACTGGCAAGTCTCTCGTGTCGACCTCAGAAGGTTCCGTCAGCTAACATTCCACATCTCAGGCGAATTCGTGAAAGCCTTGCTGAAGGTCCCGGCCGGCCAAAACCTCCTTGGGGCTGCCAGCATCTTGAGCTGGAGCGAGTATGCTGCTCTTTGGGGCAAGATCCGTGGCGTGACCTGTCGTTTCGAGCGCCTGGACCGCAAGTTCCTTCAGGAGGCCATTCCTGGTGGCATTGGTGAAGAGTTCAATGACATGTTCGAGTACATCTCAGAGTTTGGCTACGACGGCGGTGATCCAACCGTTGTTCTTCCAAAAGATGTAAGTCATTCTCCCATCCCTAAATCCCTAACCGATTTTCTTACATGGGAGATAGCTCGGAGTGGACGTCCCGTTGTACACTGTCGAAGAGTACATCAAGGGCGAAGACTGGACGTCGTTGTAAGGTCGAAGCTGGAGCGTGGGGACAGCAACCGCCTTGCCGCATAGCTTGTTCCTCTTTGAACTGTCATCCCATCGACTGCGGCGCCTTGCACAGTAAGGCGGTGTCGGTTAGTACTCTATCAATGGCGTGACGCTACCAATAGAAAAGGAGGAAATTTTAGCTATTACTGTCTCCCATATCTCTAGCTCGTGATACTCGTACCAATAAGCCCCATTCTTGAAGTCGTGTATGGCGATGTAGTTGCCAAGGAATATCGATATGGTGCATTTCCTGATCATCTACAACCAACTCTTTTGCGGATTTATGCCAAGGCTTTAGCAGAGTGGCATGCGTTCCTCATGATGGAAGATCAAGAAGAACCCGACCACATCTTCGCTCCTAATGAGGACAACGGCGCTGAAATGGACATTCCACTGAATCTGCAGAAGCGGCCAAACGATTATATTTCACTCTCGATATTGTCGACAAATCTCCTTAGGAAGCGCCAGTGCCAGAGGCTTGATTCAGGCGAAGACATCGGCAACAAGACGACACAGTCTACAAATAGTCCTTTTGAAGTTCGAATCGATCAGGAGCTAGTCACTACATGCCATTCAATCCATCATGCTTTACCTGAAACCTCCACTTTCATTCATTTAGCGCAGTTCAATTTGATGGTATGCGGTTGAATGGGACATTAGCCTTGCAACCGGTGTAGCTATAGAGCGCTGTTTTTCAAGAAAAACCAATACTCTAGACACTATGGAGTAGAGCACTCTAATAAGGCCTGTACTGTCGACTGTGTTTGACTGCCCCGCCGCCTTCTTGGTGGCCTCATTCGCAATGGAAGATTACGGTAGCTGCTGACACGCATACAAGACGAACCAACTTGCCTGGGCTTACTGAGGTAAGGCATGTCACAAGGCAAGTCACAAGGCAACTCACAAGGCAACTCACAAGGCAACTCACAAGGCCTACTTATTGGGCAGGGGGGAGCCACTTTTTTCTGCGTTCTTCTAGAACTGATACACTTCTAAGAACTAGCACTCCCAGTTCTATATATATAGATAGCACTTTTATAGATAGAATAACCTTACCAGCTATTAATATACTTAGTTATATTAAGACTACTTCTTTACTATTACCAGACTATATCCTATATTGCTTACTGTAATAACATGCATGATAAGTATGTGTCTCAAAAATCCCTCAATCTCTCCTCTTTCAATTCAATCATGAATTTCTCAACTCTTAACTATGCCACGGCTTAATAACGAAAGAATTAAACCTAATAATCTGTGTTATAAACCCAACCTTATCTACTAAACTGATTGAGTCCCAGACTAATAGGTAATAAAGCAGACTGACTAACCTACTATAAGAGGTTATTACAGTATACACTAGAGGGGCTCTATAGTTAGAAACCCCCCCCCCCCCCCCCTCTCTTTAATAGCCAGAAAGAGAAGGTATAATAAAGAGCTAAAATTTTAAATAAAGAATAATTATGGTGCGCTTTATAGAGATAGAGAGATAGAAATATCTAAATAGAGAAGGAAAGAAATATCAGTCTGAATATAAAGAGAAAGCAGCTAGACATAGTAATATAGAAAATATAAGGTATAAAGGTTTATTACCTTTAAAGGTTTTTCTCTATATAAGTTTAACTAGAGATATACTATAGATTTAGTCCTAAGTAGGAGAGAGTATATTATAATTAATTAATTGATTATTATTAACTATTGCTCTATCCTTCTTACAGATGTAATAACAGAATACCATCTAACAGCCGGTGTTGCAGTCTTAATTACAGCTGTTAATATCTCGGTCTATAATATTTAGATCCCCGTCCGTCTCCAGATCCCAGGGAGATATATCTGGATTAACGAGCAGTGGGACTGTATCGATGAGGTGATCTACCATTTTGTCGACGGAGCACTTAACTTTTATATCCTTCGCATTGTTCAACAGAACCTGGTGGCAAATAGCTTAACTAAGTATAAGAGTCTGGTAAGTTTAATATGTGTATCGTCGGATTCTCTCTTAGTATGAAAGGGGCTGCTACGGTGCTGACTTCTATATTGTAGCTCTTAGTTGATCACATCTTCGCTGAACTGCTCGAGTAAAATTCTCCCTCGTTCTATCCCACTTCTTAGACGAAAAGGCCCGCTCGAGCACCATTGCACTAAGATACAGCAAACGCGTCAGGGTGAGAAGCAGTTCTACTTGCCATGCGGTATAATACTTATAGTGGATCGAGGTTCTATTGTTGGATTTTTATTTGGGGTGCTGCCTGTAACGGCCCTAGATCTACTGAGGACATGGCCATCTACGTTTGGCTTGACTGTGTCCAAAATAACTTTGTCGAAAGCAAGTGCTACACGTTGTTAAGGAAGGGAGAAGAGCTGGAAGAAAGTTTGGACTGCAAGAATTATGAGATCTTCTATGTACCCTCCTGGAAGGGAGACGTCGAGTTTCCCAAAGCGAGTGTGCCTGTGCATAGCACTGCAGATGCCAGCGACAGTGAGGTTGAGCTTTAAGTATATATGCCATTAGAAACTTAGAGGAACCAGTTGAGGAAGTTGTACATAGAAGACTAGTTCTTGGAGACGTTCGATACGTATACATGCAAGTCAAACGTTGCTTACGCCAAGGTATTCGACATACTATTCAACGTGACATAGCTTCATTACCGGACGTGTACTAAATTTGTCTCTCCACTACATGATACTTTGCTTTGAAGGCATATCTACCTTGGTTCTGAACTATTCAGACTCTGACTCTCGGATACCATTTCAAAGTAATCCAGGTAGGGTCGCTCATGAAACCGGTTAAACTCATCTCGCTCAACCCCTCTCCCATAGTTCAACTGTCCGTCCACTTCAAACGGATTCTCTCCGTCACCATACATGAATTCCTGGACCTCTTTTTCGATACAAGCACACATTCCAGACACTTGGGAATCTGTGGTAACATCTACATTGATAGTGATCTTGGCCTTTTGCTAATGTCTCTCACTCTCCAATCCAGCTTTTCGCGCATCTGGTAGAGGAGGCCATAGTAACTGCCACCATAGTCCAGAAACGACAAGAAGCTTAATTCGACAGATTGTACCGTACTCGGCAAGGCTGAGAGGAAGGAAATGACATCGTCTTGTGTCACCAAGAAGCGCATAAGCCCGAAATGTTGAAGCCGCGGCCACCTTTCGATGGGGAAGATAGTACCCAATGGAACGAAGTTCTTAAGAGCCCCATAATGATCAGATAAAGTCGGGGGGTCACCCACGTGGTTCTCAACGTCTGAGTGAAGACTGATATGCTCTAGTTCCGTTGCGCTTCCCAAAGCCTGTCGAAGGTACCCGCTGCGATATGAGACCCAGTTGTCGTTTTGCAGCATGCCAACAAGCAGTGCCAGATCGAGACGGCGGAAGCCTGGGCGCTGCAAGATTGTGACAAAGTTGTTGTACTCTTCACATGGTTGGTCGAAGATGCTACAGTTGAGTCCAGTGCGTAGTCCATGGACGTTGAGCACGAACTCCGAGACGTTGTGTTCCTCCTGTGCCAGCACACGGGTGACGATGCGGAACCCGCGCCACCGGTTCTTCTCGTGCTCGTTGGCATCTGGACCGTCATGCCAGCGAGTGGCCGCTGGTGGGGCTCCATCATCATCAGTCGAATATGACTAGCCCCTCGGAATTGCGTAGTTGAAACCATAGGGAAAGCTACGGATCATGGGCGTCTCGTACAACGGCGTGAAGAGAAAACCGTGGGTTGCAGGCGTAATAGTGATCCTCGTTAGTGAGGGGAAGCGCGCGAGGGCGTACTTGAGCGCATCCTCATCCATACCAGACAAAATTACCTCCTCTTGTTGCTTCAACAGTATCTGATGGTGCGCCCATGCTTCCAGGACTGGCATCAAATGGCGAAGCTGCTTCTTTCTCAGACGTTGCTCTGAGCGATCTACACCTCCGCCGTAGCCACACTCGAGTTCCAAGATGTTTTCCTTGAATGCCCATTTAAACCAACTAGGGTACCTTTCTTCGTCTTCATCTTCGGACCGATACCACTCCGATTCCAAATCATCGGCTGAGTGGTCAACGCGGATATCCGGGTGGCCGTGCTCTAACACCTTCATGATAGCTGCATCGTCCCAGATGACCTCGGTGATCCCTTTTCGCAGGATTTCATGATCTGCAACTGCGCGTAGTACCTCGACATTACGCGGATTGGGAGAGATAAAGACTCGGTCTAGGCGTAGAGGTGCCCTGTCGCGGAAGAATGAAGACGTCAGCCGTAGACTCTTGATGTCCTTGTTGGGCAGTTGAGAAAGATTGAAAAAAGGGAAGGACCCGTGATGAAGTGGGACGTGTCAACAACCAACAACCAACAAGCTTGCGTATCCGAGCCCACAGCGGTCTTGGCAATTTGAGAGACTTGAAATTTAAGGTGTTGAATCAAGTCCTAATAGTCCATCTACAGATAATATCGGAAGCTCTTATTCTCCCAGTCGGTTTCGTCAATCTCCTCGGCATTCTCGTCTTGGACTAGAGCAGGAGAGCTATCTCGCGCCTCAGGATCAATGCACACGCCCTGATCTTTGTCCCGTCGCTTATTCTCCCAGTTCAAGTAAACCCTGAATAAAGCGAGGAGAACAATTACAAGGCAGTAAATTGCGAGTAGAGCAGTGAAGGCAGTCTATACTGTTAGCAATTATACTATCATCGCGGGAGACTCATAATACCTCGTAAGTAGGAGCTTCTTTGGCAATGAACAACTGCGGTCCTCCAATGTTACCAGCGCAGTAACCAATAAAGAAGATTGCATTGACTGTCGCTTTCTTGGTAAACCCAGCAGTGTTGGAAGCAATCAGACTCAACATCAGGGGGAAAATGTTTGAGGAGGCGACGAGAAGTAGCACGCCTACGTAGCGGCCGGCTTTCATAGTAAGTGGAAGTTGTCGGATGAGTAAAACGCCGAGGAGAGCGACAAGATAGCCCCCGATGATCACGTTGCAGCGGGATCTCCGAAATTTGTCGGCGACAAAGGTAGAAACAAAAATGACGACGAATTGGAAGGTTGCTGTTGGTAGGCCGAGGAGCAATGTCGTTCTAGTGTCGTAGCCAAGGCCTGCGACAATAAGGGACGTAAACTGAAAAATTAGCTGAGGACAGAGTGAGTACAATTTGACTTACGTTCGAGATAACACCATTAGTCAAGCTTGAGATGGTTGTGATGACGAACAAAAACCACGTCTTTGGATCTTTGAAAGCCTCTATGAATTGAGCATGAGACCACTTGTTGGTCTTGAAAGTCCTCTGATTTTTCTGTGGTCGCTGGTTGGCGATAATCCGTTGTGTTGGGTTCAAAAAGCGGGCTGTCTTCGGTGTGTCCGGCAGGGTAAACAACAAAACAATACCCCACAAGGCAGTAATGATGCCCAGCATAATGAACAACCACTGTTTAGGTTAGCTCATGCAATAGATCAGTCATAAGTACGTACCCTCCAAGGTTCCAGAGGTCCACTGGTGATGTATGAGCACCCAAATGAGATCAGAGCACCGCAGAACGCTCCAACGGAGTTACCAAGAAACCAAACTCCATGGCGTGCGGCGTGTTCGGAGGGTTTATACCACAGGCCGGTAATGAGTGAAAATCCAGGGCTGATTGTGCTTTCGAAGACGCCGAGCAGTACTCTAACAATGCAGAGGCCAATAAAATTGCTGGTCGCGCCGTGACAAGCAAGAACGATAGCCCAAAGAATGCTACTCGTGTTATTTCATGACTTCAGAAGATCTGGGCTTCTTACATTGAGATTGACATTGTCTTTCCGAGTGGCAGTTTGACCAAGATGATCGAGACAGGATAGCTCGCAACGAGGTACCCAAAGTAGAAAGCACTATTCAGCCAGGAAAATTCTTGTCCGACAAGTTTCTGACCTGTTAGTATCTCCTCTTAATAAAAGGAGTTGACATACTGTATCTTGGATGACGCCAAGAATGGCTGTGTTTCCCAGGCTGATTTTGTCGAGAAATTGAAGAATGTACGTGACAAACAGCAGAGGTAGGACACTGTCCAGTTAGTCTCTGTCGTACTTGCTGGGTCAGGACATACAATAAGTCGATTTTCTTGAGCACAGCCGCTTCCTCCACCAAAGTGTCACCTTCGGCAATGTCAACACTGTTGGTGGGTTCAATTGAGGCGGGTGTCTTCTCCCCATCTTCGAAATCTTTAGATGGCGACATATCGAGTCCCATATTAGGCTGCAGGCTATGCGCTGCGTGGTTGGTAGGCGGAATGCAAAGAGTGGAATTAAGTAATGTATCAAGGTTCAGTAAAATCTTATGGGTCTCTACTCTAGAACAGTGGCAGAGAGAGATCTTATGTAGAAGCCGACAGATGAGAAGATGTGGGCGTTGATATAGCTAAGTCTCCAATGTTAAATGCATACAGTATGCAACATGATCAGCACGGCGTGATCTAGGCCACTCTTCAACACTTCAGGCTAACCAGGTTGGTCGGTATCTTATCTCAAACAAAACCCCGCCCACCCGTCCTCGGTTGCGCCGTCAAATCTCTCCTCATCAAACTCGACTCCTATTGATCACAATTGACGACGAATCTCCAGTTTTATTGCGGCTACGTCCCTTATCAATTCACAGTGCGAAGTCGCCGGTTCTGAAAATACTTGATCGTCTCAGGTCAATCCCGTCGTCAATTCTCGACGCTCTTCTTATCCATCTCGCGCCTCGGACCGGGCAATTATGGAGTCAGCGATGATACGTACCAGGAGGAAGAGGAACAACCCTGGTCGTTCCAAGTTTGGTAAGCACTGTTTCTCTTGGTCCGAAGTGGGGGACCGACACTGTTCCGAACTTCTCTCACCCTGCCACATAGGATCCTAGCATAAGTTCTAACACTTATTCAGGTTGCTTAACATGCCGGTCAAAGCATGTAAAGTGTGACGAGCAATTGCCAGTCTGTCGCAGATGTGAGCGCTTAGGATTGACGTGTCAGCCATATTGGTCAAAGGCAACACCATCACCCAAGCCCCCGAGAACTCTCAAGCATTTGAGGGCGAAGGCGTCACCCCGTCGAGACTCCAGTAGAAGCCCCGGTGACCTCTACTTGGCTCACTCTCCTGCAGACTTAAATAGCGTTGCAGAAACATGGCTGGATCAACTCCAGGATGCACAGATGGCAATCCCATCCGATACGCCCGACATGTTGGACTGTCACATCCTGGCCGATATTCCTGGCTCAATCAGTTACATTTCTCAATCCGAGCCAGGCTCAGTCACCTTGGATGGAACAATTGATTCTTTCGAATGGATTCCTCCGATTTCTTCTCCCCTGTCCGCATCTCATATCCCTTTGCCGAATTCATTAGCACTTGGCAAAGAAGAACTTGATGCGCTCAAACACTACGAAACTTCATTTGCAATTACCGAAACAGCAAAGGATCCGAAGTGGTCTTTTCCAAAGCTGCTCTTGCGCCAATCCTCGTGTAGTACCATGGCAATGCACTTTGCATTGGCAATCTCCTTGCATGATCTTGATATGCAATACGACACACACACAAGCCACAGGCTCTTGGCCCACCACCACCACTTTGCCAGCGGCTCTTCAATATTCATGAATGTCGTTTCTGACAGCAAAGATCATGTAGAGATTCTGTCTTGCTTCTACTACATCTACATCTACATGTCTCGGCAGAGGTTGGTCGACAAGTTCAAACTCCAAAAGCTGAGCCAGAAAACTCTTGATTATATCGACAAGCTCAAACTAGAGTCTCTGGTTGGATCCGGTCTGACAGACCAACTCAACCCAGTCGCTCCCAGCGCAGCGATACGCAGCTTTCTCTGTCGATTGATCCTTTGGTTGTACAAGGAGGATGTCTATTGCTCATTCTCCGGGTGTGCCGGGGACGTTGCCAGGTACTTTCAAGGGAAGCCGAATTTATTAAAAGCGGTATGGGAGGTATCCCGGCCGATGCTGCAACTCAATTGGGGTGCAGCTTATCCAGAGAGCCAACGCATCAATGACATGGAGATGTCTCACGTGGTCGACATGACCATCGATCTACTCTCGCTTCGCTTCGATGTAACAGAACTGGGTCACTCGGAGTCCAATCTTGCAGTTTTGCAGATGATTGAGGATAAATTTTCCCTCATGGAAACAGTGAGTCTTCATTCTGTGTGGTGATTGAGCTGACCCTTATTGAAGAAATATTTTATCGTCTTCGGCATCGCGACCTCCCCTACAGCGCCGCCAACGGGATTGGTAGCATATTCAGCCGCTGCGGTTGCCATTTACCATGCCATACGGCTTTGCTGTTACCGATACACAGAAAATTCACCCGAGAAAATACGGAGCATTCCTGCGGAGCAGTGTTTATCACAACTGCTCACGGCTGCTCAGCGAGCGACCTCGTCGGCATATTCGTCTGCCGTGTTTGAGGGGCTGCAATGGGCATTGTTCATCGGAGGAATAGAAACAAAGGACAAAATTCACCGCGACTGGATTATGAGTAAGCTTAACCTCCCGCGCTTCAAATCAGCCCTCCAAACAATCATAGAGGTTGAGTCACAATTCGGAAGGGTCGAGATGCAGACAATCAGTACCATTCTACGCGGCTCATATACCGGCCCAATATCTACAGCTAGCTAAGCACCAGATATTTCGTCAAAATATGACTCATTTCAACCATCGTGAACTGTCCGTCGCTCGTTCACGACCTTATCACAACGGCGCACCTGTCGCAATCGCGGTGCTCTGATTGGTCAAAGTTGACGACGAGATGATCGCCAAGAGATATCGTCAAGTCAGGTATCCAGGGGTCAAGCAAGTAGATTAACAAATGCATTATAAAAGCGATCTTGTGTTAATCATTATCGTGCAGCATCGTCTTGATCCTGCAGCAGCTATGACAGTCGTGATGCTATCCTCCCCGCCTGCTATCAGTCCGAACGAGGCGACAATCTTTGCAGCGATTGACAATGCGGATCAAGAACTCAGAGCACTCAACACAGCGGTAAGTAATCAATTTCTAGACACATCTGAGACTAATAATTCTAGATCCATGACAATCCCGAATTGTGCTACAAGGAATTCAAAGCTCATGACAACATTACATCATTCCTTCATGGCCAAGGCCTAGATGTCACTCCTCATGCGTATGGTCTCCAGACATCATTCCTGGCAGAATATGGCAATGGCGGACGACTTGTGGTTTTCTGTGCAGAGTACGATGCTCTAGAGGGAATGGGTCATGCATGTGGGCATAATTTGATTGCCACATCTTCCATTGCTGCGTTTCTCGGAGTAGTCGCTGCATTAAAACTCTCCAAAGCTCCAGGGCAAGTCCGGCTACTGGGCTGTCCAGCAGAGGAGGGGGGAGGTGGAAAGATCAGACTAATTGAAGCCGGCGCATTTAAGAATGTCGACGCGGCGCTGATGCTTCATCCGACTCCCCCGATTAACAACTTGTCGGGTCTTGATGGCATCTCTTACGGCACATGTCTTGCCGGATCTCGATTCAAGGTTACCTTTACAGGCAAAGCAGCTCACGCAGGTGCCATGCCATGGTTAGGTAACAATGCGTTGGATGCAGCGACGTTGTCATACAATGCTGTTAGCATGCTCAGACAGCAAGTTATGCCCACTGACCGTATCAACATTATCATTCGAGAAGGCGGCCTGAGCAGCAATATCATTACCGACAAGGCCACTATCGATGCGTGTACTCGCTCCGCAACGCTCAAGGACATGTTAAACTTGAGCGCTCGAGTATATAAATGTTTTGAAGGTGCTGCTATTGCAACCGCTTGTCAAGTGGAAATTACCAATGAGTACGCGTTTTCCACCTTGTTCAACTGTCTGCTAACATTCGAGCAGAATGGAACCATATGCCGACCTCAGACCCAACGAAGCACTGTGCTCAAATTTTGCAGAGGCAATGGCAACGAACTTTAAGAAGGAATATTATTGCGACTTGAGGAGCAGAGATCGCGGGGGCTATGGCACAGATATGGGGAATGTGAGTTACGAATGTCCGTCGTTCCATGGTAGTTTTTGCATTCCTGTCCTTCCTGGAGACAACATTCATGGTCCTGGTTTTGCGAAAGCGGCTGGGACTACAGACGCTCATCGAACAGCAACCCAAGCAGCCAAGGGTATGAGTGCTACAGGTTGGCGTGTGCTGATTGACGATGATTTTGCGCAACAAGTGCTCAAGGATTTCGAGTTGGACAAGAAGTTACGTTAAATTTATGTAGATTCGTATGTACAATAGTAGATGATTCGGTTCAATAAAAACTGGAGGTAGAAAGCTTACAGCATCTCTTCTCACAGCTACTAATATGTTACAAATTTCAAATCGGCTCATTATCTCGCACCCGGAGTCTCAAGGTTCTCGCTGACCTGCCATATTTGACGTCTTGGCCCTCTTCTCTCAGCCTAGACAGAGGGGGTAGAGTTACACAATCAAGCTAACAGAAATTGGACAGCCCAAAAACCATGTACTAAATCCCAACTTATCTCGAAGTACTAAAATTGCAGTGCAAACACCAACATACTTATCCAACCTCGATTGGTGGGTTGTGAGACAGACCAACTCCCTCCCCTTGAACACTAAAATTGCAGTGTAATGGGCAGGGGCTTATCTGCCAGGTTCAACTCAAATGGTTATTATCCATGACGCAGTATTCTGAGTGGTCGATTGTGTGGAACGCCCCAACTGTCACTTCACAGCACTAAAATTGCAGCGCAGCTAACTCTCCCTTTGAAGTACTAAAATTGCAGTGCAACTCCACTCCACTCGTTGAAGCCCTACGATACCAAAACAACCAGGACGTATTTGAGCAACGTATGCAAGACGCAGACTTTCGGTGCTATATATACATCCAAAAGAGGCGACACATTTAGATCTTATCGCTTGAAATAGTATCGCCGATATTTCTCGCCACAGTAACGCAATCAAGACGGAGGCCGTGGTGGCGAGCGGAATAAATTACATGATGCATTTATATATCTTCAGAGGTATATTCTTACTTTATTGCCCCCTGGGCGGGATAAATGCCTTGACTGTCACCTCAAGATGTAATCCCGGGAATACCAATGCGGCAACCTCCACTCCAGTCCACACAGGCTTGGTATTTTTCAAGAGGTTCCGGGCAATGGGAATGACAGTCTCAGCAATCCCCTTTCCATCCTTTGCGACTTCAAAGGTTTGCACCTAAGATACCACGGTCAGTATTGTATCAACTAGGAATACAGATGTCAGTTCTTACCTCGTAGACGTACTCCCATGCATCATCTCCCAGCCCTGCTGCCTTTAGGGTGCGTGTAACATGATCAAAGGCCTCAGCCACCTGATCCTCCAACTTTTTCGGGAACCGTGCCGTCATCTTTAATTCCTAGTTGCCCTCCGACTGTGACGGTTTGAATATTGGGGGGGGATAATAACCGCATGAGAAATGCCGAAGCTCTCAGCAGCTTCTTCTCCTCCTACCCAGTTGACGAATTTGAATCCGTGTGCAGTAAGCTTTGACTCAGCCATGGTGTAATAATTTTCGGTCGGGACACGTGGGTAGCGAAATTAGAGCAGGTATTTAAATTGCTAGTATGTTGTGGTATTGATGATTGATGTAAAGAACCCCATGGGAAGGCATGCGTTGATTATATTGTTATTGTTTCTATTAATCCGAAAGATGGCCCCGAGGTACAGTGTTCTTCCTCACGGCGGGCCTATACGGAAAAATGCCCGACACAGGGAAACTATTTGTCAAGGTTGTGGACTGGGTGATAAATCCAAAACATTCTTCAATTTGAGTTTGTTATTCCCTTGATCGGACAACAGTATACTCCGTGGGATTGCGTACGGCGTTCTATTCAATCCAGGCTCATTCTTTAACATACCAGATATATGGCTACTATCTCGGTCACCACCGATACGCAATCCCGCAGAGCATCACATCTACCCTATACCAGTCATGATTTGTCCAGGACGGGCTCGCTAAAAGATATGCGCTAGACTATACAGATGGAGCAGGGATTCCAGTGCCGAGTTCCCGAGAAAGGCTAACCGTGGTTATCAACCATTCTAGATCAGGGATCAATATCTCACTGGCCACTTTTTCCCGGGGGAACGCATGCAGGAAAAAATATGGAGATTTGTGCGACTTGGGCGACTTGCGTTTGGGAGCGCCGGCCTTGGTTGACTCCTCATTCTCATCTGCATTTAAATGCGTGGTTAATCAACGTGCAACAACACATCTTTCGCACTTGGCTGAATTGAGTCAAGGTATTCACTATGATCCCGATGTCATTTTAATGCCATGTTTGAATATAAAGGGCATAGTGTACTGCTTTGGTATACCTTCTGGGTCGAGATGCTTGGACTGTCGTTTATATTTAGCAAAGCACCTGGCATTGAGGGGTTGGCCTCTTTGGACGCGGGACATTGACGGATCGTGGTTTATGGAATTAGTCATGGACTCAGTATATCCTAAATTACTGATTCGACCAGTCGTGGTTCCCTTCACCTGGACTAGTTTGCGGCAATGAATCCTTCGTCTGGTGAGAGCTCAATAACCACTTGGAGGTATTTAGAAATGCAGCCAAAATATTTGCATGGCCTTGAGTCTTTGACGCTACAACTACACCGTTCCCTGGGCCCCAGTAATATTGTTGCTCTACTAGCAGCCGCGAAGTTCGTCTTATCAGATCTGATGCACAAGACCTGAATATACTGATAAGCCTGTGTAATACCTGAACTGGTTTTCCTGCCGTTTGTATTGAACCATCATTCCTACATCCACCAAGTCATACACCTCGACTACAACCCTGACTTATCGAACTGCATACGATATGTAAAGAGTTGACTGCATCCTGTAGCCAATTCATGTTGCCGACATCACACCTTGATGAACAAACGTGTTTGCCATTTCGTGGCGAAACCAACATCAGCCATACCACGCTACTAGTCCAGTGACATCCATCTAATGATCCTTCTGGTTAGAGGCGAGCTTGTGCCAGGTACCCCGCACATGGTACACACTGCTCGGAATCGCCGGAAAGTTCTCCGACAAGCCATCATGTTCCAGAGAACCCAGCGATGTCACTTGGCTTGCTCATATTGCTTCCTTCGAAAAGTGCCTTGGATACTGGTACAGGCAACGAAAGTATCAACAATACATTGCGGAATGTGACAAACCAATGTATGACCTTTTATCGCAATGATCCGAAAGCTCGGTACCGCTTGAAGCTCCGCCTGTAGATATAGACGCATGCGGTATCGTTTATCACAATAATCCGCCAGCCGGGGATTAGACCGATTTAGTTAGCATTTCCCCAGAATTGTGCATCTTTGGCAGCTGATAGCCATGGGTCGCGACAAGTCCGTGTTTTCTTGATAAAGGGCGTCCACTCTGCCTGTCAGGTTCAAACCTGCCGCTGAACTCTCCAAAGTTCACCCTTTCTCACCAGCCTTTGATTCAGCCATCTGAATATTGATTCCGCCGTCAAAATGACAGAAAGAGAAAGTGTCAGCGACATGCCCGTGGAGAAGGGGATGGGCAGTGTGGACAAGGAGGCAGAAGCGCTCGAGCACTTGGGTGTCGCGCCCTCGAGCATGAAGCGCAACTTCAATCTGTGGTCGTTGCTCTTCATGTCATTCTGTACCAGCGTCACCTGGGAAGCCCTTTCGTCGACAATGGCCCAGGCTCTCACGTCTGGCGGAAGCTCTAGCCTGGTTTGGGGCTATGTTGCATCTGCCACAGGTGCTATGCTCATTGTGGTCTGCATGGCCGAGTACGCAAGCATGATTCCTACCGCTGGTGGCCAGTATCACTACGTGGCTGAATTGGCACCGATGAGGGTGCGGAGAGTCTTCTCTTGGTATGCTGGCTGGATTACAATGATGGGTTGGGTTCTGTGCGCAACTGCGGGCATATTTGCAACGGCAATGTCGATTCAGTCCTGGGTGATCCTGTTTTCGGACACTTATGTATACCAGAGATGGCACACGAGTCTAGTATGAAGCCCGTTCCGTGGTGAGATGCTAAACTAATGGGAAAATAGATTGCTATCGCACTCACTACCTACTATACGCTGTTCTCGATTTTCCAGCTCAAGTACCTGCACTACCTGCTATTTTTCGCCATGTTCGCACACGTTTTCGGATATTTTGCCACCTCCATCTACCTGCTTGTGCACGTTAAAGAGAAGAACACGGCGTCGTATGTTTTTACAGACTTTACTAATCTCAGTGGCTGGGACAGCTCTGCAGTGAGTATATGCTCGACGATTCTAGGTTGTTGCTAACATTTCAAGGTCTCTTGGTCTATTGGCCTGCTTTCTTCTTCGATTGGATTTGTGAATTGGGACAGTTCACTCCACATGGCCGAGGAGATGAAGAACGCTTCGCGTGACCTTCCACGGACGAGTAAGTGACCAAGATGTAAAGCGAGACTGACAGCTAACATGTATAGTTCTGGCTACCGTGGGTGTTAGCGGAATCGTGACCTTTCCATGGGTGATTGCAGTGGCCTTTTGCATCACCGACATCCAAGGCGTTCTTGGCGGCCCGGTTGGGCTGATCAATCCCATGGCTCAATTGTACTACAACGTGTCCGGTGGCAGCCGAGCGGTGACGATCGGAATGACCTGCTTTCTTCCAGTTCTTGGCTTTTGCGGTACAGGATCCAGCATCATGTCTTCCACATCACGCGTTGTGTGGTCATTTGCCAGGGATGGAGGTCTTCCTCCACGCTTTGCTCACATTGGTGAACGCACAAAAGCCCCTACTGCGGCTCTCGTTCTGACCTGGGCCATCATTTCCGCCATCTGCCTGATTTACATCGGCAACGCTACCGCATACTACGGCATCTCATCAGCTTGCACAGTTGCGCTCATCCTCTCCTACGCATTCCCGCTGCTGATCAATTCCGTTTGGGGGTTCCAATACTGCAACATTCCTCGCGGATCCTATTCCCTAGGCCGTCTCCATCGACCAATCGCAGCCGTTGCACTGGTTTGGTGTACCTACATTTCCATCTTCATGTGCTTTCCCACTTACTACCCAGTGACCAAAGACAACATGAACTACGCTTCGGTAGTGCTGCTGGCAGGCATGGCTATGGCTACAGTGAGTTGGTTCGTGTACGGAAAGTCGCGTTATGTTGGAGTCACGCAGAATCTCGAGGGACATTGATGTAAATGTAGAGTATTTCCAAATAGACATAGAAAATAGAGCTTGAGACTTTGGTAGACCTAGCTAGAATATGTATCATCAGTTTCATTCACATTGGATCTATGATTGTGTGATCAAATAACGTACCCTAACCTACCTCACTCTGCAACACCAACCCTGCCCATATTTCCCCGAGGACTTGTGCCCCCCAGGCTTGAATAGGAATAATTGACTGCCCATGATTCGCCACGAGAGGTCACGTTGATTGCAAGCGCCGTCGAGCGGGGAAACCAACGTTCCAGGCTAGCTTGAACCAAGTGGAAACCTCATATTCCGAACCCCTCCACACTGATTAACTCTGGCCTGATAACAAATGTTCCCCGCCAACTCCTGAGAATTAACCCGTGCATGGGTCTTATATGCTGGCCATTCCTTCCGGCTGATTATCTCCTTTCTCTACAGTCAAGTGTACAATATTCCACCCATCTTCAGCCTTATTGGCGACTCACTCATCAATCCTCAATATGGCTGTGTCAGCTACGCTCCTCACTATTCTCCACACGTACTGGCAGTACGCAATTCCCTGCCTGTGTGTCGTCTATTTCCTCTCCAACCGGTACCAAAAGGGACTCAACCGAATTCCAGGGCCATGGCTCAATTCGTTTTCTACATTGCCGCGCATGTGGTCGGTCTACAAGGGAGAACATCACGTCCAAGACCTTGAACTGCATGCTCGGTACGGCAAGGTTGTGCGAGTGGCTCCAAACTTGGTGTCTGTCGCCGACACCAACGAAATCAATCAGCTCTACGGAATCACGACAAAATTCATCAAGTCTCCTTTTTACGATCTCTCGGCCGTGCATGACGAAGATGGCCTGGTACCGGATCCATTCGTCATTCGCAACGACAAGACGCTGCATTCCCGCATGAAGAGAAACGCTGCCAATGCCTACAGCTTAAATGGCCTAATTCAGGTCGAGCCGTGGGTTGAGCCTGTCATCTCGCGCTTCGTTGGAATCCTGGACGATCACGCTCAAGCTAATGCGATTTGTGATTTGGGAGAACTCTTGAAACGGTTCGCCATGGATGCTGTTTGCAGCCTGACGTTTGGAAGCGATTTTGGTTATCTGGAAAAGGGAGACGAACTCAATTTCTTCAAGAGCATCGACTTGTTCACCGCATACATGTCAATTGTGAGTATCCCGTCGCTGCCGATGTCCCATTCTAACAGCCTCAGTTTGGACATGTCGCTTGGCTTCACCCGTTCCTTTTGGGAAATGCCAAGGTGGCTCAATTTGCAACAAGCGGCGATACTTCCTCTGTGGCAATGGTCCAGATCACAGCCAAGGAGTTGCAGAAATTCCGAGACTCTCCCCCGGTTGAAGGCGACGCCATGACATTCCTCAACCGTCTCGCCATGAACCAGAGCGCGAATCCCAAATCCATCAACGACCGCGAGATTATTACCCACGCATTTGGAAACGTATCTGCTGGCTCCGACACGACAGCAATTGCCATGAGGGCAGTCATGTACCACACACTTACGAATAAGGCCGCGTATGCCCGACTTTGTACTGAGATCCGTGATAATCTCTCTGAGCCCGTCCGTTTTCAGCCGGCGTTTAGTCTCCCATATCTCAAGGCCGTGGTTTCAAGAGGCGATGCGCATGCACCCATCAGTGGGACAGCTCCTTGGACGCACTGTACCTACTGGAGGAGCGGTAATTGGCGGCTTCCGAGTAGGTGCTGGTGCTGAGGTCGGCATGTCTCCTTGGGTTCTACACCGAGATCCCGAGGTATTCCCAGATCCCGATGCCTTCAAACCAGAGAGATGGATTCTCGGCGAAGGATGCCACGATGAAGACCATCTACGACGAATGAATAGGTCATTCTTTGCATTTGGTCATGGCGCTCACTCATGCAGCGGCAAGCACATTAGCATCATGGAAGTCACTAAAGTCATCCCTACCCTCTTGTTGAGATATGACCTGGAGCTTGTTGGAAACAAGACTGACAAGTTTACCAACTGGTGGTTTACACCACAGCACGAGCTGAAAGTCAAGATGGTTCGCCGGTAGTTGGTGGACATGTCAGTTCAGCTGGAAGGCCTCTCAGTCGGTTTAGAATTAAATAAAAAATCACCAAACAATTTACCACCTTCTGCAATTGCTCTCTCGCACAAGCGATCTGACATTGAACCTTCCAGGCGTGAAAAGATGTGGGTAACCGTATTCCAAAGCTACATGCGAGTAACGACGAATCAATCCAGCTCAAGAAAAATCAATTACAACGGTAACTCAATGGTTGGTTCAGTTTGGAATTGCATCGCTGGATGATTAGCTGATGGGTTCAGCTTCTTGGACTTGCGGGGTACAAGTGGAGATATGAACAGACGATGCTTACCATCAGACCTAGAACCCATATCAGCAAAGGATCTAAAGTGGCACCATGGGAAAATCACAACTGGGAACTGCTGATCGGAACGTCGGAATTGAAGGAAGTGTTGGAATAGAAAGGATTCAACATGAGCGCATAGCTGCTGCGGAGGAGGGCTAGATACGAAACTGGCCAATAGCATAAATATCCGCATTGCCGTGTCCACGATTACGCTCTTAGCATCAATCTAGATGCTAGCGAATCTAATCATCTGACGCGGCGCTCCCCGCTAACTGATTCGAAACCCGCGGATTCCGAGATATTGTCAGCGATGAGAATTGTGCATTTATTCAACCATGTCCTTGCCTAAATGGTCCTGGTCAGTCAACAACCACCTTCAACGACCCAAGCTACAATGGCCTCTAACTTGCACATTTTGATCGTCGGTGCCGGCTTTGCTGGTTTGACCGCCGCCATTGAATGTCGTCACCGTGGCATGCGAGTAACTCTGTTGGAGAGTTATCCCACGAGCCGCAACTATGGCGATATCTTGGATTTCTCACCCAACGGAGGAAGGCATATGGCACGATGGGATGGAGGCAGCGTCGCAAAAGAGCTCATGGAAGTTTGTCTCAACGACACCGACCAATTCGAATACTTCAAGTACGATGGCACCAAGGTGCTAGAGGAGCCGTTCCTGCTGAAGAAGGAGCACTACTACGAATTGCTCGGTGGACATCGTGGCGAGATGCATGAAATTGTCTGCAACTACGCAACCCGAATTGGGGTCGATATGCGCTTTGGAGAAAAGGTGGTCGAGTACATTGACAACGACGAAGAGCTGGCTGTTCTCACCGAAGCTGGTAAAAAGTACGTGGCCGACGTTGTCGTTGCTTCCGATGGACCTAAGTCGCTGGGCCGTACTCAAATCCTCGGCCTGCCTGAGACAAAGGTCAACAGCGGGTACGCAATCTATCGGGCTCATTGTGAAATCACCAATGAACATCGCAACCATCCGTTGATTGAACCCCTGTGTCGCGAGAGTCCCAACTTTGCCGGCATGTGGGTGGGAAAAGACCTACACATGATCATCTACACATGGAAGGGAGGCAAAGATTTGGCCTGGGTTTTTACGCACAAGGTTCGTTGCACTCAATATTTTCTGACACTCAATTAACTTGAATAGGACGGAGATGATATTTCAGAGTCATGGTCTTTTCCAGGAAACATTGATGATGCCGTGGCGTATCTAGAAGAGGCCAAATTCGCCGATGTTTGCAAGGAAACTGTCAAGCTCACACCCAAGGACAAGATTATCGACTACAAGCTTGTCTGGCGTGAGCCGATCACGACCTGGCTGGGAAAGAATAAGCGCAGCTGTGCCATTGGTGACGCTGCTCACTGCCATCTCCCAACCTCTGCTCAGGGCGGCTGCCAGGCTGTGGAGGACGGTGTTGTGCTTGCAGTCTGTCTCGAAAGGGCAGCAGGGGATGTTCCGCTCGCCCTCCAGGTTTTTGAGAGGATTCGATTTAATCGGTCTCACGTTATTCACATGTCTTCAATCACTGCTCGAGACGACATGCACTATATTGACTGGGAGTCTGACTTCATCAACGAGCACCCCGAAGTACTCAACATTCCTCGAATGGCTTGGGTGCTAGACTTTGATGCCAAGGCTGATGCTGAAGAGCACTTTGATCAACTAGCGGCAGATGTGAAGAGTGGAAAGAAGGGGACTATTCAGGAGCTGTCACTCCCAACTGGATCGTTTGAGTTGGCTGAGAGGAAATACTTCAAGGAGTCGGATGCGGAGACTCCGAATACTGCTTCCCAAGTTACTCCGACTGCAGTCCAGTAACTTGGTCATGGTTGCAAAGAATTGATAGTAAATTGACATATAAATCAACTGGGCAGAGGCCTGGAACTTGTGATAAATCTATGCCGACGTGAAGTACGCAACAACATCACCGGCCATCTATAGGAACCTGCTTGGAATCATGATGAATAACCAAGTAGACGCAAATGGTCACATAACGCAAGAATTTCAATCGCTCTTGTCAGAATTACGGCCAGAAATATTTCATTCCACTAGAATGGGTCCCAAAAAAAAGAGTTTCTATTCCTTGCCTCTCATTAGTGCGCATCACGGCGCTCCGATGATTGCGGGGTTAGGCTTCAATAGAGGAGTCAGATCGGGCCACAAGACGCCGAACACCAATACATAAGAAGTAGTGGAGGCATTTTACGACTTGATCCTTTTTTGCAGCTCAAAATGCATTAGTTTCTCAAGTTTGTAGCCAGCCCTTTGACCCATTTGGTGAATCCCCTCATCCAAGTTACGTCACTGGCCATCAGTCGGGCCACAGAGCTCCGACAGTGGGTCTAACACCTCAATCTGACTTGGCATATGTTGCCCGATGCATAGGACATGTATAAAAGGCCTTGTTCAACTCCCATAGCCGTCTCAAACCAAGAAATATCAACACCGTCAAGATGTCTATGACAGTAGATGATTGCTACAAAGTCCGGGACGGCTTCCCTCGACCGTTCCCTAACACGCCCTCCAATGTGCTTGAGCAGTTCAAATTGACCGGCAAGGTCGTCGTTGTGACTGGCGCTGCTGATGGTCTGGGTCTCGCCGTCGCAGAGGCAATGGCCGAAGCCAATGCCCAGGTAGCCTTTTGGTACAACTCGTAAGTCAGTTGGCCAATATCTAAGAATCTTCTAACACGTAAAGAAACGATGCTGCCATTGTAAAGGCAGAGGAAATTGGGAAAGATCACGGTGTCAAGACCGCTGCCTACAAGGTTGATGGTATGTATATGACTATTGCTTGCAACTGACGCTAACAATACCAACAGTCTCCAACGCCGAGCAGGTACAGAGCACCATAGCCAAGGTCGTCCAGGACTTTGGAAGAATCGATGTCTTCGTGGCCAACGCCGGTAAGATCGAATGAATTCTCGAAGAGTTGGAGCTAATAGTCCTAGGTATGGCAATTTCAAAGCCCATCTTGGAACAAACCCTCGAAGAGTTTGACAAGCAAATGTCTGTGAACGGTGAGTTGTCTTCCTATTCTATTCTTCAATAGCTAAATATCTAGTCAACGGAGTCGTTTACTGCTCAAAGTATGCTGGAGAGGTTTTCCAACGCCAAGGAGCAGGAAAACCTGATCATCACCTCTAGCATGAGCGCGCATATCGTCAACGTACCAGTTGATCAACCAGTATACAACAGCACCAAGGCTTTTGTTACCCATTTTGGGTAAATCCTTGGCTCGCGAATGGCGGGAGTTTGCCCGAGTGAACATTGTTTCACCTGGATTCTTCGATACCAAGATGGGCGCAGGCCCCTCGGCCCTCAATGAGGCCTACCGGATGTCATCTCTTGGAAGGCAAGGTCATGTAAAGGAGATCAAGGGCCTTTACCTATATCTTGCTAGTGATGCGTCTACTTACATGACTGGAAGCGATGTTCTTATCGACGGCGGTTACGTTCTGCCGTAATAGAATAACAAGCATTCAATATAAATAATGACCTGAATACGTGGCTCGAAATGCAAGGTGATGGGATACTAAACTCAATACAGTCATTAATTATCGTTCTGTAACTCAAACTGGGGATAAATCCAGTCGTTAAACATTGCATCCATCGGCGTATTGTCCAGATACCCCCATGGCGTCTGATCAAGTATCATCCGCAGGGTCAAGTCGGAGGTATCGTCATACAGGCCGAATTCATTCACCGCAATAGCAGCGCATTCTCCCTCAGGTGCTCCGACTAAAGCAGCCTCATTATGCCCCGGAACTGGCAATTGCTGTTGATAACCCTCTAATATTTGCCCGGACTGTGATGCGGTATGGTCGGGCACTACAACGTTCCGAGCTTGGGTTCTTCTGTGGATGAGGTCAAGAACCTCCAAGCAGCGATTCGCTGACTTACTCTTCCTAGCTAGAATCACCAAACACTCGCGGGCCTCGGAAACCACCACCTGCCAGGCGGCTGTCTCGTCATCTGACCGTTGCTGGTTCTCTTTGTCGAGATAGCTTGCTTCAAGCACCAGCGCAGCCTGGAACAAAAAGTATGTTGCATACCATGCAATTCCCAGGTGTAGAATACCGTCGCAGGCACTGCAGAATGCCGCAATATCGTGGATGCTTTGCATTGCAACCTCAAGGCATCGCTTTTCTGCGTCCATTTTGCTTGGAAGAAAACTATGATACCGCGTACTTCCCCGCCATAGTATTATACGCAGATTCCGTTCCTTCCATAACACAACAGCGCGAGGACCGAGGAACCATGTTGGAACATCTGGTGATGTAAAGTAGGAAGGCAAAGTCTGCCGCCAAGTGGCCAGGTTGCGTTCCGTGGCTTCAGCGACTTGGTATTCTAGTTTTGCGTTTGCCGTCTTTGCCAACAAGAATTCGTGATACAGAACATTGGCAAGCCTGGCTAGCTGTGCTTGTGCGATGATTGCAGACAGGGTGGTAGGGCAATCCACCGCTGCTGGAACCGGCGAGATGAGAGCGAGGTCCTTGGACTGTTAGCGCCGAGATGGAGAAGAGGACTGTCATTACCTTGTCTTGTATATTTCTTGGAATCCGTGTATCAACAACGCCCTCGGAAACATTGGGTGGCCGTCCTGTTGTAATGTTGAAGCCGCTGTCAAAGCAGTACACGGTCCAAAACAACTGCCGGCGACGCTCATGGCCGATATTGTCTTCGACTCCCGGGGTTTCTCGATGCATACCAAGCCCCAAAGCCATCTTGTACGCTATTCCAACAAAATTGTAGCCGGTATTGGGTCGATCAATCTTCTGCAGGTAGTTACCCATCAGTAAGAATGCCTGTACAGTTTCCACTGTGCCTGATTCGAGCATCTGTATTGACAAGTAGGATCTCGCAGCCGAGTAGTATTTGGATTGCTCATGATGGGCATCTGTCGTGGATATCCAGTGTCCAAATGCCAGAACCATAAAATAGATGACATTCCAAGATGATTTGCATCTTCGCTGTTGTCGACTGGCAACCTTCTCTCGAAAGGTTCTCTCGTGCAGAATTGGATAGGACACATTGTAGAATAGAAAATATGCATCAATCAGGTGGCCTGTAATGGCCGAAGATGCAAGTCCTGGCGGGTCAAGGATATTTTCGGGTACCCTGCGTGGCCGCCACGTTCCAGGCGAATTGCTGTGGTGTTCGCTAGAGACGCTTGGCGTGGCCAGCTCCGGGAGCATCGAGGCAATTTCCTGAAGTAAATTTGAACCTGAGCTGCTTCCTATAAAGTCTTAGCATTGTCTTGCGGTTATCAATGGAAAGACTCGACATACCCAGGTATCCGGCGTCGAGAGTGGACAGAGTTGCCATGCCGTCCTTGATTCTTAAATCACCTGGAGAGCCAGAGTCTAGCGGCAGTGATGTCTCATGCCACTCGAATTCATGGGCCGGTTGATCTCGGTCTGTTTCAATCTGAGCCTGGGCATCCTCAAAGTCGATTGGGGGGGCATTGCTCTGGCCGTTGGCGTGGAGGTTCGCAATCGCCGCGTCAATATTAAGCTGGGGATGTAAAGACTGCAGCAGAGATTGAAGCTGCACACATCGAAGCTCAGCCGCGTCAAGATTCCTCCTCGTCAGGGGTGTTCGATCTGGGGGGTTAACAAAGCTGCATGTTTTCCCTGTCCGCGAGCAGTAGGAACATGGCCCCCCACCCGTCCTGCTTAGCAAGCAGCGGCTCTTTCTTTTCTGACAGTTGAGACAGGCCCGGGGCTGAACTGGAGACCGAGATCGTCTGGAGGGACCCATTTTGGCCAGGCTACCAACAGATAGCAGCCTCATCGAACTGCCAGATATCATCACTCCGACATGAAGCGTCAGGCTTCACGTGAGCTCGCATCGAGTGGGGAAGCGTCGGAGCACAGAAGGCCGATGTGGATAACCCCAACTTCCAGGCTGTGTTGGATTGGACAGGCTAATGGTTGAGTGGATCTCGTGTGCCGACTGCGGGGATGAAGTTACATTGTTGAAGGTTGCGTCTCGTCACGATGCAACATCAACCGTTGGAAAGGGGGTGTTTACAGAGGCGGCAGGAAAGGGATGGGTGAGCAGGCCAGATGAAGTCATTCCTAATTGAACCGATGAAGATGTGGACTCATAAAATGTGCAATGGAACTTCAATTTTGTCAAATAAAAGCTTGGTGAGACGAATTGAACACCCTCGGTTCGGTAGACTTAATGTCAAGAGAGTCGGTCGGAGCAGCGATTAATCCAAGGTCGGTCACTGATTAATCAGATGGACTCAACCTGAGACGTAGAAATATGTCCAGCCTTGTCCTTCTCGATATCTCCGCTCACTATTCCCAACTGAAGACGGATATTGGCAATTCGCTGCATATCCTCCACGCCTTGATTGCCACCAAATAACTTGTCCATTTCCTCAATCCTAACTCCTTTGGTCTCAGGGACGAAGAAATAGACCCACACTCCGAGGAAGAGACAGAAACCTGTGGAATTAGCTACTGAAGCAAACACGGAGAGTAAACTTACCAAAGAAAAAGTAAAACGTGCCAAATTCAATGGCAGACAGCATGCGAGGGGTAATGAGGGCAACAATGAACTGACACTATTAGTACTCAAATATTTCATGGGGATGGTGTCATACGTTGCTCAACCAGTTGGTTCCAATTGCCACGCCGACTGCCTGGGATCGGACTCCCGGCGGGAAAATCTCAGACGGCATGATCCAATTGACGCATCCAATACTGAATGCAAAATTGGAAATGTAGAGCCAGATGAAGACGGCCGACGCCCATCCAGCTGCGGGGTGATTCGCCAAGGAATCTTTGTACACGGCAGAAATAGTACCGACGATCAGTTGAGAGATGCTCATTCCGACGGCACCAATGATGAGGACTTTCTTGCGGCCCCAACGATCCATGAACATGATGGCTGGAATCGTTGAGAAGAAGTTGATTACACCAACGACACCAGTTGCAAGAAGATCGATAGAGTTTCCAGACAATCCAATCTTGCGGAAGATCTGGGGAGCGTAGTAAATAATGGCATTGATTCCTAAGAGAGTTAACGACATCCATTAATGGAGCATAGTAAATTACCAGTAAATTGCTGGATAATCTGGAGCAGACAGGCGATAACCAAGCGACGGTTGAGATGACGGACGGTGAAGAGCGACTTGTATCTCTCAAAGGCGATTCGAACAGGAGATTCAATTCCTGGGTACATTGCTGCCGTCGTTTCCTGGTCAAACATGGCCGCCGCTTTGATCTCGAGAAGCTCCAGTCTGATACGGTCATCCGTAGCGGGAACTCGACGAATGCGAATCAAGGTCGCCCGGGCTTCCTCTTCGCGGTCTGAAAAGTGTCAGTGTTGTTCAAAAGCCAAGGAATAATACTCACCTCCCATCACCAACCATCGAGGCGAATAAGGTAAAAAGAAGGTCCCGGCTCCTAGAATCACCGAAGGGACGCACTGGAAAGCAAGGGGAAAACGCCAAGCCACAGGTGATTGTCCATCCCCAGTCCCGCCGATGTGCTGAGTTCCGTAATCGAGCCAAAATGCAACCATGATTCCGACCGTGATGCCAAGTTGCTGCATGGCAACGAGACTGCCGCGCAAATTGGGAGGTGCCAATTCACTGAGGTATAAGGGTACAACCATCGAGAGCTGACCAACGGAAAGACCAGCGATGAATCGTCCCACAAAGATCATGGGGATATTAATCGAAGCAGCTTGAATAATGGATCCGATGAGGAAGATGATGTTGGCAAGAAGAATCGACCACCGTCTAGACAATCGATCGGCAATTGGGCCGTTAGCGAGAGCACCAAACATGGCACCCAAAGTGAGTACGGCAACCATCCACCCCTGCAGCGTATCGTCGTTGGCCAAGAGAGGAAATTGCTTTGCCTATTGAAGTCAGCACATGGATCTAGAAGGGAATGGGTGACGGACAAAGTTGTTCATTACCAACACGCCACTGATGACGCCTTGGTCGTAACTGTCGCTGTTAGTCGAGTCTTGCCATTATGTCGAACAACATACCCAAAAAGAACACCACCAATGCTTGCAAAACATGCCAGAGAAAGGATGTACGGCTCTCTGAAGGGGCCCTTGTAGCCTAGACGCTGTCAGGAATTGCACGTCAACGTCGTGGTGTACACGAACCTGCTTCTCCGTAAGAGATTTCAACTCCTCCCGCAGGAGAAACTCCACCAGGTCCAGCCATGTTGAGTGTTGGACAGGATGTTGGTAAGTTACAAATAATGACAAGTACTTTCTGTCACCAGATGTGCCAGGCTGATTGACGAAAAAGAAGGCAGCAGGCATGAGCAACATATATAGTCCCGACAAGAGGAGAGTTTCCGGGCGCCTGGACCCGACTAGTCATGCGCTAACCCATCATGCGCTTGGCAGGATCCCCATGGGGTAGAATAATCGGGGTAACCAACGTCGACCACTGGTAAAACAAGTCAGGTGCGACAATTGAGAAGGACGAACAGGGTGTTTGTCACCTCATCGGCAACTGTGCTCCGAAGTCGCATGATGGTTGAAGCGCTAACCAGCCGAACTGGGTCAAGCGAGGACCCGTATCGGAGTGCTGTGATCCGATGGCAAGGAGTCGGCGCGTTGTGGTCCGAGAAGAATGGTTGCTGGACTCTAGTCTAGTGGGTGATGCTGGTTTAGGTTGAATCCAATGATGGTGGGTTGCATTATACGGAGGGAAGAGAAGTCTGGAGTGGAACAAATTGAACCTGGACGGATGATTGAGCTTCATTGGTTGCGATGGATGACCCTCCACGAACGTGAGTTGAGGCACGCGTCTCATCAATTACATGTGAGTTTGTCATTGCACTGTGGCTACCATGGAATTGTTTCTAATAGCCAATTGAAAGGGAGTGTATTTCTATCGTAGACTAAGAGCCCTTATCATCGACACTCTGCACAATAACATTTGGTCGTATCAGATTCCTCCGCACCTCTTCTCCGTTCAGCAGATCGTTATTGTTGGCTCTAGCTATGGCCTCTTCCCAGTTCGTTTCAATCCCCGCTTTGATATGCCTAGCTGCAACACGGTGTCGTGCCAACGATGGTTCCACATCAACAAACCAAGTGTCGTCCACGTAGTCGGAAATCTGTTTCCAAGGGTCGCGGTCGAGAAGCAGCCAATTGCCCTCGATGATGACGATTTCAGTCTCCGGTTCGATGCGAAGCGCATTTGCAACGGGGTCCTTGGATTTGTGATCGAAACTCGGCGCCGTAATGACTTGTAAAGGTCCGTTCCGTGAGACGTGGAGAGCTTTGACAAGCTTCAATACGCCTGGCGCATCAAATGTCCAGTGAGCGCCCCGTCGGGCATATGCCTCGCTGCGATTGGGAAATGTGTCGAGGTGTGCGCGAGAGTAATGAAAGCCATCCATTGCTAAGACTACCGCGGTAGGACGGCCGGTTTGAGTATTGATGCGCTGCACCACCTCAGCTGCAATGGTCGACTTTCCTGATCCTGGAGGACCAGAAAAAGCGATGATGACTCGCGTAAGAGAGTCCTGTTTTGACGCTCTCTGTATGTCAAAGGCCCTTTCTGCTAGAGTTGTGTATACAGAATCCATGATGTTGCCTTCAATCGCTGGTGCCAGTAACACCCGCCCAATGCCCAGGGATCTAGGGGCATCTTGTAGTGGCAATTGGATTGGATTCAGCCCAGAGCTGACCTCATCTCTGTCGGGCGACTGTGCTCCGAACAATGTGGAGCTTTGAGGGATGGCTTGCCACAGTGCCCCGAGATCCAGTACTGCAGTGAGAATTATCGTCTGCATTGTCGATGCTAGCTAAATTCATAAGCACTCTTCGTTAATTCTTCAACTTGAATCCATTCCATTGACACGTACACCTCTCTTTTCCGTCATCTTATTCTCGCACAATCATGTCTCCTTCTGCTGAACTGACTGATCGCATGGCCTTGACCGCCAGAGCGGTTCCGTCGATGCTTCTCAGCGATGGCTCCGCATCGTCAATGACGCCGCCACCAACCACAGGGATTGCAACTGATCCTGTCAATGGAGCCAAGGATCGCTTTACGGTTCGAGGAAACATGATTGTCACTGGAGGAGCTGGAGCTCTCGGCCTGGCCTCTTGCGACGCGCTGTTAGAGCACGGCCTCAGCGGGTTGATGATCTTTGATGTGAACCCCGCACAATCACAGAAGGAGATTGAGAAGATGCGGTCCAAGTTCCCGCACGCCAAAATCAACGCGCTCAAGGTGGATGTCACAGATGAACAGGCTGTTTCAGGTGCCGTGGAAGAAACAGCCCGAGTGCTAGGCTCAGTAGACGGCCTCGTGTGCTTTGTCGGAGTGGTTGGCTGCGTGGCAACTCTCGAGATGCCAGTGTCACAGTGGCGGAAAATACTCGACATCAACACCACCGGATCTTTCATCTGCGCTCAAGCTGCAGCCCGCCAGATGGTTCGACAAAAGACGGGCGGATCCATCACCTTTACTGCATCCATTTCAGCCCACCGCGTCAACTTTCCCCAACCACAAGCCGCGTACAACGTGAGCAAGGCTGCGCTATTGACGCTCAAGAACTGTCTTGCTGCTGAGTGGGCGCAATACGGCATCCGGACCAACAGCATCAGCCCAGGATACATGGACACTATTCTCAACGAGGGGGATGGAATTGCAGAGCATCGGAAGATTTGGGCTGCTCGCAATCCTAGTGGTAGAATGGGGAGCCCGTCTGAGCTAACGGGGGCGGTTGTACTGTTGGCGAGCACAGCCGGGACGTATATGAACGGGACTGATATTGTCGTGGACGGCGGTGCAATTATTTTTTAGCCTATTACTGTGCATCCAATGGATTGTATTCGCAGGACGACCTTTAAGCTACGCCGAGTTTTACTTTGCATACGTATCCGGAATGGCCTCAACACCTCAGAACTTGCTGAATGGAACCCTGAGCTTATCACCGCGGAGCATGTGAATCGTTTCGAGCTTAGCTCTTCAAAAGTGCTTGCTGAGATTCCATCCTGGACTGTTCAGTTCATTCACGAGTCGGTTCGTGACTTTCTTATTAGGCATAAAGGTTCGTATAAGCTGCAGCCTGAATATGGAGAACCCTCTGAGAGCATCAGTCACAATCAGCTAAAGCAATGCTGTCAGACCTATATCCACAAAATGCCACATCACTACGGCAAGATGCAACATTATTCATCACCCTAATGGCCCCACGACATATCAAAATGGGCAATGTAGTTATTGCAAAGTTGCTGATATCAACCGATGGTGTCAATGTTAGCTCGGAGGAATCTTGGATCAGATGCCGCTATCCGTGGCTAATTTACAAGGCTAAAGAGACTCATAAAATCACTAGTGAATGGGGTAGTGCATTTACACATGAGGTATTACCAATGGTGAATAAAACACCGGGGACTGCTGGCCCTTACGGCCATCTTCGAGGTCGGAGGAACTTACAGCGGGTGTAAGCGCTGAATATTAGCCTCTAGGGGTTGGGGCAGGTTAAGCGCCGAACCTCAGCGGCGGGCACTAAGAGCGCCAAAGTTAGGGGAGCTAGGGCTTGAGGTGGAGGTTAAGCGCTAATCTTCAGAGGGGTTGGAGCACTAAGGTCGCTGAAGATTAGGGCAGCTAGGTTCCAAAGGCTACCTATCTATACAGTAACTTATCTAGATAATCGCCTTTTCAAATCATTACCTTTTGGCTAAAATCGCTCCTAATGCCCCAGTTTTACAGTCTTAAAGACGAATAGATGCCAAGGGGTTATACAAAACAATGGGAACGCAGAAAGATATGAAGTCACTTGCATAATTGGTAATCCGGCGAAGGCGGGCTGAAACAAGTCTGCTGAAGCATTCTGACGTCAACCCTTACGCTGGATTAGAGTAATCCAGTCATAAGACCAGGCGCTTGATGGGCTTGATTATTCTCTCGCTTTGCTACATCTATATTACAGTATCTGCAGTAATATTGACCTTGAAGAGAGAATATGAGGTTAGAACTATTGTCAAGGGAGCGGATACATGGACTATTAAATAAATATAAGGTGACTTGTATGCAATTTCAGTTCACGTGGTAAAGATGTTTCAATCCAGAGCTGTGGGCCAAGATACATCGTTGTCGTTCAAGCAGCCAGCTTGCGTTCGCAATACTCTCAATGAATCAGACTCAAAGATGTAGAATCAACATCAACCATGTGAAGAACCATTGCAAGGCTCAATATGACAAGCGTTTGCCTATCCACTTCAAACACGCCCGCTTTAAAGGATTTGGTACATGTTTGAACAGGCCTGAAATATATCAGGTATTCATGTAGTATCATTCGATATCTATGGAAAACTCCTCCACATCTTGACCATCTGTCAGTTAATTTCCAAGTGTATGAAAGCTAAGCTGCACTCAAACTGTTTCGTTATGCGAGGACTTTACTTCCTCCTTGAGCTTATCTCCAGTCTCCAAACCTATGTCATGCTTGTCAAAGATCACAGCCATTTCTTCCAGACTGTGGCCACGAGTTTCAGGGTAAAGGAAATATATGGTGATGGTGATTGCAACCAGAATAACCGCAAACACCACGTAATATTTCCATCCAATTTTATCCAGCGCGATTGGGTTCACAAAGGTATTGAAGAAGATGGCGGCGTAGGTCGACAGTTGAGTGAGAGCAAAACCTCGGGCGCGCAGGGTGTAGGGCCAAATCTCAGCGGGGTAGGCAATGACGAGGGGTGTACTGTTTGAGCATTAGTATTAGGCCAGCATGATGGATCCAGCAACTTACAAAGCAATGTCGTAGAAGCCATAGTAGATGAATAAGAAAGGAACGACAGCAAGACCTGCCGCTTTGTTGCCGGTCGTGTCAAATGTTCCGGACAAGGCTGAGATGAGCACGAAGCTGACCAACATGCCGACAGAGCTGAGGAGAAAGAGGAAGCGGCGTCCAACTCGATCCACACTGGCAGCAGCTCCAACGGCTAGGATCAAGTTCCAGACTTGCAGGCAACCACTGATGAGAGTCTGATCGGTGACCGACGTGATGCCGACGGTTTCCAGCACAAGAGCCAAGTAATAGCTGACCTATTATGACCAAGTTAGCAGACGTATGGTCAACCGAGAGAAAATACTAACCACTCCCACACCGTTCCATTGGGCAAAAACACCGAGTGTAATGGAAATGGCTGCGCGATGACGGTTTCCAGGGCTGTTGAACAAGTCTCCCCACGATGTGCTTGATGCAATATCGCTCTCCTCTCGGATGACACTCTCAATCTCCTCCAGCTCAAAATCAACCAAGGCTGAGTTTTCCTCGCCACCAGCATGGAACTTGCGAAGGATCTGGCGTGCTTCCTCCTGGCGTCCCTTGGAAATAAGGTATCGAGGCGATTCGGGGATCAAGAGAGCCGCGGGGAGGGCGACGATCGGGATGGCGATCTGGAGCAGCGAAGGAATACGCCACGACCAGGAATTGTCGTAGTTTCGGGTTCCATAAGTCACCCAAGCAGCAAGAAGCGAACCGACATACCAGCCGGAGTTGTAGAAGGATGTGAGGAACGCTCGGTGGGTCGGGTATGCGAGTTCGGTGATCAGAAGAGGCGCAAGACCAGCCCACCACGCACTCGGCTGGCCAAGGAAAAATCGGCTGATGATGAATCCTGCTGAATTCGGTGTGAATGCTTGCAGGAAAGCACCGAGGAAGAGAAAGAAGAAGCCGACCAAGAGACCTCTCTTTCGGCCCCATCGGTTGGCAAAGTAGGCAACCACCGGATAGGCCAAAGTCGAAGAAAGGGCCTGAATTGCATTGATGAAGCCGAGCCACGCGCCTTTGGGGTTGTCCATGAAGTCGTGCCATTGCGGCAACGCCTGCAGGCCATTCATCATGGATCCGTCGTATCCATTGGCAGCAGCCAGAAGTGCCATGGAGAAGGCATAGTAGTTGAGCAGACACAGGTGGCCTTTCTTGTACCAAGCGACTCCGTCATTTGGCAAGACCTGAGCGAGGCCTGCGCCGACGGCATTCTGCTCGCTTTGAGTGTTGGAGCCTTGGCCCATGGTTTCAATGATGTGGATCAAGTAGAAGAAGCAGGGATAGAAGGGATGATGAGATGAGTCCAGCTCCAAGAAGTGGAAACATCTCAGACTATATATGTTGGAGCATCGAACAGACCATGCTACCCCAGCCAACCTCACAACTATAAGAAACGCGGGATTCGCCATGGGGTAACTTGTGGCGATGGTACAGCTTCCGCGCCTCCGGGGAGTTGCGGGGATTAGTTCGTCTCGGGGAGTTTCGGGCACGCTATTTTCAGCCATGGCATCCTTGATCGCAGCCCTGGCTCCTCGGGCCTATTAAGGGTCCATGACGACGTAAATGCGACCTGCCAAGTATTTGAGAGGGATTTCAGGTTCAATTCATACATATTGATATGGCATCGTTTGACCGTTACCAGGAACACAAGTCTCTTCAGTTTACATCGTATGAACGGTAGTAAAAAGACCACCGGGTTTTGAATTCCGCATTGTTGGAATTCCGTGTGGTGGTTGGAATCCGCATGCTCATCTTGGAGCCAAGTGGAGACATTCCATTCACCAACCCTGGTGCATTAGACTGCCTGCGGAGTTTCGGGGTTCTCTCAGCTCCCGAACAGATTACTGTACACAACCCGGTCCGCCTGCTCCGTAAAATGATTGGAAGCTACGACTCATTAGACGCGGGTGCTTACCGCCTGTACGGAGTGGGACAAGATTGATAAACAGTAAAATGTCTCCGGGTCAGGAGGTCCAGTCCAACGTCAATTGATCGCGTGGCCAGATTTCTGTGCCTCAGCTGTCTCCATATATACTCGAGCAATTGCGGCTTTACGTTTGATCTGTGAGAGTCGACATGATCCCTTCGATGACTTCTATGGCGCGACTCACTCCCGGACCCTCATCCTGCCAATACCTGAGTTTCAAGAGTGAGGCATGTACAGCACTCACCCATTCAGGCGGTACATGGATGGTCCCACATCGAACAGCTGCTAAGAGTGATAGCGTGGCCGCCGTGCATCCGCGAGTGGCATACCATGTACCATGGTGACGGTGTGGCATCGGCTCGCTACGGACGATGCGTATGCAATTGACGACGGCTTTGTCCAAGTACGGCAGAACCAATCCTCGGCATCTAGCATTGGGTGGACTGTGGATTGCATAATATAAGAACGGTCGATAGATCCAAGCCTTGATGTCCAGGACGCGGCTGTAGACCATGTAAGGGAGTTCTTCATCGGGGATTGTGTCTTCGTTGTACTGGATAAGAGCAGGAAGTCCTTCATACCTGGATCGGTCAGTCCGCTGGCAGTTACTGCATGGGATGTATTACCATTCGTCAAGTTGCTGCTCAAACTCACTAGCAGCCTTGACCATGTATGGCACAGTATCATCTGTCCAAGACTGGTGATCGTCGCTGTAGAGGATATTGAGAATCCGATTGACTATCCGACGGAGCGTTATTTCCGTCAGGTAGTAAAACCAGCTCTGTTCATGCTGGCGATGCGACCCAAGCGATCTCCGGCCCCCTGAAGATCGCTGCAATCCACTTTGAAAGGTAGCCTCACCATGAGGTGCTTCGCTTGGGACGTCAGGAGGGGAAGGGTGCATGTCGGGGTAGTGGAAATCGGCCAAGGAACTGTTGGGGAGCTCAATCTCGGCGCGTAGCTCGCACTCGGACTTGTAGCAGCTCCAGTAGAGGCGCTGCTCCAACTGTCGACGCTTGGAGACCTTTGCAGCATCCACACACCGGGAAGGTCGACGCGCCTGACACTGTAGGTAGATGTGGTATGATCTGGAGGCTGAGTGAAACTCTGCCCAGGCGCTCAAGGGTCGTTGGGTGTACATGAGGTATACCCCTGCTAGAAACTGACACTGTGAAGCGAGAACGTCCCTCTCAAAGAGGCCAAATCGTCTGCGAGCCAGATTGTAGTATCGTTCCCCTTTTTGGAGATCTTCACCTTGTGCCTGAAGCGAGGTACGATTTTCCGCGAGAGAGAAACATCAGACGTGTAAGGCTCGGCAACACAACCGAGAGCACAGGCAATAAGCTGTCCACATTAGAGCTGCACGAGATTACGTCTGGCTTGACTCACCACGAGACATGACGGCGAGTCCCACTCCAATCCGTCCTCAACCACCCGGCGCGCATATGACCAGATGGTGTCTGGGTTTAGAACCGGATTTTTAATGTGGACCAGGTCTAAGAACCGTTGCACAAGGTCTAGAATCTGGTCTTCATCGATTCCACTCCCTTTCAATCTTGAGTTGCATCTGCGGGTTTTGACCGCTGGGTTCAACTCTTCCACATCTGAATCATCATCAGGCATATCTGCCATGAAAATGGCATCGACCATGTAGTTTCTCGGATATCGGTTCTCGAAGATTGGCCACTGAAGAATGGCATCCGGTGAAGTCTTTGACGAGGGGATTCGTAGGTGATCATAGCTAGAGTCTTGATCGGGGCTAATGAGCGGCTGAGGAGGCTGATCAGCCGGGGGTATGTGGGTATCGGCTGATGGTATTGTGGAGACTCCAAGAGAATTGGGGAGCTCGTTGAGGCGCGAAAGGACCTGATCTAGGCGATCTAGAATAAGTAAACTGGCAGGGTCAAATCTGTGACGACTATTAGCGACACGGTATCGCCGCCATGGCAATACATACGCTGAGTGATCCTGGGGGTCGTCATAACAACACTGGGACTTGGAGGCCAGGCAACTTCCACATGCAGGGCGGGAATTATTGCATTTGACCTTTCTCACACGACATTGTCGACATGCAGCCACGGCTCTCTTTCTGGGATACACAACGGCATCCCGGGAGCTCTCGACACGCTTCCGCTTGCCATTTGGCTGTGACTGCGACGATGCGAGGGTCTGCTGTTCGTCATTGATTTGAGCGACATCCATTCTGGTTCTTGTGGCAAGCACACCCGCCGTGTGGGACTACCCCGGACTGGTGAACGCCTGGGGTCGCCTTTGGAGATGGTTCTTGTCCTGTTTAGTGGAGCAGGGATGAGGGAGAATTAAAGACAGCTTCCGGTTACACTTGCCGCTTTTCGCGGAGACACGGGCATGAAGTTGGTGAGGAGGGGAAAGATGGAGGGAGAAGAGACAACCAGCATGATCCGGGGAGTTGCGGCACCCAAACTTTATGTTGCAAACTCGGGGAGTAACGGGTAACGGGTCATTTCCGGGGACGTCTCCGGGGGATCTCCCGGTTTCGTATTTAAATGAAAGTGGACTCGAATTTCCCTTCAGGCGTCCAACCCCAGGCCCTGGACAGCTAGGAAAGGAAAGGCGACCAAATCTGCGGAGGATGGCTGCGGGGAAAGGGACCCTAACGACGTGACATGTTGCGGGGTGGCCGTGGAGTGTGGCATGTCCTGACTCGAGACCCGGGAAGCCTGATGGGGTAATGCCCGTGATGTTGGTTGATGCCGATGTGTGAGGATCTGGATGTTGGCCCTTAATAGTGGTGCCATACGTTGAATTCAGTTCATTCTACCAATGGGTTATTTTATCTGAATCTTAAGAAACACTATTATTCTACTCATTTCTTCATGATGGCTTTTAATTTTCCGTCCAAAGTCCAAGGGTCAGCCTCATTGCAGGTGACTGAGGCTTGGTCGCTGCCGGATCGCGGGTGGTGGGTGGAGCTCCGGTTCGGAGGCGCCGGAGGTTCCGATGCCGAGGCCTTCCCGGTCTCCATAGATGGTCTACGTCTTAATATAGCCTTAAAATGTGACATTCTTTTGTTTGACATCTTCTCAGACGTTTTTTCGCTTACTCGACATCATCAGATAGACCAAAGCCAAGAGTAGTGCAGACAATAGGGACAAGCGTAGCGCTACAGTCACAGCGTGCATAACTGCTACCCTACGGTTGTTGCGCATTTCCCTTTTCCGCAAGCCATCAATTCAACCCGTTGTCTCTACTCATGCGATGCGTGCTCTGATTTCCTATCTTTCAATTTTATTTTCACCTTTTCATTTAGTGAAATTCGATAAGTATTAGTTCGCACGCAAACCGGTTGTATCTATGAATCTTCCTAGTTTACATTGTCAGTCAGGGAAAAATCAGCATCTAACATATTGCAACTGCACCCAGCTATAACTAAATTATTCAAAAAGCGCACCTCTGTATTTCCTGAGGAAACATACAACTCTGAGCTGGTCCCGCCAGCTGTTACAGCGGCTACCACTGTACCTGACCTGTAGAAGTTGCTGTAGTGGGGGTCTTGGCAGTCGTTAGTGGACACCAGTCCCTGTAAGCCGTGCGGCTACAGGGGACTGTGCGCTATAGTTCAGGGCGTTACCTAGGGCAAAAAGTTCTGACCTTTACGTGCGAATAACAACAGGTGCACATGCGAATAGCAATACTCTACTCAATCCTACTGCGGCAGTGAAGTGGTAATTGTGCATCCAAACTGGAACAGGTAGAACTAAACGAGTTAGGTTCACCTACGGAATCGTAAGAAGATTGGTACTAGATACGTGAGTTTGGTCAAGTTGTGACTACAATAACTTATTTTGTCTCTTCTTTTCTCTGCTTTGCTCCACAAGACTCGCCATCTCACTTCCCGTTTCCGTGGCGAGAGCCCGATAGCCCTTGATAACACCATCCACATCTCCATCCCTCATCTCTTGGCTCATTTTGACCTTTCCTTCCATCCTTTCGATCTTGATCTCGATGCCAATGATGGACTTCGTCATAATCTCAATGAAGCGGTCTGGTGCATCTGTGATCTTCCATGGGCCGGGCTTATCCCCCTTGCCTGTATAGCCCATGGTCGTGGTTTCGTGGAACTCGGACAAGTCGTGAAGTTGTTTGCCAAGGAATGCTGATGTATCGTCGGATTTGGAGTCGATGTAGACCGTTGCTCGGCCATAAACCTGAACAGCAGAGTAATTCCAGGTCGGAACCACCTTGGCCGTCGTGGGCTTCGTCTCTGTATAAAACTTTGGCGTGACATAATGGTGAATATCAGAGGTGAAGATGACTAACACATCTTGCTCCAGGATATTGGTAGTATCGCCCGAGTCTCTCTTCAGATTTACCTCCTCGATAATGGCTTTGCTTTGAGGGTTTTGTCGGCTAAGATGACACCTTAAAACCCCAAGGTTGGTATCACCAGCCTCATCGATGTCGAGGACAAACGGGATGTGGCTGGCTTGAATGAGGGGGAAATTCGGAGATGAAATAACTGTTGACAGGAGGCCGAGTGAATTGTCGCGAATGAGTTGCCTCAGGACACGGAGGTCCGACTCTGCGTGAACACCGCCGACGTACATTGAGTTGGGTAGGTTGGGTTTGAGAGTATAATCAATGTAGTTTGCAATGAATAGATTTATCCCCGCTGTAGTTTGGCTGGGAGTAACCTCATATATAACGTCCTCACTCCACCCTGGATACTAAGAGTTAGGCAATGGTTCGGGGTATCCGTGTGCTTCATGCAAACTTCTACCCTTTCACTTCACTCCTTCCTAATCGATCGAGAGATATGACATCGTGGCTTGTTCAATTGGCTTCAATTCGTTCGGCTCATGTTCATTGTGGGTTGATTCACCATGAGAGGTGGTCGCTTGGGACATCTCCAACAGCCTGTGGACACGATTACCAATATAATTCCACAACCTTCGGGGGCGATCCCCGATATGACGCATTGTATCGCCCGGGAACCGATGCAAACAGTAACAATGGTACCCTGCCGTGCTTACAAGGCTCCTTGGACTCATGAATTATCTTGGCGGAATGGTATTCCCTGCTGGTTCCACCTTTGGCGCCACGCTTTTTATCAATTTCTTGTCATAAGTAAAAACTTGTCATGGCTAAGGGGAGGTCATGATCCATGGTGTAACTCATTTTCTTGACATTAAACCCTCTCCTCCATTTGATCTTATCTCTCCCGCATTAACTTTGCTTTGTTTATCCTCTGCTGTCATTGGAGACTCGTCATATGGCTAGCTCGGGCTCTAACCGGCGGTCCCTACTGGTGATCTGTCATTCAATCAATGCCGAGTCTAGATGTCCAATTATAAGTCCGCGGAGATGCGTGAAACGCTAGCTGGTGTTTAGCCGGCTGACAGTGCGATGCAGTTTCTTCTAGAGCGGTCAATTTGCTCCTCTTGAGTAATTTTGGCTTCAATTGTCATCATCAATGTAACATGAGTCGGTCTAATTGGGCAGAATCAGCTGCATTCTATGGATACACTAAATGCATGTGTCCAAAGGAAGAATTATTCATGAAGTCGACTAACCTCGCCCCACTCGGCATGTAATCATCATTGACATTTGGAATCAAATAGCCCATATGAGACTAGTGTCAATTGGTTGCGGCTCCTTCGTAGACTCGCATCGGTTCCAAGTGGAGGCATGACATAATCCACGCTCAACACACCCGTGGCAGTCTATTACGGCAGGTTTAGTTGGCCAATAATACGTGAGTCATGTTGTAATCTCGTTGGCAAGACTCAACGTCTTACATGTTTTGATCTCGTGTGTAGTACGACAGTGGAAAGTTGGATGTATCCATGTGACTGACATTCTGCCCCGGCCGTCATCGCCGGATCCTAAATCCCGTTCTAAACCATTCACTCAGTAGGAATATTATCAAATCTGTAAGCCCGTATCTCCTAGACTCTGTACTCAGAAGCTTATCCATCAATCCACCCGAGTCGGCCAGTTCGTTGGCACCGAGGTCATACCACTTAGGGAACGGACCACACGATTTTTGAGTTAATGTAATATTCGAATTCTCTTGCTATACGCCTGCGGATTATATCATAAAATACCCTAGTCCTCTGTATCTAGATCAAAGCTATCGAGGTCAAATTCAACCCCACCATTAGGACTAGCACCATGGGACGACACCGCATCACTGTCCACGTCATGTTGTAGATTTCCTTGTTCTTCATCTCTAGACCCCTCTTGCGACCCTTCTTCAGTATAGCTACCGCTTGAGCTGCCGGTCGACGACTTATAATCCTCACCATACAACGGCTCAATTTCCTCAAAGCTGTGTTCTGGATCATGCATGTCAGATCTGTGGCTGTAACATTTGAAGCAGAGCGAAAAGTCGCGAGTGCACTGTTGACACTTCCACTGTATACCTACTATACCCTGGATTTAACAGTGTTAGCATTGACTTTTCTCAGTCGGTAGAAGGTGATACTAACCACAAGACAGCTGCTACACCGGTCGCTCTTCCCATGGCCACACTTGATCTTGTGGAAGAATTCGTCCCACTTCTCCTCCTGACCATTCGAGTTGACCCTTGTGTGCTCCTTGGGTTCAAGTACGGCCTTTACCCGCCCAGGCCGACCGGTAAAGTTGGCCAACTTCAATGGCGACCACTCATCCTTCTCGCCGGGAGCGCGGCTTCGAACCCACACATCGGCGTTTAGCTCTACCAGCTGCTCGATAGTGTCGTCGGAACCTGAGCGCGCTGCCCACATTAGCGGAGTCCAGTTGTCGTGGTCCGACACGTGGACGTCCATTTGGAACTTTTCCAAGAGGTAGCTGGCGCAGGCATTGGTGAGAGCGGATGCCGCAAAGTGAATCGGCATGCGGCCAAATTTATCCTTTGCATTCATTTCCGCTCCGGCCTCAACTAAGACTTTGATGGCCTCGTGGTCGTATGATCTACACGCGAGGTGCACGGCGCGGCGCCCTTGACTGTCGGCAACATTCAACTGAGCCTTGCGCCGAATAAGGAACTTGAGTATTCTGGCCATCATTGGGTTGTTAAAAGCCATCTCAGCAGCTCGGATAATCGGGTACCCGAACTGGCCGCCCAGTTTGTCAATTGGCACCTTCGCTTCGTCAACCAGATATCGCACCATATTCGTAACTATGCGCGGGAATCGGATGCCTAACGCGGTGTACAGTAGCGATTCACCATACTCACGATGGACCATCTCGAGATCCGCGCCCGACTCTACGAGCAACTTGACGAGAATCAAGTCGCCCAAGATAACGGCCATATGGAGTATGCTTCCAAAACCGGAACCGAACACGTTGACGTTGGCACCTTGCTCGATGAGGTACCTGGAAGCAGGCTCGTTGCGCATCTCGACGGCGATGGCGAGGGGAGTGTATCCTTCCTCATCCCGGATGTCCAAAGGTGCCTTGGCCTCGATCAGGAGCCGGACTGTAGATGGGGCTGTTCTCTGGCGTATTTTATGAAGCCGGGTCTGGCCTTTCTTGTCGACTTGATCAACAGACACCTTGTACGGCTCAGACAATAGCAATTTGAGGATTTCATCAGCGTCGCCCGAGTCTCCTGCCTCGTAGAGTAGGATATCAACAGCGTCCTGGTCGTTCTTGTTCTTGAAATTTGGGTCGGCACCAGCTTTCAGAAGGAGTTTGGCGCATTTAAGCGCCCTGTACATGCAGGCCAGCTGTAAAGGCGTGCACCCGATCTCCTTTTCGATAGTACCATCGTCACCAAGCACAAACTCCACGTCGGGCTTGGGATCACTTTCAAGGAGTACTTCAACAGATTCCGAGTACTTGTCATCACTTGCAGCCATGTGCAGCGCCGTTCCAAAGATGCCATGGCAATCAATAGGGACGCCCCTTTTGAGAAGCTCCGGAATCATGCCCGGGTGATTGAACGCCCCGTGAAGGGAGCCCATTCCATCAGATCCTGTCCACATGGGGTCGGCACCATTCTCCAGTAAATACTTTGCCACTTCAGTATGATCTTCGTAGAGAGCTCTGAACAATGGTTGGTCTGAGACGTCTCCTGTGTAGTTGACGTCGGCCTTGTTCTCCAGGAGGAGCTTCACCATCTCCAGGTTCCCTTCGAAGCAAGCCCTTGAGAGCGGCGTCTTGCAGCACAAATCAGTGTTTTCATCAACAACGTCAAGCTTGGCGCCGTGTTCGATCAGCAATGATGCAAGCTGAGTGTTGCCTTTGCGTATGGCGCAGATCAAGAGCGTGCTGTTGCCCTCGGGAATCACATCCATGTCTGGCTTGGGCTCGTGCTCGAGCAACAATCGTGCGACATCTAAATGGTTTTCGTAAACCGCGTTGAAAAGTGCAGTCCCGTTAACGCACTCGACATTCGGATCCGCCTTGTGGTGAAGTAAGACACGGACACACTCCAGGAAGCCTTGATCGGCTGCAACGACAAGCGGCGGTCTGTCATAAATGAGGGCATCTTCATCCTGCTCGCCGCTCTCGAAATCGGCGCCAGCCTTGATCAGCAAGTCAACCACCTTGTACCGACCGTCTTTGACTGCCATTTGTACTAATCCTCGGCCGCCGTTGTCTCTTGTACCAATATTTGCACCCCCTTGCAGAAGGAGCTCGATTAATCGTATGTCTCCTCTCATGACGGCATTTGAAATTGGGCCGTCACCATCATCGTCCGTAATAGTCAAGTCTGGTTTAAACTCCGAGTATAACAGAACCTCCATTGTTGAGAACTGGTTTCGCCATGCCACAATACCTGCTGCAGAGGCTCCCCAGTAGCTGCTAACCTCATTGATGTCAAAGCTAGACAACAGGATGGCTGCAATTAGGTCGTCCTGTCCGGCAGCAGCAGCTCGATACATGACTTCCTCAGGCCACTGGAATGCTGCAAGGTCCGGTATCTTGTCAATAAGCATGTTCAAAACGTCGGTGTTTTCTTGTGCAGCTGCCCAGAGTATGGCGGTATGAAGCTCCTCTTCATCTACTCCGACTTGGTTCAGTAGCTTCTCGACCATTTCCTTGTTGCCTACTCGAGCAGACTCCGTGATGGCCAACCAGCAGTCTTTCTCAAACCAACGCTGATCATTTTCCGACTTGACCTTGTCATCGACCAAGTCTTCTAGTCCCAGCATGGCAAAGATAGGGAGTGTTGAGATGTAGTGACGTTGTATCCGGGTAAATGGATTAGAGAAAAGCCAGAAAGAGACCTCCCAGCCAGCTCGGGCCTGCTTGGAAGCAAACAACTCATGAACAAGTTGACTAGGCTTGAACTGTCCACTGGCCTTGTAGTGTTGAGGCCAAAATCGAACGGCATACTCAGCTAGAGAGGTTCTGGGGTGCGAAATCACCATTGCATCCAATGACGTCTCCCATGGGCCTCCCTCGAGGTTCTCCGAAGAAAACTTGTCCAGCGCATCTTGTGTGCGTTTCAGTTGGAAGTAACGCAAGCAAGTCTCTGCCAGAATACTGTTGACTTTGACCGCCCGCTCCTCCGCGCTCCCCTCCACACCTACTTCGGGCACATGGTAGAACGAAGGGTGGCTGAACTTGACATCGCGGTCCTTGACAGTGATGATTCCACCCAGCGCTTCTTCTATTTCAGTCATCGTGCCTTCTGTGTCGACGTCGTCCAAGCACGGCTCTTCGGGGAACTCGTAGATGGTAAGTGCTTCAATAAGGGAATCAGGCGACCATGGCTCTGAAGCGTGCTTGACCCAGTTGAAGACATTCGCAACTCTCGCTTCGAGTTCAGGTGCCAAAGAGGAGATGAAGACCTGGACGATGTTCTCTGCCGTGGGGGGGAATAGTTTTTCGATCTTCCCAACAAGTTCACCCTTTGGCTTGCCTCGCTGGTGTTTTCCGAGCCAAGTCAAAATGATTTGGCCCAGAAATGGTGCGTCATTGCATTCCTCGAGTAGCCTCTCGAGCTGAGGTCGGAAATTCTCATAGATTGGCCGATTTGTCATTAAACCAGCCAGGCCCAACTGGAGTTCTTCGGCCAACCTATCGCCTAATCCACCAACCGCGGGACAATCATTGAGGTTGACCCGTGCCTTATCAGGAAAAGATTGAACGGCCAGGCCTTCCGAGGTCGAAGTTGATAGAATCATGCGATATGTTTTGTCGCTGTAGCCCTGTTCCTCCAGAACACGCTCAAGAAACCATCGCCGCTGATCTTCGGGGCATTGATCAAAGCAGCCAATGAATATGGTGAGATTAAGAACACTTCTGGAAAAGAATCTGAGTGCAGAATACAGATGGTATAGGTCTTTGAGTGACCACGATCGTGTGTCATTCAGGAAACCCAGCTCCTCGGGTATGTAACGACCGAGGACGGTCCAGAAGTGCCAAGAGGTGACGTTGATCAAGTATGTCAACATTGATGGAAGATCACTGTATCGGGAATCCCACTGATCAAACTCAAAGTATATCACAGTCTTTTCAGGCTTCCTACTGTCGTCACGAGTAGTGACATTAGCGTCATAATCGACATAGAAGAGACGGGACACCTCCGAGATGTCAACTAGTGAGTTTCCATCGCCATGGAGGTGCAAGAGTCTTGGCCCATGCCCGGTTTGTCAAAGGTGGTGTATGCCTCTTGTGTGTGAATCCATTTTACAATGGGAGGTTCTGGTAACACCGGATCGTACGGGACACCCAGAGCCCGAGTTGGAGGTGCGAGGGAGAGGAGACGAGCTTGGAGGTGGATGACACGATGGTCGGCCTTGATAACTAACATTTCGCTCATGGTCAGACAATCATCTCACTTTTCGTGCTCGATAGTTCAGGACTTACTACACCCGGGCACGTTGAATATTTCAGACACGGTCAAGTTCCAGTCGTCATCTGCATCGCCTTGAACGTGCTTCACATGGTCCATATCTGTACACCGAAGTTTTCCAGCTGCTTCAAATGAATGTCCAATCAAGTGTGCGTATCTCGGGAATGGAGTCACCGGGTCGAGTAGATTCTCTTCTTTCGTGAGGTCTGTGCCATCAGCTCCAATGGTGTCATCGCCGATGGGCTTTTGAGCGAGGCTATCACGAACACTCTGTGTGAAAATGTTAAAAGTGGCAGCACGATCCAAAATCTTGGTTCCCAGAAACCTCTGATTAATCATGTTGACCTGACTTGCGAGGTTTCTGACCTTGGACAACACCCGATTCTTGATCTCAGGACCTGGGAGGAGAATAAGCTTGTGCATTTGATCCTCGAGGTCGTCAGTGGATTGGAATCGATGAGGTGTGCCCAAGAAGATCTAATACTGCAATTAGTAGATGTTGAGGCAGGAGAGATGGGATACTCACGAGCCCTGTGGTAAGAATAGATATCTTCCCATACTTGGCAGGGTTGTTGATAGCTATGGAAAGAGCCTATACCGTTAGTCGATGTCACTCCAACCATCATTGCACAGTACCTCTTTCACGATTGTTCCTCCAAGATCGTGGCAGATCCAAACGATATGGGACGGTCGATTTCAGTCTGCAAGAGGAAATTAACATAGCGATTCCAGTAAAATAGAGCCACCTACCTCATCAAGCTCTTTGCGAATTTCGGCGTATTCCGTGACGAGCCTTTCTGCATGTAACCTGATCCCGTCCGGTTGGTAGAGTAATGATTCTTGATCAATATCATACGAATAGTCGATCTGTCTGCTCGGCAGGCCTTTGAACAGCTTGTGTCTCACCCACCAGGTGCCATTTGCAGCAGTCCAGGCAGTCTTGTAATCGTCACGTATACCGTGAACGGTGATGATACTGTATATCTGTGAGCTTGCTGTTACAGGCAAATTGAACTATCGTCTTCATACTCATAATCATCGTATGCTGAACCAGACCAGCCCCAAGGACGGGTGTAATGGAGGCCAAGCTTTCGTGGCTCAGGTTCAGGGGGCCCTCGGATTTGTATCATGTCTTTCGCGAATAAATCATCCGTTGTAGTAGTGTGAACACTGCCTGAATCATCGTCCTTATCTTCCTCGGTATCGGGCAGGTTTGAGCCTGCATCCAACGCTGGCGTCGCTGCCTCCGTCTCCGACCCTAGAGGCGAGGCCTTACGCGTGATGGTGTTAGGGTCTGCCATTTTGGTTAGATTGTCGTCATCAAAACGCAGTCTCAGCTCTTGTTGAGGTAGTTGATCGAAATGAACATTCAGTTGAAGAGTGTCCCGACTTTCCATGACGGGCTGGCATTGCAGCCTAGAGTACGGAGACAATCTGACAAGGCAAATTTAGCCGCCATAGCCTCAGCCCAGGATCCTTTGGTGGGCGAACCTCAGTTGTAGGGTGCCCCGGTACCTCATCTGTTAGTTGGCTCCACTAAGTGGGGCGATTTCAAGCCCGTCTGTAGGGTGGGTAAATAGCTTCTATTGGCTATTGTCAATTTTAAAGTGGATCCACCATACAGCTTAACTTTCACTCAAAAAAAGCTCTCTCTATTTAAAATTATTATTAATGTATTAATAATGTATTAATAATAACTATTACTATACCTATATATTTAGTCTTTAAAAGTATTATTTCTGATTAAAATATACTTAATATTAATAATTAAGTTACTTACAGTATAGAGCTTACTTATTAAGTTCTATTAGATAAGAGATAATAGTTAGAATCTATAAGCTATTGTTGGATACGCAATTTGCTGTATGCAATAGCAGAAGTAATTGATCAAGTGATGTAAATTGAGAAGGTTATTCCTCCATTGATTGAGGGTCATAGGGTCCCTATTTTATACTCAAAGGGATCTAGATCAGGGTGTCAAAGGGATCCGAATCCGGCGTTGTTATATGCCGCATCCGGCGTTCCGCATCCGGCGTTCCACATCCGGCGTTCCGGATCAGGCATATTATGCCGCCACACGAGGTCTCAATCCAACAGCTATTAATAATGTATTATTAATGTATTAACAACTAATAAGTGATGGGACTGTAATGTATTTAAATATCTTAACCTGTAGGGTGCTCCATAATTCCTAATTTTTTTAGCCAATTAAAACGCCACCCCACCCCACAGGTGATCTTAAAATCGCCCCACTTAAATGACCCAACTAACAGATGAGATACCGGGGCACCCCTCAATTGAGGTACATCCACGATGGTTTGGTAGTTTGATTGGCGGCGTGTTGGTTATCATACGACACCCTGCATTTCGTCTCACTGAGCAGGGGAAGCTATGCTCGTCTGACCCATTTGGCCGCACTGTGCGCGATTTAATTCGCACCCTCTATTGGACTGTTGTCAACTCATTTTCGTCTGGTGATTCATCCTATTTTTAACTATTTGGTGATTTTTGGATTAACGCTAGGTTGTGGCCCATGGTGAGTGCCAGGCAGAATCCTTCGTTAGCCGACGGCTCAACTCTGAGACTGCAATTCAATAGTTGTCAAAGAATGTAAATATCAATGCCCTATGAAACAACAGTAAAAATCACCACAAAGTAGTAGTAATGTCTACTACTTCCATGTCTTCTGACCATTTGTTATGACAGTTCTGAACGTGACATCGCAAAGATCGTTCGGATCGACGCTTCCTAACTCCTCATCACCATACGTAACGTTCTTGTTCGGACGGGTCCCTTTATCTTCAGGGTCTGGCTGGAAAATAATGGCGTCGTCCTTGGGGATCTTCTTGAAAAAGCGCTGAAACGAGGTTTTTGAGATCCGTCTTGCACGTAAAAGCCAGTTTGCATGAGAACTTTTTCTCATCGTTTCTCGAGACAAGCACTGCAACCTTCAGTGAGGCAGGGATCCCAGCTGGTTGTGACTCATTCTCAGAGAGTGTCCATGTCGCGATGCGGTTGGGGGGCTTATTGTCAACAAGACGCTTTCCGCCGCTCAGCGTAATAGCGTCTGAAGTGGTTGAAGAGACCGTCTTCTCCCACTTGCCCGTCAAGCTGAGATTCGCAATTTGCTCAACCCCGATAGTAGCCTCTCCTCCCTTGGTGACAGATTCCTCTTGGGTTGTCGACATCAGACTGTACACGTCGGCAAACGAGATTTTCTGAACCTCAACTTCTCCATCGTCCGAGCTAGCCTCAAAGGTAAGCTTGATGGTGGCCTCGGAAATCCGACGCGAGCCCTTCGGTTGGAAGCGCCATTGCATCACCATCAGGGTCGCATAGAAGTCGCTATCGGCAGACATGGCCCCGTGGACGACCTTTTCGAGGTTGCAGGTGATATCTATGGCACCTGTGCGCTGGAGGGCTTCAGCTCGGTGGTATTGATCTGCTGCAACGTTGAAGACGTGGAAGGCACCTTCTTCGTCCATCCCAGCCTCGTACATTCCGAGATCCGTATTTTCGACACCATCTTGGTGTCCGAATAGGTCCTGGTCGAGTTCAGACATTTTTGATAAAGAAGGCACTTTCAAGCAGCGTACGAGGTGAATAGTGTCGCAGCCGCGGTACCAGCAGTACCATGGTGGATATAACTGAGCCCACTGTCACACCACGAATGGGGATCTCCAGGAGCTGAACAAGACCCATGTCTAAAAAATTTCAAGGAATAACACCTGCATACCGCACTGTGTGCTTCGCCTTTCAGCTCGGGCGGGGTATCTGCATGTAAGAATAACCGAAATGAGCAGACTCAGCCTCATTTGGAGTTCTTGTCCAATGTACTCAATTTCTCTGGTTCTTACCACTCAGACTTGCATCAACAGAAAGACAGAAATCAATCAGCACCAGATGGCACCCGGCTCAGAACCCGACTTTGAGTATGAGTCGGATGACGCCTTCGCCTTTGACCAGGAGGTGCTCGAAGATGACAACGACGCCCACGCGCAACGGGAGGAAACTCTGGAGGAGGGTTTGGAGAAGGCACGTGGAGCCATAAAGAAGAAGAGAAGATTCATCACTGAGGACGACGTTGACGAGTTCCTGTATGAATTTCGCGAAATTGCTGGCAAGTCCTCGTCCAAAGCTGTGGGCAACCTGCTCCACGTGTTAGTCGAGGTAGTCAAGCATAACGACGTCGAGCCGGATGGCGTTGAACTCCTCGTTCGGCAGTTGGTCAAGAGATCCCCGGATCTGCTCAGGTACACCGACAATCATGGGCAGAATCCCATTTTCATGGCCATCATAAACCTCCAGGATCAACTCATCAACTACATGATCTCTGCTTGTGTCGAGGACAAAGGAGATGAAAGGTCTGCGGTATGTCTCCGGGACGCGCTAAGCATGAAACAAGGTGGCAAAAACATGTCTCCATGCCGCTCTCCGCGAGAAAGTCAAAGCAAGAACAATCAGGATGCTGTTTGAAAACGCCCCCGACGAGGCCTTGGAGGCTCAAGATGAAATCCAAAAGACCCCGATGCACCATGCCGTAGCGTTTTCGAAATGCACAGATACCAGGACAGAACTCATCCAATTTCTTATTCAGAGAGACTTGAGCGCGAGATCAACCAAGGCGAGATCGGAAAAGACTTTTCTCGACGTGCTCGATAAGAGTGGCTTTTCAGTGTTTCGAGACCATCAAAAGACGAGGATAACCACCACGAAGCGGTGGGAGAAAGAAAACCAACTCGCCGAAGGCAACAAACGAGATCAAGTCGATACTTCGAGAACGGGTGACAGACCTACTACCAGGGATCCCAGATCTATGGGAAGCACAAGAGACTCGAAACACGCCGCATCAACCAAAGCTGCTGCAGACCGAGCTGCAGAGAGAAATGGCCGTGGTGGCGATGCACTCGACGGGTCAGACGAACGTGAAAAATTGCGCCAGCAGAAGAAGAATGAGGAGCGCGCGAAGCTGGAGGAGCAGAAGAAGAAAGATGAGGAGCGCGCGAGGCTGGCGGAAGGTGAAGGGCATCCAAAAGAGCGAGAGCTTGCTGGCCGAGACCCAAGCCGGAATCCGTCAACTAGGATCAACGAGCCAGATTTAAACATTGCGGTCCGAACAAGCAATGCAACCCGGTTACTGGAGCCAACGCCTAATAGTGGGATTAAACGCAGCAACACAGCGCGTTTCGACAACAAACCAGACCAGGAGAAGGAGAAGCGACCAACGAAACCGGAGCAAACTAATCGAAGCAAAGCCATGGCCATCTGCATCAAGAATTCGAATAGGATCCTGGAGTCTCTCAAGTTGCACTACATGAGAACAAGAAACGCCGAGATGGTAATCTCATTCTTGTACGGTACCAACATGGATGGTGAGTCGAGATGAAATTGATCCAGCTCGTACTAACAGACCTCAGATATCCAGATCAGCTTTGACTATGATCGTCTACCTCGCGATATGATATGGAAGGATTTTATCGGGCGGTTCGGGGCAGACGACAAATCTAAACTCCGATTCGACCCCGTGCTACAGTACGTGACGTTTCCACGCGTTGAAGTTCGATCAAATGGTCGCCTGGCCGATCGCAAGCAGAGGGCCGAGCTCCAATTTGGGAAACAACAACATGGAGCCAACGGCCGCAAAGACATGAAGTACTTTCTCGACTGGTTGTATGACAAGGGTGTACGTCACATCATCAGGTTGTCTGTTGAAGACTCCGGGGAGTCGGGTCAAAAAGTCCACAGCGACCAAGCCATACAAGAGTCTCTCGAGCGATTTGTCGTCGAGCATCTCGATTGGCGGAAGACAGACTTGGATCCAGAGACTATCCTTCACATCAGCAGTAAAGTCTGTGCGAACGAGGCTGTCAAGTCCGAGGACCCAAAGCAGACCGAGTCAGTCCCGGATCGGCAGTTGAAGAAACTCTCGTTGATGTGGAGTGGCAGCAATGCTGTACTTCGAGCTTGGAGTGAGCCTGATGCCTTGCCGTTGTTACCTCAACTTCAAAAAGTAGAAATAATCCAGCCTCCTGCCGACAAGGTATGTGATTTATACTCTACCTCGTTCTCGCGCTAACAGTGGAAAGATGTACGATAGCCCGCAGTGGATCAGGCATAAAATCAAGGATTTCGAGACCAGACTCAATGACAGCCGGAAGATTATCCGGACTGAAGAACTAGCGGCCTCTGGTAACAAAAAAGTCTCTGATACGAATACAGCATTTGGTCATGTTGAGGTTACCGCCATCGACTCAGGCACGGATGAGGAGCGCAAGGTAACGTCTGGCGACGCGCCTCACCTAGCTACTTCGACTCCTAGCCAGGGCGTCAACGCGCATCAGTGGTTAAAGTCCACCGCGAAATTTGCTGGCTTAATGAATGATTTCTGGAAGAGCACAGTCGAGGAATTTCTTCAATCGAAACAGAACCAGGCCACACCAGAGCGAGTGGAGGATGACGTGGTTGTGGCGTTGATCGACGACGGTGTCGACATGTTCGACACGGCCTTGTCAAATCAAATTCTCGAAGGCAAGAGTTTTGACTTTCACGATGAAAAGGTCCGGCCGCCGTTCTCGTCAGCAAAGGGCCATGGTACAGTCATGGCGAGTATGATCCTACGCGTTTGCCCCATGGCCAAGGTCTACCCGATACGACTGAAGACATACGACAACGCAAACGGGAAGAATAACATCGATGCAAATTACGCAGCACAGGTACGCATCGGCAAGTTCCTACAAGGCAGCACATTCTAACCATGAGACTTGCAGGCTATCCAAGCGGCTCTCGACAAGAAGGCTACAATAATTTCCATGTCGTGGACACTCCCAATTGCAAGGGGCAAAGACGAGTCAAAAGATAGATGTGAGTCTCCCAGGTGCTTTGATGAGGTTCACCTTCAGACGAGGACCATTAAAATAGAGTACCGTATGTGTTGCATTGACTTCTGTGCTAACGTCTCTGCAGTGCATAGCGTTCTACAAAAGGCCGTCGACAAAAACGTCCTAATGTTTTGCTCCGCACCTGACGAAGGCAAGTTTACTGAACTTGACTACCCCAGCGGCCCATGGCGGGATCGCTTTTTCCGTATCGGCGCCGCGCGTGCTGACGGCACCGTCTTCGGATGGACACCTGAAGACGGCATCACGTACGTCTTTCCCGGCGTTGATGTGATACTTGACCAGGTGAAGGGCGGCTCTTCAAGGACGGCCTTGGGTAAAAACGTGACGGATCGCGTAAATGACTTCAAGTACGAGACCGGCTCTAGTGTCGCTACGGCGCTGGCAGCTGGTCTTGCTGCCATGATCATATACTGCATCAAGACGAGTATCCTCGCTGTCAAGACGGCGAACCAGAAAGCTGTCCTTAATCCGATTCCCGATAACCGTGCAATGCTGGTTGCGGACCCTGATGCTATGAAGCGAGCCTTTGCTAGCTTGGGAAAGCTTACGCCGAACCGCTTCATCCAAGTTTGGGAGGAGTTGGACAAGGTCAGCGAGATCTTGGAGACTAGGCAGTTGCAAGGTTCAAATCCAGAAGTGAACCTCAAATGCACTCAGGGGTTTATGGAGTTTGGACTCAAGCTTGCGAGTGCAGTTAAGCAGTGATATCGAAGGAGCAGTTTGATTTAATTTCTACCATGAACGACCTTTAGGACTCAAGTTGAGAAGGAATGAAGGGGATCTAATAAAGGAGGCAGGGGTTGAGATGTGTTGCTCACTTGTACTTTTGGAAGGAGAAAAGACTCAACATGTTAAACAGGTTAGATATCTTTCTAGCAAAACTCGTTTCATTAAAAACACACTCCAGCCAAGCTTTAAAAACTGGGTTCGCGCCAGTGAGACAAAAATAATGGACGTTCGTCACTGTTGAACTGGAATAAGACCCAGGTGTCGCAATACCGCTACGGCAAAAGGGAATGATCACTCCTCTTGCCGGTAGCGTTATTATGGTCCATATCTCCGTCTGACACCAGGTGCTATTCAATGTGCTGCGCTACTGCAATTAGTGGTGGTTCCACCCTTTTGTATGGTGCATTGACAAAAGCTCCGACAGTCAATGTGACTTACCCTAGAGCCAAATGCTGTTCCATCTGTATCATCAGTTGATTAGAGCTGGACTGGGGAGGCCTTGGTTGGGGTAGATCTGGGGAATTTCTCCACTGAATGTGGGACACGCGGTTTAGAGGTGAGGACGCGCGTCGTGTCAGAAGACAGATCAGAGAGGCGAATCTGATTTTGTCATTTGGTTGAAAGCGACTTCGTACGGCTAATCGGACCGGGCAGGAATTAGACGCGTCCTGTACGCGGAAGCAGCGTATAGAAATAGAATCTAACCAAGTTAGGGCAGGCCTATCAATACATACGCGTACGGATATGACGGCCCAATCAAAATCCCAGTTTCCTCTCCCATCGCTGTCGTACTCAGCCCTGGTATCAGAGCAAATCCGAGAGATTTTTGTATTTGCAAGGACCCGAAAACCCGAAAGGGAAAGGAGCGAGGCGCATGCGAATAAAGTCGTATTTTACAGGCCACTTTTATACTCCAATCCAGTGCGCATTCTTTCTAGCCGTATTTGAGACAGTATCGCCAGATCGTATCCGAGTCAAGTCCCCTTCCGCGTACGGAGTATGGACCTTGTGAACATAAAGACCGCCGTTGCCCACTCCTGAAGGCATACGAATTGCTTGGCAGTCAAACACACTTAAACCTGAGCTCCACACCAGTGCTCTCTGGTTCATTCCGCCATCTTCTCCCATTCACCTGCCTCTCTACATCTCCGACAAGCTATGCCGACCCTCGAGACCTACAATGGCTACCCGCTATGGCGGTATATTTCCGTCTTTGCCAGCCGCCATTCTATTTACCGTCATTTTCGGCATCTTGATGGCAGCGCACTGCTGGAAGCTGTTCCGACATAGGATGTGGTTCTGCATCCCATTTGCAGTCGGAGGGTTGTGTGAGTCCTCCAATCCCCTGCGCCTGAACGATACTAACATTAAATTAGTCGAAGTTATAGGCTACATCGGTCGAGCAGCAGCGTACAACTCCACCGGCGTCCTCATTCCCTACATCTTGCAGTCGATCTTCCTCCTACTCGCCCCGATTCTCTTTGCCGCGACCCTCTACATGACACTCAGCCGAGTCATCAGTGCCGTTCATGGCGAAGCTTGCTCAATGATTGCGCCTCGATGGCTTACTCGCATCTTTGTCTTCGGCGACGCCTTCAGTTTTCTGATCCAGTCCAGTGGTGCTGGCCTTCGCGTCAAGGCTGGGAGTGGAGACGACAACAGCAACCCAAACCTGGGGTCCAATATCATTGTCGGCGGTTTGATCTTCCAGATCATCGTCTTTGCCGTGTACGTTCTCACAGCAGTGCGTTTTCAGATGAACTTTAAGCGGCACGAAGCGTCAAAGAACGTGGTGGACGTGCCGTGGCAGGGATTGCTCAACATGCTCTACGTTACGTCTGCATTTATCATGATCCGAAATATTTTCAGAGTGGCAGAGTATTCCATGGGCAGTGATGGGTATTTGTTAGGTCATGAGTGGGGAGTGTACGTTTTTGATGCGTCGCTGATGACCTTTACCATGACCTGGTTTTTCTGCGATACCCGAGCCAGCTGGTGAGGAGGGAGAACTCGGAGGCTGGAATTGAGATGGCTACTACGGAAAGCGCTTAGGGAAGAAGAGGAACAATGGTTTCCATTCGAGTATAGTGGAATTACTCAGCCGTCGCTTCAACCTCCGGAGCGATTCATTATTCAGCGACATTTGGGCTTCCATAGGAGTTACTGTCACATTTCCCCATTTGCAGATCAGCACCTGCTACGTCATTTCCACTCACTGCAGGTGGAAAAGGAACTGAGGAGGAGGAAGAACCATCGCGAGGCAGATACATGGCAGATCCAGGGCGTTTAGGCAATTACAAGAAGTGAGCAGGCAGATTTTTTACACAAGTAGTTTCAAACTCCAGAACTGATTGTCAATTTAAATCTCATCTAGTCCAGCAGGGTTGCAATAGCGGTGTTCTGTTGGTTGTGTATCCCGATTCGGCTTGTGGAACGGGGACTTGTCAATTCGGCCACTGTTCCGCTTGCACAGTAATCAGCAGTACCCGTTAAGTCTGGGCGTGCATACAAAACTAGCGGTGCTGAGAGCGAATGCAGCACCAAGCCTGTCTTGATAGTCCATTATGCAAGCACTCTTCACTCTTATGCTCCCAGGCTCACAGGATCTGGTTCCTGGCCATCTTCGCAGAATCTGGTTCCTGGCCGTCTTCACAGAAAGCCCATTGAACAGCGAATCCAGAGTCGGGAATTTGTAATACCGAGTCTAACCCTACATGGCAATTTTTACCAGTGGCGTCTTCTAGGACCACGAGGCGTCGGCTGTTATCGCGAACACAGCTTCCCCGCTCATTCACCCGCAGAAGGGCGCTCCCACGTCATCCAAACCATACTCTTCTTCCAACCAAACCTGTCGGCTGTTTAACTATTACTAATTAAAGGCCTCGGAATGGACCAATGGGCTTGCAACGACTTCAGCTGAAGACCCAATGGGGGTAATAAAACGCAAGTGTGCAGTTTAGCACTCATCGTCTGCTGCGCTTCCTTATCGCATCGGCTATCGTACCGCTTCCCTGTTATCTGTTGATGAGTCGGGCTAGTTTAGATCTTGTCCAGCACTCCGATACGAAGCGATTCTTGGTGTTCTGTATAAATAAGACCACTCCCGAGCTATCTGGGTGTATTATCCTGTAATCACGCACCTTGCCTTCATACGGACATTTTACACACATCCCTCACACTAAGCCGTATGCACAGTCACCAATATGGGCCGTCATGACCTAGAGTATCCCAAGGATGCCACCAACACCATCAAGCGATATAATGCCCACGCCGTTTATGCACTTGAGACGATCCATCGAATTGTCAATTCCTGTCAGATTCTGCACGTCTCCTTCAATGTGCCCTCTCAACCATTCCCGGTGACTCTTCCGATGATTGGACAAATGGGTTCCTTTGAGCGACCAAGTGCCGACCTTGGCGATGTTCTTGAGCTTTACCTCCATGGTTATGTTTCCTCTAGGATGATGAACACATGCAAAAACACTGGAAGCGACGGTACCGAAAGCGAAGAATCTCAGGGCATGCCAGTTTGTATCGCCGCCTCTCATGTGGATGGACTGGTTCTCACTCTCGCCTCGTATTCGCACAACTACAACTATCGCTCAACCGTCCTGTTTGGATACGCCACTCATGTCAAAGATGAAGCCGAGAAGATGTATGCCATGGAACTCATCACGAACAGTGTTGTGCCCGACCGTTGGCGCCATACCCGTCTACCACCTACCAAGGCAGAGATCCAGAGCACTGGCATCCTCAAGGTCCGAATTGCCTCGGGCAGCGCCAAAATCAGCGCTGGTCAGGCCAGTGACGACAAGACCGACATGAGTAACGAGGCCATGCTTGATTCAACTTGGACTGGAGTCCTGCCGATCTATCAGACAATGGGGGATCCGGTGCCGAGTCCGTATAACCGGGTTGATGTTCCTGCCCATGTCTCGGAGTTTGCGAGTGACTTTAAGTCGGACAATAGCCAGATATCTCTTGATGCAGCCAAGGGGGAACGACGTGCACTGTAAGGAGTGATTCATGGGCGTTGAGGGTATTTTTGGGTTACAAATGAGAGTTTGGGCTGGTAGTAGCCCTGGAGATCAAGACGCGATGACTTAACGCTGATGGTATGAACAATGCGAGGTGTTTAGTGTTCAATTTAATATTTTCAAACATGTCCAAATCGTCAAGCCGCGTGAGAGCACTCGATAGATGTGTCGCATGACAAGTAACTGTAGTAATTCGCCTCTTTATGTGTGAATGATGTTCCTCGCACTGCATTGCACTGCATGGATTGAGGCAGTCTATCAGAAGGATGGATTGGATGGAACAGCTTGATGACGATGGAAGATTTTGTTTTTTCTATCTATCTCGTAGGGAGGAAGGCGATCCGGATACCCTCGGATCGATGATGCCGTTGGAAGACGATCTGAGTTGTTGAGGTTGATCTAGGTTTGAAGTATCTATCTAGGGTTGATCCGATCCACGGTACGGATCAAGGCCTATGCAAGGTTGACTTTTCCTATCGGACCTGTTCGTCTGACATCTTCCGTGAACTCAGGTTTGGTCTGTTGGAGAGAGAGATGTTTAGTGACGATGATAGAATTCATTACTAATGTGCACACGTGCTGTCGCATAGGAATACTTCTTTGAGGGTGGAAGCTTTGTTGAGACTGCGAGGTGGAAGCAAGACGGCCTTTTCGTAGAGCATGTACCGCCTTGAGGTTTGCACTGCTTCCAATTTTAGGAATCTAATGCGCTTGTGAAACCCAATGCGAGGAGAAAGGTTGGGCAGAGGCATAATGGGAAATGTGAATGCGACTTCTAGTGCATTGCAGGTACAGTGTCTCCCACCCTATCGCCATCTACTTCGTAGTACATGAACTCCCTGGGAAATGCCACGCCCGACCTATCATTCTGGATAAATTCGATGTGTTAAGGGGTTGGAGCGGAAAACCGGGCGAGAACGGCTGACGGGCTGACAAGATGTGGACATTGAGGTGGTTAGCTAGTGTCCGAGGAAAAACCAGAGGGCGTGGAGTGGCGTGTAACTTAACCTCCACACTCCGTACTAATGCGAAGTACGGTCTAATGAGCGCTCATAGTGCGCCATTATGTGTGCCACTCATTTCCAATCTCACAGCTGGCTTCAGCTCATGCAGCTTGCTCAAATGACTTAAGACAGCAAGGTTTATCGAATTGTCCCAAGGGTATTTAGCAAACCCGGTCGCCAAGCATTCACCCCAGATTCCCCACTGTCATTACCCGGCCTTACTGTCTTCCTCTCGTCTACGATTGCCCAACATGCGTTTCTTTGCACTCCTCGCTACTGCGTTGCCGCTCGTTTCCTCTTTGCCAACCGATCCCCCACCCTCGTTGAACCCTCCTCTCGAATCCATTGCAAAGCGAGTAGTTTCCACGGAACGATCCTGCGGCCTTGTTGGATACGACCAGAACAACCCGGCCCCGTTCTGCATCAAGAACTACAAATGCAATGTGGCTGATTGCCTGGCTCTCTGCCTCAGCAAGCCCGAATGCAAGAGCTATGCTGTCAGCAGCAGAGGCTGCTACTTGTACTCGGCAGTCGTTGCTGGGAACTTCCATCCTGATGCAAATTCGCCGTTCAAGTTCTATGACAAGGCTTGCTCCGCTGGGGGCGCTCTCATCCGTTTGGAAAACATGGACGGCTCGCTGTACGGCTACCTGTCTGACTCCTTCAACTCTTTCGGAGAACGCACGACAGCCCAATTATCCGACGCGTTAAAAGTTGATTATAAGGTGTCCGAATCCATAGATTCCCAGTTGAACCTTGTTCCGGTCAACTCTGCTGCTTATGTCGACCTTGAGTATTTATCTGCCATTGTGGGGTTTGCGAATAGCAACTCCGATCTTGGACCGGGTTCATTCAAGTAAGGATTTTCTTGCTGATTTTTGTCATCGTACTAATTGCATATATAGTTACCTGTACTTGGGTGCATCCCTTGCGAGTAAGTTTCCAGCTTTCTCCTACCATCAGATCGCCGTCGTAAAAGATTGCAACGTCAGAGTTGCCCAGTCGGCACACTACTTGCACCGATAGTGGGAATGCTTGAAGATCTTTAGATCTCGTATTCACGCTCAATCTACCACCCTGGTTGTGTTTTCCTTGCCGTACTAATAATTTCTAGCACCACCGGGAAGTACACCACAAAGCGGTATCGACAATAGCTTCACCAGAGCAACAAGTCTCCAGGGAAACGTCGAGTCTGCAATAGTAAGTTTAGTCCATCGTATTGGCAAAGCGATAGGGTGATGCTTACTGCCATAGTGGAAAATTGACCTGAACACTCTTGAATTAACCCCTCGATGGGTTAATACGGATGGATGTAAGTTACTCCATATACCGATCCTTGCACATAAGATTGTTCTACAGGCATGCTAACAACTTACAGCGACTCCTGCTGTCTACGTGGGTTTTACACAAAACACAGTGATAGTAACAGGTGACATTACTACATTCACGAATCACTTTGGGAACACTGTGCAGCTCAAGTTGAAGCTGGAGCTAAGCACTTAGAGTTCCAGGTATTGTGATGTACTGATAGACACCCCGGGGTTTTATTATAGTTAGGCCATATCTGTTAACCAGGGCTCTAATTACAAAGTAGCTCTGTCGAATCTTTCGCAGGGCATGCTTTTTCCCTTCTGTAATCTCAAGGCCACATTTTGTCTCGCATTGTTTCTTTGCCCTACTGTCGCAGCAGCTCTTGTGCTATCATTCTATTCGCGAACCGTCCTGATGGAGAAGCACTGTGTCAAGTGTTCGCAAGAGACTGCAATCTTGTTCCACCTCTCAGTGCTGCCTAACTTGACTTAATCCTCCCTGCCTTGGTATTGGTGATAACCTCTGTGTCTTGGTGTGTGTCGCGCTAAGTGCGTCTCCCCCCAACAAGTTAGACGCGACATTCTTGGGTAGGGAACAAGGTGTTAGCTAGACTATAATGACACTTGATTCCATGAGCTACGTATTCGAGTTTGTCAATGATTTGCATGTGAGTAAGAGCAATGTGTCTCCTGATGCAGCATCTGGGAACGATATGCCCTGTAACCGAGTGATTGAGTGAGCGTTACATGCTCGTTGGATTCAGGCAGGATGTGGATATTGGACTGGTACGTTGATGGCATTTAAGAAGCAATAGGAATTAAATCGGATGGGGTGGGCTTATTCGGGTATGTTTGTTTAAATTTCTACCATGTCTCAATCGCGAAGGTACTTTGTTGGTGGGAGCGGCCTTTAGTGCAGACCACACCCGTCCATAGGGTAGGAGCTGGAGACGGCAGAAAAACAAGAGAAAGCAACAATCTGGCTGTTACCTAGGGGGTTGAGATACAGGAAGCAGTAGATCTACTGCTTTCTGACGTCTCTAAAGAGAAAGAAAAGATAAATATTGACACAACTGCACATGACAAGAAATAACTCACCGCTGCTTGTCTGCGACCAACGAATTCTTTATCTTGATCACCTTCTACTCCCCGCTACTCTGACGTTTTGGCACGGAGATAGGTGGGGTCACACTCGGTAATAACTCCCGCTCCATCGTATTTTATGGATTCATCCGCTTACCCTTATCTCTACTCCTACACCTCTTCCAGCCCCCAATGCCGTCATATCGCATGAAAGCAAAGCGCATTACTCGAGCATGCGACTTTTGTAATCGCCGTGGCCTCAAGTGTAGAGAGGAAGCTACGAACACAGATGGAACCAAATCGCCGTGCCTCACATGCCTCGAATATGGCCAGGAATGTACTCGAAATCGGCAGCCCAAGAAGCGGGGCACGAAGCCTCGAGGATCCTTGACTAGAATCGCCCAGACAAAGACCTTGGATCGTCCCTTAGTCACATCCTCGAGCGGACTTGAAGAATCTGCAACTGTCAGTGGCGTGTCAGGGTCTCGAGCTTTGAGGAGTCGAAAGATTATCACGGCGCTCCTTGATGTTTACCTCGACACCATTCATCCGATGTGAGGAAAGCAGAATACGATTTGACTACCTCTGACACTTTTGTAGGTTCCCTTTCTTCTGCGAACGTGAGATTTGGGTAGGTTGGAGAGACGGATCATTCCCTGGCGATGCTTCAGACTACATGAGCCTCATGTGCATGTGTGCGCTCAGTGCCCAACACGTCGGCAACGGCGCTCTATTCACCGAGGATGCCTCGACAGAGCCCGCGACATTTGCTCAAGATTATTTGAATGAGGCAATGACTCTTGTTCCAGTGGATTTTGAAAGCGCAAGTCTCCTCAATTTAATCCGCTCTTACGGATTCCAGCTCAAAATGGCAACAGCACCATGTTGAACCAGTACTTGGGCTTATACCATGGGCTTTCGGGATATTTCAACTTTCACGATGAATCAAGGTGGCCAGAGGAGATTACTGCGTGCGAGAAGGAATTGCGACGGCGTCTATGGTGGACCATGTACCGACTCGAAGTTCATACCGCTTGTGTTCTCGGGAGCCTGATCCGATGTTCCGAGACTCAATGCGATGTGGGTTATCCATCCGGACCTCATCATCCAGCATTCATACCCGGAAGAGACGGCCAATTTGAAGATTGGTTCTCTGGTTGGAACTCCACTACAGATCTCTATCGCGTGCTCGAGCATGCCGTCTCCAACTTCCGATCAAAGCATCGCAGGCACAATTCCATAGTGCAGGGCTTGAATGATGTACCTACCCAAGTGGTCATGGAGAGTCTTGGCAAGATACAAGAACAACTCCTACCTCAATTTGGAGCCGCGTTTTCACGGTCGTCAGACAGCGGTCGAAACCGGTGTGGGTTCCAGGCCTGCAACATCTTGTGTACAATCCATCTCGCCCGCATGATCACGTCACTGACGGGCGAGGACAGCTTGGCAACGGCATGTCAAACAGCCCGAGGCATGATGGAGAATATGAATTCGATTCCTCTCGAGTACATACGCGCTACAGGCTCTCCTCTATTGCAACAACTAGCCGGCGTCGGCCATATGCTGCTGGTTGTCGCAAAGAAGCAGATGCCATCTCATGAAGACTACTTGGTATTGAGAGACGTGTTGAATTCCATCATCGGGTTTCTAACCCGCTTTGGTGAATACAGTAAGCTGGCAGCGGTTGCTCAACGAAAACTCTCCGCTCAGTTGAACGACTTTGATAAGCATACGACGGGGGAAGATGTTGGAGGGCTTACCTAGAGAAGAATATCCTACGCTTGACAATTGTGGCACCAGGTGCTTGGATTTTAACTTGTTCACTTTGGACTATGAGACCGACAATGGTTTCTTTGCTGCAAGCCTACTGCAGCCTTTAGCTTGGCCAAGTAGCTCTAGAAGCCCTTAACAGGATAATAGCACACACACTACTCAGTTTTTTGCGCCTTCTACATTTCCCAAAACAGGAAATAGTGCACTAGGTTTGACAAGCGGTCAGCCATCTGATGTGAACATTGAGGTTGCTTGCCCATGGCATGTGCTATGTGACGTTCATCTCCAATTGCATGGTTACTTCGCTTAATAAAGCCCAATTAACTACCTGCATACTATGTATTTCTTGTGCTGGTTCCTTTTTGCTTGTTCGTCCTCCAAGCGTAATATTCTCCCCCCCGTCATGATTGGGTACTTCATTGGGTGATCATCACTGATACACGTGGGCACTGGCTCTAAGAGCTTTGTTCTATCAAACCCAAAGAAGAATGGAGCAGAGTACCTCTCATTTCCGCTTAGGTTGATGACGCGATGAATCGTTGAGACAAACAAGTCGTTGGTCTGCCTCATGAAGCAGTCGGCAATGTTGACCACAAGAGACCCAGGGATTGGCTTCGCCTTGACCCATACGCCAGCCTTGCTAAGCACTTCAAGGCCACCAGAGGAATCCTGTGTAACGATGGTGAAACACTCAACGTCAGTGTGTGCCCCAATGCCATTTTGTTCGTCAATAGAATACTTCTGCTCCGGGTAGCGTAGAATCCGCATGCCAGCTTCAGGCTTTCGAACATATGGGTCAAAGTAGTTTTCAGGTAGGTGTAGGGCCAGTGCAAATATTCGAGTCAACTGACGAGATAGGCGCAATAGCTGGGTATGGTATGCGTAAAGCCCTTCGCGAAATCCTGGGAGGTTAGATGGCCAGATGCTGACGGATGGGTCTGCTTCATCCACTGCATCTGGGTCCTCAATCGGATCATACGCCCAATTAAAGGCCTCGCTCAAGTCTACACTTATCGTAAGTACACATTTTAGACAGCAGAATTGAATCTTACCCTGGCGTTTCCATCCGTTTCGGTTGTAGCATTCCATCGGATGGTACCCAACGTACTCATTTGGGACCAGGCCAGTGAAGACCTCCATCTTTTTCTCTTCCGGCAACGAAAAAAAGCGCTTAGCTTGCACTATCGTCTCGTCGGCATATTTCGGATCAATCCCCTTCAAATTTATGATTAGACGAGACATTGGAGGATGTACCGACGAGGACTCACATGGTTGATCAAATAAAAGAACCCAATCTTTGTTGACGCATCGCGGATCTCGTCAGCCACAGCCTGGCGATCCTCAGAGTTCTGACTCCAGATCCTCGACGCATCAATGACAGGAATTAGATCCGATTCCATTGATACATTGGATTCAAAACTGAAAGTTGTGCCCATTGTGTAATTTGACAGTCGTGGCTGTGCTTGTCGGCTGGGAGACAGTCTCAATCTGCGACATTTTGCAGGAGTTGACACGAATAAGCTATCGAAGGCGTCTGCGTCCAAGCAAAAGAATACACTTTCAACACACTTTATAATGTCGAAGTTATTCGAGTATGCATGGATTACAAATTTGACATTCATGATGTAGCCAGGGTATTATTGATACAGCGATAACTGCTAAACCTTTGAACTGCTAAACTGCTAAACTGCTAAACTCCGATACGTCGTCATCGTCGGAGAACCCGCTCGGGTCCCACCCGTATCTCAAGCAGATAAGTTGGGTTGCATTCTTAGTTATTTGTTATCTCAATCTTCTGATAAGTAGACACGTACATCTACCGGCATATGCAAAGCGTCTTGGAGTCTTGGAGCAAGGGCGATCGACCCACTTCGCCGAACGCTACCAACACCGTCTAGGGTATTGTTATCAGAGGTATCGTTGCATTGGAATCCAACTTATAAGTATAACACCGAGTGCGAGAAATTTTGGTTGCAGACATCTTTGCTCTTCAACATTTGAAAGCGTCGTATTGAACCAAATATGGCGACGAGTACTACTCTCTCCCGCCGTCTAATTAGACGTCTCGAGGTCGACAGAGATGTGGACACAGATGTGGAGATTTACGTGAACAAAGACACACGCCCACTGCCCCCTTCACGACGTACCTATGGACCGTGGGAATTCGTCGGCCTTTGGATGGTGACAGGATCATTCAACGTTGGCGGATGGACCACGGGTTCTTCATTGATTTCTCTGGGACTCAATGTCTGGGTAAGTTACAAAATCTTGCTGTGCGATACGAATACTGATACTCAATAGCAAGCCATGCTGGCCATCGTTATAGCTCATACCTTTGCGGGGTTCATTTGCATCGCTGGAGGACATCCAGGTGCCAGATGGCACATTGGATTTCCGCTGTGGATGAAGCAAAACTGGGGTATTTGGGGCTATCTCTTCCCAATGGTATGACATTACCCACCGAATAAAAATGTGGATTCTAACCTCTCAGGCAATCCGTGTGTTTCTCTCGTTTGTCTGGACATCTACAAATACCTGGTACGGAAGTCAATGCCTCAAAGTCTTGCTCACTTGTATCTGGCCTTCATTCCTCAGACTAGATCAGGAACTGGCAGGAGGTGCCATGCAAGCGTGCGATTTAGTGTCGTTTGTCATCTACATTCTACTCTGTGCGCCTCTTGCCTGGTTCAGTCCTGAAAACTATCGCAAGCCTTTCCTTTTTGCGTCCACCACCGTCGCCACCACAGTCTTCGCTCTGCTCATATGGTCCACCGTTCGAGCGGGAGGTGGCGGTGCTATGATTTCAGACGTCAGCGGAGTGTCTGGTGTTGAGCCAGCCAAAGGTGGTGCTCTCGGTTGGGCCTTTGTCGCCGCAGTGACGGCCAATATTGGTGGCATTGCTACGCACATGTGGTCTCAGTCTGACTATACACGCTACGCCCGCAAACCTGGGGATCAAATACTGGCTCAACTTGTCATGGTGCCTCTCGGAACGATTATTGTGGCATGTATTGGGATTATTTGCACCTCCTGCGCTGCATCCCTCTACCCCGACGAGGACAAACTGTTGTGGCAGCCATATGCATTTCTCGACGCAATTCGCGAGCACGAAGGCAATCGAAGTGCTCGAGCCGGTGTTGCCTTTGCTAGCATTGCTTTCATGTTTTCTCAATTTGGTATGGTTGTTGCGTCAAACTTGGTTGTTGCTGGTATCGACTTGGCTGCACTTCTGCCTCGCTGGTTCACGATACGACGAGGTGGCTACGCAACGTTACTCTGTGCTTTTGTCATGCAGCCTTGGTCACTCCTCAACAGTGCCACCAACTTTTTGACCGTTGTAGGGAGTTTCAACGTGGTCCTTGGTCCGCTTATGGGCATCATGTTTGCCGATTATTTCCTCTTGCGGAAGCGAACAATAAAGCTGACGGATTTGTACGGCAACTCTGCTCAGAGTATCTACTGGTACTCCAAAGGTTGGAACTGGCGCGCACCTGTTGCGTGGATCCTTGGTGTATGGTTTCTTCTGCCAGGACTGGCTCAGAGGGCCGTTGCTCCTGGTGGCTTTTGGGGTGGATGGACAAGACTCTATCAGATTGCTTGGTTCGCTGGTTGCTTCGTGTCAGGGATTTTGTACCTTGCCTTGGACTATATCTGGCCTATTGCCGACAAGCTTGCAGTTGACGACCTCGACTACTTTGGTACTTTTGGAGACCCTCCGGTTATCCTCAGCGTCGAGGATTTCCCCTCGCCCTCTATGTCCCTCCACGGGGACGAGAAGCATCCTGGGGTAGAGAAGGTGTAACGAGGTTATAATGACAATCAATTTCACTTCAGCTATCAAGAGCTTGGTTTGCAAGGGCGTCAGCCTCACTGTTCTTCTCTCGTGGGACATGCCAGAACTTAAAGTCCAGGCCTCCATCATCATCGTATGTCATCTCATCAAGTCTCTCATGAATTTCCTTGAGGACGGCATAATGCTTCACTGGCCGTCCTTCAGCATTGCGCCCATGGTTCCCAATCCAGCCTTCCATCCACTCCGACATTGCTCTTACAAGATAGAGTGAGTCTGATTTGATGTGTATTCGTTGTAGAGAAATGTCTTTCGAAATATCGCTTTGGATCGTGTGCAGGGCCTGCGATAAAGCTTCGATTTCGGCACGGTTGCTCGTCTGCGGAAGACTGGGATCTAGTAGGCCACTCGCGTTGTAAGGGGATTGCGTTCCGAAATACACGCCCCAGGCACCTCTCGCCAAGGGAGTTCCGTTACCACGACAAGCTCCGTCGATGGAGACGACGACGGTGAGCTCATCTAGCTCGATAGCACCGGTTCGAGGATGCTTCACCTGAAGCTGAGAGACCTTCTTGGAAGGCGTGTAAATGACAAGCTCGCTCTCGGGAACAGGTCGGTGCATCGGGCTGTACAGCGGATCGAATCGACGTCGAATTTCTTCGCCAAACTCGTTGAGTGAGCCGTCGTCAAGATCCCCCGGTTGGAAACTTGCAAATGTCATTTTTACGTTCTTTCAGGGTGATTGAGCAGGTTTGTGCTATGATGATGGGGCAACCTTTAAGCAGCTTAAGCAGAGCGGTAAACAACGCTGATGATGTGTCCATTACGACATGGAAGTGCTATCCGTTGATTGGAATGTGAGTGTGGAATAAACGTCGGGCCGAATAAATAAGGCTAGAAAGGGTTGTATTCTTTGAAAAAGTGAGGAGAAAACTTGGAGTGACTGTGCGAAGTAGGTTCGTTTGAGGGGACGAGACGCCGGCAGATTTCCCACTTGTTCACAACCCAGCAGGTATCAAACGAATTTGGAGGTCAATTGTCCAATCAAAGCACAGCTTGGTTCCGTGGTCTAGCTGGTTATGGCATCTCGTTAACACCGAGAAGGTCCCCGGTTCGAGCCCGGGCGGAATCACATTTTTGCCAGCTCACTGAAGGCATTCCGTTACTTCATTTTTGCCAGTAATCATGATCACGCCAGTAAACATTCATCTACTTGATATGTATAACAGTTCTTTTGGTCATCGCCTATGACAGGGTTTATGTCGAGCAGACACCCGTGACGTCTTCAAACTCACTAGTTGATCAGCGTGTCCTCTTTATGTTCTTGTTGAACCAGACCTCAGTCACCATTGTAGTGGATTTTAATTGACAATGTCCCAGCTACCTTTGAAGTCTGGTCTAGACCTTCACAACGCTCCCACCGGGACGGAGTGTTCACCATCTCCGCGGCAGTGGAACCCCAGATTCCGGGGAACACCATGTCATTCATCCGATATGGTGGACCCGGCGTGGCAGTATGCAGATCAGTTCATAATCCGGGATATCTCAATTGTGTGTTAAGTTATTCGACCCTCAAACTAGACGGAAGCGTTGCGGGGAAGCCCTGACGATGTGTGAATACATACGTTTAAAGCCGAGGTCAATATTCCCAACTTAGCTACGGTGTGTTGTTTCGGCTGTTTTAGTCTATTGTGAGTGATGCTAATTTACCAAATCAAGCCATTTTTAGCATGACTGCTTCTGACTACTAACTAAGCTGTTCCAAATACGGAAAGAAGCCGGTGACGGGCCGAGGCATGACATTTCATGGTGTTGCGTGTCTACTCTGGTTCCCGGCAAGTTGAACCCCGATTTCCGGTCGAATGATTTAGACTGAATAGAATGAATTTTCAGGCTGAAAAGGGGTTGAATCAGCCTAGATTCAAGGTATTAGGTGCAATGATAAAAATTGTACTGCATGGTGTGACACAGCTTCCGGTCACCCGGTGTATGCAGAGCTCAAATATTTAAAGCAGGTTCCTGAAATGATTCCAGCATCTACCTTACTTTCTACCTCCGCCATACTCATAGTACAGAAACTGACTCCTATATAAAGAGAAGAAATAACAACCATGGCAGCCCCAGCTGAAAAGACAATCAACAACCTCAACGGAAAATGGACCTTGGTAAAAAATATGTTGTCTCGGTCGGCTACTTCTGGCTAACACGATTTCCCAGAATAAAGATCTGTCCGAGAGCCCTGATTCTATTTTCGCCCTTCAGGGAATCGGTTATCTTACTCGTAAGGCTATTGGTTTGGCATCAGTCACACTTGAGATGAAGCAGTATGAAGCGGCACCGAATTCGCCAAGTACGGCAACGGGCCAGGTGACACATGTCGATATGGTCCAATTGGCGGCCGGTCTTAAGGGGGTTCAAGAGGACCGGTGTATGGATAATGTTTTTCGTCAGTCCAGCGACTGGATTTTCGGCACCACGCAATGTCAATCCAGATGGGTAAAGCCGGAGGAAATTGACGATGAGTTTCTGAAGGATGGGTGGCTTGCCGAGGGTGAAGACAATGCCCTCATATTTAGTCACACAGAGAGCAAGGCCAATGGGTGGACTCTTACGCAGGTGTGGGGGTTTGAGATGGTGAATGGGGAGAGGAGGTATTGCCGACGCATGGTGGCTAAGAAGGGTAGCAAGAGAGCCACGGTGCGAATGGTTCACAATTATATCTCGTAAGGATGCATGGCATGATTATAAGACTAGCCTTTGTGGCAATTCAAGCATTAGGAAAGAGTGTTGTCAAACAAGAGCGGATTTCACAGACTACAGCTCGACTACGCGATGTTTGACCATATGCACTTTTTAAATGCTGACAATCTTTCGAGAAAACATAAGTGGATATGATGATATGTATATGGCCTTGTGGATCCTTAAAGTTCTTTGCCTATGCTTGAAGAGAATCCAGACTTGTTCAGTTCACCGTTTGAAGCTATCTTAGAAGCCTCAATGTCCGGCACAATCCCATCAATTGAAAACTGATCCGCGTGAACCACTTGGCTAATAAGCGTTTCTGAGTGAGGGGAAATGACATTGAGACTGTAGTAAAGCACGATTGATGTAACAAATCCGTAGATCCAGTTAAAATCAAATAGATGCTGCAGCCCGATAGGAATGGGTACACTGTTCGGGGTAACCTTATGGCCAAGGGCGGGAAGGAGAGGCGTGATTATCACCACTGTCGTGACCAAAGCCCTCCAGTTACCACCCCAGCCAAAACGATATATTCCATGGGGATCGTAAAGTGCCGGAACGTCATACTTTCGGCGTTTGACTAGCCAATAATCCGTGGTGAGAATGCCGGCGATAGGGGCCATAAAGATGGCGTAGGCGGACATGAAACTCATAAAGGCTTGAGCTGACGCCATGATGATCCAGGGGCATAGCGCCCAGCCACCAAGAAAAGAGACAACAATGACTCCGCGTCTGATGTTCAAATATTTCGGCGCTATGGTCGTAATGTCATTCGCAAAAGATATGCCGTTGGCGCTAATGTTGACACTAATTTGTGCAAGCAACCAAATGAATGCGCAAAAAAAACGCCGCGGCTCGACCTCCAGGAGAGTCTTGCCATTTGTTGACAAGGTCAATGGGATTCCAGAGTGCTTCTCCGTAGATTTCCTTGGAGGCACCCGCGGCGATGATGCCGAAGATACCAACAATGACCTTGAAAAATGGAATCGCAGGTAGTTGCCATAGGTTCGCCCCTCTTCTCTTGCTGAATCTAGAAAAATCAGGGATATTGACAGTTAGAGTGGTGTAGCCGCCAGTAACAGAAGTCTAGGTATAAATGTCAGCATGGCAGGGTAGAGGAGGATTGGTGAACGGCTTAACATACCAGGTTGGATAGCCAAAGCCAAGCTCTGGTGGAGCCAGAAACGGTCGCAGGTGCATAGAAGAAATTGGAAGATTGTCCTCTGGCCTTAACAGCGGCCCAAACAACCATAGCAAGAGCCATGGGGGTGACGAGAATGGCTTTGGCGTTGAAGAGATACTGAAGCTTGTGCGTAGGAATGAGAAGGAGCGGCGTTTGTATGAGCCAGTAAATGAAATATGACAGCATCCCTTGACTGGTTATGCCAATGGACTCCGGCAGGGTGTTTTCAATGTTTTGGTAGCTTGGCCAGATTGCCGTGATCATCTAATAATATTAAGCTTATGATCATTGACGGATTGATTCAACTCACTGCACTAACACATTGTCCTCCGCCCACGGTCTGGACTCCAAACCAGAACATGGCAAGAACAGCCCGACTAATGACACAGAAGTAACTCAACCAGTAGCCATAGCTGGCACGAACTGCGATGGGGAACGGAACATGCAGATCTGCCCCAATGGCGCCGTTCAAGACGGTCGGGATGGCGTTGCAGATGCCTGCCATCAGGGTAATGAGGATGGCATCCGTGACAGAGAGACCAGTCGTCAAAATAGAACCGGCAGCCGACCAACCGCTGATTGTAACAAGATCACTAAACCAGTACGTGAGAAACGTCACTTCTGTCCATGTTTGCTTCTCTGGCGGCACGGGGTCTTGGTCTGCGTTGGTCCAGACGTCTGGGGGTGCAATGCTACTCTGTTGCTTGGGGAGTTTCCAACTACCAGGCTCTGTGAGACGAAGTTTGATCTTTTTTTTGGTGACTGCGGATATCTTGGCGGATGCGCCACTGCGAAAGTTTGAAAAGTCCATTAGAGCCAGGCGATGATGCTTTGCCTAACAAAGAATTGTTTCAAGCATTGTTTGCGGAGGGCTGTCAGATATATTCAACCTTGTAGGGTCGCAGGGAGATAACCAGCCTTGCCCAACCATCGGCAGTTCACCCGTGCATAATTGATATGAGAATGACTTCTCCACCCAATACAATCCAACTGGGGAATGTGGTGTAGTAAGTAATCATGAAGCCGTTGATTTGTTCAATCCAGATTGGCTCCGGGGTCATGATAAGGGATTGATACTGATAGCTTACCCTCCCCTCCCGAGCCTACACCCGAGCTCAATGCGTCGTCCGTTGCTTCGGTCACTGCTCATTGTTGCCAGTTCATGTTAACTCCATGAATACCACACGAAGTCGCCTCGCCTGTATTTCATGTACACGGCGCAAAGTAAAATGCTCCAAGACGGTACCATGCGCCAACTGCATCCGGAGGTGAGTTGATGTAACCCCGGGCTTCTTCGTTGGAGGCTCGGGTTGCCGACCCGAGGCTCAAACAACATGTTTAGAGGCGAACAAAATACCTGCCGAACTTCACAAGATGGTAATGACGCTACCACGACCACAATCGCCGAGCAAGCAGCATCATCTGCCTCGTCGCCACTGTCAACACTGTCACCGGCCGAACCTCGAAATGAAAGCGAGCTGTCGATGCTTCGACGTCGAGTCGCCGAACTTGAAAACGAACTGCACCACGGCCCGAATCGGTCGCCTTCTCCGACCGAACAATGCCCTGTAATTATCTCTCATCGGCACGGAAGCGGCATTGAACCCGGACCTGGAGAGGTCGTAAACCGACACCGTACTCCAACTTGCGACACTGTTGCTGAAGATGCCGCGTCTATACTCGAATTCCTGGCTTGGGGCCGGAGAAAGAATCCCGATTTGCCGGTAGACTCTCCCGAAGCAGTTATTCACGTCTCTCCGGTTGGAGACGTTATGATCCCCCAGGCGCAATCCGATCTTTCTCCCAATGACATCGGGACTTTGGATGATGTGTCTCAAATGCCAATTCTCCAGCTCTTGGTCCCAGACCGCCGCCGAACGTGGGATCTGATATTGTGGCATGAGCAGTACCTCCTATGGTATCACTGCTCCTACCATGCACCTTCTTTGAGGAATCAGGTGGAAAATTTCTACGACAGGTATGATGGATCTATTGAGCATCCCGAAGTCAATTTGCAATGGGTGGCTTTCCTATTCGCTGTTCTAGCTGGAAGTATTATGTCTTTACCAGCATCTACTGCCGAGAAATGGGGCTTCGACGATGCTGAAAGGGCCACGCTCTCAAAAAAGATGGTTCCAGGCGGCTATAACTTGCCTCAACAAGGCTGATTTTGCTTCCAACCATTCAATCCTTTCTCTTCAGCCTATCGCTACACTTACCCTATCAGCTCACATGCTTGGCTTCTCGAATCTTCAATCCACATACCTCGCCGCTTCTGTCCGCATAGCGCAGAGTCTCGGATTTCATCGTCTCACCGAGAGCGTCTCCGGCGGTATCGTGGAGAAGGAAGCAGGGCGCCGCGTCTGGTTACAGATTTGTTGCCAAGATTGGTTCAGTCTGCCATTTTCCGATACATATCTCGTCAATCCGTCATACTCAAAGTCCGAGCTGCCCCTCAATTGCCATGATGAGAGTCTTGTGAGTTTGCCAGACTCCGAGCCTACAGTGGCTGGCTATTCCAGATTTCTCGGGTCGATTGCTAGTATAATGCCACGCCTACAAGATGGTTTGATGTCTTGCAACACGCTATTCACCAAGTATGAGCAAGTCTTGAAGTGGGACAAGCAACTCAGAACCATCGCTACGGCAACTCGTCCGAAATATCTCTCCAGCGGACCGCTGAATCCGGACTGGCCAATCTGGGTGCACTGGGCAAGACGATCACTGGCAATCTCCTCGTCTCACAAGATTATAATGATTCATCGATCGTTTCTCTCTAAGAGCTTCTCAAATCTAGCATTCGCATTCACGAGGAAAACTTGCTTAGCTGCCTCGAAGACAATCATCAAAGAGTACAAATGCGTGGTCAAAGAGGATGGTCCAGTACTCTGGATATACCAAGCCTTTGCTGTCGCCGCCTCGATAATCCTCATTCTCGACTTGCTCCATTCCGAGTCCAATGAACCACACAACACGGAACATTTTCAACTTGTCCACGACATTATCGAGATTTTGAGCAAATGCCGCAACAGTACAATTGCTTCCAGAGGAGTGAAAATACTGACGGCCCTCCGTGACGAGGCATCCGCGACCATACGCCAAGGTAGGAAGAGGGCATCCGGTGACAAAGATGCAAATCCCCAGCCACAAAAGCGATCTCGGCCATTTAACGTGCCCGCTTTTGTCAAGACCTTTTGCGAAGATCAGAAATCCCCAGTTCCACAAGATTCTCGGCCGCAGGCGTCAACACACCCTGCCGTTCTTGCGGACTATTTCTTTGAATTGGGACCATTCGATGAAGGAAGCATCGAGAATCTCTTTTATTTAGCTAGTCAGGATTTCTACTCTTAATCTAAACATGTGTCTTTTCAAGCAGCTTTCCAATGGCCGTAGCTACAGCTTTAGGCTCCTCTAGGATAGGTTGGTGTCCGGCCTTCACTATCTCCAGCCAACATGCATCGGAGCCAATGAGCTGAATAAGGTCTTGGGACCTTTGTACCGGGCTTATCACATCAAGATCACCAGCAATCAACAAGGTAGGGCACTTGATCTTGCTGTAATCTGGATCCTTGTGCGACTCGTCCACCATCATTTCGCACGTCAGCGCATAGCCCTCTGGATCCGATGCAACGACAGCGTCATAAACCTCCTTGCGAAAGCCTTCATCCACCTGACGCTTGTCTATCGGAGGGAAGTTGGACTTCATTGCTAATTCCGCGCGCCCATGTCGTCCCCATCTTACGTGTATTGGTCGCCATGTCAAGCATTCTCTGCCGAACGGCGGCTATATGCGAGGCTGACCGTGCTGATCCGATGAGGACAAGGCCAGCAACGAGGGAGGGATTTTCGGTAGCAAAGTGCAGAGCGATGGCAGTTCCGAGGGAGTGTCCGAAAATGATGACCTATTTCTAGAGTTAGCCAAATCCATGCTCTCGCTACAACTCTTCATTTCGTACCTTTTTGCTCTTGCCTTGGGCTTGAACTGCTTGCAAAGATGCGATGACATCGTGTAAGTCGGAGACATAGCCTGAGACTGTCGGGCGTTGAGTCGGCACGGGGCTTTTTCCAAACCCAGGGAAATCCACCAGGACGATGTTGTAAGACTGGGGCAATCGAGACACCAGAGGCTCAAACGTGTCTGTAGAGCCCCCAAGCCCGTGAAGGCAAATGAGTAAAGGTCCGTGGGAATTGCCGCTCTGGAGGTAATGGAGTTTTGTTCCGTTTCCGGTTTCGATAACGTTGGACGCCATTACGGTTACTGTGTGCTTAGAATATCAATTGCAGTGTCTGAATCATTAAAGACATGTTGGACCAGAAAGATAAACTCACCAGGATCCTCAAAAGCGGTGGTAATTTTGTGCTTCGGCCGACCTTGCGCTATCCACAAAAAGCCTCGGCCGAAGCATTGATTACTATCTACCTCGGCCGAGATGGACAAATCGCGTGCAGAATGACAATCCACATTGTATACACACCAATAATAGCTACAAATAACCGTACTAAAGGATGCATTTGCGCAGATTCGGCAACTTAGTCCTATCACGCTACGTTACATCATGGTCATCACAGCAGTCATCACGGAAGAAATTGAAGATCTTCACCTCACGACCCAGAAGACCGCCTTCAGTCTTCCCCATGCTGAATCCACAAATGGCAGGCTCGTGGCTATACAGCACAGCCCTGACAAAAAAGTCGGCTTTGGAGCTGAAATTTACGGCATCGACCTAAACAACTTCACCGATGCCGACTTTGACTTTATCCATGATGCGTTGCATCGTCATAAGCTACTTGTGTTTAAGGAGCAGCCCGAGATGCTAAAGCCTCAACAACAATACATGCTTACATCGAGGTACGCATGTTGCACCCTTGAGATTGTCCAGCAGGAATAGCTAAAGTTCATAGCTTTGATCCAGAAGAAACGACAGGTGGCTTTGCCCACGGCGTTGATCCCCTCCTTGCCACGCATAACGGTGTCAATATCTATGGCATTCCCAAGCGTCCAGCTATTCCCGTGCAGCCGCAAGTCCACATACTCGGCCGTGGTGCCGTCCCTGATGATCATTACTCGTTCCCTCCCGGCTTTGAGATCCAGGGTATTGATCACGAGGAATTTCATCTGCCACCACACACATCCCTCCCGAGGAACGGGAAAAAGGCGCAAGTCGCTTCTACCAGTGGCATTTCGATGGAGCACTGTACAAAATACCTCCTCCGCGGGTGGGTTGTTTGCTGGCTGTGCGTACGCCGAAGGGTCCCGATGTGACGGTTCGCTGGGATGATGGTACAGATACAGAAATGACTATTGCGCCAGGCTCAACAGCCATGGTGGCAGGTTCGCGCGCGTTGGAATTGCTCGATGAGGAAACTCGAAACATTGTCATGAATAGCCGGATCGAGTACGCTCCCCACGCTTTTGTATGGATGTCTACCGCACACAGCTCACGCTTGGGGCATCTGATTGAGACAGAGGGCCTAGAGAAGCCACTGGACCAGCTTCCTTCTTGGGATCGGAAGCATGTCTGTACCTACCCAATGGTCTGGACTAATCCAGTTACAAGAGAAAAAGTCGCTGCAGATTCATGGTCAGGGGGTACTAAAGCTGTACCTGAAGGATGCGCCGAACGCCGAGGAAAGGGTCGTCGATGATCTCAAACAAGTGCGAGAATTTATGCACAAGTAAGTTCCGATTATTGTTTTCAACCTTAAAGTCCAATTGCTGATTATTTATCAGGCTCATGAGGCCCGCATTGGAGCCCGAGAACATCTATGCACATCGACACGAGGAGCAAGACGTCATCTTGTGGTACAACAGAGCTTTGTGGCACACAATTGTAAGCAAGCTTGGTTACAAAGACTCTGGCTACTTTACTAACGAGTGTTTTAGACCGAGTTTCCTAAGTCCTATGGCCCAAGAATCATGCACCAGTGCTATGTTGCGGCGAGTGACCATCCTTCAGGATGATGTGTGAACATGCGTTACCTTGGCAGATACAATTGATTCCCTACTATTCGATGTACGTGGGGTGTATTTCAAGACTGACCTCAGTAGTTTCAGCTATCGGGTTAAAATCTATCGTTTTAAATATCTCTTCCCAACACTTCTAAACATTCCAGCCTGTTGTCAGTACGTGATGGAACGATTGTTATGGTTAGGCTCCCAATGCTTCCGGTAACGTTTATGAAGATTACACTCAAAAAGTGGTACATTTCAGCCATGGTGCTGTCAAATTTATGTATAGCCAGTATTTCAGCATTATGCATCATGAACCTGCCATTAATATTCAGGCCCATCGTTTTGGAAGCGCAATCTTGGGGATGCCAATCTCTATCATGGACTCATACAGTAAACATTCGATCACATCTGAGACGCTATCCATGGGCCTAAGATTTTTGATATGAAAGTTTTCAATAACTAATTCCTTCAAGGAAACTGATTTGACTGGATAAATCACACTAGATAATTGCCGGCACCGGAGTAGGACCAACGGGTGCCGTGGAAGCTCCAATGTTAGCCTGGTGCATCGTCCGTGGACCATAGGAATCAGGGTAATCAATCGCGGTATGAAAACACTGCCAATTAGCCCACATGACAATATCTCCCTCTTCCGCTCTCGGGAGAATGATGTATTCAGGACGAAGAATACGGTCCTGAATTGGCTTGAGCCACTTTCGGATCTCGACAACGTCGTCAATAATCCTGGGCTCCTCATCCAGTGACGATCGCAAGAAGAGTTTTCGAGCGCAGATACCGTGCACCATGAATGCCTTTTCTCCTGTGACTGGGTTAACCCATGCCATAGGATACCGCTTCACAAAGGCTGGATCCCAATCACCCAGCTGCTCAAGAGACTTTTCGCGGCCCTGGGAAACAATGCCTAGACCGTTGGGGTTGCTGCGGCAGTCTCCCATCCATTGGTACGGGTGCGGTGCATATTCAACCCAACTATGATCCGCAATAGTCTTCTCTTCGGGGGTCATAAGCTCATAGGTCTGCACATTGCTGAAGAATGCCGTCAACCCTGGCTCGACTTCCATGGTGTGGCCCGATCCGTCATCCCAGCGGACAGTAACCTTCGGGAACGTAGGTCGCTTGATACATCGTAGTGTTGTGAACCACGCGGGATCGCGCTCGTACAGCGGTGCGTCGATGTGCCATCGTTGAAACCTGGTGTGGCCACTTTCAAAGTCTTCTTGGGAAAGTTTTGTGGCATGCCAGTCGTGGCTCAATGGTTTGGAGACAGTTTTGTCTTTGATGCCATAGTGATCGGCCCCTTGGTATCCCTTGCCGATAAGACGCACATTATCAGCACCCGGGATCGCGAGGACATCGCGACTGGACTACACAAACAACTTTAGCATGGGCAGACCAGTTGTAAGGGACTGGGAAGAAGCATTGGTGTGCAACCTACCGACAAGATCCCTCCGTGTTTGTTAAATGCCTTGACTGTTCCATGAGAGTGGACCTGAGGTGCATCTGGGTCAAAGCGAGTAACGAGCTCCCACTGTTTAATCAGTAGGAGGTCCTTTTGTCCTTTCACAATGATGATTTTTTTTATCCCAGATGGTGTTCTTCAACTCATTCACATCGGCATCTGAATGGATATCATTGGTGACGAACTTGAATGCATGCATGAGATGAATTACCGCTGATGTTATTCAGGTCTAAGCCTTCGACAATTGCTCCAAAGTTGGCCTTCTTGCCTTCTTCCAGGGGAAGAGGCTTCACCGTGAAGCTAGCGCTAGCTGGCTCAATCCTTGAAGGCATGGCGATGAGATGGGTTGTATGGAGACGATGCCCTTGCGAGACTGATGGTGATACTAAGTATCTGACGCTATCTTTCTGATTCAGTGAATCTTTTGGTGATGAATTGTTCGGCTGGATTATTCGACGTCATCGTCACTTGCAGCTAGGCGCATCTGTGATAACCTTCCCCACCTCGGACGAGAGCTCGGCCGAGGCTTGATAACCTCCCATATCTTTGTCGCGTCTTAGGAACATGCACCCAGGGAGTGGAGCATCGATCACCTTTATCGGCCGATTTTCTTGACCTCGGCCCGAGTGAATGAGCACAGCTTAGCAAGGAACCGGCCATTACTTTCAGCCAGATGAACTGTCGATATGGGCTCGGTAACGACTAGAACCTACCGGACGACAATGACACAGTGAATAACTGGTCAATCAATCAGTTTTATTCTTGTTCAATGATAATTGGTGCATCGGCGGGGCTTTATTCATCCGGGAATATATGTTCCTGCACAGCGATCGCATGATGAGGCCTCTGCGATCTTCCCGGAATACAGCAGCAACCATCTACAACTACGCCAATGCCTGAATAAACTCCCATTCATTACATGCGTGACTGTTATATATTTTCATACAAATCAAAGAACCCATTAATCCAGCGTCTTAATTAAATGAGCTATTGTAGGCGATTTAAGCTTCTACTGTCACTACCCTTTCCGGCTCCATTTGCTGATCCCTGATTCAACCTTGCTTCTCTTCGAGCGTCTGCTTCAACCTTTTGTAATGCAATTCCATAGCATTCGCCGTGAACTGCTCCCCCATCACCATGGGATATTTCTTATTAGGTCCCTGAATCAACGCATCTTTGCACGGCTGGTTGAAAAAGGCAATGCTGTACCTTTCGCCGTAGTAATCTCCGTCCTCCTCGGGAGCCTTGACGCGGTGGAAGGTGCTCTTGAATCGGTCATCCGACCAACTCATTAGAAGGTCTCCAATATTGCAGATGATACTCCCTGGCTCAAATACAACCTTTGTCCAGGCATCACCAGACGCCCAATCTGTTACCACCTCCCGACCAGGGCATATTTCCAGTCCGCTCTGCTCCCCGCGCTGAAAAAGCAGTGTCAAGAAGTCCCAGTCCGCATGAGCTCCAGCACGATGGTAGGTTGTGCCATCATTTTGCTTGGGGGTTTCGAAGTAGTGTAGGAGCCGAAGGACCGACTGGCAGTTGGGTCTGGAGATGTCGTGTGCTTTGATGAAGAAATCGTCCGGGAACCCCAGTCCTCTTGCGAAACAAACCATCAACTTCTCAGACACATTCTGGAGAGTATGCATGAACTCGAGAGCCTTCGTTTCGAAATCGGGGACGTGGTCATCTGAGATCCACATGCCCTGCATATTTTCTCCGAACTGGAGCTGGTACGACTCTTTCTGGTCAGGTGCACCAGTTGAGGGTCGGATCTGGGAGCGACACTCGTATCCCACATTCTGGGGGTTCCAAGGGACACTGCGTTTGGCCTCTTCGGGCAGCGAAAAGAAGGCTTCAGAAATGGCAAACATGGCGTCGACCTCGGCTGGGGGAATGCCATGGTCGACGATGGCGAAGAAGCCGACATTTTCGGCAGCCGCGCATATTTGCTCGGTGATTTCGTCGATGCGTTTGTCAAAGTTGGTGAGGGAGATCTGCATGGAATAGATCAGCTTTGCCGTGGTAGGGACATGGATTGGGGCAAACCTGAGGGATCACGCGTTCAGCGTATTTTAGTCGCCATTGTTTGGAATGCTCGGAGTTGAATGGGCAAGAGGATGTCGTATGTTCCGTTCGAGTTATTCGGAGACTGACCTTCGCGGACTAGCAATAATTTGAATGGATATTTTACCCTTAACGTAACAATTGCAAGATTGAAATATGTCCGTCTCTACGGTGATGCATACGCATAGCATGGAGGCGGGGAAGTGAGACAAGATAAGCCTTGCCCAATGAACTGGGTCGGCCGAGCGTTGATACCGGATCAGAACCGAACCAATCAGATCCGAGATGCATTCGGCCAACTCCGATACGTACATTGGAAATCGCGACATCTGAAGTGGTGCAACACAAACAATTGACTCGGATTCTGAATATGGACATGTCTCAATGCTCCACAAGGCAGTGTCCCGCTACAAGGCAGACGTGCCGAGCCAGCGATCCCTCCAAGGACAGAACAGATCCAGACTTAGTCTGAAGAATGCTTGAAGCGTCGAGTAGGCTTCTTAGCGGCGAAAAGACTGTCCATATCCGCTGACGAGAGGCCTTTAAATTCCGGAACCTCAAACCATGCCCAGATTAAGCAGAGTAGACAAAGGCCGACCCAAACAAACGCAGCCTTTCCACCCAAGTTTGCTGACAAGTGAGTTAGATAGGTCTTGTAGCATTAAAATCATTGCACTAGAAGATATCAACTTACCATCGTCTGTGTTGATTAGGTACGGTGTGATGAAATTGAGGATCCAACTTGTCAAGGCATTGGTGATCGTAGCCAGACTTTGAGTGTGAGCTCGCAACTCGAGAGAGCTGACCTCGGCACAAATGACCCAACTCGCCGCACCGATGGTCGGGGCATATACAGCTTGGGCGAAGTTCATGACATAACCGATAAAGTACAGTGCTGCTGTGGACGTGAAACATCCTGCAATACCAGTAGACATTAAAACAAGGCCGTTGAGCACAATGCCGACAAGGATCAACTTTCTCCGCCCTGCGTTGGCGTGGTTAGCAACAAACATAATAAAGGAGCAAGTTAAACGAATCAACATATGACATGATGCCCCAGGACAGCATATTGCCGACCATGGCAACACCAAAACCACCAAGCGCCAATTTGAATGTCAGGCCAGTCGGCAACCCAATTATACCGAGGAAGTAAAGTGCTTGAGCATAGAGTGCAATGCCGGCAGATTGTTGGACGACAAACATGCCACAAGAAATCCTAGTGCGTCGGAAGTTTGTGCCTTTGAAGCAGTCGGCATAGGTGGAGTTTTCATGTAGGTTATTCAATGACCGCTCTTGCTCGATGGCGCTCTGAATCTCCAGCAGGGCATTGGCAGCTGAGTCTGAGTCTGATGTCTTATTGTATAGTCTTTGCAAACTTTTTGCAGCGGCCTCGTCTTTACCTTTTCTGCAGAGATACCAAGGGCTCTCTGGCATGAACAAGGCAAAAAGCATAATGAAGCAGGGAAATGCCCATTGAGCGGCAAACAAAACCTTGTAAGAGTCGGGGGTGAGGATTGTAAACCGCGTGTTTCCGATGCCAATTGCCGCCATCTGGCCTGCGTTGATGAAGAAATTCACCGCCGCCGTCAGGGTTGGACGCAGAGGCAGAGGGGCGATCTCTGAGGCATACAATGGCCCAAGAGTCAAGAAAAAGCCAAGGGCTAGGCCGTTGACCTACCAGGGGAATGCATTAGCATTACAACACAAAGGGCCAGAGATGAACTTACGATTTTGCCCGCAAGCAGGGCCCCAGCGCTGTTGGAGGCATATTCGATTCCAACGCCGAGTACAGATAGCGCTGAGCCCAGGACAAAGCCTGCGCGTCTACCCCAGGTATCTGCAAGCCAACCACAAGCGACACTGCCTATTGAATGTTATTATCGGTTGTCATATCCGCAATCTCAGGGATATCATACCTAAGAGCATGCCTAGAGAACTCATCGCGGTCCATAATGCGTTCCAGGTGGCAGAAAGGAGAAGTTGTCCTTGGTATTCATAACCAAACACCAGCTTGAACCCAGGTAAGGCAGAACTAATAGAGTTAACGCCTTTAGGCCATCGTCAGCATCGACTTCTCCGTGTATCACAGAGTAACTCATACCGATATCAAACCCCCAGAGAATTGAGCTCATGCAGGCGCAAGTACTATAGAGGATGATTTTTGGATTCGCCTTGGCCGACTCCCAGGCCGACATGTATCGTTGTGTTGAGTCTTCCACCACCTTCAAAGTTTCCCAGTGGTTGCTGTCGCCATCTTTCGTGTCTCCGTCTTTGATGTTTATCGACATCTCGAAGGCTATAAATAACTTGTAATCTTTGGGTTGCCTTGGGTTGCATGAGCGGGATAGTGAAAGCACTTGGAAAATCCGGGGTTGTCTGGGGAAGATAAATATCTCGACCAGTGACCAGTGGATAAGCCGGAGGAAAGGCCGAATCCGAGGAATCAACAACTCCACGTCTAAAAGGTTTACTCACCGCATCGTTCATGGCGAGGGCCACATGCATGTCACCGGATAACCCGAATACTTTGAACTGAATCGGGTGATAGTACTGGGTTAGACGCGTCATTAATTCGAGATTAGGTTTCATTATGTGCCTCCGGGACTGATCATCGGCATTTTCCTACTTCAGCTACAAAGCGGGCCCTAATGTGCCCCCATGTGCTCTACGGTTGGGTCTAATTGCTCCTCCCGATTGGCAGTCTCTTGCGGCTGAGAGAAGACCTTCACGGGCACACACTACGGGTTTTATCCTCTTTAGCCTAAATTTCATTGTGTCCACAATGTGGAGTCGCCGACTAAATCTCTTAACGCCCACGTTCCGGATTCCGGGACAGCAGTCCACTTTAATATCGGAAAACCCGGTGCATCACCAGGTGTCTGGCAAGCTAAAGTGCCTAGAGCAAAACAAGGACGAGATTTGTCAATATCACTCAATAGGGCTGGAGTACATTATTACCACCCCAGCTCTCAATCGTCTCTTTTTATATTCACTCCTCGACACTCTTGTACATGACAAACCGCAGCCGCAACATCATACTAGAATCACCTCGAAATGTCCACTAACGAAGGCTTTGTCAACCCCATTATTCCGGATTCAACCCTGATCCTTCAATCTGTCGTGTGGGCGATGACTACTTCCTTGTCACCTCGACTTTTGAATACTTCCCGGGCATTCCGATTTACCACAGCAAAGACCTGTTGGCTTGGACGCTAATCGGGCATGTCTTGACACGTCGATCCCAGCTTGAGATGCGCACGACAGAACCGTCTGGAGGAGTTTGGGCACCAACATTGCGATATCACCAGGGAACATTTTACGTGTCTGTCGGGTGTACCCAGAGGTTTCGACCTAAGGAGTGGGTGAGTGTCATCCCTGTCTCAACTCACTTCATTTGAGATCAATTCTGACAGGATTCTTTAGGATATTACGATACCCCGTGGTTTCTATGTGACCACTACAGACATCCGGGCTAAAGACTCTTGGTCTGATCCGATTTTTTTCGATGTCCCAGGAATCGATCAAGATGTATGCCCAACCATTCACAGTCACTCCTTTGACAAGCTCTGACATGTGTTTAGTTGTTTTTCGACGATGACGGCAAGGTTTACTTCTCTGCCGTCAATCAAATGAAGGACCCGAAAATCTCCAAGCATGGTCTTGGACTTGCAACCTTCACTGCCGAAATTGACCTAAAGACGGGAAGTTGTGTGGGGCCTATCAGGTGGAATCGCATGTCAAACTTCGGATTCGGCATCGCAGAAGGACCTCACATTTTCAGAAAAGATGGCTACTACTATCTATCTACCGCTGAAGGAGGTACTGATGAGGGTCATCAGCAGTGGATACATCGCAGTAACGTCGGGCCTTTTGGCCCATGGGAAGCGCCTGGAAACGACGTCAATCCAATTCTCTTCAACGACATGGACACGCAAGTCCGCAACACTGGACATTTGGATTTCATTGAGACCAGTGATGGGCGTTGGTGGGCAGTGTTCCTTGGAGTCCGACCACAAGGAGACAAGGCTCAGTTCAAGTCGCAACTTGGGCGAGAGACATTCCTCGCGCCTGTTCAATGGATCGATGGCTGGCCTATCGTTAATGAACGGAAGAACATCAGCCTTGAAATGAAGGCACCAGGAATGCATCCTCTTACAAAGCCACAGTCATGGCGGGATGATTTTGAAGGTCCTGAGTTGAAGCTTGGGTGGTACCATCTACGAACACCCTTGAAGCAAGCATACAAATTCGACACTCACCAGAACTCATTACTCTTATACGGTGGTGCCAACAGAATCTGGGATTTCGAATGCCCAAGCATGTTGTTGCAGAAGCAAGTCCATTTTTCTTTGGATTGGCGCGTGGAGATGAACTTCTCCCCCATGATTGCCGAGGAGGAAGCGGGCACGGCGATTTGGTGGTCCCAGTTTGCCTACGCCTCGATTAGCCTTCGAAGGATGAGCAATGGAAAAGGTTTGGAGATTATTTGTCGGTATTTAGATGAGAAGAATGAGTTTCAGGTAAGAATATCCCCTTCTCGGGCCGTACAATGCTAACATGACAAGCAAAACACATCACCACTGAAGCAACAGGGAGCCGACGTGCAATTCGTTATAAAAGCGAGGGAACTGTACTACGACCTTGGCTATATGGCGCAGACGTCCTCGGAATCAGGGGCAGCTTTCATTAAGATGGGGTCGATTACCTCTGAATCATTCACACATCGCGTGCCAGGTCGGGAGTCCCCAAACACCGGTGCTCATTTTGCGATATACGCACAAGGATCTTATGATATGCCGTGTTTCACACCGGCTTGTTTCAAATCTACCGAATGGGAGGTAGTCGTTTAATAGCTATTTGTGTTGTGAGGAGGTATTCCTCTATTTGGCGAACGTTACAGGTCCAAGGATATTCTACTATTAGACTTAGACTCTCACCTACCTGACTTCTCGCGTCAAGGTTATGATACCGTACTGAAGCGCCTGTTACCTAAATGTATGGACACAAATTTGCACTGCACATTTCCTGTGTAAGATGGTAAAGCGTTGAGTAGAAGAGGATAACCTAAGCGCATCGCGGGAAACGTTCTAAAGCGCAAGTCCCCTCACAAACCATTGACCTCAAGTCTAACAGAAGGAGTGTGATCGGCGAGCCCGAACAATTTACCGGGAATTGTTTTGAGGCAGATTGATAACGTGATGCATAATTGTCCCGCTGGGTCATTCCGTCTCGTATTCCACCGCAATCCATTCGCCTGTTGAATCTATTTCCTCAACTAGCATAGACTCTCATCTGAATCCCACTGTCTGTTTAACTGTAGCGGGCCTGGGAATACCGACCTGTGGATCCGGATCATCCATCTGACGTCTGGATCCGTAGGGCGCGCTCCCACTCTCAGATCCTCGTAGGGCGTGGTCGGAATCAGCATCACCTAGGGGAGCACCCGCTCCTTAACGGGACATCCGGGTGTGCGTTAGGTAGCTCGACACAAGGGTCTGGTCAATTCTGCCTCATATGGTAGATTAGAGGTTGGAAGAGTTCAGACATCGGCCATCGTCCAGGACTTCCTAGGACACCGCGCTACACCTTTGAACCCCTCAAACTCAATGGTTCCATTTAAACATAGCCAATACAGCTCCCCTATGCGTCCTAGATCTTATTTAGGTAGTCTGACCCCTAGATGCCCATAACTCATACATCTTTTCCCATTAGTTGCAAACAGGCACACAATAAAGAAGGTCAAGGCCATGAGTAATGTGAAATCCTGAATCACAAAATACCACTCTTAAATATGCAATGTAAGTGAGGTTTATTTATGAGCTATGCTCGTGACAAGTTAAAGACTGTCTAGCTATTTGTTATGGACAAGGGAATGTGTAAAAGAATGTGTTCGTTCTTAAAAATCATCCCATCACCCTGACACCTAATCCGCCCATCTAGTAAAGGCCAACGCAGACATCGCCCTTGACGCGAGTAGTCAGGTGTACCTCAGCCTCAAGGTCGAGCTTGATACCAACAAGCAGAGCGGCGGACTTATTCTTGCCCTCGTCGTCAGTGGCTCCTCGGAGGAGCTGGCCTGTAGAAGATGTTAGAACTGTCCAAGTGTTCCAGGTCTGCGATGTAACTCACCAGCAGGCGCAGAGAGGCCAGTGGAGGTAGGCAGGGGAACAACAACTTGGCGGTTGTTCTCGGTCTGGTAGGACTCAAGAGTACTGTCTCAAGTTAGTTTTAATCATTAATTCGAGTGGTGATGCTCACTCAACCGGGGCACGAGCGGGAGGAGCACGGGCGGGAGGGGCAGGGAGAGTAGGAGCTGTCTCGGTCTTGGGGCTCGTGGCAGGACTATGTATGGATGTTAAGGGGATGTGATGGGGGATTGTGGAAGGCGGGAGTCTTACGTGCTGGGAGAAGACATTTTGATGTTGTCGAGGTCGAAAGATCGAGAGATTGAGAGTCGTGAATGAAGTGGATTTAAAGTGTTGATTGAATTTTTGGTTGATTCTATCTCGTCCAGCTGACAGATGGCGCTTTATATAGAAAATACTCACGTTTGTCCTTCACTCTATTGAAGCCGTAAATCCCGAACCTCGTTAAAATTAGCACTCAGCGGATCGCCACCCGCAGATCTCTGAATGGTTACGTGAATGTGGGGGAGCTGGCGACACATCATCTGCATATGCGTGCAAGCGTGGCAAAAACTACATGTAAGTGTTGTCTAGAACGTTGTCGACCTCCGCAGCAAGGAAATGGCCTTGAGACAAATGCAGCACGATAATTTACAGTGGAGACTCAGCAAGTCTTCGGAGATTGATCAACAAAAAAGCATTATTATTTGCATTTATTAACACGTGGCTTACAATTACGCGTTGGTCGGAAGACCTTCCATAAGAGCGAAGTTGATGTTTCAGATTCATGCTGCAGGGAAAGAAGATCTTACTCGCTCATCAAAATCGACGTGTCCTAGGTAAGGCTGGCTCACTGAGTATCCAATAAGAGCCTGAACCCCGGGAGGGATCATAGGTGTTTGCAATCTCACGGCGAATCGCGGGGGATTGGTCGGTATTGTTTCAGGGTTTCTTGTATCTACAGATGAGTGATTCCATAATAGCATCTCTATTTGAGTACCGACTGACATCCAACCGGACTAACTCACCACTTCCAGAACGCCAGAAACCCAATCAGCGGTGGCGTTTCGAGAATCTAGAAACTGAATAAACCACTTCGTCGCTTTCCCAGCGGATAGACCAGCAGTGCACTAATAAAGAGTCCAACTGCGATACCAATTGCGATCTGGATCATCGAAGCCGCAACATCGAAAACCACAGTGTTCAGCGACTCAGTCTCGTCAGTTGTAGTTGTTGAGTTGTCCGAACCTGACGAATTCGTGAGCATATTGGCCGTTTGCAACCCAGTAAGCAAGCCTCCAGTTGAAGCTAACCCACCGGGCACTTGGGTAAAGATTGCAGGAATTAAAGTAGCCGCCGCGACGCCGTGCCGGATTCGAGAATAAAGATTGGCGAGTACACCAACGGCTAGAGCGCCGAATGTGTTGGAAATTTGGGGGCTAGCGGCGAATTTGATGCTGCTGAAATAGTTGACAATGTACCCAGCGGAGGCAATTAAAACCATGACGGGCATTTGGCGCCATTTCGCTTGGTAGAGGATGCTGATGCAAATAACAAACAACGGCACGAATATGAACCCCCAGAAGCTTGGGAGGGGGTCTTCACAAGTAGTCGCCGATGTTGCATTGTTGTCAATCAGTCCGTAGAGAACCGCACCGACAGTAATGCCGAAACCGAGAAGGAGGGAGTAGATGATTGCGTAGACGATACGGATTGAGCCAGGGATAATGGCGCGAGATTGCAACTCCAGAGCAGAACACACTATGATCCATCACGGTTAGTTATTTCTCTCGTTTCCGGTACAATTAGAAGTGCCGGGTACTGACAAACCAAGTAGCCAGGGAGGAGCATGACAATGCCTCCCTGAGCAAGGGCCGAGAAGCAAAATAGAGATCCGCCTCTTATGCTCCCGAATGCTCTTGCTAAGAAGCTCACCAACACCGTGGCGGATACCTCCAAGACGTTGTTGTAAAGATTCGACTTCGGGGCGACAATCAGCTGCAACATTCCGACGAGACACCCGAGAAAGAAACAGAGCGGCAAATCGATCAGGCGAGCCTTGAAAGAGAATGGGGCCGCCGTCGCGCTCGTCAAACCGAAGATGAGGACTCTAAACCAAGCATGGAACTTGTTTTTGGAGCTGATTAACTCGTCCAACTTTCGAGTGCCTTCCTCGACGCCTATAACGTCGTGCATCACCTCTTTGTAGACGAGATGCAAATCCTTCAACTTCCCGAGATCAATGCCCTGGGCGGTGCGAACAATCCTGACCTCGGTCGTGTGCGTTGATCTGTCGTCAAACGAGATGATCATGCATCCTGGAAGATACAAGAACTGGCCGTCAATCTCAAGAACTCTGGCTGTCATTTGCAGATATTCCTCCAGTCTGTGGGTGGGAGCTCCAAACATCATCAACGCCCGGCAAAGCCTGATAATGTACTCCTGTCGAGCCAAGGTCTCGGCGATGTGCACGGTGATGCGGATTTCCTCCTGATGCAAGAATGCACTAAGACGCGAGCTGCTTCCTGTTCGCTTGTGGGCGTGCTTCTTCTTCCCGTTGCCCTTTTGGTCATCGTTCGCCATGTTGGGGTTTGCGAGTCGTGCTGAAGCTCCTACTAGAGTAACCAGCGTGTCTTGCGATCGGTTTTGATTGTACCATTTCTTGCGTGGAGTGGCGGCGCCAGACCCAGTACCTGGCGTGCTTTGTTCCCCGCTGAACGAGGCCACTGAGTCTCGGTTGCGATGTTGGCCAGATTCTGGAGGTTTGTAAAGCGTCAAGAGCTGAGAAAGTACACCGCCTCGGTAATGTTGCGGCGGCGGTACACTATACAATCCGCCATATATGCCATCGTTCACCTCTGTCGGAACAACGTGTCCACCCCCGGGCGTTTGATGACTTGGTCCTTCATTCTGCGCCCCCCTCCCAAAACGCTGAGTGTGTGCTTGCACGAGATGGTGCGCTTCTTGCTGCAAGGGCTGATGCTGGTCCTCTTGGTTCTGGCCCTCCTGATGCTGACTCTGATGTAGGTTATCGCGAGCATGAGTAGCATATCCCAAGTCCCGAAGGGGAATGAGCTCGCCCTCACTAGTCGCTGTCTCAGCTTCGGAGTCGAGGGAGTGTCTGGAATGTGCCACCGGTGAATCGTTCCAGACCTTGGCGGCAACCTGTCTAGCGCGTTCTTGCGCAGCAGCAGCAGAGCTGGCCTTCTCGGAGTGAGGGTCCAACGCATCACTGATGTCCGGGACAGTGTGTATGGAGTTTGAAGAGTTACCACGCAGCACGGATGGTCTCGGCTTTGGTATCGGGACTTCGCCGTGTTCCAACAGAGGCCCAAACACATTCGCGGTTGGCGGCGGTCCAGTCACAGCCGCAGTGCTGTTGAATCGTACACGACCCTTCTCTTTCTTCAGTGCGGCGCTTGATTCGCCATTTTTGGGGCTCGGCGACCCTTCCGGGGAGTTGAAGCCATACCCTTCCTTGGCCTTGGAGTTGGACCCGGGATCAGGGTCGTCTGGAGAAGGAGAAGAATTTGATGATGCTTCCATGGGATCTGAGGGGGCCTGTTAACGAGCGACGTAATAGAGAGAATAGATGCAGTATCCAAGTCAAATCTCGAAAGTGCTTCCAATGTTCTATAAATGTGTGCCTTTGTTAGAAAAATAGTTTCCAAGGTATGTGACAACCACACTAGGAGTCACGACACGTGGTAAAAATTTCTATGTTGGAAGTGACACCCAAAGATCGTGACTGGATCTCCGGACCGGCCGGCATTACGACACAGCCAAGGGGCAACTCCCCACTTCGGCCTATGCTAGCAAGGTGGCATGACGTCAAAGTGGATGTTTTGGTTGCGTTTGGTAAAGCGAGACGAAGAATCCGTCTGGGTCTTTACTACGAGGAAGAAGCTTGCGAAGCTGGTGATTTTTATTATGTAAAAGTGGCGAGGATCGCACACGGACCGGGCTAAGTGTGGAAGTGTGTGCCCTAATTTAGATATTTAGATCGCCCCTCAAATGAACAAGTACTAGGTGGAGTTGGACTACTTCCCCGCGGATCCCGAATGTGAAGAATTAGGAGAAGTGCCTTTGTGTGCCTATGCTGGCGGATGCAATCAGGGACGTCGGGGTCAGTAAAAGGCAACCAAGCCTTTTCTACAGCTGGGAAATGATGGCCTGAGTTGATTTACGTCCAGCGTGCTCTATTGGCGGTCTAGCGCAATTGCATGATGGTTCGCGATCAGGATCATCCCAGTTCAAGGACTAAAGAGCGGGTCCCTAGTCTCCCCAGGTCGATTCTGACACAACTGAAATAGGAAACCGAACGACACGTCGTGCAGCTGATGTTCGGGGACCTGCATTGTTCGCCTTCATCCGGCTGGCAAGGTCTGGCCTTGGAGTGCGCGGAAGCTTATCCCACCGAGTGTGCTCTAAGCTAGCATACACCATGGTACTCCACGATCTCGAACATGGCTGCATTCAATCGTCCATCCAGAGGTGGCACAATCGCTCGATCGGGAAATCACCTTTCGTTCGGCGCGGCTCGGGGACTTCCGGACCCTCCAGCCGGAATGCTAGTCCGTCGCGCGCTTCTGACCGAACCCTTGTGATCGACTCGGACCACGTCAGTGCTGTGGAGCCAGCAGAGAACAATGTGATCATGTGCCGAGAGGGGCGATCTCGATTGCACCGATGAGCGCTGAAACCATCATCTGTTTTGTCAGGAGGGGTAGGAACTTCACTGGTGATTATTTCCACAAGACATGCCGGCCTGTAGGCTTTTCACTGTGTCTCATACGATAAATATCTACATCAGCCAAGGCCTCGTCTTGGAAGTGACAGGATTGTCCAGGGACAGAAATAAAATCCCGTGGTATCGGGTGACCAATCTGTTGCAACCGCCGTTCTGTTAGTGTGCTGTCCAGAATTTGTTGAACAGAATAATCGCCTCTGATTAGAGTGCATGCAGAACGTCGTTCATCCCGATCCCAGCGTTGAGATGATGAGTGCTGTCTACCCGCATCGTATATACTTTGGAATTTCTTTGTTGGAATAACATTGCCTTAAAAGTCATATTAGAACGAAGGCTTTGCTTTGAAGATATGAAATGAAGTCCGTGTAGCAATGTGATGTGTTGGTATTGAAATAAGCACTTTGCACGGATTCATCTATTCCATGAAGCTAGTATCCCAGCGGGTTGACCTAAACTATCTACCGAGCCTATTTCTCTATGTGGAATATATTTCTCCTCAAGTACCGGTTTAAACTGCCTCGGTTGCAGCAGCAGCTGTTGTCACATCCTTCTCTAGTTCAACAAAACACAAATCCTCCGGCAAATCCAACTCCGTGACCCGGTCTCTAGGAAAAGGCCATGTTTCGCCCGTCTTTTCATAGCCGCGGCGCATGTACCACATGATAAGCTCTCGGCGCGTCGAAAGGGCGTTTAACCCCAGCTTGTTAACGCCCCATGTCTTTTGACAGTAGTCTTCGGCATAAGCGAGAACCTGACGCCCAATACCACCACGTTGATAACTCTGGTCCACGGCCAACATAGAAATGCGGGCGAGGTCATCGCTGCGCTTGAAAACGTCAACGGAGCCCACGAGAGCGTTGTTGTTGTCGATGGCCATTAGGATCTCGCCGTCGGGCTTGTTGATTTGGGTGGTGACTTCTTTGATATCAAGACGGAAACTTTCTCCGAGTTTCATGTCTGCTGTCCAGTCTTGTCTGCTATCTTCGGCGCGGAACGCGGATTCCACCATGGCATGAAGCTGAGGCGCATCATCCAGAGTTGCGATGCGGAAATGGAGGTCATCATTGGCCATTTTGGTCGAGGTTGTCTAATACGGCAGGTAGTGAGAGGTTATGATGCAAACTTGAGGATTTGATGCGCAATATTGTGAAGTTGAAGAGGAAGAAAGGCACGTATTTATACGAATCAGATTGCAATATCGCCTGCTATTCCGCTGCGGTGAGATATCACGAGGGTATAAATCAGCTCAAAACGGCGTGGGTGACGCCTTTTCTCTCAGGTGGCTCACAACAACGCTCCATTTTAGGTCAGGTCATGTCACAGGAAGGGCGTTATTGACACGATAATGATCGTTGCATTGCAGCCTATTCCCAGCTCCTTCGAATCCTACAAGGCTATGCTTCGGCTAATTAGATCTGATTCTTAATAAGGGAGCAGATGGAGCAGTCCCCATGATACTGCCGGGTTAGACCGCCTAGCCTGGTCCTGCAGTCACCAGATGATTCGTAATCCAAAGATTGAGTGACCGTTCACGATTGAGAGCAAATCGACGAAAAGAAGCATTGTGATATTAGTTCCCTTCACTTTTGCGCTGAATATTATAGTAGAATAGAGGTCTTAATACTACATAGAGAGTTAAGCCTCCATGTGAAATTTATTGGTCCAGTCTGCTCAATATCCCCTCATCTTTGGATTTACGATACAAGGTCAAGTTAGCCCAGAAACGGCCAGCCCTCGCAGTGTCAACCCATAGCTATTTTTTCCTCTACAGAAGTCCGACAGAGTATTGATAAATTTCGAGTCAAATTTATTTCATGATTCCATCTGGGAGGACGGTTGTCCTACTACGGCACCCCATGTACGATGTTTACCCTATACTAACTACCAAGTTAAGCTGGAATATGACTTATTCAAGAATCTATGGATATTACTATCACTGTACATAGAGTAGGCGAGAATTTTGTAACTACCTATATCACGGTCAAAAGTATCTACAAGGTCTAACCCCTATCAACGCCGCAATTCTTATTAACACACCTTCTGGGAACAACGGCATGCCTGGAACATGATGTCGTAACTAACTAATGTCATATCACTAATTATACACACACGTAATGAATTGGCATAAGCCCCACGCTCCTTGGCCAGCAACGCACATTAGTTTCCCCAATAAAACTATTCGCACGCCACTAGCCGTGACCTGGATTGCTCACTGAGATCCTGGTTACCTTACTGACAATAACCTGCTACATAGAAGCTGATCATCACAAAGCTGAGGTTCATAGACCGAATAATTGCCCGGGCTTAATTTCAAGTTTCAACTAATTAAATAAGACTAATGAGCGACAAAAATCTCTTTGAAGTGGCCACTTCCTCAGATGCAACTCATTCCTGCTGCATCTTTCCATTGCAATCTCAGGCAGCAACCTAAAAGTTGTGGAGATAGTCACCGATGAAGTTGCTGCCAAGCTTGGACACGGCTTCAGCAATCTCACCAGCACCGAAGGCCTTGGCGAGAGTTTTGGCCCACTCAGCAATGTTGCCCTGGATGGTGGTGATCATGAAACGGTGCTACCATCTAGATCAGTAAAACGTGGAAGGTGTAAGCCGATAAAGTGCTTACCTGGTAGGGCTTGTTGTCCTTGTCGTGAAGGGCAACCCAGCGGCCTTCTCCATTCTTGTTCTTCTGGCCATACTGGAAACGGTCGTTGATGTTGACAACGAAGGAGTCTTATCAGGGCGTTAAAAAGATTCTTTCGGCTCTTCTGCAAATTTGTGACTTACTGCCCTCCTTTCTGGCGCCAGGGATTTTGCCAATGTAGTCGGTGCTGCGCTCATCTTTGTAGAAGCGGTCCTGGATGTAGAGAAGAACATCTACATTTCCCTTGGACTGGTTCGTGGCTCTGACGATGTAGTACCGCGCAGTCCTGGTCCTGAAAGACTGCGACCACTGGAGCTCCTGGACAGCCTGTTCAGACTCCGCGCTATAAGTAGGAATGATGAGGGTGTTGCCGGACTCGGGGAAAGACATGGTGAAAAGTGGGTGGTAAATGAGATTACTGGGTAGAGTAGTAGGGTGCTGGAAGTTGATTGCTGAGTTGGTGTTGTAGTTTGAGAGAACTGATGAGAGCAGCAAGATCGTGGGCCTTAAGTACTTTCTTGCGGTGAACTTGGGAACAATCCCCAGTTGCACTGCACAGCATGTCTCTCATGGCCGTGACTAGAGTGCCGAGTCCGTAGCTTGTCTCGCGTCCTTGGTGATGCCATCCGTCAACACTATGCAAATCTCTCCACGCAGGCTGCGTCCAGTGAGTAATGCAGCCATAGCGATGGATCCAAACTATTGATTCACATACCTGAACAAACGTTGCTTTGTGGGGTTGCGCCATGTGACGGCACATACGTTACTCAGCTCGCCACATGGATAAGAGGCGTTCGCCGAGGATGGCTGAGCACGCCCAGGCGGCTACGCATGTCTCAGTCGCCTCTTTGCCGCATTAGTTGATCTTCCCGTTGCCGCTAGCGTTGAAAGTGACCAGGCTTGGACGCCACATCGTATCTGATGGCGGCCGACTGTGTTAGGAGTGAAAGGCACCTGGACTACTAAGTTTTTTGTCTATTAATAGCGTGTCAGTCTCTACAACAATAGGGGAGCGATTTGATACTTTCTTGGCCCAACCATCCTTCTTGCCAGCCAAGTATATTCACCTTAGCTATTGTCACCCCATGGGCTCAGTCATTTCTTTTCTGTGGAGTGGTCCACGAGGAGCTAGCGCGGCCGGGGAGTCTGAGACAAAAGCGCTAGCGTAGGTGCACGCCGCAATAGTTCAAGTTTAAACCCCACAGGCCCTGTTCATGAACACGCAATGGCTCTGAAGGAAGAGTTACTCCGAAAAGAATATCGTGATCCAATCTAGCGCCCTAAGGGCCTGGTCACATTTCAATGTAACCGCCGTGGCTGGCGGTTATCCACTCATATATTGGCCCACTTACGAGATATGTCGGCCATCTGCTAGACTGGTGACGCGAGCATCGAGATACACTCCTGCCATCGCCACATTGAACAATGGTGCTGTGGCTAGCAAAAACAAGATCCGGAATTTTTATTTCGGTCTGAAATTTTTCAGATCTATCGTCACTGATCATTGATATGTTGTACTGTAAAGAGTTCAAGTGCTTGGGATTGTGGCTAGCTGATGATGACCCTGTCTAATATGGTTCGAGGTGTGTCTCTCCTGCATCAGCTTGTCGTGTGATTAATACTCCCAGGACACCACGAAACCCAGTATTCCTTCCTCTAAGTGACGAATCCATGGTTTTCGAACCACGGCAGTGTCTAGTTAGTCTCGAGACGTCCAGAATTGGCTGCCGAGTGTCAATGTGACCTTGCGGAATCCGCCAGCACAAGGTGATGAGCGCATCGCCCGAGCCGCTATGAAAGCACCCACCACTGGGGCAAATACTAATACTTTGAGCACAAATATGTAAGCGCCGTTAATTCAGCTGCCCCCCCCTTGCATGCCAAGGAGTATACTTTGCCTTTGATTCTACCGTAAAAGGATCTTCTCTTGCAAGCCTTGGTACCCACGGAGCGGCTCGTTTCAGCGATGATGTTCTCACTCGCGTCATTAATTATGTGTCTGGCCTGACATCATAGAAGACTCTAGGTTGATACGTCTTAGAAACCTTAGATGCAAAGCTCAGAAAGTATCATTAGGGCAAGGAACGTGATGATGAGTCCAGGCTCTCCTATCCGCATTTATTTAGATTGAGGCGTACATCGTATATTGACTCCGGTTGACTAAAGAGAACGCGTGAGATGGTTTAGGCTAATTCTCATCAGCGCTCGTCACATATCATCTGGACTATGCTCGGACCCTCCGTAGTACGACATTCTCGGCCATTCCGCCCGCTTTCACTACACCATCAAGTCCGTTAAAACCCTCACAAGATCGACGAGCTGATCTTGGTTTCTTCTTTTACGGTTCAATGAAACGTGGGCTAGTCAATAGCGTGAATCGTTGATCCAAATGGGGAATCGTCCCTATTGCCAGGCTCCTGGACGGCTCCCGCTAACAATGCAGGTGAGCGCCTAGAACTTCCAGCTACTGCGAGGACGGGACGGGTAATAGGTTTCTGGGTCCATCTTGGATAAAGCTAATGCAGGGGTGTTTGTAAAGAAGAAAATAATTACAAGCTGGGCTGCAAGGATGGCACAGACTAAGGATGGATGTGAGCTATCGATTGCAAAGCCTCAGTGAACGAGCCAGTCTTGGCGTGACCGCCACGAAGCATCTGGAGCGGTACTCTTTCTTTTTGAAATCCACGGAATGCCCGAGGCAAACCGAGGCTGGCTGTATCGGAGCTGAATACCAATTCAGGCAAAGTTCACACGCGAGAGGAGCTGACGCATCATTATCCAGAGACAAATGTCGAAAGTGGCTGGCTGCGAACATATTTTTCCCAACGAGAGAGTGGATTGACCTCAGAGTTAATGTGTAAATTACGCGTTCTAGATTTCTTGTTAGAGCGCAAAGAACCAAGGCCTTCCTCTTATGAACAAGCCATCATCTAAGTGACATAAGTATAAGAGGACAAGGCTCCTTCTCCTCGAATAATCTCAGTAGCTCACTCACATTAGTAGTCAGCTCTCTTCAGCTATTCTCTATCTGTAACCGCCACTTCATCAACACTGCTAATTCCACAAGATGGATTCTGCCCCGTTTGCAAATCTCCCCAACAAGCCCGATGCTTGGAGGCTTGATCTGCCGACTTACACTGGACAAACAGAGGCAACATTTTTTGCCGCTGACGGATTCCAGAAAGAGTCTGAATCTTCCGTCGAGCAAGAAGTCCTTCCAGTCGCCGTGGTCGATCATCAAGCTCCTGGCATGAACCGCTGTGAGTAAACTCAGACTGCACTATTACAGCCGCTTGACTAACCATTCCAGACATTGTCAAGATCGAGTCACGCTTCAAAAACAGGAAGACGGGTCTCGATATTTGGAAGATTGGTGCCGGATGGCTTATCCGTCCTGATCTTCTCGTGACCGGGGGGTGATGTTGTGTACGATACCGAGTACCAGCTCGGTGCCGCTACGCAACTTAAGTGCTACATTGGCTATCGCGGACGCGACTCGCCGGAGAACTCGCAGATTCAGTCGCGGTACGGTCGGAGTGTTGTCACTTCGGCTGAGTGGACTGATCAATTGGATGCGCGCTCACGAGACATTGCCTTCATCCAGGTTACCGAGCCATTTGTGATTGATATTTGCACTTGCAACTCCCTCGAGGATGTCAAGATCGACGTGCCTGAGCTTGTTGATCCTGTCCCCCAGCCCGAGGGTAAGTGAGAGACCCTTTGAATAAAAACCTATGCTAACTGCGGATGTGAAACAGAGGAACCTGTCATCCCGGTCATCGCTGAGATTGACGAGAAGCTCAATCTTACTGTGACCCACTGCAACGGCTGCGGCGGCTCTTGCGGCAACACTGATGTTACCCCGGTCGAGCAGCCTCATATCCAAGAGGAGCCCAAGCCTGAAGAAAACACCCCAGTGGTTCCTTCAGGCAACACGGAGACTGATTTCGAGATCGTTGAGAAAAAACACCCCAACAACTTCGGAGGAAGACGCGAGCAACGATTCCGACATCTTTTACGAGGTGCTCAAGACCGTCGCCAGTCTCGAGTCTCTCGATAGCACTTCCCCCTTGCTCGAAGCGGCTAGCAATTCCGTCAGCATCACAGCTGGAGCTTTGGTCAGCTACATCGTAGGGGCTGAGACCATTTCCAGTGGTGCGGCCACTAAGATCTCCGGCGCTGCAGAGCGCGCATTGCTTGCCGAGGCGTCTCTCGAGGCGGTCTTGGCAATTGAGGAGTCTCCCGAGCTGGGTGAGATTCTCGAACACACGCAAAAGAACTGGACCGAAAACGCCCCCAAGGTTGACGAAGTTGCGGGCCTTCTGGCTTCTTACCTCAAGGAGGCTGCCCGCGATATTACCACGTACCGCGAGACGGACAACAATGAAGTTGGACAGTCCACCAAGCGCAAGCGTCGCGCCCTGGCAATCAGACACTTTCCAGGAACTAACACCAATGACACCGGCAAGGACTTTATCAAGGGCTTGTTTGGGCCAACACTTCCCCTCGCTGGCCGCGAAGACGTCTTTTCTTCTCTCGGTCCTGTCTTGAGGAGTGCCATCTCTGCAGTTGAGCAGCTCGTCTCACAGGCTGGTCAGACTGCTGTAGCTGAACGTGTGCCCAAGCTGCTTGAGAAGGCGGCGAGCCGCGGCACTGAGCTGGCCTCTGAGATTGACGAAGAAGCATCCCGAATCCTCCTTCAGCGTGCCATAATGGCAGATGCCGCCTTACAGGCAATTTTCAGCCTGTCTAAGGAGAAGCTTGACGCTTTGAAGCTCATCCCCCTTGATGCGATCTCCATTGAAGAGGACATCTTTGACTTCCTCAAGAGGGTGGTTCAAGATCTCGGACCTCTTGCCCTCTACCCTGCCAAGCACGGAGTCAAGAAGTTTACCTCGCTTCTCATCGACGCTCCTATCAAGTCTCAAATTCCCCAGCCAGTTCAGCAGGTTACTGTTAAGACTACCACACAGAGACTTGTGTTGCGAGAAATGCTCCGTGGAGCCAAAGCCTCTGTCATAGTGAGTGATGTCTGCAACAAGACATATTTTAACGATACTGACTGTTATTGACAGGCTCTGTAATGCCTAGAACCGCTTGACGTGGTTGATATGACCAAATCTATATGGGACGTCATGAGGCGTACGACTGGAAACCAACAGGGGCCCCTGAATGGTGATATGTATATGGCACCGGCCACCTCCGGACATTCCCTTTGTTTACATTTGTGTTTTGAATTCACGTTTTTTTTGTTACCTGTTTCTTCTTTTTTTTAAAATTCTTTTTAGTAGTAGCTGAAATTGAATTAATACAATCGTGTTTTGTTTTACTTTTGCCGTAGAGCATAACTTGGTTAATTAGCATCGGAACTTTTCGTGACTAGTCCATCAGCATCAGTATCCGGATTGATCCGTTGGGCATCTGCCAGCGATGGACCCCCCGGGACAAGTACCAATGGCGATTATTTTGCGTAGTGGATCCCTGGGGCCGGAGACAGGTTAGAGCTTCATTTACAACCGATCTCAAAGTATTTCAAGGGAAAGTTCGAGACGAGAACGAGGTCACAACGAGCCAGAGCAGACTTGTGAAGAAATTTTGTATTTACCAGATGGGACATTGATCCTGGTCGCTCTTGCAGGTCTGACTAGGCTCCATTCCTGCCATAGACTTGATCCCAGGTACGTGTCATCTTTAATTGCGGTATCAGAGCCTTACGCTGCAATTGTCCAACAACACAGCCCAAAATCGTCCTTGACAGAGGCTGTGGAATGTGCATCATCGCCTCTCGTCCACCTATAACCAGAGCAAAGCACAACCAGCAATAACGAGAAATGGAACACTAGCGCGAGTCCGTGTGCCACTGGTTTTGCTGCTATTGCTGTCGCAATCTTGGCTGAAGGATGTTGCTTTACAGTTGGCTGCATCAACTGACGAGTCGGCAGTGGAGCTGGCGCTGGAGCTAGCACTGGAACTGGAATCGTCGCTGTGGTCATTCCCTGAAGAACTGCCACCGGGGACAGTGTCAGAACTTGAGGATGACTTCTCTCCTTTGTTAGGGTTGAGTCCTGTGGCTTGGAAAGAGGCGAGAATCGTGTCCTCGCTGCCGTCAACGACGGTATCATTGGTGGCACGGGTGCTATCATACGTGTAGCTCTTGCCAGAGTTCGTACCCGGGGCTGTAGAAGTATTGTAGCACTCGATAACAACCTCACTAAAGGTAGCAAAATAGTACCCGTAATTCTCGATATCAGCGGCGTTCCAGTCAATCTCACCTCCAGCCCAGGCGATTGTTCCGGCGGCATTAGTGGAAAGACCGCCCGGCCAGAGGGATAATTGAACACGCGCAGGAGTCTGCGGGAAATCGAAATTTTGTGTCGTCTCGTTCCAGGTGTCATTCTTGTTCAAAGTGCGGCCCAGAGTGTCGTCGATGTACCACTCAACCGTGTCCGGAGTCCAGCGAACTTCGTAGTCGTGGAAGTTGTCAAAGCTGTCACTCATGGTGAGATTCGTTGCATGTGTTGGGTCTAACTACCTGTTAGTATGGTTCTCGTGCCCGAATCACGCAATGACAGTGCAAGTGTGGCAGAGGAAGCCTTACAGGTCATTATGCCATGAAAGTAATAATTTGTCTGGGCTGTTTCAAGGTCCACACCGATGAACTCGAAATCAATCTCATCCTTGACATCGGAGAAAAGAATGAATGCTGTCACAACGCCGGCACCTCGACTCGTTTTCAAGCGAGCCTTGACGTTGCCGTACCACATATATACGGTAGAGGATAAAACAGTCCCGGAGCTGTCTTTCGGCATGGTTAGAAGTGTGTTTCCCTTGTACAAAATAGGCTCTCCGGACGACATCCAATCCGCTTCGGTGGAGTTTCCAAGGTAATCGCTAACATCGGAAACACGGTCCAGTGAGTCCATGGTGAGAGTGCGGTCCTGGCAAACAGGAGCGGGCATGCAAGAGTCAAGAGAGTACGACATGGTGGGATCGCAACCACCAAGGCAGTATGCTCCAACACCACACTCGCCATACGCTAACACGGTGCGTGAGTAAACTTCCATCACGTCAGGATATTGACCTACTGGAACAACATGGGGTGCTCTTGGGGCACTTGCTGTCAGCGGAACATGACACAGTTGCCAGGACCGAACCAGTCCCAAGCAGAGCGCCCAATGCCAGAGAGCGTAGCATTATGAATAGATATTAATGGATGCAAATATGAGCCACAAGATTCGGGTGCCGAATTGTCGATGGTTAGTCGCCAGAATCGAAGAGCGTAGAATATTAGATGGCGCCTGTAGTTCGGTCGTTGTATAATCGCAAAGGCACTCGAGGAGGGCTCGAGTCTATTGACGACCAGATTTCAAGCAGAGGAATCGAATTGTGTATAACGGACGGCCAGCTTCGTGGTAGGAAGCGTTGAACGAATGTGGAAAGTTTGATCGCTTGGCAAGTCGTCGGTAGCGAGAGTGTCGGAATGAGGTTCACTGTCTAGGACTTCTTCGGGAGAGATCACAGGCAAAAAGGGCCTGCAAGGACAGAAATCAAAATAGAATTAAGATATTCGACATTAATGCCAGCGTAAGGGCCGCAGAAAAGGTGACAATGAGTGTGTGAAGGAGAAGAGAGCAAGCAGCATGCGCGAGCCTCGGATATGGCCACAGTTAATCTACCGCGCAAGAACGCGAGTGGGCTCACTGCTTATCCGGAACCCGGCATTGTGGATAGGTAATAGAGGAGGGCAACGCCACTGCAAGAGACAAAGGGGTTAGATGGATATACTGAGGGATGCGACGAACTCTGGGGGGTGCACCACCTCGTTCGATCGGCTTGTTACCCGAATAATTGCAGCAATGGTTCCCTAGAGTCTGCTAGTCCGGGGCTGAGACCCACGTAAAGCTGTGATGCCGGGAAGACGGCATATTGAAGTGGAGTCATTTGCCAATAGGGTCAGGACCGCGTCATCCAAGCTGACGACGACGTACACAAAACGACAACCAGAAAGACGAGGCCATGACGAACTAATTTCCTTTAATTCTTGACACCATTTTTGTATTGGCTGATTCCGCGGCGTGCCTTTCCATCTTAGGTCGAACGTTGTAGACTAGTCTCATTCTGGCTGTCCCCTCTCTAACAACGGATGCCACAGCCGAGTCGCTCTCCGCCGGTCCTTATATCAATTCTACCCGGTTAAAGCTAGTGGGGTTAGATCAAAGCTCCCATCATTATTACGTAGAGCTGAGGGAACACGAACGAGTTTACCACATAAATACGTATGGGATGTCCATGTCTCACAGGGTCCGAAGATGATCTAGCGTGGGAGATGGATAATATGAATGCAATGGCATACCTTGAAACGCGAGCAGAAGCAGCCCCGCCTGTCATGACATCAAGCAGTTGTGCCATTCCCGACGCCCTCTCAGTCACGGTGATGCCAATGATGCGAAAGATGGAGGAAAGCATGCTTATAAAGTTTACCAGGCCGAACCCGCTCAGGATAGCCGCCACTAATTTACGGCGCTGCAAAAGCATCCACTTCGTCCTGGATAACATGGGTACGTGTAGCTGTCGGGAATCGCAGTCGAGTTCGTCGTAGCATTCTCGATGGTGAGCTGCAATGGTGCATAGTCGTCAGCCCGCTGTCGATTATTCTTGCTGAAGTGGTTATTTATTTATCACTTAGGGGATAGTAGGGCCAGGGATCCTGAGAGCTTCTCCGGTACAGCTGCCTCTAATGGAGATGGCAACTTTCGCGGTTCTGTTCCTCTGATCCATAGTCCGTTGTTCTTACGAAGGATAATCGCCGATGGCACCACCTTGAGCTGGTGAACATTGCTCCCACTTGGAGGGACGTCCAAGTTGAGCCCCTAAGAGAGAACGAGAGTATTCTTCTCCGAGCATGTAGTAGCACTATCGTAATTCGAAGGTGGAGTGTGCTGCTGATCTGAGACACCCGATTGTAATTGTGAAATGTAGGCGATCCCCTTATTGTGTTATCTTGGGATCACTGCAGAGAATGAAGAGCTTGTCTTTTTGTCAACATGAAGGTAAAAATCCGGCTCTTTAACTCGGAAGAGAAGCTCGATACTTGCCACTGGTCTAGTGCACTTAACAAAAGGCTGTTCCTATTGTCGTTATCATGCAATTAAAGAACCTTTAAGACCTTACATTCAAGTGTCCCCTTCTAGGAATTAAGTCCTAGAGAGTCCTGCGACCTGAGTTATGACATAAAACCTCAGCCTTGATTACTCTATGCATGCTGAGAAGAAGAAGAAGCGAGACTTATTACCGGTTATCTTGCGGCTGAAGTGCTGGTCCAGGATTGGTAATGATAGAATTGATAACTCCTAGCTCGTTCCTATACAATCTGACCGTAATCATACCAAACGTGGCCCTTCCCCCTCACACGTTCTTCCCTGTCTTAGTAGACCGCTGAGTTTACATCTAATTGGAACAATACTAGCCGTGATAGACATAGATCGAGACACGCAAGACCATCACAATCTCTCCAAGGTTCGAGGTTGACAACAAGAAGGAAGTGCTCAGAACACAAGAGAGCTCTACAGTATACAGGTTGACCAGCCTGGGAGTCGAAAGGCACGGTTCTAAGGAAGATAAATTTCGGACCACTGCTGGTATGGGAGGAGTGCTGTCAGAATCACATAGGAAATTTGCTGAAGCGCAACACCAGAACCGAGGATAGCATTGAAGGCGGAATGCTACAGTGAGCGTCAGACTTGGCTCGGAGACGAGACGGGAGGTTGGACCCACCAATTGATGAACCCAAGAAGATGCAACTACAAACGGCTAGAATCGATCAGTTTAGAAGTATAGTCTGGATTGGTATATGAAGAATAGGGTGAATCGTTCAAGGCTCCTGGAGAAGAATATGCGTCATCTTTGGCAAGGCCACTGTAAATGAAGCATGTCGTGAGCAGTCAAGTGAAAAGCAGACGCTATTAGGCTATCTGGTAGAGTTAATAAAGGTATCTAAAACGAACTTATTATCTGCTTTTAGAGACGAATGTGCGAGTATTGTGACGAATATTGTGCAAAATATAGTAATTATAAGAGCAACTGCAGCACATCCTAATTAGCTTAATGGCAATTATACCCCAAGTAGTATAGCGATAGGGTTCAACTCACAGCCAATATCATAACCTTTAGGGGCCGTTTTAACGCCAAGATATTGCAGGCCAGGGAATCAACCCGAAAGCTTGGTACACCAAGAGGTAGTGCCATGGCTTCAAACACAAAATCCGGGTGGCGGAACTACGCTCGCCAACTCGGCCATGGTGAGCGCGATGCTCATATACCGCGTAGTGCTGACAAACAAGCCATAAACCAAAACGGCATGCCCGTCCTGGAGCAATGCTAACTGCAAGCTAGCGTTTATGCCGGCCCAGCTGTTGCAGATGTGGAAGCAAACGCAAGCATTGTCAGCGGGCCTATGTTCTTCTTCATCTCGCGGCCGTCCGTGTTCGCTATGGTGATGCCTATCCAGTTGCCAATAGAGAGAGCTCCTGGGCCTGACTTAACCTACGGGAGCTTTCTGGTGGAGGCTCTATGCAAGTACAACTGGAATCAACCTTCCTATCCCTTGTGGCTTGTACTCGGAAGCATTATCACTTCATCGGCTCATTGTCTTGGTTATCGTTGAACCAAACTCGTAACGGGTCCTCATCAACGCTACAGAGTAGTGGGTCCTGACCTCCGAGCCAGTACTGGATTGATTGATAGCGTACCAGGGACCCGCGGAACCCTCGGAACCTGCAGTGTGTACAGACTTGTCCCTACACGCAACACTACCTAAGCTTAATGAGGCGCTGCAACTCCCGATGCGGGGATGGTTTAACGGCGGCGGACGCCAGCAAAGGGCTCAGTTCTCGGTTGTCGAGACGCTGCCGAGGCTGGCCAAGGAGTTGACTGAGAACGGAATGCGGCCCTTTCTTACAACAAAAAGGTCCAAGCAGCTCTCAAGAACATGGTGTGGAATAGCGGAGGATGTTCGAGCTGAAACATGACGAAAGAGGGGATCGACAACTGTCTCTCCGGTAGTCAGTCGTGAGATGAGTGATATAATAAGGTCTCAATTACTCAATTAATCACTACTTCGTAAAGTCCGAAACTGAAATGAGTCGCCCTCTCATCATAAAAGCACATTCGCAATACCAACCATTCCTGCCATCCGATCGAGTACCTGACACTGCCCCACATCGAAGAGAAGCTCCCAGCAAGAAATTCTTACCATATAGAGCTACTTTCGCAGTGAATTCTCCCGGCCGTGTTGAACGGTCATTCTATCGGACTTCCGACGCATGAACGGCCAAACGAGCAATCCCAGAAAAGACATAACCACATCGTAAAGAGGATTGTCGCGAGGACTGGGACCCCGCATGTTGTTCAAAGTAATGTCGGTCAGCAAATCCGTTGTGATTTGGTAGTGTCCCTTGTGGATACCGCGCAAGGTCTTGGCTGCTATTTCTTCAGCACTCTGTGTGTTCTCTGCCAGCTCCTCGACCGGATAGTGTGAACCTTCCATTTTCTTCAAAAGCTCTGGCTTCGCCGCATGCTCCAAGATGAGGGCATCTTTGGCAAAGGTCCCGGGAAAGGCAATATGCACACGATACATGCTCTCGTTGCCGTAAAGGAGAAATTCTTGGCGCGGACCGCCGTCTTCGTGGGGGTATAAGCGATGTACCCCGGGAGGGCGACAAAAGCCAGGCGGAGGCGATATACACCAAGCGTCGGGTGCGGTTGGGATTCGGCTGTTGAATCTAACGCTGCACACACCACTGCGTGACAAAGACGGAAGCGAGGTAGTAGTACACCGGAGGGTGTTCACCTTGTTTTGCAACTTCCACTGCCAAAATCCTGCCCAGACCTCGAGATCCACCTGCGAGGCATACCGTCTATCGAGTGTCAGCCGGCTGGATTTCCCAGTCACAGCCCAGTCAGGAAGCCGAGTGCGTACCTGGCCAGTATAATCGGGTCCTGCCATTTCAAGAGCGTATAATATCGTATCTTAATGTTCCTTAAATGTTCCTAGTGGATGAATTGCTGATAACCAGAAAGCAATGGATTAAATAGCATCACCGCCTGAACATAATATACGGCTTGGCGCCGAGCGGAAAAGACCAGGACTTGGCGCCGAAAGATTCTTCACAGATCGCCAGTTGCTTGCGGTGGCTAGCTAAGAAAGCTCGGTCTTCGGGGCCGAGGCGAAACGGCTTGGTGCTCATGGATGTTTCAAGAGCTTGGACGAGGCCAAGGACGTGACTTTTGATGTCATTGTTGACTTTGCTGGCACTGGGTCCAGCACTGTGGCCGCCTTGAGCGCGGTCAAGCAAGGAGGAAAAGTAGTCGTGGTCGGCTTGGCTGCCAAAACGGTAACGGTACAACTGACCTACTGGTTCTACGTACGGTGGCCCTCATCGGATCGCTGGGGGCCAGTGTTGATGATCTGGCCAGCGTTTTGAAGCTTCTGGAGGGAGGTGTTATAAACCCCGTGGCTTGTGGAGGTGCCATTCGCTGAAATACCCCCCAGCATCGATGCTTTGGCCAAAGGGGGTGTCAAGGGAAGACTATGGGCGGATCCAAGTAAGTAGTAGAATTATTGCGTGAAAGATAATTCTACTCTGATGCATGCTTGCTTTTGGTCCGTCTCCCTGTTGGTCCATATAGATGCAGACTCGTAGAGTCCCTCTAACCTCGGACTGGACCTGAACAAGCACAAAGAACTTGAAGACGTTGGATTTTTACTGCAATAGTTGCCAAGCTAATAGCGAATGAACATTCCTCTCTTTGTAATTTACTCCTAGCTATGTAAAAGCTAAAGGCTCATCATTACGCCCTGATCATCCATTTTATAGCCTCTGTTAAGTCCTGGTTGCTCTTGACCGAAGTGGCCAAAGGCAACATCATGAAGCCGTGCGGCAAGCCAGGGTAGACACTGACTTTGATAGGGACCCTAATTGAAGATGGTTAGCATGGGGATTGGGGATAGGGAACCATCATACCCAGCCTGCTTCAGCTTCTCGGCGTAGGCAAAGCCATCGTCTCGCAGGGGATCAGCTCCAGCGATCTGTATGTACGTGCGAGGCAACCCGGACAAGTCTGATGCCAGAAGGGGCGACATTCGAATGTCCTCGGGAGGGGCACTGTAGTATTCGAGGAACTGCGTGACCGATGCAGATGGAAGAATCGGGGCGTTGGCATTGTCATCGTAGCTAGCGAAGTCAAGATCTGCGGGTTGTGCTTTGGGGTGCACGACGAGAGGGACCCTCAGGATTTGTCCGCAAAACGAGACACGCTTGGTATCTCGCGCTCGCTGGGCTAGAACAGCTGTCTGAAAGATGTGAGCGTTGTCTCCAGTCAAAACACGGGGTTGGAGGCTTACTATATTTCCTCCTGCACTGAGGCCGCCTAGAATAACATGGCTTGGATCTCCCCCTAGGGGCTCAATGTTATCAAAGACCTTGGAATATCAGCAAATTGCATTCTTCACCTACTCGAGTGTGGAGAAACTTACCCAAAGTACTCCCGCCCAGACATCTTCGAGGCCGATTGGGAAAGGATTCTCGGGTGCCCTATTGTCAACACTTAGCGATGAACCTACAGTAGTTACCTCCCTGGACGGATGTAAGACTTGGGTTGCCTACTTTCGGTAGTCCACACTGACGACGACTGCCCCGGTAGACTTGCACATGTTTCTACAGGCAGCGTCTTCCGAGTCCAGATCGCCAAGAGTCCAGCCCCCGCCATGTACGCTAAGCAACTCTTTAGTAAAAGCCCACCCATACGAGGATCATGTTAATGTCATACTAAACAATGACTACGCGCTCCGCGCATTGGACGTCTGGGGTGTAGATGCGAACCTGGTTCGTCCATCCTTGATAGCCCGGTACGGGAATCTGCTTGATGGAGAACCCGACAGGAGGGCTGTCATCTGGCGGAAACTTCATCTGGCGAAGTTCCTCAAGGGTGCCTACTAGCGCAGGAATCGAAACATGCTTGGCGAACTGCGGAAGGTCTAGTAAGCCTCAAGCGTGGTAGGGCACTCGAGCGTGACACGTACCTCGGTCCATTCCGGACTGATTTTGGCAAGACCAGGCTGACGGACGACGGATGATTGCATTTTGAGGGCACAGGGTTCGTATAATAGCTGAGAAAATGGCTTTGTATATGGGGCAGCCATGGATTGACTCGCCCTGCGACTACTTATAGAGATGATTCACCTTTGTAAAAGGATTAGGGTATCCGAAACTCAAATGCCGAGGTCGCAGCTAAAACTAGTCCAGTTTAATTAAAAATATGTAAACTAGTAGAGTTTATTTGATGGGCATCATGCGGACTGCCGACGGCATTTTTCTTGAGTCAGAAAGACGTGGTGCGGGTTGGTGCCATACCCTGAAAAACGCATGTCAGAAATTTATGCGTCAACTTGCAGATGACTTCGCGGATCCTGTACTGCGTCGCAAACGCCACCAAAATCACGGACCGACCGGAAATAATACTATTAGGATATTGATGTGCTTGTAGCCATCTTTATCGGTTCTATTTAGTTGATATCTCCCATCTTAAAACTCCCCTCAGGTGCACGCCTGTTTTGGAACATCACACATTCCCATCTCATCAAGCTACACCCAAGAAAAGAACACACCCCCTACATCGCCATGGCTACTCTCAATGGCTCAGATGACAATGCGTCGCCTTTCCTCATCCCGGGCCTCAAGTTCTTCTCAGACCCCAAAGCCACCACGCGACCGGGAAACCTGTACACGGAGAAGCTGAATGCAGACTTCCACAATGATACCAAGTCGGGCTATCACATCCCCTTTGTCCCTATTGGGGAGCCTGAGAATAGGAAGCTCAAGGTTATAACCATTGGTGCTGGATTATCCGGCGTCATGTTGGCGTACAACATTGAGAAGCATACCCCGAACGTGGAGCACGTCATCTATGAGAAGAACCCAGAAGTTGGCGGAACATGGGTGAGTCGCTCTCTTTACGAGATCGTACACGTTTCGGCCCAGATACTTACAAAGATGGCGCGCAGTATCAGAATCGATACCCCCTGGCCGGCTGTGACTCGCCAACATGCACGTATCAGTTCAACTTTGCCGTTTCTCCTGGTACGTGCTCTTCCGCCTGTAGAAACTATAAGATGATACGTGAAGCTTGCTAACAAGGCATCATTAGACTGGGAAGATTTCTTCTCGTCCTCCGAGTACCTACGCAAATACATAAACAAGGTCGTTGACAAGCTCGATCTGAGGAAATACATGACCTTCAACTCGAAGGTTATCGAAGCTCGCTTCGATGACCAGAAGGGCATATGGGAGCTGAAGATTGAGCAGACGCTGGCTGATGGCACCAAGAAGATTATTACTGACGACTGCGACCTGCTTCTCGGTGCTGTGGGCATTCTAGATCGATGGGAGCTGCCCAAGATTCCCGGCCTGGACACCTTCCGGGGTCGAGTCATCCATTCAGCCGACAGAGCCCAGTGAGTTTCACCACCATAGCCAGAGTCTCAAAGTGAAAATCTTGGCTGAAATCACACCCTTCCAGATGGGAGGAATATACCCAGGAGAAATGGGTAAAGGACAACGTCGTCGTCATCGGCTCCGGGGCGAGCAGTATCCAGGCCGTACCGGGCATGCAGCCCCATACCAAAAAGTTGGATGTCTTCGTCCGCACTCCTCCGTGGTTCTTTGCCCAGCCCGACAACATCGATGGTGAGACGAGGCCTCAAGGGTACAAGTGTGAGTAATTTCTTCCTGCTCTTTTTCGGAATATTGTTAACGATGCCAGGTGGAAAGACACAGAGGAGGAGAGAGCCACCTTCCGTAAGGACCACAAGGCAATGATGAAGCATTCCAAGGTCAACGAGAACAAATTCATGATGGTAAAGAGTTTAGACTTCGTTCCGAGGGGGCCGAATACTGAAATATTCCCAGTTGCACCACCTTATGGTCAAGCATAATCCGCTCCATCACCAGGCTCGAGAGGTAGCTGCTATAACGGACCTGTTGAATATCCGGTCATGCGGCTAATGATGCCATCGTAGCAAATCACCAAGCGAACGCGCGAGTGGATCAAGGACGACTACATCTTTGAAAACATAATTCCCAACTTTAGTGTTGGATGTCGCCGCATCGCCCCGGGAGATCCATACATGTTGGCGTGAGTAGAAAGAGGCTCGAATCTGCGCTCACAAACATTGACCAATCCCTCGCAGCATCCAGAAGCCAAACGTCGAGATGCACTTCTGCGGCATAGCCAAGGTTGTCGAGGATGGAGTGATTGACGATAACGGCCAAAAGGTCGTCTGCGATACTATTGTCTGCGCAACCGGATTTGGTGGGTATATGCCCCTGCGGAGCTGGCTTGGCTAACACTTGTGCTACAGACGTTTCATACCGACCTCCGTTTCCGCTCCTTGGTTTGGGTGGTGTTGATCTGCGCAAGGAGTGGGAAGAGATTCCCGCAAGCTACCTGGGTGTAGGTCTGCAGGTCAAGAATTCAAAACTTGATGGCTAACGCTCACTTTCCAGGTTATGGCGCCTCAGATTCCGAATTACTTGAGTAAGGGGCACTCTCATGGATGAACCGAAGAGGGAATATTGCTAAGCATGACATACAGTGTACCTGGGCCCAAACTCTCCGGTGGAAAGCGGCAGCATCACGAGCAAGTCAACGCTACTGTTGAGCTGAGTCACAAGCTAATGGGATTGAAATAGGCGAACTCGAGGCCATCGTATCGTACACGCTCAAGGTCATCACGAAAATGCAGGACAACAATATCAAATACTTTGTCCCCAAGCAAGACGTCACTGACGAGTTTAACGAGCATACTCAGAGCTGGTTCAAAGGCACCGTCTGGGAAGAAGACTGCAATGCCTGGTGTAAGAGATCCAAAGCAGATGGCTTCCCGCAGCAGAAAATCTGACCAAAACATAGACAAGAACAGAAAGACTGGACGCGTGGATGCCATTTGGCCTGGTAGCGCCCTCCATTACCGAGCTGCGCTGGAGGAGCCTCGCTGGGAAGACATGGAGATCAAGTATCATGGCCCGGTAGGTCTATTCAGAGTGTCGAACTATTTTAGGTTGGCTGACTCCCGTGCGGCAGAACCGATTCCAATTCCTCGGATATGGCTACTCAGCTGTGGATCTGAGCACCGATCCTGACGCGGATCGTTCCCCCTACTTGAACGAAGATACCCTTGATCCTCGGTTCTACCAGTAGGATCTGCGAGGGCATCGGGGAGAGCATTCCATCTCTCTTTTTGTATCTGGTGTGGCCACGAGTTGACGGGAGAAGGGCTTGAGGTCCCGTATAGTTTCTAGGGTTAACCCAGGGTTGCAGACTGAGTACGGAGGAATGCGGGAGGGAGTTACGCAGTGCCGATTTTCAGTTAAATACTAGAATCATCTCTAATATGTTTCTCTATCAGGTTCTACCCTCCTCAAAGTTTTGCGTTTAGCGGTCCGGTATTTCCGCCAAATCAGTCGAGATGATCAAAGTAATGACCCCACCCTTCCCATGCCGAGGCACTTAGCTCCCTATCCCCACATCAAACAATTACGCGTGACCTAACTAATTAATTGCTTGGATTGGTCTCGAAATGATTCGCCTCTAAAAAGCAGCGTTTACCCCTGAATGGCTAGATCGGACACGGCGAACCGGACCGTAGTCTTCCCCGCGTTTCGGCAAGTCTCCGTCCTTGCAGATTCCAAGCACCCCGTGCCTCCGAGGATATGTTCCCCGGACACAACGTTGCTCGTTTATGCTGAATCTCTATTATATCACGCTCAAGACGAATTGCAAGGATGGGACCGTCCCAATCAGACAAGGCCTCGGTATGCGAGGACGTGACCGACAATGTTATTAGGGACCACCGCCTTAAGAAGCGGGAACTCGACCGCAAGGCGCAACGCATGGCGCGTGAACGGACCAAGAACCGCATCAAGCAGCTCGAGGCCATGGTGGCGCATCTCAAGCAAGGTGATGCCAACTCCCGCGTTCTCTCTCTGATGGATCATCTCTCGCAGGCGACGAGCGAGAGGGACAAGATGCTAAATGCCCTGGAGTCGCTGGCCTTTACCGTCCGTGGCCACATCCAGGATGTTAAGGGAGGAGCGGGTCGATCTTCAACAGTCGAGACTATTTCAGCATTGCCACCGCAGAGTCATCATGTCGCAGACCCAGCGCTGTATTTGGGTGCTCATGCAGCATCGATTTCAACCGCCGATGCATCCAACGACTTGATTGATCCTCAACTGTGGCTGGACCAGGAACTCGGAGTGCCAAATACTTGCGGGGGACTTCCCAATGGCGACCTTTTTGGCGACTTTCTGACTGATTCAACCCCTTTCCGAGATATCACTCTCTTACCGACATTGTTGGACCCTCTCCAATGTCATGTCTATTCTCTAGAAGACGTCATCATACCAACAGCTCCCCCGAAATGCCCTTGCGCTATGCCGGCGTCTAGAAACTCGCCCCCCGACATCAACCTCTGGCGAGCAGCCAACGAGGCTCTAACACTACCTACCGCGCAGTCCCGGTCAGAAATAGCGACGAACGATGCAGACTGTGAGGATACAGTTATTCGCGCGATAGTAGAAGGATGGAGCAGCGTTGAAAATAAAGGCGGCATGATGGAGTCGTGGTACAGGCTCCGAAAACTCGATGACATGGGTTGGCACAAATGCCGGCCGACGGAAAGGCTGGCCGTGCTGAGGTTGATCTGCTTGATGATCGAGTATCACAACGACCCGAGCCCGAGGAGACAAGCTGCTCTGCCACGCTGGCTATGGACAAGGTGAGTTCCAGAACCTGAAGAAGCCGAATGGATTAGCTGAAATCATTTCAAGACCATCTCAAACTCTGCCACATACACGTGGCATTGATTTTTTCGTTTGGTAAGACAGGACTCCCGAGGTGAATACCATTCTGTAGCTCATTTATTTCTAGGCCGGCTCTGCGGGAACGTTTCGTCTTCTTCCAACACCAATATTGTGGAAACCTCTTCTGGCACCTCGTCCTGTCCAACCTGAAGATCCTCTGGCCGTTTGACTTTCGGGACACTTATATGCAGAATGCCGAGACTGGGAAATTTCATTTGTCGCCTGATTTTAAGAATTGCATCGGCGAGCTTGGGTCCTGGACCATGGAGGCTGGTTTCTTTGAGCAGTTTCCTGAATTGTATGACGACATCGCGGTGTATCCGGGGTGCTAAGCAAAGGAGTGAGGGATATCGTGTTTGGGCGTTGGCGGCGTTGGACAAGTCGCCGTTTTATGTACTATGTCTAGGTTTTCGAAAATTATCAAGTTAATTTGATCCCCAGGTGGACATTGTCGCTGGTCTATATGTCCAGTCGTTGTTGCCTACGATTCCAAGAAGGAAGCTGGTTCAGTGGCTTTTCTGGGCTTTCTGTCTCAATCAGATGCCCCAAGTGTGAGCTATATGCGGTAGACATCCAAATAAAAGCATGGGGCGCGTACTCGATCCGGCTACGGGTTTACCCCATGAATCCGCATGGGATGTCAGCTTCAGAAATGTCAAGCTCCAACGCGACCTCTCGAGATCCAACTAAAAATGACCAAAGAGATGTAACAATTTCTTCACATCTAAGAGAGATTATATCTAATTGCCGTCATGCAATACCCAGTCAGCACGCCTCCTTCTCAAATGACATCCAGACTGCGATGAGTCCAATGAGCGCAGGCGGTAAACGTGACCGAAAACGACGAATGAAGAAAGGCATAAAAATGGATTAGGTCTCGCATGGACAGAGGTTTATTATTTTCCTTCAGTCTCTCATTCGTGGCAGCCCGTTTCTGGACTTATATCAGCCAAGCATCATCACTATCAGTTCCTCAACAATATGCAACTATGGCACCTAGGTGTTTCTTTGCTGACTGCTAGACGCCTACTTGCAATATATTGAATAATCCTTCGATGCAGTTTGCACCTGTATGAGATGCACTTCTAAAGCCTATTCATCAATGTGCGTTGCATCCAACGTCCACGTAGCATAGACCCTGCCCGAGGAAAGAGGTCTGACTGAGAGAGACACGCCTGCATGTGACAGACAATTCGTTGAAGGTGATCTCAAAGAAGCAGTGTGTAACAAATTCTATGCGTGACAGGTTGTATCTTAATCAATACCCGAGACGTTTTGCTAATTATACGTCACCTACAAGTGTATTTCGGCCATCTACTCAATCATCGTACGTTACGCATTGAATCCCATATTATATGAGTCATAGTAGAAACCAGCATGAAGTTTACACTGCCTCTCGAATTTTCAGTCCATTGAGGGTACTACCCTAAGCCCTCCAGATATCCATTCAGCTTCCATACTCTCGCTTTTTATCGGTGGTTGTGAATGCAAGCTGGTCACTCACAAGTCAGCTCCGACAAATGACCCTGTAACGAGCCGAGAACCCTGTAGAGACTCTGTTGATACGGGCTAGGGACCGCTGGATCCCGCTGGAGCACACTATAACTCTAGCTGCATCATGCAGCAGTTGACCAGCTAGCGCCTGCAATTAGCTCATGAATACCATCATCTATACATCGAGAACTAACTGTGTGCCCCATAGGAAGAGCCATATAAGACTTGATATAGATTTCTGGGTTAGTGCAGTTTACTTTGCAGTATAAATGCAATTCCGACCTAGAATGACACGCGATTATTGCCAGACGCGATGTGCATTGCTCAGCCTTACCTGATTGTATTGCCCATATAAACCAACAGAAGCTCTCCACTGCGCGGGTGTAGAACTCTCTCATTATGTCTCAAACCGTGCAGCTTCCCCCTTGTTGCTGCTGCAGTCATCCGCCACTAAGCATTGCGCCGCCGCCGCCGCCGCATCACCGCCGAGATCGCTCCAGGCCTTGTGCCGCTACATCCACTGCCACGCGTTGTGATGTGCCCGCTACAGCCGAAGCACCTCTATCTCATTAATAGCGTTAAGGCAGCTTTTTTGTACCGGACAGGGATACCAGTGAATGAGAGAGAGAGTCCTATTAATGGTACATCGGTTTCCACCCGTTCGCCTACAAGAAAAGAGTATTGATAATCTATCCCGTGTAGAAGAGTCTGAGTGAGATCTCCACCAAAATTACAGAACCTGCAACCTCTAATGGGAGATGTGGAGACAGAACAAGAAAGTTGCCTAGCACTGTTATCCCATTCTCGTCAATCTCTGTGTCAGGTCCAGGACACACTTCATGGCGACGTCAGCGTTGACGTCCTGGCATCATCGCTGCCATGCGGACCCTATTCCAGCGTATCGGACGCTTCCGCGCTGTCCCGTGTCTCTGCCGTGCTTACGCCATGGCCTTGGCTGATGGGCTAAGTCCTTTTGTCGTGCCAATGATGACTCGGTGTGACGAATGGGGTTATTGCGGTGGTGATCTATATGATGTCTCGCATCAGCCGCCGACCGGTTCAGCCCTGTGTGTGTGGTAAGCACACAAGCTACCTCTCCCATGATCAATGTGAATTACGGCCGCAGCACTTCTCTTGCTTTCCACCTCGCCAAAAGAATGAACATGAAGTTGAGCAATACTTGTTGGGTATTGCGAATTAAGTAGCTAAATACGAGCTCGATAGTTTGTATTCTCACGAGTTTAAAAGTTTGTGAAATATCCATTCAAAGACGTATTATTGCCCAACGTAAACTTCCACTTCTGTACAGGGCAATCTGTCCGAACACCTCAAAAATGTATCCATTTCGTAATACATCCTTGTCTAAAATTCCCAACCTCCATTCCTTTAATCACAAGACTTTATGCACTTCAATGCTCGTAAGCTCGCAACTGTAGAAGGCTGCCTAAACAAGGCGGTGGCTGTCAGCTGCATGTGACGGAGGGTCTGTGACCATTCGACTCAAGCCATGTCTCAGTCATCGCTGCCAAATGCAGAAGACCAAATCAATACCGATATCTCACTTGAGCTTACGCATGCCAAGTTGAAGCCCCTTACGTAGTCGAGCACTGCCACGCAGGTTGATCCGCGAGTTGTCAAGAAAAGTATAAGACTGGGTGCTCTCACAGCTAAAGCCTGATCCTCACAGACTGCAGCCGAACTGTATTTGACTTCCGTCAGAAAGCAATCATGGTCAGAATTCAAGATTTTGAGGGGATGCAATACTCCCGCGATGGCACTGCAGACGAGCAACAAGACTACTCTTTCTTCAACGAGCAATATGCAACCTCTTCCCACCAAAAGGACCATGATATGTACCCTGATCTCATCGTCCAGCCGAAGCAAGACAACGACGTCATCAAAGCTGTGAACTGGGCCAGGGAGCAGAAAGTGTCTGTCGTTGTCAAGAGCGGTGGTCACCAGTACAGTGGTGCATCATCGACCAGCGGCAAAAACATCCAGATTGACCTTGGCAACACATACAAGGACTTGATGATCTTGAACCCCCGCGATCCCATTGACCAAGACAGAGCATTGGTGTATGTCGGTGTCAGTAACACAATGAGTGAGCTGAACACATATCTGAGGCACAACAAACTCTTTGTTCCACACGGACAATGTGCCTCCGTGTGTGTAGGTGGCCACGGTCAGACTGGCGGTTATGGCCAGCTTGGCCGTAGCTTTGGCCTCTTTGGTGACAGTATCAGGACCATTCGCATGATCTGTCACGACGGTGTGATCCGGGACATCACCCAGAAAAACAATGCCGAGCTTTTCTACGGCATACTTGGGGGTAGTCCGGGCAATTTCGGCATCATCACACATTACATCGTCGAGGTTTATCGGGCCATGAGTTACATGGGAACTGTTGCTGGTCCAAACGGATTCAAAGGACCGCATGGCATCAAAGGGCTCTGGGTATACTCCGACGAAGTTTTCAGGAAGCTTCTTACCAATGTCGCACAAATGGCTGACGATCCCACCGTCCCGCGAGGCTTTGACCTCTGCGTCAGCGTCCTCAGCACGGACTTTCCCATCACCATGTTGTTTCCCTCGTTGAAGGATGCCGGTATTTGGGAAAAGATTCAAAACAAGATCAAGAACGATCTTGCGGATGAGTTTCTGGACTGGCTCAATGGCCGCTTCCCGCCGTCATCATAGTCTCTATGCGCAATGGTGCCCTACCAGCAAAGACGACAAGTATGACGCGACTGTGGATGCCTGGTTCAACAAATTCCGCGATCTCAAGCACTCCTTCAAGAACCAGACCCTCGTTATCACCGAATTCGAAGAGGACATGTCTCAAATGACTGGAGAATGGATTTTCCCCAAAGAACGAGAGTTTGATCTCCCTTACGTCAAGCGCACCTACGCTACGAGCTCCAAGACTCTTGTGAAGGATAACTGGGTTGACTCTGTGGCTAAGCGCATTGACTTGATCTTCAACCCGGATCAGCTGCTCAAGGGTAACCCAGGAGAGAAGGACTACGAAGTATATCTCAACTGCAAGCTTTCTGTCCAGATCCAATGCTTTGGAGGCAACAAATCGCAATTCTATGCAAACAAGGACAATGGAACCTCCTACAGCTGGAGAGATTCCACGGTGGTGCAGACGCTGGACTGCTTTCATAACGCCGATGACCAATCCAAGAAGTATGCTCAGGCATGGCAGTCCAAGAACGACTCGGTTATGGTTGGTCCCACGAGCTCCTTCAGTAAGCAAGACAGACGTTTGCTTTGGGGCTCGTACGGCGACTGGGACATGGGTAAGCAGGAGATTTGGAAGGCCTATTACGACGATGCAGACAAGTACCAGAGATTGGGCAAGGCAAGGGGTGCGGCTGATCCTAACGGGACCTTCACTGCCAATCCATTTGCTGTGGCAGCTATTCTGTAAGGCTTCATTAAGGAATAACGATGCTCATAGGATTTTAGTTTGGAGGGCTCGAAATAGCTTGAACATTGAAGATGCATACTTGTCTGAATTACTGTATCTCCCGGCGCTAGGTGTAATGCCAAGTGTCCCTATTGTTTACCACTGCTGAATGCGTATGATGTCTGATGATAGTAACAACACACCATATACTGGGATTGATATAATAAGACCTTGCTATGCCGCCATCTGTAAAATCTCAACCACCTTCGCTTTATCCAGCTTCACAGGATCACCTTAGTACAGAAGTCCTCCATTGCGTTTTCTGCTAGATGATTGAACTGCCCTTCTCCAACGCCAAACTCGTTCAATGTTCTTGACAGCCCCAGAGCACTTATATACGCCCCAACAACATCGCCAAGGTCCACGTCCTCTCGCGAGAGGCGACGTGCCCGAAGCTCCTCCGCCAGTCGCTCGTCTTCCCAAAACAAGTTCATCACTAACTGCAACTTTCCTCTAAGCTCGTCATCTCCATGTTTCCAGTTATACTTGAGAACCCAAGGCAGCATCACGCAGCTTGTTTCGCCGTGCCCGACGCCAAGAGGGCCGAGCTGGTGCCCAATACCATGACTGGCCCCGATCCCGTTGTTTCCAGCAAGAGGGCAGTCCTTGATGGCGAGAAACGCACGTAGTCTGGCGTCATAACCCTCCCAATTATCCTTGGTCTCGAGTAGGCTTACAAGAAGACTTCGGAGGGCGCTGGCGATATTACTCTCGATATCTCTCTGACTGACACCACTGCCTCCTTTCCTAAAGGCCCCCACGTTGCCGTACATGCCCTCTATAAAGTGATCGAGAGCCCTAACACCCGTCGAGAGCCAGAATCGAGCGGGCGTACTGATAGATAGCGTTGGATCTAGTACAACGAAATCGGCACACATGGACTGATGCATCATAACGCGCTTGTGACCTGTTTGCGTATCGGTCGCACCAGCCACACGTGTGAACTCGCCGCCGGATAGCGTAGTCGGCACATTGATGACGGGGATTGTCGCCGGCTTGACCTCTCTTGGGACTGGGTTGACTGGATCGCACTTTTTAAACAGTTCATCGACGTCCTCCATTGTCAAAAAGTCGTTGGATACGAAGATCCTGGCCAGCTTGACGGCGTCGGTAATGGAACCGCCTCCGAGGGTAATAATGAAATCAGCGTCCGTTGACCGAAGATCCTGTGCCAACCCGAACACGTCTTCCCAGGGGGTGTGTTGGGCCACTCCATAGCGTATGCATATAATCTTTCCTAGGCCTAGAGCAGATTTGAGGTCTTGAAATGCATTGGTCTTACTAATTGACGTCGACACCACGATCTAAATTCGCGTCGCTTTGAAGGACTGACCATGATGTGCACATGCTTCGTGAAACGGTATGCCGTACGACACCAAGGGTTTTGGCCCCAGCGGATTTGCTGGGTAGACAATGTGATTTTCGAGTGATGTCATAGCACGGTTGCTGAAAGGATTGGAATAAATCTCTCAGTATTATGGAATATTCTGATAGATGATCCGTAGTTTATTATTTCTGGACGGTTGGAAGCTACTTCAAGTGCTAATCTCCTTCGGTTATTCTGGAGACATGTGGCCGGGTAGGAATGACTTGCCTCGGCTGGCGGCTAAAATCTAATGGAATATGGAACGTGTCAGTCCTCACGCCTCCATCTTAAGCAGTAACTAGTAGGCATCTCCAAACATCGAGCCCGAATTGGAGCCGGGACCTGGAACTTCCGGTGTCGGTCGGGGCCCCGGTCATCCAGTCGTCGCCGTCATCGTCATCTCTTAAAAACTGACCCTTAGACCTTTATTAGATAAGGAACCAAGGATTTTATCCATATTTTTACTCCTATTGAGCGCAACAACTATAATCAACATTTCTCAGAGGTATCTCCTCTCCTACTAGAATCCACTAATAGCCCTAAATTCTACTACAAGCCCTTTAGCTAGCCTCACTGTGGCCCCTCTCGTAACATTTAAATCCCTCTCATCCAACGCTCATCAGCTTCTAGTTCAAAGTCAAACTGCTCTATTAAAGCGGTCGCAGGGTGGCAAGTCTGTTCAATTAAACTGCCTCTCTGCTAACGTCTTGATTCCGGGACTGAAAAATCAGGTACAGGTTGAAAATTCGGGCGTCGAAGCTCCGGAAGGAGAAGTGCGGTTTGTAACCAGAGGTGTGGGAGTAATCTTTGTCCCGCCGAGAATCAAGGTCTGAGCAATTATGGTATCACTGACTGCCTCTCTCATCGTGAATGGGATGAGAGAGGAGTAGCGAACGACTTCCAAACAGTTCACGTTGAGATATGGCATACAGGCATCAAGGACTGCAGAGAGACTATTGTTACATATTGACGACGATAATGATATCACTGCAGCCGCCGCAAGAGATGGCCACGCTTATAACATCTCTGTGGGAGCGGTTGTCACTTCCGTGGAGCCTTCCATGCTCCCTCTTCTGGATTATCGGCTTCCGAATCGGCGAGCGGATCGATTGTACTACCTGGGTGCATTTGGGCATTCCATTTTGCGGGAACTTGGTGGATTAACTAGAAGGAGAGTGCAGGTAGGAGCACAGCAACGAATAAGGTCTCTCAGAATGGCTCAAGTGCTATTTTTCACGTTTGACGCAAGCTACTCCTAGCCTGCGGACGGCATGACCGATGTGCGCGAAGTAATTACTCGCCCGTGTCTCATGTGAGCACCAGCTGGACAGCCACAGACCTCCAAAACGGCAAGGAGCAACAGAGAACAGCAAAGGCGATTCACATTGCTTTTGTTGGTAACATAGCAGATGCAGTAAGCTGCAGTCCTCAACCCCGCTCTCAATGTGGCTGGTAAATGCGGTGAGAATCAAAATTACGAAGACAGCCACCAACTTGATCTGGACCCGAGAGTGTGTCACATTCAATGTTCAAGGCATACTACAGGCTGCACTATCAGGAGAACGCCTTTCAACTTGGTGGCCAGCTCAGGTGCGACAGAGTGTGTACTTGTTGGGGGCCAAGACCCGAGTGATGTTTGGTGATTAGTTCAGAGTCAACGTGTACGCCAGAAGGGACCGCCTTGGAAAATACATTGTTGGTTTAGCTCAGCCGAGCTGAGCAACGTGAAGGGTGGGCCAGATGTACTGGTCTTAAAGTGACATGTAGCCTTTACGAGAGACTACGTCCCCGTTTACTCGGTGTCTTCGACAATTAGAAGGAGGGCAATGGTCAAACTTGGCTTTAAGGTTAGAATTTAAGCTGTACATCGGTCTGGTGCCATCAGATGTACATCGCTCTCGGGTGGTCTCGGGTTGTTAGGCGCACTCTGAGACCAGGCTTTCGCCGCCTTTATTGTTTTACCTGCTGGACGCGAATGAGGCCAGTAGCTGACCACCAAAACATAGGAAAGTTAAAGCCACATAAACGCCATCGGTGGATCCGTTACCTTGCCTCCCCTTCTCGCCAACTGCAGTTTTGGACGCGCAACCCTTTCCAACTTGCATAGGTTGAGAGCCTTATTGCTCGGGACCCGGCACTCACAGCCTTACTTTCCTTGGCACGAAATGGTGGAGGAAACGCCTTCAGCCCAGCAGTCCAGCTTTTGTGGAAGGGCTGATGCATACGAGTTAGCTGAGATGATGAATTATGTTGGTCTACTATATCTCGTCCATCCCTCAGCAGCTCAATCACGAGATACGAGTCTACTAGCCAAACACTGCTCAGCTTGGCAAGCGGCAAGGCTTTCCTGACCAAAAGTGCGGCTCTGGCGTGCGGTCTGGACTTTTACTGGCGTTCCACTGGCGTTCCACGGTAGACAGCCGCACCTTTAGCCGCAGAAGCTGAAAATTTAGTGCTTATTTCGCGATTGCGACGTGGGCAAAGAGAGTAGAGCCGCCAGATTCTGTGATAGATTTATGGCTTTCTTTCGTTTCAAATCCTTAAGCCTATAAGCCTCTGTAAGTCCGGAAAAAGTCCTTCGCTTGAACAACTTAATACTATCCAGCCAATCTTGGTGATACCTCGAAATGGGGCCTGAAATCCCCCCGTCTCCTTTCGATGCCTCAGCCGTCCGACACTGGCAACCAGTATCGCCCCGATCGCCATATCAATCGAGCGACGCAGTTTCGAATTTACATTCCCCATGGCTTGACCCGTTGAGTCCCAATCTCCGAGATTCTCCTGTCTTCACCTCGAGACATGACAGCCAAATGGGCCTTATGGGCTTCAACAGGGCTGGACCCAGCCCTACCCTGAGTGTCTTTCACTCCAGCACAAACAGGCTCCTCCGGTCGGAACCTTGGTGGAAGAAGGCGCTCAAGAGCAAATGGTCCATGATCATCGGCCTTGTGCTTGGAGTTAGCGGTGCTCTGGGTCACCATTTTCTTTACGATCACCTCCATGGTCGCGAGGCCACGGACCAACAATGGTGGCTTCGTCTAGGCCAATTCATCTCCTTCGTTGCCAAAGCAAACTTCGTCATCACTGTCATGATGGCCCACCAGCAGGTAGCCTGGAGGGTAGTTGGCCAAAAGGGCTGCTCCGTCGAAGCTATTGACTCGCTGTTCGGGTCTGCTCACAATTTCATGGAAATCTTCAACAGAGAAGCATGGATCAAGTCTCGTTTGGTCATGTTTCTCGCCATGTATATGTGGGCAAGCCCTTTTGTCGTCATCTTTACGTCGGCAACCCTTGATGTTGTCCCGGGTACTATTCACGACTCTAACGCTACGTGCCCATCAGTCCGGACTCTGAACTTCTCCCATGAGTCCAAAGACAGCTGGCGAACTCCTTGGATAACGGAAAATAACACACTGAAAGGGCTTTCGCTTTCACAATATAATGAGACCTATCTAGGCGGGAATAGGGACAAAGACAAAAATCCAGACTATTTGGACATTTTTGAGTATTGGGACCAACCATCCAACTATTTTGGGGCCATTGCCTCTGGCGTTATCTCTAGAAACCGAGCAACTCAAAAGGAAAATGTCTCCGTGGAAATCTGTGGCGAGGGTTGGGACTGTTCAACCACGGTTCATTTTGTCGCGCCAGGATATTATTGCAAAGAGCATCAAGAGGCCGATCCCTTGGACCCTCTTCACCTGGACAGTATTGTTCCCACTGGAAATTTTAGCTATCTGGCGATCACACAGCAGGGAGAGTATGCCCGACCGCAGATCGAAACGCACAATGGTAGTGCCATTGCACAACAGCCGCCGTTCCCTCCAGATTTAGGCGCATTCAGAACAGAGCCGATGATCTGGATTGGGTACGCAGCTGTAGAAGACACGACTCAGAAACATGAGCTCAACAGGAGCGAGAAGGCATGGAACAGCAATTATACTGCGGTTATGTTCTCCTGTGAGCACCGGGAGACTAACTACACGGTCGATTTCAACTATACGGGGGGAATTCAGACATTCAATGTGACCAAGCGGGATTACAAGCAAAAGATCGTCAACACGAAATTTGCAGGAAACCTCAGTGATGATGGGACTCTGGATAGAACTTATGCGACACCGGACGGCAATTATGTCACTCCCAGGTCAGACTACGGCAGGTATCGTCAAGTTGCCGCATATCATAGCCTTGGGGAAAAGCTGCGCGACCTACTCGCCGGACACATCACATGGCCAGATGCTATAGTAGACGGCCTCATCACAACGTCAAAGCTCATCGATCGACATGAATCTCTCCCTGTTCCCAACTTGCAGCACGAGGTGCGCCGTCTCTACGAGGATTTGATTATATCTCTACTCTCGGATCCTCAGTTTGCTGTCGTGGCGTGGGCCGCGAACTCAACCAGACGTTCAGGTACAGGGGTTGGCGGCGAAGACACACGATACAAATGTGCACGGCAAAAAAAAGGCGCCTTCTTCTTTTATCATTGGCCAGTCCTTGTATCAGTCTACTTTGTATCGTTCGCCATTGCCGCGATGGCCGTAGCGTACGGCATTTTTGCAATGCAGAAGGACGGGATCAACAAGCAGCGCGAGATGACGTTCTCTTCCATCGCGGGGGCAACTAGGGTGGTAAATCTGGAGCAGGGTGATGGGGGGGTGACCAAAATTAGGTGCTGGCCAGTTGAAGAGAGTCCAGGGGATCGATATTATGAGTTTAGGGCTGAGAGGCAAGGTGGACAATAGGTAGATAGTGTCTTTTATTTGGCTTGGTTTAATTGAAGTAATACCTAGTAATCAAGTCAACATGTTTTCAGTGAGAGGGAGGTTGAAGCACGAAATTTAGCAACAGACGGTATTCAATATTTAGGTATCATAAGAGGGAACTTCAGAATTCATGCTGTAGAACAAACTCCATTCAACGTCATCATACATCGAGAAGAAAGAAATCGATCGACCATCAAATATAAACCAACACAACTAGTCAACAATACTGGTCTCTTGCCGGCAGTGCCTTGTAAGGTCATCAATGTCGATAGGCATGCCAGTAGCGCCAAGCCGATACGGCTCCATTATACGCCGCTCTTCGGTGCAGAGAATGGATTGGACGATCTTGACCCATTCATCCCCGTCTCCTGTTCTGTAAATTACAACGATAAACCGCGTTTTGTCTGATAAAGCTCCTGTCTCGGGAGGAAGCTCTGGATGCACATACTGGTGTTGAGGTCAGCCAAACTAAGCAGTTAAGGAAATACTCAATTCTCCTTTGAACTCACCTCTTGAAAGATTGCATGGACGGTCCTCCCAGTGGAGCCGGGGTCCGCACTTCGTTTCGTCCCCTGAGGGCACCATATATGGGGCTCCTCCGTACCATCTTGGAGCTCCGCTAGCACCGGGAGAGTGGCGACAATTCCCTGCTCCAATAACGCGTCTAAAGAATGGTTTTTTTCTTCCCCCTGGGCCCACCTGGAATACATCTGCCAAGGAATGGTAATGCATAGGACGATGTCGCGAAAGCTAGGCAACGCACACCCAGAATCAACTTGCCGTTTGACCTCGATGTTCTTGTCGAGCTCCTTGAGGTTGCTAAGGCGGAAATAAACTTGTGCTCTTGTGTTCCAGTATTCCATATCCCAATATATGGTTAGCAGGGGTTGAGGGGACTCCAAGTCCAAAATGTGACGGAATCTGCGCGGACTGGGCTCGGAGGCTGGAAATCGGGACCTGAAAATTTTTATCGGTAGTAATATCGCAGAAAATCTCCGGGTCGTCGATTCAGTCTCCAAAACAGATACAAAGTCCTCTCCGTAGATCCCAACAAGCTCTCTCAAGCGGCCTTCTTGGAGGGCAATATGAAGAGTGATAGAATAGTCACTTTCCCAGTTGAAGGCGGAAAAATGGCAGTCGTCTAGCCAGTCGCTTTGGTCCATTTTCAAGACCTCGAAGCCAGTCGGCGCTGTTTGGTCGAAGGAGCCAGCAACAATTTGTAGGCAAGCTTGGTTCACAGCAATCTCGTCATTTAGCTTTGTGACGCTAGCGATGAGATCACTGTCATCAAAAGTGACTTGGGAACTTGCAAGATCTGTTAGAGATAATTACAAGGAGCAGTAAACAATCAAGGAATCATTCGCGTACAGATTCATCGATGGAGGATCCACTCCGACTATGTCAGTCATGGTACTTCGATCACAGTATGTACTAGCGGGTCTTGATCGACCACGGTGACTCCCTGAAGCAATCAATACGGTATCCGCAGTCAGATAGGAACCAGTCATTCTCCGGCTATGCTTGGTCACATACCTGATGACTCATTGGAAACCTGGCTGTGTAGGGTTGTGTCTGATTCCAACTCTCGACCCTCCTCCAGCAACGAGGCCTCAGAATCGCTGGAGTCTGTTTCAGTAGAAGAACCATCATAGCCTAGCAGAGAATCTGCCATTCTTTCGAGCGTCTGGCCGAACTGCTCGATTTGGAGTTGGGACTGCTGCGGTTGTAGATTCGTAGTCCCCTGGCTCTTGTTGAGTCCCTCAAGAATTCCATTCAATTGTACCCGCATATCGGATATCTGCGCAAAAAGCTTTATATTCTGACTGTGCACTGATTTGATGACGGAATTGCTGTCTGAATTGATTGCACTGTCAAGGGTCTGTGTTAGTACTCCCACATACACTCACGGTCTTGAGAGGGGAAATTCATCGTACGTGTTGACGGCTGTCAGCAATCTCTCCACTTCGCCCCCTTCACTAAAGTTCTTCAGGACTTTGAAGAGATCACGGACCTCAGCCACTATCAGCCACTGTTGCTTAGAATTGGGATATTTGCAAATCTGCCTCTTGATTTGCCCCAGCACAGATCTGTACTCTTTGATCTTGGTCTTGCATGATCTGAAAAGTTTAGCTATAGCACTTCCTTCTGGTGCGTTACTGCTTCTGATCATGTGGAGCATTGCTGTCCACGACTTGATCTCACGACGAATAAGAGCCAGGCTCTTCCTTTTTTCGATATATTTCTTCGTATCGAGGAATATCTTGACCTTCCGGGTCAGAAATGTGGCAAACTGGACCAACGGTGGGATAAGCCCGGCCAAGGCAAGTGCCAGCTCGGCCATGGTGTGAATGGGCTGCACCTGCTGAATGATGACGTATAAAGTAATAGAGTGGAACAGAATACGGTTATCACCATGGATAACCTGGGGCATACGTTCTACAGGTGAATAAATCCAAAAAGCAGTACGGCGCGAATCCTTTATCCTTCGTCGAACCTGGCGAGCTCGACACTACCCCACTCTGAAATTCTGCCTGGGAACCAAGACGCCAATAACAACCACCCACGTAGAACGACACCCACGAAAGGCAACCACACGCAAGATTAGGCCTTATGCAAGGCGATTGCTGAGCCTACCCTACAAAGTGCAAGGCATGGAGCGCTCATGGAATGGGAAGCCTCGTAGCTGCCGCCCACAATACAAAGGTCGGTCCCTGATTGCAGGCTAAGTAACGAACATGACGCTCCGACTCTTATTGAGCCTTCTATGGTCCACTCGTTCTCGAATGCTATTATAATTTATATACATGTCGGAGTTTACCACATTTTTCTTCGGGTAAAGCTTTCTTCTCTCGGTGTGTTCATGAGGGTGTGAGGCGGATCGGTCTACCAGCAAAGAGACTTGCTGTGCCCGCTTCCCACACAACCATAATCTCCTGCAGGTGGCTATGTCAGCAGGAGGGTGCATAGAACGTGGCACAGCCTATAACCAATCATTCTCGGGAAACTCTGTGTACAACTGGGTGGTTTGTTCCACAAGTGCAGGTTAGCAGCGGAGCTACAGATTGAAATGTGACAAGGCGAAGTCACCCACCCTTAGAAGATTACTGGCAGTTGAATATGCTATATTATGCACAGAATAATGTCTTAAACGGCAGTAAGCCAAAAAGCCCAGCTGAGGCTCGTGGGTTATGTCAAGGCAGACCGGGAGACCGGAATGTCAGAATAAGAGTCACAAGGCTGTCTTCACTCAATTAGATTGCGGACCCGTCGGACTCATATTTTGTGCAACCCAGTACAACCACTGGCATGAAATCTGCACTGCGCATAGTAATTCTCATGCGAGCTTCGCTACCAATATTAAGAGTACATATCATGGTTCGCATAGGGTTGATGTAGGCCGAGGACTTTGAATCACCCTTACTCTTTCAAATCTATTCTCAGAATCGTGGTCTTAGAGGCTTAGTTACATAGCCGGCCCGTAAGAAGTTTGTAAGGTACAAGGGTGTCAGATGCCGGGCACGACGCGATTCAACAAGGCAGCTTGTAATAGCAGCTTGAAATAGCAGTTTATAGTAGTTTATAATAGCAGCTTGTAGCAGTTTGGAATAGCAGCTTGGAATAGCAGCTTGCAGCAACTTGCAACAGCAGCAACTTGCAGCAGCAGCAACTTTCAGCTACTCTGTAGCAATTCCAATAAATATCAGCAACATTTAGCTACTCTATAGCTATGGTTAGCTACTCTATAGCAATTCCTATAAATAACAGCAACTGTCAGCTATCTGTCGCATTCTGTCACGCTAACTGATCAGGCCAAAAGTGGAATGCACACTCCAACAGGAGGCGCTGACAAGTTGCGTATATAAGAGATGCATATTATGTAACAGGATCATGTCGGGTACCCGAGACAAAAGTTTGACAGGACGTCTCAGTCCAGCCGCGCTCCCATGCGTTACCTAGCATTAGAGGCGCACATGAGGGATATTACCGCATATGGAAATTGTTCAGGCATGATAATGCCACTTCATTTGATGCATTTGGAGCTTGGAATAGGCTGTGCCTCTGTCACACAACAATATATCATCTCCAGGTCCGTTTGTGACGCCATCGGATGTAACAAGTGCTAGCTCCCCCCAACTCCTGCCACACCTCGCTTAGAATTAACACGAAGGAGCCTCTATCAATGTGTAGCGTAATGGTAGAATGTACTGATGGCAAGGAAGTATCTCAGAGCAAAGAGCGGCCAAGGCTAACAATCTGCGGGGGAATCAAGTAACAGCTTCACTATCCTGTCATACCCCTTAAATCCAGCCCAGTATAGAGGCGTTAGACCGAGATCATCCCTCGAAATAGCGTTAACCTTACCGGTGTCAAGAATCAGTTTCACGACCTTATCGTGACCATTGTCTGCGGCCCAGTATAAAGGCGTTCGATCGAGACCATCCCTTGAATCGGCGTCGACCTTGCCAGTGTCAAGTAACAGCCTCACGACCTTGTCATGTCCGTTCTTGGCGGCCCAGAATAATGGTCTCCCACCGAAATCATCCTTTGAGTCGGCATTAACGTTGCCAGTATCGAGAAGCAGCTTGACGATCTTGTCATGGCCGTTCTCCGCCGCCCAGGAAAGCGGCGTCCGAGCGAGTTCATCCTTTGAGTCGGCATCGACGCTACCAGTGTCGAGGAGCAGCTTCACAGTCTCGTCATGGCCGTTTTCTGCTGCCCACGATAATGCCGTTCGATCATGCTCACCCTTGGAGTCGATCCCGTAACCGCCCGATTTGAGCAACAGTTCTACCGTGGCACAGTGGCCTGTCTTTGCAGCCCAAAAGATCGGGTTCATTATGTTTGAGAACCCATGATAGAAGCGTGGAGGATCCCGTATCTAGAGCGTCTGGATCATCCCTTCCTGTAACATATGGGTCCACACCGTATCCGGTGAGCAGCAATTGGGCAACTGTCGTGTTGCGATGCCGGACCGCATGGTATAGCGGCGTCGAGTTTTTATTGTCTTTGGTGTTGATATTGATCCCATCTCTAGCAAGGAGCAGCCGGACGACTGCTTCGCAGCCCTGCTCTGCAGCCAAAGATAGTGGCGTCTGGCCAGACTCATCTTTGGACTCTACGTCAGCACCTCGGATGAGTAGTAGCCTGACGACCGCCTCGTGTCCCCCAGTGCAGCCAAAGACAGCGGCGTCTGGCCAGAAGGATTCCTCTGTTCCAGGCCTGCGCCATTCACGAGTAGCAGCCTGACAACCTCTTCGTGTCCTTTCTTCGCGGCCCATAAAAGTGGCGTCATTCCAGACTCATTCTTGGACTCCATGTCAGCGCCTTTCATGAGGAGTAACCTAACAACGGACTCGTGCCCTGCCATTGAAGCCCACAATAGCGGTGTCCTGCCACGATGATCCTTAGACTCCAGAGCAGGGTCTTTGTCAAGCAACACCTTAACGACTGCCTCGTGTCCAAAGTATGACGATATCATAAGACTGGTAAGCTGCCTAGGAGTGATCTCATGAATGGTCATCCAGTAACTTCTGGACCAAATCGAATAGCTCCTTGAGGCTGTGTCACAAATCCTCAAAGCGTAAACCAAGATAGCTGCATCAGCGTTGATACAAGCTTCGCGGAAATGGACACCCCATTGTTGGGCCGAATATTCTAAGAAGGTGTCATCAACGGAGCCGTTAGTAGAGTCGTGATTGAAGTCGTAATCGGAGTTGTGATCGGATTTCTCGCTTTCACCTGTCGGAACTGCTTCAGAATTCAAGAAGTCAAGATAAGTCACACAGACTTTTGCAAGAGCCCGATGTGCGTCACGGCTGGCGATAGAGTGCTGCCAACGTAGCTATGAGGGAACGGTTGCGGCTGATGACGAATCCGAGAGGAGAAACTCTCGAGCAGTTCGGTGTAGGAAATAGATCTTGCCATGGTGAATTGAGATGAATAATCCACACCAAGATCTAAGACGCAACTTGAAGTCATTTTCTTCCTCCAGGTCAAGGTCCCGAAAAGCCCTTGTCGTGTTATCGACGCTTAACGCAATGTTCATTTCGGAGAGTGTTAGCGGCCGACTCGCTGCGAGAATGATGCTGAAGGCTTTCCGAACCATCGGGTGTGCCTTAGACTTGTTAAGAATCCGTTCGTATGCTTGATCGATGGTCTTTGGCAGCGTTGAGAAGGTGTTATCGACGCCATTGGGTGCTTTTTGAAGTGTTCTGTCTTTAAGTAGTCGAACACAAGATATACCCAGAGGTATGTGCGGTGTGGAATTTTGAGTAGTAGTTCCGCCAGGCGATCCTTGACATGGTCTTGTAGCTCTTTCTCTCTTGCTAACCGGTCGACTTGGTACTTGATGACGTGGTTTACTTCCTGACTGATTGTTTCGGACTCTTCCTCCCCTGGTACGCGAATGTGTGGGAAAGAGCCCAAAGGACACCGGAACTTACTCAAGATCTGCTCATACGGGCGGCTTGTCAAAAGCAGCTTCAACTGCCCACGATCTAACTGTGAGAGACGCTCGATATTCCACATCAGGGCCTCAAACTCTGACTCGACGCATTCGTCCACGGCATCCAAGACCAAAATTACGGGGGTCCGGCTCGGGCATCCTGAACTGCATTTCGCAGGACAGTCCAGAGCGACTTTTGGGAGTTGATCAGCCCCTCCGTCTGTTTTGTATTGCGTCAAGACATGTTCGGTTAAGGGCCGGTTTTGGGAGAAGAGTTGGTGAAGCAGAGTACAAAGCGCTTGACGCACCGTGTTTTGGTCCTGCTCTTTAAAGAAGAAATAGCCGATGGATGCTGAGCGAGGTAGTCTGTGGTCAACGAGGTATTTGGCCAGGACAGATTTTCCACAACCCGGGTCTGCTGAGACTAGCAATGGCCCCGACTCTTCTTCCAACCACCTTTGGAAGTTCTCATGATTTAGAAACCACTCACAGGTGCCACCCACTCGCGCTTCCACGCGAGCCTTGTACCAATCGTATGTGGCATCTCGATCGTTGTTGGTCAGATAGAACAACTGAATACACTTTTCTTGCTCTTGAACCAACTTCCGCCTGCCCGCGTCTTCCTGAAGCCTAAGCTTCCACCTCGCAGTGGCCAGTTGTTCCGTTGCAAGTCTTTGGGAGCCTATGCCAATTAGCCAGGTTAATGTCGATGGATAATCAATTCCACTAACCGGATAGAATCCTTCGAATCTCATGCTCCTCAATAATGCTCTCCTCGGCCTCAACTTTGCTGGGGACGAGCCGATACAGGAGATCTTTGGCGTACGCAGCCGCTACCATAGCTGCATATCCCTGCCATGCCTTGTTCTTATGCGAGTCTGAATAGTCGCATATGCCGCGGATCACCAGGCATGGAAAGTGATTCATTAGTCCTGCTGCTCCCGTTTCAAAACATAAAACGTTCTTTTCGGCTGCAAGCCTATCTCGAAGCAAAGCCTCCTTCATAAGCGTATTTGCGGATGCAATTGTGCCGTAGTGGACCATAGGATTGTCGTCGTCTTCGGTCCGTTCGGGTCGTAATACCAAGTTTGACGGATCATCTCCACAGGCCGATGTACAGCCTGCTTCTGGAGTATAGATTACTTTACTTTGGAATAGTCTTTCGCTGCTTGGATCAGGCCGCTTATAGTTCTTCCGTAGTCTTGGTTTCCGCTCAAGAATAAGATCGATGGTTTCTTTAATCTGATGCCCGTCACTCTGGTACTGCGCCTTAAGCCCGATCATTGCCGTTCGTAGGAGCATCGGCGGCTGATTCAAAACGCTCGTTGTTACGAAAGTTTGATCTTGTATCGCCTTGCCAAAATCGTACTCAAACACCCCGCTGTCCGCATCGGAGGGAGCGCTGACAACAATATCGCCTAGACGTATGTCGCGTCTTGTTGGTACACCGCCGCCGATGCCGACCATAAGACCGATTTTGACATTGGTAAAACTGTGCAGCATGTCTCTCGCAACACTTGCTGCAGAAGCTGTGCTATACTCGCCACCAGGCAAGACGACGATGACGACGTTATGCCTCCCGATCCTGCCCAAAGTGTAATCATTATTGTCATGCGGAGAGACATATTCCGGTCGATGGTGTGTTGCGTCGAGTAAAGCCTGCGCTGCTACGTACTCTATGCTGAGGGCACAGATCTATCCAACGATGTAAGCATCATTTGGTCTTCGCTCAGAACAGTCGAGCGCTGCTGTCTTCGAACTTGATCCTCCGCTTCCTTCGAGCGATTGTCTCCGCATCGTGGTTCCCCTCGCCAGTGGTTCCAGGCTATGGTATTTTCTGACTGCGCTTGATAATTTATAATTGAGGGTTTCTGGGAAACCGGTCCTATATGGTCAACGGCGGTGTTTGAGATTCTGCCGCTGTAACTTGCCCAGAGGAAAGATAAATGATTAGTATTTCTCTCCGAGGGGAAGCAGTATGGGCTCCATGCAAGAGGGTGGTTCAACGCGAAGAAATACGAGCCAAGAATAAGGCGCAGCTTGCGATAGCTAGAGATTATCTGAATCTTGTGGGGTAGTACAGTTGAATGAACAAATGGATGAAATTTATTCCGCCCGGGGGAAATACCTCATCTCAGCTGCCATCCCACAGGGCCCCTGCAAGTATAGTTGAATGGATTTTATTTTCCCTGGAGGGAAGTCCCTAAGTTATCCCTTTGACTGCGACGAAGACGCGACGAAGCAACGGCCTATACCTGAGTACAGCTCAGCAATTCTATGGCAGTGACTTCATAATGTAGGCAACTTCCGCATCATCCGATAACAATGCGTTTGTGCACAACGTCAGTGGCTATGTGCATTCGCAGTACTCTCGCAGGAGTTACATGAGTCTGCGGATACGTCCATTCAGAGCACGCGACGTGTCAGAGCTTGATGTGCCTTGGTACTTATTTCCCAGGTGACGCTTGTTCCGTGGCCAGCTAGCATCGACAGACCTACGTGAAAAGACGACTCATGGCTGCCTTTGAAGAATTCGATGAAATAAGCTTCTTCTCTCTCTCTACCCTCCTCAGCGTGTGCCAAGGACAGCAGGAACCTGAAGGTCACAATGCTGCTAGTGAAGCAGAGATCTCTGACAGTGAAGACTGGCATCTCGGGTCTGAGAAAGACTCAGTTAGGCTACACGAATTATCGAGCTTGGATCCAAATGAGAGACTGCTTATTAGATTTCTCGACCATCGACAAGGATATCATGTGGATGAAGCTTGTGAGCTACTGCAAGCAGCGGCTGGAGATCTACGCCACGCAGATCGAGTCCATATCTCAGCCGGACCTTGCCGCTGCTTTTGCAGAAGGATCGGATGGAGTTGCTCTCGCAAGAGAATTGCACAGTTTGTCAGCGAAATTCAAAGCCGATAGGTCCCTTGAAACGCTCCAGAAAATGATATCCGTTGCGTACAGACTACGATACGAGCCTGCACCTGATTCATCGTCAGGCGCCGGCAAAAGAGCGAGTCGTATCGTTTGCTTCTTAGGGCGTCTGAGGGCAGCGTACGAAACATTCAAAGAGACCGCCATTCAACTTCAAAGGTGGTTTTCCAAGCTGACGGTTGTGTGTCTCCAAGCACCCGAGGCTGGGCCACTTCCAAGAAATCAATATGAGAGACGAATTGAAGAACTAGCAGGGAAGAATGGCATTCCCTAGCCGAAAAAAGGTCGTATTGCGAATGCTCTCGGGAAGGGGGCAGCAGTATTGACTCCTTGCCACGCCGAGGTCCAGATCCTTATGCATTTTGAGTCTTGCATACCGCCTATGGCTGAGTCCTCTACAAAGCCAGAGCGCATAGAGTCTGGTGTCAATATTCTAAAAGATTTTATTTGTTCTCGGGAGTGCCTTAAAATTCCTGCCACCGGAGAGTCACCCCATCTTGTGAGCATTAAGTTCTACGGATATCCTGATGACTACCACGGCCATGAGCCTTCGCCCTTCTGTATTCCTCACTTCAGCGCCTACTGGGGCATCTCAAACTTTGACCGCGCGTACCGTCGGATCACAGTGACAAAACAAAATCCGGAGGCGCTTGATGGAGAATACCTCTTCTATTGGTGTCGGAACACTGCGCTTTCGCCAAACCAAAACCTGATGTCCCTCCTAGGAATTGAGATGCTCAGAATCGACGAACATTTCTGGTATGGCGACATCTTAATAACGCACTTCCATGAGGATGACGAGACGTTTGAATTTCACTGTGAGGACGTGCCTCGGGCATATCTGGCCATTTCCGCTTGCAATGACGGGGCACTGGTCGATGTCTCATTTCAAAATCGCTCGGATGCTCCCGGTTATGTAGAGATAACATCGCTATACCGACGCACTGCAATGGATCGGAGAGGATGGAAAGGATTCTCAAGTGACGATCTCTGATGACTACTCAAATAAGGAATGTCCCTATCAACTATTGTAAACGCCGGTTGCTCAACCGACAATTGATTGTAAAGGCCCTTCATAGGGTATGGAAGTCGAGTTCGGGTTTTAGTTGCGGTTCGGTTGGTTGTCGTTGATAGCTCGAAAATCATCTTGCCCCAGAAACCGGCAACAATGGGTGTTTTGGGCCCTAAAAGAATTGTTGAATAGAAATGAACAACAAAACAACTTGATTTGTTCCAATCTTTCCCTAAGCAACTTGTGAATTTCTACATAGATTATTTTGAGGGGGAGGAGTCAAGGCAATACAAGCTTGATGGCTGAGCAGCACAATACAGGGATCATATTCAAGAGGCCACTGAAGCATATCAAGTGATCTACGGATGTCCTAAGGAGTTTGTGAATTCCACTTATCTCGCTGATTTCAGGCGATGTCGCTTGGAAAGCGTCTCCGTTGAAGAGTATGCAGACCTAGCATTAAGATTTATGCGCAAAATCGTATCTAATCTTTTGTTTTGGAGGACTATGGATCAATTGGACAGAGATATATTCAGTATTTGGTTTGAGGATCCTTATCTTTGGGGCTATTATGTCACCGGCTTTTGTGAAGATCTGGAGGCAATAATTTCGATAATTCCAACTGGAGGAAAGACACATAATTTTCAAGGAAACGGTGAACTGGAGTAGGGAGAGATGACAGTATGTGACGGAATAGGGCTGAGAACGGCATAACAGTGGTGCTCCCAATGTGGACTAGCGCGGGTTTCTTGTAATCATGACCGCTTCTGCACTTATACCTCCTCTCCTCGCCACAAATAGAACTAGGATGGGAGGAGGTCAAGAGCAAACCACAGGACGTTGAGCTGCAAGACTTTCAGTGCTTTAGCCTTCAAAGACGATGTGCTGCCTGAAAATTGGAGTGGATCCCAAACCTGGAGGGTTACGAAGCAACGGAATATAGCAAAAACAGAAATGAATTGTCTATTGGGTGCCGACCCTTTGTTCTTTAATTAAGCGGATGAATCGGTTCTATCAGAAGCAGGGTGCAACCTCTAACTACTACCATGCTGTACTCGTACTCCTCCTTCCTCACATAAATATACTCCAAAAAGTCAAATCGAGAATAGAGCTGTAACCCTAGTCGTTTGTCGGTGAAAGGTCCACTTCGTGTTGCAGGATATAATCCAGCAAGATTCGATTCTCTGCTCCAATGGCAAGAAGACTCTTGAGTCGCGAAATCCACGAACTTTCGTTGACTTGTGTCGCTGACGTATCCTTGCTGGATGTTTTCGACTCTGTCTATTAAGGAATAATGCATGATCCAAGAGATATCTCTCAAGGGTACAAGGAGTGTAAATTTGGGGTTTAACTCGATAATTTTAACTCGTTAGTGAGCTTGATAACATTCCCTATGACAGCAATCATCTGCACCCTTTTAAACGTCGTAAATCAAGGCCTTAATACGAAACTCCAGATGACCCCTGTGGAGTGGAAGACGAAAATGATAAAATTTTAATTGCAAGTAGCCTAGGGCACCTGTCCTTAATCATGAGGCAGTCCTCCTAGGCGGATGTATTTGATTCATTCATGGCTGGCCTGCGGCATACAACCACGCCGGTCTGTCCTTGGGTGGACGTAACACTGAGTCCTCAAGGATGCATGTTCTTACGCGCTTTTTGCGGCCACCACGACTTAACATGTCTGCGCATCACCGAGTCCCAGGTCAACGGCAGACAGCAACAACTCCATGAAACCGGCACTGGTTGCTTTGAGGTTTGAGTTGTACTGAGCAACCGTGGGATAGAACGGGCAGGACGCCGCGCTGTTGCCGAAACCAAACTCTACGGTGTATGCGTGAACAAGATTCTTGCTGGTGTCCGTAAAGTGGCGCGAGTAGGCATAATCGTCGCTAGCACCGGACGTGGGATACAGATCAGCTGATTGCATAGCCGTGTAAGAACGGCCGCCACCCGCAGTCATGGCGGAAACCATGCGATCGGCCGCGGCGACATTGGCATCGTCCTCGGCTTGAGGCGTGTACTCGCCATAGCCTTTGCCCGAACCAGGCGTGTCGGAAAGGATACCGCGGACACTGCTGTAAGTGCTGTTGAGAAAGCTCATGTACGAGTATTTGGACTGGTTCTCGTCACTGCCCCAGCTGTAGAGTACGTCGCCTGCGTACGAGTGCAGGTCCACGAACCAACGGACCTTGGAGTATGTATCAAATACCCACTTGATGTTCTTGGTCTCCGGCTCGGAGAAGGCGCTGGTTCCGTGGTACACCTCAGAGCTGGTCGAGGTTGAGGCGACGCTTGACTGCACACTGGACGCGAATAGATTCTTGAAGTCCCAGAGGAAGTCGAAGTTGCGGTTCAGATCCACGCCGACGGATCCGCCCGAGTTGGGGTTGCGGTTCTTTCGCCAGCAGCTGTTGGTCGACTGATCGTAGGCAACTCCGTCGGGGTTGCTCAGCGGGATGAAGACGATTCCGGCGGACAAGGCCGTCTTGACTTGCGCGCTGGTGTACGTCTTGGATCCGTAAGTGAGGCCGACGTTGTTCTTGTTGGCGTAGAGCAGATCCGAGATGAAGTACAGCACGCTGTCCATGGATCCGCGCTCTCGAGCGTGAATGTTGCCATTGAAGAAGACACGATAGGCGTTGTTGCAGGTGCCTCCGGTGCCTCCAACCTTGGCTCCGAGCACAGTGGCGCCTTGGTAGGTCTTGTACGGGGTCTCAAACGTTGTGATCCCGTACGTACTCGCGAGGCCTTGCAGACCACTCTTAATCTCGTTGACGTTCAGCAGCGTGCTGAACGTGGTGGATTGCGTTCCCAGTCCTCGTGGTGCTGTTGCTCCGGCACTGAATCTATCGCCCGTGCCAATTGGCGTTCCATTGCTCGTTTGGCGGCGGACAACTGTCTTCATTCCACCGCCCTCGCGCTCTTCAGGGAGAAGGCATCCCGATGTCACTGAAGTGAGCGCAAGAAGCGTACTGAGAAGAGAGGCCTTCATTGTCACAGTCAAGCCCGAGGGAAACAAATAGAGACAAAAGTTGCTGCTCTCCACTTAGGAAATCATGACACATACATGATCTTATATACCTATTAGCACCAATAGCCATCACCTTTTCCGGCGCGCAACTTTAACGCATGACTCTAATTGTTAAGTCAATAACCCTATATCTGGCACTGATAGTACAGAAAGCCCTCTATATTAGGAAGTTGACAAAAGATAAGGTTGCACTTGCTTGGGAACTGCTCGATAAGGGTTAGTCTCGGCGATGGGACTTAGCTACCTTCTAGCTTTAGCCACCTCTCCATGCGAAAGTCCAGCGGGGTTTCAAAAGTCCTCCGAGATCCCCACCTGCACCACCACCCTGAACGGAATTCACACAACAAAGATACCAATCATATAGGCAAGAGACTAGGAATAGTAAAGGTAACTGCATTTTCGTATCCCGAGAGGCGAGGCCTTAACCAAGCCTTGGCTTTACGGCAGAACCACCATATGCGGCATTGATCCCAGAGGCCCTGGATGAATCTTGGCGTTGCCATCCCACACCGCCTCTGTCCACCTTTATCTACTCCGTTCTTGGTTAATTTTTGCACACAGTAGCAGTGAATATTTCTGCTCTAGGAGAGTATTTGACATATAATGGTACGCATTATATGTTATCTTCAGAAGTTGGGGTTTTCATAATTCATCTAAACGCTCGTATGAGCATCACGAGGTGGTCTAAGTGTGACAACAGAAAATCAAGATGTGCGTGCTATTTGGCATTTCCTAACGTCAAGTCATAAGACTATAATTAGAGTAGAAGGAGCGAGGGAATTGATATTTGAAGTGTAGAGTCAGAGTTGAGGTATAGGTAAATTTTAGCAGAAGTGTATAAATTGCATTTTATCTCGGTCTCCAGGGTAGGCTGGCTGATCGAGTGCTGATTATGGCAATGGAATAAAAGCGATATTATATCTAGCTGGATAGAAAACAACAAAGTATGTACTATACTCCTAGTCTATGTAAGCCAACCGGCCCAGGTGAAGACTCGCGAACCTAGAAAAAACAATACCAGACCGTAGAGTTGATGACTGTAGTTAAATCTTTGGAACATGAACAGTAAGTATCTCAATCATATGCACATTAGTCACTTCTAATTATTCTTTTCCGATCACGTAACGGTCGGCACCCTTTCCATTATTCACATGGGCCACGCTCAAAGGTTTGAGCTCTATTGAGTTCTCGTCGCTCAAGCTTACCCGTTCGTGGTGTATCCTCACTTCTTCCGTTTTCAAGACGCCACCCTGTCTCAGGGATGGTTTGGATTGACTGCCTTCTGCATCTTGCAGAGCTTCTTGAGACTCCTGCCATCCCGCAGTTGACATAATGAGAACAGAGTTCCGACCGTATTTAGAACCAAAGCCAAATCGCTTCGATTTTCTCTGGTCCGAGCCCGCTTGAGCGTGGCTTCCCGTTCCCGGTTCAAGTGGATTCGTCTGCGATTTATTTCGAGGATAACTTTTTTGACTTGACTTGAGTTCCCGATACAACATCCTCCTATGTCGCCGTTAGTCATCTGGCTTCACAGCAGACAAGGAAACTGAACACTGGAACTTACAGAATAGGGATCGAGATTGCCATGATTGAGGCTGCGGGCTCCGTCAGGGTCCAGATGGTTAGATCAACGCGGGCATAAGTAAGGTCAGGGCTGGTCATATTGACCACCAGCACTGCTTTTACAATCCCCGTCACTCCGGCACTATTTCAGCGTTAGTCAATGACCTCGTGGTTTAAGAAGGGTTCTTTGGGGGATTCATACATGGCACCTAAGCTCATTGCTACGGCGACTCCAAGCCTCTCGCGACGGCGCATCGACATGCCCATGATGATCTGCCAAGGAAGGAATGCCAACACGAAATCCAGGATCGCGGAGTAGTCTATAAGAACTTGTTAGTATATTGGAAGATTGGAAGTCGGATCCGTTCTCTTGGTCTTACAAGCCGCAAATAGCTGGAATTTGACGAGACGCTTCCTGTCCCAGCAAGTCCCCGGCACATCACTATCCCAAACCTTTTTCAACGGCGTGCATTTGGCGAAACCAAAAATCCACACCAGATTCATTGATAAGTTGATGGTAACAATGACAAAGATAAGGAAGTATTTCATCCATGCATTCGTAGCGATCCGGTACAATGTCATGGCAAACGAGGTCTTGCTTGTGGTTGTTGCTATAATTCCGAACGTCGCAACAAGGATCGTATTGAGGTTGATAGTCTTCAGATTCTCGTCACTGATGGTCCAGATGTGACTACCAAACCCAAGAGACACGATGTAAGTATTGATCGACACGGCGATCGCCAGTGCTACCTAAAGACAAGAACATGAGTTACCAAACAGTTGGGGCAGTCATATGTGACAGAGATTCACCCCGACATACCCAAGCGATGATCAACAGGTGGTCGTCCCACCACAGGCCTCTTCCGCGCCACAATTTGCAGTATAAGCGCAGGAAGAGTAATATGGCAGCTGCCGCTGTCAGAGACCAACAGGAGGCAATAAGCCGGGTGCCCCTGCTATCCGCCATTGTTAAACTTGCTGCACGCACCAAGTTGCAATGAGGCGATGATCAAAAGCAACAGCTGCAGAGTGCACAGCGATGACATGCATCAGATGGCAATCCCACCCACATCCTGGCTTTCCGGCCCCTCTTGACTTTATATTTATTAGTCCCTCCATTGATCGTCCCTTCATTGACCGTCCCTGACTGGAACTTCCCGGACGCCGTGGCGCAAAAGTTCTGTCAAGTGCGCTCATCGGCAACATATTTGGGTAAGGATCAACAACGCTAGACGCCCACACAAGGCGCCGTGCCGTTTCACTAGCACACCGGGGATTAGAGTTAAGGCTAGACACTCAGCTCTTGGGCCCAATGAGCTGATGGAGGGAAGTGTCAGGGTGTGTGTCGGTCGAGACCTCCGCTCTAAGGTTATCCTTTTCGGTCATCCCCGACACATTCCTGTACACATTCCTAAGGGCTCTACGGTCTACACCTATTTCGCCCTAGTAAGTACAGTACGTAGAAGTACATAAGCCTAGCTAGGTCCGGGGCCTGAGAGATCCTGGTCACACACACAATTCACACTCTCTTTCGTACGTATCCTTCTCTGCAGGCTGCCGCATCAGGAAGGCATGGCCCTTTTGTCCCTCAATCATGTTCCCTTCACACCATTCCCAGGCAGTCTCAGCCACAGTTTCCTTTCCTCTGGCATGTTGACGGGGTTTGTATCGAATTGTTTTCATTTTTACTTCTTGGAAATAACTGCTTGTCACATATTGAACTTCGCACATCTTTAATAATAAGCTGTTCGATTCACATGGAACAACGAACACCAACAAATTCATCATTGCCTGCCTTAAAAATACCCTGACGAGCTGACGGGCATGACGGACAGGTCTGATGTGACTTGCCTGACTCAGGTATGACAAGGGGCTGGTTTGATTGTTGACGGTGCGATGAGCCCGAGTCAGTTCATGCTGACCACTCAAGCCTCACGCCTTGGATCCCACTCATTACATCACTCAGAAACCCAATCAATATTAAAACCCGGGAATTGGGCTGCTTACCCCTGATTCAAGTATGGGATTTCTAGCCACGCTATCATCTTCGCTTATTCTCATGCCGAGGTAGCGTTAAACCTTCTGATGATATGACTTTTCTATTCGTGCGCTTTTCAAGCCACTAGATCATCGCTAGTCATTTCGAGTTCCCTCGAGTCACGCTACCGAGGGTCTGGCAAGCTGAGATCCTAACCAAATCTGGGAGTAGCGGTCGCTTGTTCCGTGACACTTCCGGCATCCGGACAGCCGGGAATGCCGTTAACCAGCAGGTAGAATGACAGTGGCCATAACCAGATTTTGCAACTCCAATGACAGATGCAGAGAAACTCGGAAGTAATGGCAACGGTTGGCCATAACCGCAAGCTCACGTCAAACAGAAAAAGCGAACCATGTGGGGAAGCTGAAAAGCATGATCCACAACATAGGCAAGGGGAAGCATCGTCACTGATCTGCGAAAGGCGGGATAGATTTGGCAGTGATCGACAGAGTCACTAACACAAGTCGGTGGTGTCAACACCGAAACCATCCCTCATGTGGGAAAGCACGCGAGTCTACGGGATCTCTGGCTGCGGTCCGTAACCCAGTTTTCCGGGCGGTGCATCAAGATTTCATTCAGACCTGGATATGACGAGATAATTTCTCAAGTTCATGAAATGACTGGCCCACTACCAGCTTGAACCAGTCTCGTTATAAACGTGCGTTTGCGATCTACAGGAGACATGCCGCTAATGTGACGAACCTCCCTCCCTTTCGAAACTCTGGCAAGCCACATCTCGTCAGACACTCAAGATGCCTTTGTATGCACGAAACCTTCTCTTGGCGATTCTGTCAGGCTTGACATTGGCCGAGTCCTCCGCCAGCCCGTGTGGTTCAGCTCCCTCCGTCCATCTTGACAACGGAACCTATATAGGCGTACACAACCAGCAATACGCGCAGGACTTCTTCCTTGGCATCCCATACGCGCAACCCCCCGTTGGTCCTCTCCGTTTCGCATCACCTCAGCCACTTAAGGAATCCTTCGACGAGCCACGATCCGCTACCGAATATGGGTTGATGTGTATCGGATACGGTTCAGATACTGCGAACCTCGGCAATCCCGTTTCCGAGGACTGCTTGACTGTCAATGTTGTCCGTCCCGCAGGTACAGGAGCAGGAGATGATCTCCCAGTCGGTGTCTGGGTCCATGGCGGGGTGAGTTTCTTGGTCAAGACACTTGATTCTCGGCTGTTGCTGACTTTGATGTGACAGAGCTACGTAATGGGAGGTTCGCGCGACCCAAGGTATAACCTCAGTTACATCGTCGATCAATCTGTGAAGGAGAAAAAGCCAATCGTGGCCGTTTCCATCAACTACCGCCTCTCGTACTGGGGCTTCCTATTCGGCAAGGAGATGAAAGACGCAGGGGCTGGCAACATTGCCTTCAAGGACCAGCGTATGGCGCTGGGATGGCTTCAGGATAACATCGGCGCGTTTGGTGGCAGCCCCAACAAGGTGACAATCTGGGGAGAGTCAGCTGGCGCTCGATCTCTAGGAATGCAGCTCGTCGCCTATGATGGGAAATACGACGGCTTGTTTCGCAGCACGATACTCGAAAGTGGCAGCCCCGTGGCCAAGTTCGTCGGTGCTGAGGCCTGGCAGTCATACTTTGATGCTCTCGTTGAGCAGACGGGATGTTCTGCGGCTGATGATCGATTGGACTGCCTGAGAGAGCTTCCCTGGCAGACGCTCAACAAAATCTTCAACGGCACGACTCCGTTGGGCGTCTCTTCACCCACGCTTAGCGCTGTAATCGACGGCGACTTCATGACGGCCCAAGCAACTCAACTCTTGAGCGAGGGCAAATTTGCGCACGTTCCGCTCCTGCTTGGCAACAACTTCGACGAGGGCACAGCATACGCGAAGCAGGGCATCAACACTACGGCGCAGTTCCAAGCCTGGCTCACTAGCCTGGGCCTTGACAGCACTCAGGTCGCAAGCATTACGGATCTATACCCGGATGACCCTGGCGTAGGTATTCCCGCCTCCTACGTTGGTCGACCTGCCGCGAACCCATGGGGCCTCCAATGGAAACGAGTGGCGGCTTTCGCTGGAGATTATCAACAGCATAGCGGCAGGAGACTACTGGCAGAGTCATACGCTGGTGTTGATCTACCTGTGTACTCTTACATGTGGAATGTCTACGTCAACGGCCTTGGACCAATTTACGGAGCAACACATTTCCAAGAGGTTGCCTTTGTTTTCAACAACATCCAGGCAGCTGGATACGCGACTAGTCCGTTTGAGAACAAGCCTCAGACATACATTGAGTTGGCAGACTTGATGAGCAAAATGTGGGTGGCCTTCATTCACAACACCAATCCCAACCTCGGCCAAGGCTCGTCGAAAGTTGTCGCATGGCCGCAGTACACGCTCGCACAGCCTGACAACCTTGTATTTGATGTTAATCGTACTGGTTTATCCTACGTTGCGGAGGATGATTATAGGAAGTCAGAGATCGCGTATCTCTTGCAGGATGTGTTTTAGAAACGTGAAATACACCTTGGATATATTAGATTTGGTCGGATTTAATATGTAATTAATACTGGCCCTTATTGAATTAATGGATTAAATGTTCTTGACCTACTGTGGCATGAATTTCGGCACTAGGTGTAGGGGAACTCAACTCTTCACTCCCAGACTCTCCTCGACAGAGCTGTGTCTTCTGTGCTAGGCTTTGTTACACAAATGCAAAAATAAAGGACTTCCCACAATGCATATCAACTATGAATAAACCGAGCATGCCCAAACACAGTACCTTCAGTTCAACCCAAACCTCGAAGTAGATGCGATGACCCTTACAAACGGAGCCTTGCTATTAAGATCAACTATTTCAGCCTCGAGGCTCATAGGCCTTACTCTTGGATTAATGCACCTCCTAAATGCAGCCGACTTAACGGGGCAAAAGCCTATTAGTCTTATCACCAGGGGTATTTCCATGCAACGACTTCGGCCCGGGTAGTGTCCGGATGCAACATCCTTGGATGTGATCGGTCGCAAGAATTGCGGAGAAGGAGGGAAACGTCGTACGCGCATTCTGGATGAGTTCCCAACAGGCCCAGTGGCGTTAGGCGGCGTTGATTAGTGACTTGGCGGGTTAGAACTTTGGAAATGATCCTCCATGCCTTACGCATGTGGCCTGCCCAGGCCCAGGGATCATCTCCAAACTCAGAGATTTAGCAAAACGCCACCATTGTTACCTTGGCGACGGTCCAGATTCATATCGACTTGTCTTGATCCAATTCCTAATTCTGTTGCTCATGTAACAACCGAATTGCGTCAGGAATATCAGTGCCTTGCTTCACATCTCATTTTCTCAACTCAAAGTAACATGGTTCGCAAAGATTCCATCAAACAACTGATCTTGTTCGCTTCGCTCGGCATCGAAATCTCGACTGGAATGCAATATTCTCCAGTGTGGCGTTATCCCAAGAATGGGGCTGTCTTGGGAAAGCCTAAGTAGCTTGTCTGTCTTTGCTCTGGGTTAGCTCCGCTAATGGCTTGTGGTGAATCCCGATGGGCCGCTTTCAAGTCTGCCTGGCTAAAACTATATAGTTGGAAGTCTGCTCCCGTAAGGGGAATGGAAAGACGATTTTTTTTCCCTTGCTCAATATGGCTTCATATCTCAATACCCCCAAAACGACAAGACCCCACACCGCGTCTAATTGTGCCACTCGGGGGACCTTCTAATCCAACGGACGAAATACGATTTCACGAGCACCGAAAATACCGACCAAGAGCCATGGACTCAAGCTCCCCGGGGCCACTTCCCCTCCTGGTAAGAATATCAGGTCCATGCAGTGGAGAGGTCACATATTCTCCTCGTGTTCTAACGCCAAAGCCCAACAGGTTTCAGGATGGGTTCTCACGGGCGTCGCTGCTGTGGCCATCCTTGCACGACTTTATCTTCGAATCATAATTCGGAAAAGAAAGTTGATGTACGGCGATTGGTTCATTTGCGCAGCGTGGATATGTGGCACCATAACGAATGTGATGAATACCGAGTTAGCACACCTAGACGCGTTTGACAGACATGTCATGATAACACTAGATGGGTATCATGGAGATCCAGATAACACTGACATGATAATCAAGGCGAGTAAAAGACTGTCGTAAAACAGAGTCGATCGCTCAACTTCCTGAAAGAAAATCAGCTGACAGGTTGTCTTGATTAGTTGCTTGTGCTGTCACATATTCCGCTGTGGTCAACTTTTTACCTTTGCAAAGCAGCACTACTTGTAGCCTACTTGCAACTATTCCTGGAATTCATGAAGAAACGAAAAGTCTTTCTGTGGGCGACAATGGCCTACAACGGGGCAGCTTACCTTGTGAGCATTATTGTGCTACTCTGTGTTTGTGAGCCTGAAGAAGATTGGTGAATATCATTCCCCTAGAAGCGATTGTACAGTTTTACTGACGAACTCGAGTTAGGAGTCTAAGCCTTCCCGGATCATGTGCTATTAACTATGGCGAAAGTATCTTTATCATATCCTGGGCCCTCCACTTCTTCGGGGACCTTCTGGGTGAGCCTGGACAGAAACTAACTAGCCCCTAATGAACAAGCAGAGACTGACTGTGAATAGTATTTGCGCTTCCTTGGCTCATTGTGCCAAGTATGGGATTAAAGACATCATTGAAAGTGGGAGTATACTGCACATTTCTGCTTGGAGGCATTACCATGATAATTTGCATCGTCCGCATCGTCACACTCGAGACCTCAGAGGTTCGAAATAATGTCTCCTTAAGTTTGATGGGTAAGTTTTGTCATGTCCATTTGATATTTCGCGTCAGTAAACAACGAAGTAATTATCCTTGGGCTCGTACGCTAATCTGCGGCATGTGTCTTCCAGTGCTTTGGAATACCCTTGAATGTGGCATGGGTGTTATTATCGCCTGCCTACCATCTCTGTGCCCGTACCTTCATGATAAGGAAGTCGCAACGCCGGGAACAATAAAGACTTCATCTAGAACATCGAATTCAGGGCCCCGTTGTCAGTCCGGCTCTTATTCAAGTACGGCAAGTCCCGAAGGCGTTTAGAGTGAAACGGGATGGTCCGCGAGCAAGGGCCAGGGAAAATGGCACTTGAACTTACAATAATTCCAAAAGATTTTTAAAGAATACATTCTACCCCAGTAATTAATAGCCTCACAAATACAGTTAAATTCAACTTTCCAATCTGTATTTAAAGTCACAACGAATCACTACAAATGACACCTCTATGCGAGGCAGTCGAAACACACAGCTTTGATCCTCGACGCCATATATATTAACATTGCCCACATGGCTGAATCTGTATTCGGGAGATTTAACGAGCATGCCGTCTGCTTGCGACAACCTCACGATAGTCCCGTACAAGAGACGCGTCGGCCCCCTGACGAGAATTGAACCGCAGTCCTTTTCGAAGCTAGGTAGTCGCTCATCCCCTGACCCCTTAGAAAGTGGCGGACTGTCTTGAGCAAAAGTTCGACGTAAATACCTTTCTCTCCCAGCAGGCTCCTTGTTCTTCCATCAATTTATTGGCGTACGTTGTCATGTAGATTCGAAATATCCTCCCCGTAGCAGGCTCCAACCGGCCAATCGACTGCATAGTCTGTATCATCGTACTCTTTATCGTGATAGCCATAGACATCCAAATTCAGGGTTTCTTCTGCGTGGAGATGATTCCCAAAGCATCGACCATTCTGTCGTGATCTTCTATATCATTTCCCGAAAAGGAGACTCCAAATCAGTTGGAGGTTTTCTGTTGAGCTCTAATATGGTGCCACCCTGAGTTATCACATTTCTGAGTTCTCGGGTAACTAGAAATGAAATGTCTAAAGGAACAATGCCTCAGCTATGTGGCTGTTTCTATCAAGGTTGATTTCAGATCATCAGTCCCCACGCAAGCTGCCCATTTAAGATGGCCCTGGAGTCGATCTCTCGCAAAATGGATAATGTCGCTTCGCGCCAATTCATGGACATTAAGTTCATTAGATCAGACTTGCCCAAAGGCATCCTGAAACTCAGTCTAAGGACAGGTGGAGATACACAGCTTGAGATCCTTCAGCACGTGACATCGGTCCACGTGATCGACATGGCGGTCGCTAAACTCGTGTATGCCATCGATAAAGAAGCAGAGCTTTGCAGAGAGATTTCTCTCCCTAGCTAAATTCTGGATGGTTTCTTGAAGCTCTGGAATGCCATATGGGTCCATTGTCGCTTGGAACGGGACCAGGACCACATCATCCCAGCGATGCAGGCAAGCTGCAGGAATACAAGTCCGACAATGCATGAAGATCGGAGCGGAAATATTACAAAAGGCCTTGAAATAGCTTCTGCATGCTTGTGCCTGAGCTCCAGAAATAATGTACCGCCATTACGGCTCTCTTTAGACTGGCCCAAGCCGAAAGAACATCCGCTGTGATCAGCTTATCGGTGACAAATTTGATGATGGTTGGTTTTCTAGAACCGGTCTTTCCAGTAATCCAACATCTTCCATTCTTTAACTCCAAACATTGTGCTAATAGAAACTCGAGGGTCCATTGAAACTGTCAGACAGAACAGATATGCTAGGGAGCGCCAAGCCTAGGCGAGGAATGTAGCTACAGTTCCTTCATACCTAAGGGACCAGGATCTCCCTGATCAGGGACCTAGGAATCCTAAGGATAAAAGAGATGGCTTTCCTCCCTACTAGATAGAGGGACAAGATCTTCTAATATCATCAATCTGTTCCCATCAATCTATACTGTTTGATAGAAACGTGCGATGTAAACCTCTCGAATTGTCTCCTGCCGGGCGGCTCTTTGCTAAAAGTTCAAGCTAGATAAAATCGTTTGTTCCTTAGATAAACAAGCATATGCAAGACTTTTCCATGAAGTTGGCTATCCAAGTAGTTAAGTCTGGTTTCTCTCTTGCTTGTTGAAGTGTTTTGCTATTTCTGATTTCCAATTTCAGAACCCCATATTTTGAGATGTTGTAGGTATTGCCAATGAGTGATGTTCGACTTCGATCTCAAGGCCTCTAAAATACCATTGAGTTTGGAAACCTCGTCTCCGTTCTCAAAGAATCAGCGCAACATGGAAGAAATCATGGGGTTTGTAAAAATAAATATCACTACTGACAGAGATGAGGGAGGATGCAAATTGAGCAAACTGCACAACGGCTGAGGCAAGGCCCACGGCAGATAGAGGATCCATTATGCGAATTGAAAGATATGACCTCAGCTAGGAAAGTTCTCTCAGGCGCGAAAAATCAGTAAAGTTGTAAGTATTGGAAGTGGTATGAGCGTTCGAATGACCCCTCAATGTTGACTCGTTGAGTTTTCACTTGGTGTCACGTTCGATTGCTGTGCCCCGCCGCCCCACGAGGCAATCTTCGAGAATCCCTAATCAACCTAACAAGGAGAGTGTATCACTATATCATTAGGGACGAAATGCGCCACCAATTTGTGGTGGCTTAGCCTTTGACAACCAGTGAGGCTGTCACTCCAGGGATGTCCAAGCAGAACAGGCGAGAGGTACAAACAGTGCCCACCTCAATTAAGATGTAACAGAAGTCTTACCAATTCATTATGTTATAAAACCTACCCCAGATAATCAGCTTGGAAACGCACTACAACTGCTATTGCCATCCAATCTCATGTGGGGCAAGGTATGAACTTGAAACTGCGCACATCCAAAGAGGCACTTTGCCTGACATTCGATTTCTACTTGGTAGCTTCCAGTGACAAGGTAAGATAGTAATCACCTGTCGATGGGCTATGCAATCTGTTGCGGAGAGGGGTAAATGTTGTAAATTCAAGCAATTAGGCCCTTGCAGATGTTAGCATCACCTAGGGCATTTAACTGCAGACACCTCGGGTAGATTAGATTCATCTGATACTTGACGTCATACATATGATGGGGTCCGAGATAGGAGGACGTGACAGCTGGCATGACCATGTCGTCCCACTTCCCTTCACTAATGACATAATATAGATGGGGATCAACATTCTGATCCACTCTCACAGGCCATCCCCGATCAGCCTACCCTACAGCCCCAGAACGAAGTACAATAAGTTACAGTGTCGACTGAAGATAGCTGGGGCTAGATTGCCAAAGGGTACGGAGCTGGCTGCTTGCAGTCTGATTCCTCGAGGTCGAAGATGAAAGGTGAGGTATTTTAGGGTTAAGAATGGGCTTTTCCTATTCGAACTTCAATCGCGATCTTACGCGCATGATGCCGACAAAGGGACGTTGGACAAGGCGTCTTCAATCATCTACGGTTCTTCAGAAGCTCTTGCACTTTTTGTCGAGATTTGGTTTGTAACTGCCATTCTGTCAATCTTGCAGACAATGTCAGTAAAAATTCCGCATATGACCTTTCCCACCGTCTTAGAAATCGTAGGATCGAGGGGAAGTGTTCCAGGTCCCCACGGCCCTTGAATACGTCCGTAGGCTACGTTTGGCGGAAAAACACGTAGACAAGGCAAGGGATTCAATTTCTCGTTCAACACCTCCTTCTCGAGCTTCTCCGTATCAAGGATGAGTAGATGCTCGTAATAACCTGACTGAGGCTCGATGCAGGTGCGAGAGACGGATAACCCGATATGGCGTCCTCAATAGGCTTCACGTCGATGCATCTACTTCCTGTAGCGGAAAAGTATTATGTGGCTCATTTTTTTGAGGGTTAAGATTGCAGTCGTCAAGCGGAGTTGTTCCTACTAAGTTCCCCTCCGCGCCATGGATGGTAGCCAGTTCCAGCTCTGCATCTTGTTACACCAAAGTCCCAGCTGCTGCGCGCTCCGCAAAATTCATCGGTGAAGAGTGTTGTCCATAAGGTCTTGGAGAATCAGGCTTAGATGGTCCCATCGTGTCAAAAGGGTGCATCAAGTGTCTCATTGACGATTGTGTGCCCCGAGGCTTTTGGGGAGGATACAGAATGTGTTGGGGGGATGCTGGACTCTTGGATACAAGCACGATCAACGGATGACAGGAGGTCGAGATGGAGAAAATTAAAAAAAAAATTGTAAGATGGCTATGAAATCCCTGCAGAGTAAATTGGCGTTTGCTTAGGTGAGATCGTGGCGATGTTTAGGTGGCGTTGTGTCTAGAACGCCGACCGCAGCGAAACAAGCCACTAGTCCTGCCACTGGCGCAGTTCTTAATGCATGTCCGGCAGCGAGCTAAATAAGTAGCGTTTCTAAAACTGGCGAAATACTTGCAAGTTGAGGGAGAGATACATCTGAATGAAGAATCCATTGTCGTCAAGATTGGTAGAGCTAATCCAAGCCCTGGTTCAAGGAGCGGCGGCTTTGTGTGGAGCTGGGCCGTGACGGCTACTTAACTAGGGGGCTGAAGATGGCCGGATGTGGCCGAATCATCCGATGATAGGTGGGATGTGGACTGGATCACCGGATTAGTTAGTCCATAAATGTTGGAATGCGGCAAAAAGTCAGATCGGATGTAAATAGATCGACGCGAATAAACCCAAAACTTCGACGTGGTTCTAGGAATGTGTGCATATACAACGAAACGCGGTGAATTACAGATTGGATTCCTTCATCGCGACTTGTGACAATGTACAATAAAATGAAGCTTGATGCCTTTCCTACACCGCACATAGCGATAACTTCGTGTCCGTCTAAGCTCGATCCACACACTCATCCACTAGTGACCGCCTTACCCCGTCCCATAAGCGGTGTATTACTCGCCTCGCCACTGTCTTTCAAGTTCATCGCCTAGCCTCAGATAGACCTTATTATGTCATTCACAGAGGACAAAGTAGCGATGCACCATTAATCTCTGTTGAATGTTCAATTCTACATGCTCGATTCGGCCATGATCGTGTTCGGAGTGTCCTTTCCAAGATGCAACATTGGACTAATCGACCTTGGGCCGCGACTATTCGATGCAACTGACGATCGCATCCGCAAGTCGATTTTCCGGCCAAAAGGACCTCGCCAGCTTGAGCCGTGAGCACTGTTTAGATTATACATAAACGAGGCGGGATACGAGCTGTCGCTTGAAAGCTAGACCTAAGCGAGACTAGATGTTTCCCAAAGGAGTTAATAAAATCATCCGACGGCTCCCGGGAGAAGCCAGAAATACTACCCGAAGCTAACCTAATACACGAGCGATGATCAGGTGGACCCGGAATACGACGTGACACGGGAAGTGGCGAATGGTGCCGACTCTATACGAAGTAGGCCGATCCACAGGTGGGGATGGGACGCAAATAGATCTTCGCCCGTCCTTTTTCGCGCGGTCTGACCGAATGCTCGACGGCATTCAACCGTGACATCTGATGTCATGTGGGGGAATGACCCACCACGAGCTCGTAACGGAGGAGAAGCGTCCCCGGCAGTATGCTAAGTTGAGTTTATGAGTAGCCATCCGCGTATCAAGCCCGTCAATTCTTCCAGTATAAAGGGTACCGTCAAGTCTCTCTCCAATTCTGTCTCATCACTCGCTTCACATCACACACTCTACAACAACCAATACAGCAACAACATCAATATAATAATATCTCCATCCTCTTCAACTCTCCACCAACCCAAACCGCAAACATGCAGCTGTCCAACATCCTCTCCATCTTCACCCTCGCCACCGCCGTCTCGGCCGTCTCTGGTTAGTACCACCTCAAACGAACCATCAACATCGACAATTCCACTAACATGCAACCATTAGTCTCCTACGACACTGGCTACGATGACCCCAACCGCCCCCTCACTGCTGTCTCTTGCTCCGACGGTGCCAATGGCCTCATAACCAAGCACCCCAGCTGGACTAAGCAGAGCGACATTCCTCGATTCCCCTACATCGGCGGTGCTGCATCCATTGCCGGCTGGAACTCGCCCAACTGCGGCCTCTGCAAGAAGGCCACCTACAAGGGCAAGACCATCTACGTCCTCGCCATCGACCATGCTGCCAACGGTCTCAACATCGGCGAGAAGGCTATGGACGCTCTTACCAACAACCAAGCCGCGGCCCTTGGTCGCATTGAAGCTACCGTCACCAACGTCGACAAGAAGTTCTGTGGTCTGTAAATGACCGGGCTTTAATTATGAATTAATAATGGGAATTATGGGTTAGAACCCAGAAACGGCTACTTTTGCATTCATGGCGCTTTAGATTACATTTCGAAGATCATTACAATCATTTATTAGATGAATATCACATCTGAGTTTAATCATTCCAATTTGTTTGTCATCTGCAAACCTGATGAGATATTCGGCTTTGACTGAGTATCGAAACAATGGGGAAAACTAGTTCAATTGGTTGAAAACTGAATGAATACGTAACAACGGCAGCTTGCTCCTATGACAATGGCGTCGATGGAGGCTTATTTCCAGCTTCGGAAGCACTGGAAGAGGCTTTATTGAGGAGATAACGTACTACGCAATATCCATCCTCCTTATTTCCACCGAACATGGTATCCGTCTGCACCAGGCTCTTAATTCGTTGGAAATTTCACTCGCCAGATAATCGTCCATATACTGCTGATTGTATATCTGTCGAGTTCTCGGCCAGGTAAGAAATTCACAACATCGTTGATGCCGAACCAAAAAGCGAAAAGCGAAGACTCGGATGACCAGGTGTCATCATCGCCATAGTTTGGAACGAAATCTTCATACAGCTGGTTGACAAGGTCGACGCCATTGTTGATCAAAGAATTGTCTATCGTAGAGCCACCAACCGCCAGGTCGTATGAGAGGACAAGAGAGTCATTGTATCGCACGGTTAGGTAATCCACCCAATTTGGACCGTTGGCACTGGTTTCTTCCAGGGTAAGAAGGGTTCCCCAAAGGGTTCGACGAGGAGGGTTGGACGCCTTCAACGTTGAAACCCGTCTTGGAATAGGAGTCTCCGCTGTTGGGCTTTTAGTATGTCTAATGGTAAGGAAGGAAAGCTCAACTTACAAGAAAAAGTTCTTTTGCACGTCTGCAAATGAGGTCCAATGCGGAGGCGAGGACTTCCGTATCAGTGACGACGCACTAGCACACATCAAAAGCAAAGCGAGGAACGAGTTTTAGACGGGCATGTTTCCAAAAAGGACTAAGTACTGTCATGGAATTGCAGTCAATGGTCGTGGCAGGATATGGAGAAGAGGATGAATTGGCTTTTAAGTTCTTTCTTGTGACTACCTATCAAGCAGAGGGAAACCTCCATTCCTTTGGTCCGAATAATTGTTCAAAGTTCATAACCGCAGTAACAGTAAATATCGCGAACATAACGCCGAGTCATCTGTTCCGGTCGTAAAACCATTTACAGCCTAAAGAGCTGGGTAGTAATTAAATCTCGTCTTGGATCCACGTTTGTACCGAAATGGCAGATTGATTGACGATCCCAAATACTGTATTCATTTTTTCCAGCAATCAAAGTATTGCGGAGGATTCAAGACGGCCCACGAATGAAATAACCCACTGTGGAATATTTCGGTATGCATGGGGCTGTATTTATATCCTGCAAAGGCATGACAGCAGGCTCGCTCTATCATGGATCGTCTGTTATTCCTTTGTTAAACAGTGAGCCGGGTAGAATAACACATTTTTCACTGAATTTATGGAGACGGACGGGTGAACACCCAGAAATTGGTCCTGAATGCTGTGCTCCTGGTTTGGACGTCTAACGAGAATGGTATCGAGGACTAAAGTGAATTGACGGCGGTTCTGAAGATGAAAGTTACTCCCGATGGTCAGTTTTTGTCATTGAAGAAGAAACCCGTTGCCCGCTCCAAGGTAGTCTTGGCATCTGTCTCAATCACATCTCCATGACAAGGGATGATTTTTTCGAAATCCCACTCAAAGACTCTCCTCAAAGACTCGGCAAAGATCTGGCGATTCTTAGATCCCACGCCATACCACAAAGCCCTCTTCTGCCAGATCATGTTTCCTGGTAAGCTGAATGCCGAGCTGACTCCCCTGCCAAGTATACCCGAGGAGACACCCTCTGGCACCTTTGAGTACTGTTCATTAGCAGGTAGACTGAAGAGTAAGTCCGCCTCAACCAACGTTCTCGTTGGCTTGTGCAAGAAAACGAGGTCCTTATTAGGTGCTGCATCAACATATTCAAAGTAGAATTCTCCATCGAACTCGTCTGTGATGCGCAACGTGGTTTTATTATCGGACGTGAAGACATGGCTGAAAGCGATGCCTCTGGTGGAGGTGTCCTTCTCGCGCTTCTCTGGCAATCCCTCGACGCATATTACATTAGCGTCGGGAAAGGCTGTCACCCATGCGGATATATGGATGTGATGCGTCATATTCGGTGCGATGATATACCGCACCGTGCCCAGGGAGGTGAGCTTCTCGCGGACAGCCGATGTTAGAACGACCGGGGAAAACACTGCCAGAGACCCAGTGGCTAGGCGGATGATGGTTGCGCGGCCACCCGCCTTCACACGCCCTTCAGCGAAAGCGAATGGTACACTTAGTATGGTGATGGAAAGCGAGATGTCTCTGATTACCATTGTGGCGACTGGATCGGAGGCGGCTGGTTTTGATGAAGGCATTTTGGCGTGATTGGGGAGGAGACAGGTAAGTCGTATTTGGCGGGAAGAGAAGCAAGTCTGACACTTGTGGGACTGTAGCCACGGGGATTGTGTTGAAGAGGTCGTGCTTGGGAACAGACACAGTGTAAGTAAATTAATTTAGCAAAGGAGCCGTAGGTTATATAGTAAGTAAGGCATGTTCCTGACCAGAGGAGACCCGCCGAGAATGGAACTTTTCGTCTTATTCATGCAACATAAGCAGTAAAGATATCGTCTGGTCGTGGATTGGTGCTGCACTTGATGTGATTCCATACCATTAACTTTAGTGCTCAGTCATCCGCTAAGCCCTATTTAGCTCCAGATGCGAGCCAAGCCAAATCCAGTTCCAAGCCACGAGATTTAGGTAGCCTATGCATAAAATTGCCGCCCTTCCGCGTCCCACATTCATCATCATGCTGCGTCACAATTGGATTGACAAGTGCACAGGCCATAGTCAAAAGGCATACTCTTCATAGTAACTTTAGAGTTGTCAGGACTGCTTTAGCTGAATTCTTGCGGCTTCTAAACTACTTGAAAACTTGGCCATCCATGCTCCAGTCCATTCATGGTACTTGACTGGCAATACCGAATAAGCGATAGGCAATGAAAACATCATTGCTTGAGTTCCACAATATCCTGACTGTGAGCAATAATTAGCTGACTTGCAGATTTCCCGTGCGAGTTCGTAGTTCTCTGTCATTTGGCTGTTCTCCGATTGAAGGCAATCTATTCCCTTGTTGAGAACTATTAGACACGCATAACATGTCGTAATGATAGTTGCAGAAACAACGTCTCTGTAGACATAATTGGAATTAAACAGATCGTCGCTGTCTGAAACTGCGTGCAGCGTCTCGAGGACAGGGTTTCTCAGGCCGCCATCACTCGAGATATATTGGTTGTGCCAATTTCTGATGTCTTGACGTAGTTTCTTAGCGCTGCAAAGTATGGACAAGTGAACACTCTCGGGAGTGTCATTTGCCACTCCTTTTACTTGCTTAAGTAGTCCAGGAATGTCTGCAAAATAACGGAAAATGGTGTGATGCAGTTCGGGCGAGTCGGGTAACAACGGAAACTCGATGAGTCCATCAGGGATAGACTGCCAATCCTGCGTATCCAGAAAACATGGCTCTCCGGAAGCTAGTGCGTCGTAAATCTAAGATGAAAAGGTTCTTAGTGATTGGCTTTGAATAATATAGAGCCTTAGACTAACAATTGCTCCGCGACATGCGAGGAACATGGAATACTCGAACGCGGACTCGTAACATCGTCGAGCGCCCCGTAGCTGCATTAGGCGCGCCGCACCACCGGCGTGGCGAATCCAAGAGTGGTGTCTGTTAACAATGCTCTAAAAGATCAGCATTGAGTATTAGTAAGTCAGCATACGGACTAGGAATGGTACTCGCCTCGAAAAGTTCAAGAAGCAACGTCGCACAAAGCACGTTTGCATCCAAACCCCCGGTCGTGTCGCCAATAGCTATCGCTAAACTCTTCAAAGAAAAAGTGTATGAAAGGTCGGCATTGTGCAACACCAGTTGATCCCCTGGCACGCGTGCGAAATATGCCAAGGCAACTGAAAGTGCGGCGTGATCTAGAGATGCACAGCAGTTTAACCGAGGGGGTACATGCCAGAGCCAACTTCCGAGGAATGACTTCTGTACTGAAACAGCTCCCAGAGGAAACATGGCACACACAAAAGAAGACAGAATTTGTTGGCGCTCGAGAGTCGAAGAGTTGGGTTGATGGTATAATTTAGCATGGCCTCGCGTTGTGAGGGAGTGGACGAACTGGCCATGCACAGTATCAAGTTTGCCAGCCGCTAAAGATGAGTTGGAGCCTTCACCAGAAAACCCTGCGGAGACGCGAACAGTAGTGTTCCGAGATGGGCGGCGCAGTTTGGGCCCTTCATCCACAAACTTCATGTCTCGCGTGTAACCAGGGCAAGTCCGGCCACCCCTTCGACATTGTGAACAGCTTGGTCGTGTCTCATCGCACTGTTATCAGCTACATTAGCGTTCGCTGGAGACGAAGAGGTGTAATGTAGATGCAAACCTTGACGCTGCGCTTTAGACATAAGGAACACCCCTTGCTCGTCGGCACACCGACCATTGCGGTTGTCGAGGACGCTTAAAGCCAGGTTGTTCCAATAAACAGATTCGTAGCTTCCTTAAGGAGTCAAATAGTCTCGCAGACGTGGAATATTCGTGTCATGCTTATGACTGCAATGAGGTCAGCCATAAATGTCACCTCGAAAATGGCAGCCTGACAGCGGAGATAAGGGAGATAGAGCAGCCCGACCGATTGATGATCCGATTCCCTATCCGGTCCGCGTGTTCAGCCACCAGAAGGAGGGAGGCGGTTAGCACTAGAGAGTCGCTCTGTGTGGCAAGAATATGAACATTTCTCAAGATCGAGAGGCTGTTTGAGGTATGTAGTGTAGCATTTAGGGCAAACCAGCTCTTTGCTAATGTGGTTGACTGAGCAACGCGTCACACAGGTCTTTTGAAGTAATGCATGAACAAAGATGTCCGGTATTGATCAAGGAGTCACACTATCATGAAATAAATACTCTATGCATGGCTTTCCAAGAATTGAACAACTGCGGCACGAGCACGAAGAGCCTCTGGAATTACAGGATCCCAGTTAAACCCGTGCCACATTCCTTCTGATACCAGTAATTCCACCTTGACACCGACCTCTCTTAGTTTCCAGTAGAACCGGATACCATTACTGAGAGCAAAGTCGCGTGTGCCGACAGTAATAACGGTCGGCGGGAAGGATAAGTCGTAGTTGGCGTACATGGGTGAGTAGAGAGGGTCCTTCGGGTCAATACCCTCGGGAGTGTAATTCTGCCCTACCATGGCAGTCAAGAGACTAACTGGCATAATGTCCCGATCAAGAGCATTCGTGACCATCGAGTCGCCCGCGCCGCTGAGGTCCAGCGCTGGTGTACACAGGTAACACCCTGCGGTGGGCATTGGAAGACCCTCTTTCTGTGCCACGAGGAGCGCAGAGACAAGTAACTGAGCGCCAGATGAGCTGCCCATCGTATAGATATCAGCAGGCTCGATAGGTACACACCCGGAGGACCATTTCGAATGAGCTCACGGTATACCGTTAAGATCTCGTCACGAGCCACAGGGTACTTTGCTTCTGGCGATTTGGTATAGTTTGTCGAGTAGACACGGACGCCCAGTTCCACCGCCATAGTCAGCGAGGTGCGATCCTTAGGGCTGCCCATTATAAACGCCCCTCCAAATACATTGAATAATATCTTGTTCTCCTTTTCAGGTTTAATACGAGGAGGTTCAGTGGCGACGACTGGGATCCCGGCAACAGTAATTTCCTTTATCCGGAGGCCATGCTTCTCGATCAAGTCCGCCTCACCGGGAGCCGTTTTCTCGTCAAACCCTTGACGGAGCCCAGGAACTCGACGAGAGGATGCGAGGAACGAGGAAATGGTGTTGGCGAAAGGAATGTTGCGAATATTGTTCAAGAACCGGACGGCTTCGGGACTGATGGTGGCCTTCTGGCCCTCCGTGAGTGACACCATCTTCGCTCAAGGTTTTTGCAAAGAGAGTGTGTAAAGGAAAGTAGACACAATTGAGCATGTTGAATAACGACCCCAATTGATTGACCATTCCATCTGGTCTTTTATATTTTGCAGTGTACTAAGTGGATAATAGTGATAAATAAGAGCGCGGTCATGATATCCACAATACGAAAGCTGGGCATTTCCAGCGTGGCCTTTCATTGTCAGCATTGATGGCAGGGTTCGGAGATAGTCATCTGTTCCGGACCTAAAATTCGTGGCTTAGAACTGGATCAGGCTTAGTTCGGGTCATGCAGCCGAATATGGATAGACTCGTGCCATGCAACCGTATAGGCTTGGAACTGGATTGCTCTCAGTTCGGGTCATATGGCTGAAAATGATCTCAGAGAGACGCGGAGACGCTAAAGCTCGTGCCATGGAACCATATCAGGCTTGGTCCCGCGGATACTGCGGATGTGGGGTGGATTCTGTCAGCGGATCACTGGTCGGATCAGAGGTGTGCTCGACCACACGTACTTGCATGGTCATGGCTGGGGAGGAAAGCGTCTCTGCTTCGCCTTATATATAATAATAGGAGAGATGAGCTGCAGTAAAAAGAAGAATGTCCTCTCAAGACTCAAAGGTTAAGCAACAGGCCACTGCCGAGTTCGACAGGCATACCAGCCACTACATCGATTCATTTCTCCCGCTTTCACCATGTCCTCTACGCAACATCGTTATGTCAGTGACCTGATCACTGGGCCGCCTCGAACGGAAATGGCATACAACAGATTGGGACGATCCGGCTTGAAAGTCTCCAAGATCATTCTGGGAGCCATGTCTTATGGGAGCAAAGAGTGGCAGAAATGGGTCTTGGAGGAAGACGAGGCTCTGCCTCTCCTGAAGTATGCTTACGACGTAGGCATCAACACATGGGACACTGTGAGTTATACGCAGACTTTTTCATTCTTCTTTGCTCGTTCTTTGATGCTTAGATACGTGCAGCTAATAATCTCGTCTGTAGTCAGACCTTTACTCAAATGGCGTTTCTGAGCAGATCATTGCCAAGGCCCTTTCCACCTACAATATCCCTCGAGAAGGTGTCGTCATCATCACCAAATGTCGGTTTGGCACGAGTGCGCCCGGCCAACCCCCGCTGTTCGTCTTTGCATCCACAGTCAACGATGGCAGGATGGTGAATCGAGTCGGACTGTCCCGCAAGCACATTTTTGATGCGGTACAATCGAGCGTCAAAAGACTGGGCACGTACATCGATGTCCTCCAAATCCAGCGTATGGATACAGATGTCCCAAGAGAAGAGATAATGAAGGCATTGAACGATGTTGTCGAAATGGGGCTGGCACGATATATCGGTGCTAGTTCTGTAAGTTGCCCATCTTGTCATAGCCATCAAGTGAACTTGAGCTAATCCGTGGTGTAAAGATGCCTGCCTGGGAATTTCAAGCACTCCAGAACGTAGCGCAGAAGCATGGCTGGCACCAGTTTATCTCCATGCAGAACTTTTACAACCTCCTCTACCGAGAGGAAGAGCGAGAAATGATTCCGTACTGCCGGGACACTGGTGTCGGATGCATTCCTGTAAGAGCCTCTTTTTATCATGCTAAATGTCCCATATCATTGACATCCTCACTGCAGTGGTCACCAAATGCACGTGGTATTCTAGCTCGTCCCTGGAACGCTGTGGATGCAAACACGTCCTTGAGGTCGCAACATGATGTCACAATCTCACGTCTCTACGACCGGGAAAACCAAATCGACAAGGCCATCGTTGATGCTGTCGAAGCGATCGCCAAGGCTAGACAATTGCCGATGGCAGTCATCGCAACAGCCTGGTGTTTGCACAAGGGGGTTAATCCGATAGTTGGCCTGAACAGCAAGGAACGCATCGATGAGGCAGTGCTCGCTGCGAAGACTTCTTTAACAGAGGAAGAGATGGCAAAGCTTGAGACGGCATACCAGCCAAAGGCCGTGACTGGGTATTAACAGGCAGACTATAGTCGTTCCCGATGCTCTTGAATATGATGTAGAATTCATCAGGAGCGAAGTGCCGAATAATTGCAGCTTCCGAAATATCTCAAGTTGTTCTCGGTGCCGGCCTTACGCTTGTGAATTCTGGCAATATGTGTGTGAATACTTGCTTTACTGAGATGATGATGTTCAACACAAAGACTATCATATAGGTCTCAAGTAACAATAATTGCCATTTCTCAATCCTACTCTTTCTTAACCAGTGCTGATTATCTGAAGTATTTAAAATATCGAGGATAGGAATTATGCAGGTCCAGCTGACGCCGGCTCGCCCTCAGCTCTGCCGAGCCAGATAAACCGTCCCTCCACTGAGCGGCATGTTCCATCAGACTGAAATCAGCTCCACAGCCGACTCATCCGTACGCGCAATTAATTGGGCGGAATGTTGCCTTATCATCTTAACTCTGCAGATCGCCTGAAGAGGAAATAGCCCGTCATCCCATTTAAACCCAGGATCCCTCACTGCAGGCGCGAGGCAGTGGGTCGCCAATAAGCCGCCTCATCTCATCCAGTTGCCTCCAGCGTTCACTTTCGGCATGTGACGCCACAATGCATGATTGCGACGCTTGTATTACGAAGGATTAAGAGCTGAGGCGTTGGAAACAGCCCGTGACGCGACTCTCTCCTGTCTTTGGCCCGCAAAGTGGCCGAAAGTGTCCGAAAGTGCATTCAGCCGCACCATGTAACTGTACATGTACAGGTGGGACTCAAACGAGGCTGCGACCTTTTTCATGGAGAAGGGGCTTATGTTGAGGCATATTGAATTCAGCACTGCACTTGATAACTGTAACCAAACAATTCTGGGATGGAGGAGTGGTTTTCTCTCTCTGAAATTATTTCTAAGCCCATCCCGCCATTGTCATAGGCGCCCATTTCCTCTTCAGTTGTTGCGGAGCCGATATGTCCCTCTTTACATATCCCTTCAACTGACGCAAGCTTCCACCTAAGTCACAAAAATGAAAGTACAAGACGATGTAGTCAATCAAAGAGTGCCAAAGGGTAGGTGCATAATTTCCTAACTAATTTTAGTTGGGCTAAATATAACAACGCTTTCCTTCTCTACATTAAGGCTGCGGCTCATGATGTCACTGCATGTATCTTGCCTCTTGCCAAGGAACCCAAACTCATGTGGAGCGGGGTGACGTGCAGGCTTACGCCAGTGGAAGGGATACCTAGTCCCCCCCCAAACCCCTTTTCTCTCTCTCTTCTTCTTTGCTCACTGTAGAGACTACCCTTTCCTCTTTACTCACAAGTTCCACCCCCTTTAACTTCAGTCATTACAGGGCATGAACACGTTTACCATAACGCATTTGCGATAAACTATCGAGATATTACGTCGATTTGACAACTCCTGAGTCCTGTTCGATCCCAGACGTCCCCTACCTCCATCGTACCCTCTCGACCAAAAACATGTATCAATCACACCAAAGCTCCAGCGGTGGCTCTAAAACCCTGGATGAAAGCGGCATTTGCCTCCTGTCTCTCGATGGCGGCGGGGTTCGTGGTCTTTCTTCCCTCTATATCCTGCAGTCCATCATGCACCGCCTCAACGGTGAACGCAATAAGATGGGACTTCCCGACGTAAAGCCGTGCGACATTTTCGACCTAATTGGAGGAACAAGCACCGGAGGGTGAGTGGAGGCTCATGTTATTCCATCACTGCACGGTTCTAGCTAACTAAATAGACTAATCGCCATCATGCTCGGTCGCTTGGAGATGAGTGTCGAAGAATGTATCAAGGCGTATAAGGACCTCATGGCCAGCATCTTCACTCCGATTCACAGGTCCACGTTGAACTTTAAGTTCGAAGTCCAGCCTCAATTTGACTCGGATAACCTCAGGGAAGCGATCGGGAGGACGATAGAGAACAGCAAGATGAACATCAGCCGCAACACCGAATTCAACATTGGACGTACTGGCTGTCGAGTGTGCGTTTAAGATACTATCAAGTCCTTGAAGGGCGTTACTAATATCGCCTAGGTTCGTTTGTGCCAAAACAACGCAGGTCAACAGCCTCGCCATTTTAAGAAGCTACAACACCGACAAGTATCCTGACGACAGAATGACCATCTGTGACGCCGCCATGGCAACGACAGCCGCCCCAAAGCTCTTCAAGCCTGCTCAAATTAATGACATCGGATACGTGGATGGCGCTCTGGGTGCGAACAACCCAGTTGGTATTGTTGAGATCGAGGCGATCGACATATGGTGCCCTGGGAACAAGGAACTGAAACCTTTGGTCAAGTGTTTCATCTCTATCGGAACAGGCAAACAGAATACACATGAGATTGAAGAGAACGCCTTGAGACTCTTGACTAAGACAGTGCTTGGTATCACACTTGAAACCGAAGAGACAGCGAACAGATTCATGGCGAGATGGGGAGATCACTATGAATCGGGGCAGTACTTTCGCTTCAATGTTGATCGTGGCCTACAAGGTGTTAAGATCGCGGAGTACAAGGCAGCCGATATTATTCATGCCGCAACGAGATCGTATTTGGAAGACCAGCAAGTGGCTACTCACATGCGAAGCTTAGTTGCAAACTTGAGACTGAAAAAGAGTGCGTATACCGAATACTTTTCCAAGAATGTTTCTGATGAGAAATTGCAGAGCGAGCTAACCGTCAACTGCAATCTACCATTCAAGTAAGCACTTAGTTCCTGTCATGTTGGTGGTCTCAAGCTCACGCGTTGTAGCCATATATGAGTCGAAGGGTTCCTCCGTATCTCAACAAACGACCTTACCTCCAGGATAAAGATCGAAACAAAGCGCGGCTCGAAGGAACGTGTCAGTGGTTCATTAACCACCATTTATTTCAGGGCTGGAAAGAGCAACGTGGCCCAGCCTTCCTCTGGGTCTCAGCAGACCCAGGTTGTGGGAAGTCCGTTTTAGCCAAAAGCTTGGTTGACGAAATCCTTGTTGAGCCTCCCAACATCATCTGCTATTTCTTCTTCAAAGAAGATTTCGAGAGCCAAAGAAGACTGGACTACGCTATATGCTGTCTCTTGCACCAGCTCTTTAGCCAACGACGAGAGTTACCGACGAGATCTCAGAGAAACTCGAAAAGGAAGGGGACATGATTTGCGAGTCCTTCATAAAGCTTTGGAACTTGCTTATTGAAGCTTCCAGCGCCCTCATTTCGGAGCAAGTCGTCTGTGTGCTTGACGCCTTTGACGAGTGCGAGGAGGCCGGCCGACTCGATCTCACTCAAGCACTCACAAAGCTTTACGGTCCCTCCCAGGTTGGACATCACAACCTCAAGTTTTTAGTGACGAGCCGATACTACGGACACAGTCGCTGGGGCTTCCGAGAGCTCAAAATGAAGGCTCGTCAGATTCATCTCAGCGGAGAAGGCCAGGACATTGTCGAGCAGATGTCCAGCGAAATCAACATCGTCATAAGAGCTAGAGTGAATGAGCTCGGTGTACAGCGCAGTCTCAGCAGCAAGCAACAAGAGAACATTATAGAGGCGCTCACATCTCAAGAGAACCGAACCTATCTATGGGTTCACCTCATTTTTGAGTTTCTAGAGGAAACCCCAGTTCTGGCAGAGGGACTTCAGAAGACTCTCCGGGAACTACCCGTGTCAGTCAACAATGCCTACGAGAGAATCCTGAGCAACACTAAGAATGCGGTTACGGCGAGGATATTATTGCAGATCATTGTTGCTGCGGAAACACAATTGACTGAGGACGAGATGAAGATTGCGCTGGCAATGAAGTCAGAGCCTAAATCATTTACTGAGCTAGAGATTCGGGGTGAGCCAGGGGTCGCTTTTGACTTCCTGAAGGAATTGTGCGGACTCATCGTCATGCGCGACTCAAAGGTCTACCTCCTCCACCAAACGGTTCGAGAATTCCTGCAGTGCAAGAACAATCACAAAAAGCGGCTTTCGACTACTGACATATGGAAGAACTCCTTCTCACTCAAGGAGACCCATGGTGTTCTCGCCGAAATCTGTCTGCGGTATCTTGTCATGGAGGGGTCTGATGAGAATGAGACACGGGCTAGTTTTGCAGCTTATGCCGCGACGAACTGGACGGTACACTATGCGAAAACCGGTTTGGGACAGAGGCAAAAATTGGCGAACTTGGTCGGGCGACTTCTCACGGACAATGGGAACAGGAAGCGGTGGCTTGCTATCCGTTGGACAGAACAGCCGAATAAGGGTCCAAGGAATTTTTTCACAAAGGGGATGGCATCGGTAATAAATTGATTTACTAGAGGTTTCAAACCGACGATACAGGATCATCTTAAGCGAGCATGGAGACAAATGACGGTTCAGGGCAGATAAGCAGGCACGGTGTTGAATAGAGGACCGGTTTTCAAGGGCGTATGAAGAGGAAGAGGAAGGTGTCGATGGTGACGGAGGGTGAGAAAAAAGTAATTTGTTACCAGGCCAAAGGGAAGAAACTAGGAGGTTTCATAATCCATTAATATTGACAGGTCCTCGTTTTAATAGCTCGGAGTCTTAACGCTCCTACTCCTAACCTAACCCACGGCCATCATTCTTGGGCAGCCTCAGCCTGCCAAACGCCATGTCTGCAGCCTCATAGCCCGTGATTAGACATTCTTGGGACATCGAAACGGTGATTGCTCCGCTCTGAGCCAAGTATATATGGTGTGCCATCTAAGGCATGAGAATAGGCCGGCCAACAAATATGCGTATCAATCCAACTAGAACAGAACAGCACCCAATTCCCAGGAACACTGTCGCTGCGGAGACTCAGATCCCTGTCACTGCCGATCCATATCCGCTTAGGTATGAATTTGGAATATCCTTCTCGGGGCCTAATGGATGACTCCCATTTCTTACAAACCTCAATGGAAGTGAGTTAAATTTTGATAATAGTCTTGTCATGGTGACTTGAATAATACTACTCACGCCTCCTTGAGCGTATTGGTTATGGTTAGATATCATGGGCACTAGCCAGTCCATATTGTTAAGGTCAAGTATATCAAGGAGTTATCATATTCATCTGGGATGCCGGGCTTGTCATCCCGGGAAAAGATTGTGAGATCGCTGCTCCACAGCCGGGAACCTTCCGATCCCTCTACCACCCTTTCCACTTCCGCAAGAGCGAAGTGCATATTGTAAGAAATTTGCCGCTCCACGGTAGGTCGTTATGCGGGTCCTCGAGCCAAGGTGCCTAGTCTACGAACACAAACCATTGTGGTTGTCGCGCCGCCATTTGCCGAGGACATAAACTCCTTCGCTCGGCATCTGCGTTTCCGAGGGTTCTTTGAACGGCTCAGCGGCCATTTAATTCGCATGCACAGCTACTGTGTTGGTCCGAGATCATTTAATGGATTGCAAGCGGTCATCTATCCAGGTCGTTGAGCAAGCTGCCCAGCTAAAAGTAGGAAGTCCGGCTAATGGATCGGTATAGCTCGTGTGGGTAGCGGTATCTCGGCTATTGTACCCAAACATTGCGGCTTAGGCGCAATAGAGCATAGGGAAACTGCGATATCCAATTTATACACTCGTAGTAAGACACTTTGAAAAGTCATCCAGCAGCTTGATATTAGTTGGGGTGAAGGTTTTGAAAGGCGGCGACGAGGTGATGAGAATGACCGCCAGGATTCTCTCGACAACGACTTCTTCTAGTTCCGCATCAGCTCAACAAGGCAAAAGTTAAGCATAAATGGTACGAGAAACCGCTGTTTAACTCACAGCCGTTATCGGTATTCGCTGTAAGATCGGCGTTTGGATGCCACCACATGCGCACCCCGCTCTACGCCGGCTTCTCACAGTGCGGCTAGTTCTTGACGGTATAGTATTTATGTAAGGTTGAACAATGCGACTCAGGTGACTCGGACGATTCAGATTCGGGCGATGACCATGGCGCGATGGATGATTGAGTCGCCCTGCAAGGTGACTGGGTACGCACATCGTGAGGCTTCACTGACGCGGCAACTTGGCCGAGAATGCGGCAGCCATCCATTGGTTCTTCCCGTTTGATCTTCCATCTAAATTAGGCCTTATTAGGACTAACTCGTCACGCTTTAACTTACGGCTTACCACGGCTTATTCCATCCGTGATACTAGTACTCATACATGAAGCATGATACCCTGCCCCGAACTGCGACTAGACGTAAATCATCTTACTCCAAATTTGAGAAGCAATGTCTTTGTGTGTTTGATTTACCATAGCTACTACTATTCGATGTACTACCTTTCACTATGTGTGATTTCATCGTCAATTTCGGAGTATTTTCAATCTTCCAATTTTGCAATGGGTCGATGCGGCACTCACTAGCCATAGCCTCAAGTACCTCAACTTAACCCCACTCGGCAGCAGGCTTTGCCACTGATATGACGAATATCCTGCATCATTCTCTCCTCTACACTTGAACACGATTAAACTTGTCGCCTTCATTCTCAACAATGCTAAATCGCTCGAATCCAGATGAATGGCCGTATCACCAGGGACTGGTAACCCATCGCAACTCCGTGGCGACGAGTTCGATACACAGCAACTGCCATCTCAAATTTGGAAACTCGCCAGCCTCTGGGTAACGGACAAGGAAGCTAAAGGCATTTATCGGCAGTTTCAAAGGTCCTGCACCCAAAACCGCCAGGTCCTATGGAGTGGCATGCTTCGTGCAACCGCACAGCGGTGGGCAGATGAACGCGACTTTCAGACATTGACAACTGCCTTGGGCCCTCTTCTAGATCCTTCCCATCCAGATTGTCCCCATGGTCGAAAACCATCAGCAAGGTATCTTCATGGAGCTTCAGTTTTGTTCGCCTGGTATATCTCCCAAGCAGACTTGGTCACTGTCCTATCGCAGCCTCCACCGCAGCGGTTTCACCCTTCCGGGCAGACATTCTACCAAACGGTTGAGGAGCCGATAATCAAGGGCAAACTGGGCAATAGGGCCGTGAGGAAAATCGTCGTGGTTCATCCCACCGTTGGGGGCGCTGCTGATTTCACGTATGAAATGTGGCCACATGACGAGCCTTCGTTATGGACAATGAATTCTAGGATGCCGGATATTGTGATATACTGGCGACAAGTCAAAGCAAAGAAGCCTCAACAGAATAGTAGTATTACAAAGGTATACGGATGGTAATGGCTGAGCACACTGACCTGTAGACTGATTGGTAACAGCAAACACTACCGAAACTTAACAAAGCGCCGATAGCGAAACCAGATGGTGCAAATAAGGAAGGAAATGCCACAAACGGAGCCAACAAGAAGCAGAAGAAGAAAAAAGAAGAAGAAAAAGAGGCTGCACAGAGTAGCAAAGATAAGGAGACTATCGCCGCAGGTTTAAGTGAAAACAAGAAGTCAGCAAATCAGGGGATCGTGCTTATTGCTGCAGCAAGTAAGAAAAAGAAGGGGGGGGGAGCAGCCAAGGTAAAATCGGTCGGTCTGTCTAAGACTGATAAAAAAGTCGGAAAAGCAAAACAGGGGAGTGCAAAGCCAGGACATTGAATCATGAGGTGAGAATGAGTTATCTAGTGAAGAGATGAGGTAGCATGTAACGTAAACCTTATAGTCGGTTTAATTGAGCCATTGTTTGGAATCCTCTAAACATATTCTGTAATACCTGTAGCAGCATTGGCTTTGATCACAGCCCTAACTATACCATGAGTAAGGAACCTCTATTTTACCACCCCACTCACTCAAGGTAACCGAGTAATCCATCTGTCAAACTTCTTCGCCAACTCGACGCATCGCTCGTCGATAAACCTTGTGTATAAGTGCGCCGCATACAAATTGATCACCGTCAGGATCGCAAAAGCGCTGAGCCACGAAAACGCAAAATGGGAAAGTGTGGTTGACGGCCTCTGGCCCAGGGTATGATTCCCGAGTGGCAATATACCACATGAGGTTCCGCACGGGGTCGCGAATAAGGTGGTAGATAGATTGGTGCACCAAGTATAGCGAGAAGGAGATCTTGCCTAGGTATTGTATCGGCGCAGAATTCAGCGGGCGCTGGAGAAAGGCCGACTTGCTGATTCCGTAGACAACTAGTACTGAGCCCGCTGTCTTCCAGGCCTTGCTCACAATCCCCCAGTCGTTTTCCCAGCGTGAGGATTCGACGAGCTTCAAGAATTGGTACCCGGGTGGTAGAAAGCCGTCATCGCTGAGGCAGACTAACCAGATTCCAAAAATAAAGCACAAGTACGTTCCGATGGTGCTAAAGTTGATGAATCGTGCGTTTGTCCGCAAACACAACCTGACGTGACGGGGTAACTTTGGCTCTTCGTTCGTGGTCCCTGGCTCTGACAAGACCTGCATCTCAGCCAGGTAGAGACCCGCCAAGAAGGCAAAGGTATCCCACTGACCAAAATAGAACCAGTAAGCCATCAGGACAGCGATGGCTATACGTCGAGGCTGCGGCCGCCAGGATGCCAACCCCAGTATAATAAGGTAGACAATACAAGAGCCGCGGAACTCAAGCGCCATAGTCCATAGTTGGCCGTTGAGACCGCCGTTGGCTTGAAACGACAGGATGTTTATATTGTCGAGCATGTAGCGAAAGACAAATGTGACGTGCAACCAGGGCGCAGTCCAGGGCTTCCGGCCCCAGACAACATCGTCGCCAAACTCCCAATGATAAAGATTGCAAAAGAAAAGAAGTTGCGAGATTGCCGTAATGCAAAAGACGGGCAGATAGATGCGCAAGATGCGGCGAGTGGCTGCCGAAGAGAGACGGCGCAGAAATTCGACACTGTTGGTGTTTCGCACTCGAAGAAGCGTGATAGATATAGCATAGCCGGAGATGACCAAAAATAGCGGCACCATCGCATGAGCAGCGAACACAAGACGGATAGGAGGCAGCTGAAGGAGCCTCCTATTTTCCTCAGGCGGGTCGGCCCAGTACGACCGAAAGGCAACGTCCAAGACGCCGCCCATGAAGTAATGGTCTGTTGCGACGATTGCCGCTGCAATGCCACGAAGGCCATCAAGCCAGGTGGTGCGGTCCATTGTCCAGTCCGTCCTTGAGGCGTCCGGCGTTTGCAAGGAAGAGATTATCGACGGTAGGCAGCAACCTCGGGCGGCATTAAAACACGGGCCTTTATTACGTATCCATCTCTACTCCAGTTCTTTGAGTTCCTCCGTTTCTACTGGAGGGCTTACGGAGTCGGGTAAAACATCCCTGTAGAGTAAGATTATTCCCCCCACACCGTCCTTCCGTGCAATGTCAATAGTAAAGTTCATATACCCCCAAATACTTGGCTCAGCGTAATAGGCATGGAATCTTCTTTGGTGGTAGTCTGAAACACACTGGCAATTAAAATTGAAGGGTGAAAACCAGTGCTTGAGTGTTAAATAGATCCATGCACACAGCGCACGCACTCATGAATAGATAGACACGCATCTATACATAGACGCTCGCGGGAGGTCTTCCCCAAGAAAAGAATGTATGGGCACTGCAGGGATGCAGGGGATGCAGCCGGAGGTTATGAAAAAGTCCGGAAACCCCTGCTCGTATTCTCAGAATAGCTCAGCATGCTGCACCACCAGCCCTACGGGTATGAGTCACTCTTTGACACGTGTGCTCAGCCAAACTCCAAGCCAGCCATCGCGAATGTTGCCCAACTCGCTTAAGTTTTGTTGCTCGAGCCCAAACCGTGACATCTTCACATCACCCGCATCCCCAAATCAATATTCTTATAACGTGGTACAAAGAGAATAGATATTTGTAGTGTGTGTATCGAACAATCACTTTGCCATGCAGCTTTTGATTGCGACCGGGAATTTTGGAGTCAGATGCCGCGCAACAACAAGTCTGCTCAAGATGTATGAGACTTGTTCTTGTTTCCAGGCAAAAAACAGCAACATATCCTAGATTAGTCAAAGCATCACCGTTGCGTTACATGCTCCGGTGAACTTGGTTACATCACTTAAGGTCAATTGGATGAACGTCGCTACATGACAGGCCACGCAGAACGGGTAGTCCCAAAGGTTAACGTAGCGCCGACTACCATGACCAAGATTGTAAAGAAAGACAAGAAGAACATGATATCCATTCCCTAAGAAGTTCAAACAGTCAATACGCAGCGGGAAGGTGTTTGGAATTTATTCCGAAGTTGGAAATCCTATGGCTCCTGGGTAGGGTCCGGCCTCGAGGCAACAATCCGACGCGGATTACAGTGACATTGAGAAAAGGCAACTTTTCACTCCATGTCGAATGGATAGATTTGATAATGAAAAACATGATGCACCTTCCTAGACGTGGAACCCTTCCCAGCACGAAAATAGTACTGTGGCTGCTGTCACGCCAACGATAAAATGGTTACGTTCGACTGTTCCCATGGTCTACTTGGCATTCGCATCACTACGCTATGGAATTCGTTGACGCTCGAAGCGCACACCCCGTTGTGTTACTTAGCAGGTCGGTCATAGGAAGAGAGCAGCTGGAGTTTTTAGCCCAGTTGACAAATGGCGACTTGGCATCTCAGGATGATGGTCCATTTGAACTTTTCCCCAAGCTCTTACGAACAGTGTACATTCAAGATCCCAGAGCTGTTGGAAGCCACCACCTATGAGTACTAGTGGACTCATACATGGACTTTGCAAGGGAACCATCGCGGTAAGTTGTTTATGCAGCTCATATCCGTTTTCTGAAAAGTCCAAAGAATGTATGCTCTGGATTATTTAACACGCCGAGCGGGCTGGCCATCCACTTCGACAAGCTTGCCACAATTTTCAGCCTCACGTTCGCCCCTAGAAGTCATCTCAAGACAAGTGCAGAGGACAGTGTGTCAAAAAAAGCCCCCCAAAGTATTCCTTGCTGTTACAAGACATGGTGATGGATGGGTACCGTGTGGCAACTGCAGTGGTGTCCCACCGAATCATCAAGGACATTGAGATGAGGGACCTAGACATACCTCGGGACCACTCAGTTATTGTTGCGATATTCCACACGACTAGACATCCAAACACTTGAAAGAAAGGGTTCCAGTGTAGTGTCGCAATGCCTGCTCTCTGCCTGCTGAATGGATGATTCCGAATGGTCTTGATCGCCCAACTGCTCCACTTGACCAACAAATGTCCAGCTCCCTTAAGTTACACGCATTCGACGCCTGTGATGCGCCTCAAGCGGGTTCAGTGCCATGTACATACTAGTGAATCTATCAATTCTGTGTGTTTGTCAGAGATATCCGCCCTGACCAGATTCGATCGGAACTAGACTGTCGGTGCAACGACTATAGAATTTACTTGCACTATTTCTAGTTTCCAAATATCACGTGAATTCTACTGCGTGAAGTACAAGACCGAGGAATGACGACACAATTGATCATAACAAATTTGACCTTGCGGAAGTTCGGATTGAAAGTGGGCCTCAACTTCTGCCGTCTCTCCCGATGCTTGAGAATCAGACTCCATTTTGAAGCCACAGCGGATTCTAATTGGTCTAGCTGTTATAAGGCTTATCGGTCATTCTCGCCGAGGCACCCCCGCTCGGCCCTAGCCCCCGTCGTCGCGCATAACACGAGCGTCGGCTGGGCGGGGATGGTTGGTTTAAAAACCGTGTCATCGCCAAAATTTCCATTCCCCACGTATTTTGATCCCACTCAACTTCGACCCGCTAAGACCTTTATCGCGATGGATGCTCCAACACCGCGATTCTGGGGTGTCCAGACCTCTTACCTGAAGTAATGCACAGCCTGCTTTCTTAACGCGTGTACGCTAATTACTGAAACATTACAGCTTTTGCGAACAGGTACTGTGAACCAATATTTACACTGCCTACCAACCAGAAGACAGCCTAACATATCATCTCGCCGAATACAGGACTATGTCGTCACCAAGTACATTGCTGAATTCATCAACACATTGAGCAGTTTGGTTTATGGTCTGTCTATTGGAATGGCAACTATTTTACAACTGGAATTAACCCCAACTAGTTGTATATGGCTTATATGGCTTGTTCAACGGCCGCCAAAATTCTCCAACCGGCCCCCGCTTGGTGTCATACTGTGGTTTGATCGGGGTAGGTGTTTGTTCAGGCGCATATCATATGACGTTGAAATACCACACTCAAATGTGTATGTTCTTGCATGCACCTTGCGTTTCGATTCTTCTAACCTTTTCAAATCCGTAGCGGATGAACTGTCTATGCATCTCCTGACCACGCCACTTGTGTATCGCGTCCTTACCTTCAACACTAGCCCGCAGCAGACCAAGTTGGTGGGAGCTATCATTTTGATACTTTTTACTATTACCATGGTCACTCACATGGTAATGGATGAGTTTATCCTTCATGCAATAACGTTTGGATTGTCGGTTGTTATCATCACCGTTCGGATAACACAACTTATTCCTCAACAATTTTCGGATCCCGTAGTTCGGAAAACTTTGCAAAGTACAGCGAGATTGGGTTGCTGTAAGGTCCAACTTTGATCGCTCTGCAAAATATGACTAATTTTGTCGATAGTGAGTTTTGTCTTTGGCTACACTCTTTGGTTAATTGATGAATGGGCATGCCGCATGTTGACCGATATGAGGCACCTGGTCGGTTTGCCCTTTGCGTTCCTATTCGAACTACATGGATGGTACGCTCGCCCCACGTTCCAATATTATTGGTTGACGTTCAACTAACAAGGAATAGGTGGCATATCTTTACTGCCCTTGGTGGCTACATTGGTGTCGCAATCGTTGATCTGATAACGTCAGGCGAGGTTGATCAAGATCCAATTGGTCTTTTCGCTTGGCCAGTCCCTTTCGCAGCGGGGCTCTTTTCGGAATTCTCAAAACCAAAGAAGCAAGCATGAATTAATTGATGTTCCTTCTTGAATAGGAATATTACCAGGGCGTCTTAGCCTCCATGTTGCTATGTGAAACCCCAAGTATGCCGCTTAGCCCTTGCTCAATGGTAGCGTATACGTGATCGTAATGTCCACCCCTTGTTATGTGGGGCAGAAAAGTCAAATCTGCTGCAATTAACAACATCATTGATTCTTAGGGGATTCCTCGCTCTTTTTGTCAAACTCAATTACACAGCGCATGTACTTGGGCAGGAGGATGTCAGACGGAGATATGGACCATAATAACGCTACCGGCAAGAGGAGTGATCATTCCCTTTTGCCGTAGCGGTATTGCGACAGAGGACAGGGTAAATTTTCGACAACCCCTCAAGCCCTCCTAGATCTCATAGGATTCTCCCGTTCTAGAAAACATATACGTCGTCCTGTGACTTCTCGCAGTCTCATTACCAGGCCCTGAAATCCCACTTCAAGTTGTTTAACACGCCTATGGGACTATTTCCCGCCTTCCACCGTTCGAGACCGGGCTCTCGAACCAATCTGACCCACCCACAAAGTTGCAGGAAATGGTGGGGCACAGCAATCTAAGACCATTCAAGAACGTCTTACTCTCGTGCAGTTCTATCCTCTTAAAAGCAGAAGATTTGGTCTGTCATCTTCGAAGATGCGCCAGGTTGTTCGAAGCCCAGATTGCCAAGTGACGCTTTCGCCGCGTTTACCAGACCCGGTGGACCGCAGAGCATGATCTTGGAATCCACACTAGGGGAAGGGAACATTTCTGCCATCATGTCCTGCGTTACATATCCAACGCCATACGCCCAATCACTCGGTGCGTTCTCGAGGAGGTAGTATATCTTGAGGTTCTGCGGGTAGCGACGAGAAAATGTCTCAAGTTCTTTTCGTAGAAGAATGTCTTCTTCTGATCGGTTGGCGTAGATGAGACTGACTTGGGTGAGGTCACGGTCGTCTTCGCAGATAGCGCGGATGATCTGGTACATGGGAGTAATACCGGTACCACCAGCCAACATGCCTATTTTCTTGCAGAGGCCACGTTGATATCGCATTGAGCCTTTGGGACCCCGGAATAGCACGTCATCGCCAACTTGAAGGTTGGCGAGGTACTGCCCGGTCAACTTTCCTTCCGGGTAGCACTTGATGATCAAATCCAATGTGCCATTATCAGAGTTGTTTGAAATGGGCGTATATGACCGACTGACTGCCTTGCCATCGATTTCCGCCTTGATGGCCAGATGCTGACCAATTGGTAGCCTTAGAACTGTTGTGGGCGTGGGCAATGCGAAAACGAATCGGTAGACTCCAGGAGCAATAAGTTCCTTCTGAGTAAGTGATAGAGCGTGGTATGTTGAAGAATCAAGCCAACCTCGAGCAATCAGAGGATTGGCCTTAACGATTTTGGGCAATTCCTTATGAGGAGCGTAGCTCATGAAGCTACCCTCTTCAAAGAGAAGGAGTCTGGAGAGTCTGCTAACCACCACGGTGCTGGATATGGTGAATAGAGCAGAGGCTAGAAGGAAACCTTCAAAGAACCCTACACCCGAGTGGCCGGGTTTCAGCGACGGGATGCTAAAACGAGGTAGCCCAACCAATGTTTTAGGATTAATGAATCTGGACGCTGCGTATAGAGCCGTAGTGCCAACAGACATGGCTGCCACGGCGGTAGTGACGTTTGAAGCCAGGCTTCGGTCTGGCATGTTCGACTTGGGCGACGTATTTCGGGCTTGGAGAGTGACTCGCTTTTGGGGGGCTGATTTTAGAGCGCCATTGTACTTGCCAACACAGTACTCTGCCATTATTTCAAATGCATCTTCGGAGTGGCCGGCGTTGTCGAATTCTACTGTCGCATCTTTGCCCGCAACATCGATCAGAATATACCACCAGGATGATCATCGACGTACTTGGCGACATCGTAGACTATTTCAAAGATTAGGCATGCACTCATCTGGATGTTGAGAATTTGCTAAAGTACCTTGTCCTTGAATGATCATCCAACAGTCATCGCGAGTGTTGTGGACTGCCACTTCCTTTTCGGTGAATGCTCGTACGGAGGGTGAAGCCATCTTGAACAATGCTCTGATTCAGGCCGGTTTGGTAGAATTCAGAGGATATTGTCAGGGAAGGAGCTCGCCGAAACGATCAAGACGCGCAATATAACGGCCTTGGGAGCAGACAGGCATGTTTTGTCAACTAGGATGAATTCTATTCGTAATACTGATAGCTATGGCCGTTGACATGATTGCCAATTTGATCTGTGCCGAGGTTCAAGGTCCTTCTTCGGCGGAAAATGCGCAAGGAGCGGGTCAGTCAGTTTCGAAAATTTTCTGTCGATCTCATCATTAATCATTTCGCATCTAATTACTTGCAATGGCTATCGGGTTGGTCAATGCGAGATTTCGGGAGTCGCGAAATGTGACGTAGCGGTTTCGCCGCTGGCTTTGAGCCGAGGCACGTAAGATTTAGGCCCATTATGCTCCTTGCTTCATCGTATCTTAGTGGCCAGGAAGCTTTCTATCTTTCTTCTAGAGCCCCATAGTGGAGATTTCTCATCTCTTGACCCGCTTGTGAATATCAACACACACTCCCCTTTCTTTTCCAAGCGCCGACCGCCCTGCGCCCCACGTATTTCTTCCGTCTAATGCCGGCACTAAGGCCCACAGCCCTGTTAAGTTTCTGTATCAAGAGCTTGTTACTGGTCCAAAAAGCACTCTGTCTATGTAGCGACACGAACTGGCCGACGAAGGACTTACGCGGTATTAGCAATGGCTCCACCATTTCACATTTATCTATCCCCAATCTTCAATGTGCGACAGTGGTTAAAGCCAGGGTGACCCGTTTGATCATTAGTCACTATGTCATCCCTACCGTGCCTCGGTCCATCTTCCAGAGTCCACATCACAATCATCCCAGGCTTGTTACATATTCACCGCGGAACTCTGCGCAGAATTTGAGACGAAGAGTGTTGAGAAGCTGTGATCTTTTTCCTCGTGTGGCATGTCCGGTGTCCAACACATCCTTTCCATGACTATCAAACGATTTCACCTTCTGGGCGAAGACCCTTCCACAGCCCAAGATATTGAACTGCCTTCATCATTAGATTACCAGAGCTTGCAGCATCTAATAGCCTCTCACTTTGCCATCGTTGACCCAAATGGTATTGAAACCCACCTATTGTTCGCGAGATTCGTGCTGACGCATTACTAGGCATCGGCTTCGTCACTCAATCCGAGGCTTTGATGACTGTCGCTGATATCGTCGCAGTTGAGGATGATATTGCCATCACTGTTGACGGCAAGGCTGTCCATGAAGTCCCCGGCCCCAAAGGCCTCCCATTCATTGGAAACTACTTTGAGGTGTACCCAGATCATCTTGGTAACCACCAGCGGCTCTTCGAGAAATATGGGCCCATTTTCAAAACCACCAACATGGGTAGCACGGTATACCACACAAACGACCCTGCTCTGGCCAGCATCGTTTTTGGCGAGACCGACTTTTTCTCTAAGCGAATCATTGAAGGGCATCCCCTTTATCCCATCAAAAACCAAGAATCCGGCGTCTTCCTCGGTGACACCAACACGCCAGAATGGAAAGAAGTGCACAAGTTTTTACCGCCAGCGTTAGGCCCTAAGGCAGTGCGACACTACGCGCCAACAACGCGCAGCAAACAGTCGAGGATGCTTTCAAGGTCTTTGACGAGCTTGATGAACGTGATGAAGCATGGAATGTGTATCCATACATGCTCAAACTTGGCTCTCAGGCTGTTGGGAAATTAGTTTTGGGCATGGACTTTCAACACTTCACTTCTGTCGATTCGCGTCCCCACGAAATGGTGCTACGGATTGCCCAGTCACTCGAATTGAATAAAAAGATCACTGCCATGGGAAGTTGGTACCGCAATTTACCCTTTGGAGACCCTCAGCGCCTTCGTGAGACACGAGCGCGCATCGAGACAATGATGGAGCAGTCCGTGGCAAATGCCTCCAAAGGTGTTGAAGACCTGGACCTGCAAGACGCTGCTCTCCAAGCGGAAAAAATGGTCGACTATGTGCTACGTGCCAGCGACAGCAAAGGCAACAAGCTTCCTCGTCACCGCATCATGGAGCCACTTGTGGTTGCTACCGGTGCGGGCTTCACAACAACAAGCTCGCTTTTGTCATTGCTTATCTATGGACTCGTCGTGTACCCGGGCATGCAAGAACGCATTCTACAAGAATTGGTCGATAGCGGATTTGAAAAAGACACGCAAATCACTTCCGATTTGACCAACAAGCTGACGTTTCTCGACAAATACATCAAGGAGACGCAGCGTCGACATAACCCATCTTACCAACCTGCACGAACGGCGGCGGTGGACATGATCCTACCAGGAGGTTATAAAATTCCCCAAGACGCCATTGTCATTCCCGCCCTACACCACATTCACAACAACACCAAGATCTGGGATAATCCCACGCTTTTCGATCCAGACCGCTGGGATACGGAGCGTGTCAAGAACCGGCCGAACGCATCGTACATCCCCTTCGCCACTGGACCTCGCATGTGCGTTGGGTTCAATTTTGCGTTGCAAGAGGTCAAGGTCTTTTTACCTCAGCTTGTGTATCGATACAAATTCAGCCTCGCTCAGGACGGCCCGGTTGACTACGATCCTATGTTCCAGTTAATTCGGCCGAATAATTTGTACGTGAGAGCAGAGAGGAGACTAAAATGGCCACCAAGAAGTGAATAGATTCTCAATACAGGACGTTTTCTTTCAACAGTCATCAGTTAGTCCTGATGGGAGACAGGCAAGCAAATGGTGAAAATGAATCAAGACCTATCAACGCGATAAACATATCCTCACTCCTAAAAGTTCAGACCCAATAACCCTCTACTTCTACTCACATTCCCTACCCCACAAAGTCATGGATCCCACGTGTAATCTCACATCGTCAAGCCGCGGCACTGCTTCCCCGGATTCTTCATGCCCCCTGTCATCTCCGTCTAGGTTCCCCTCTCCACTTTACCCCATTCAGAGGTCAGCATTCCATTGGACCTAGCCGTACTATATCATCCACGCTATATAGTCGATTATGGGGTGTTTATGTCTGAAATACTTTCACGAGGGCCGCCTTGTTGTCATTTTGCATTGGGATCCTACCCTCACTTCCGCTGCACAACCATATGCAGTATAATTGCGGAGGCAATTGTTGGTCTTCCTCTTTTGGACGTATGCGAATGGACTCAATGAATGATTTTGAGATTATGACCGAATGATAAAATTCATGTGAATATGATGAAATATGACTATATAAAGAACGCTTCAATTCTATGGAACGAGTTTCATTCCCCAGCCTCAATCTCAATCGAACTCAAACATCTCCAGCAACACACTACCAGCAAGCCCAGCATGATTCTCACCAAGCTCTTCACTCTTTCTCTTCTGACCTCGACCGCTCTTGCGTCGGGTATTACCATCATCGCGGCCATGGGCGTCATTTCTGATACCACTACGGCCCTTGACGACGCCGTTACAGCTTGGGATGGGAGCCTTGACGGAACGGCTGCTATTGTCAACCTTTCAGACCAGTTTCTTTCCGACACCGCAGATGGCACTTCCGTCGCCGAGGCCTCGGACGAGCTTAGCCTCACTGAGGCTATCGATGTTGCGACTGCAACGAACTCCCTCGGCGTTGTTGTTGAAGCCGCTCTGGACACCATCATTGATGCAAAATCCGAATTTGACGCCTTGGGCGTGAGCTCTGTCATCCTGCAGACTCTTCAGTCGCAGAAGGCTGCTACAGAGACATTTTCCGATGCCGTCATTGCGAAAGTGCCCGCAATTTTGCAAGACACTGCCCAAAGCCTGGTTCAGCCTATTCTTGATGCTTTTGATGACGCAATTGCGGCATATTCGTCCTGACCAAACAGTCAGCATGGTTCACACGATAGCGGATGGTTGTTTTGGGAGTGCAGAACTCAAGGTGCCAATAGAGGCTAGCTACCTAGACAATTGCGACAATCGAGACTTTGGTCAACACTGGAATTAGCTAGCTTGGCTGATTTGAGACACTTAGGAGGCCGAATTTGACCCATCTTCCGACGTGAGGAAACCTCTTACTCTCTGTTGACTCTGACATGTCTTAATTATGTAAATATCTCATCAAGCAAAAAACTAGCTCGTTACGGCACAGACTATGAGGGGAAAGCAGGGGTGGCCGGAAGATGTGCCAGATGCAGATATGCTATATGCAGTCCAGGTCAGCCACACCAAGGCACGAGAACAACATGGCCATAATGGTCGATTAGTGTCGGAGCAAATCCTGATGCACATAAGTAGGAAGACTCAGAGCTAATCCTCATTCTTAACTGTGGCGGCAGATCTAGCCATCCATTGTGATGGGGATTACGGGGATTTCATGATCAACTCGCCATTGTGCACGACAACTATTAAAACCAAGCAACCGATTTTCCTCCTCTCCAAGAGATATCAAGTGTTGCGATCTGACCAGTCAAAACTGACTATTCATTGAGATTTTAAGTAATGGAACTTAAGCAGTCCCACTTTGTTTACAGTGTCTGCTATCCCCGCGCGTAGAGTGACCCGATGAGTAGCTGAAAATCTGTACTGACAATGTTGGTCAAAATGAGTAAACAATTAATCAACCTCCGCTGTAACTCTTTCTGTAGGTCTTCAGGCACAATAAGTCGAACCCCACACCAGGCTTTAAAGCGACAGCGACGTGTAAGGTGCAATGAGACCTAGCAGAGAAAATGCAACCATGGCTAGAATTGACAGGTATAATTATTTCCCTTTCGGGCCGGGTGCAATCTCTGAACTAGTAAAATGCCTCGACATGGACGTTGTTGAAGAGACTAGGCGTATATACTACATCTATAAAAGCCATAGGTATGGAGCACCTCTTTTGCCTCGCCCTCTTGGTGGTTCAACAGATGCGAACCAAACTTCTTAGGAAGAACAAGGCGTGAATTGTAATTGCGTTACCGAATACACATCGCCCTATCCAACGGTGCCTTTGGCAAATACGGGATGACAACCGAAGACGCAACTCAATTGGTTCTACCTCGACTTTTAAGGATATCAAGTCACGCCAGAGTCACCAAATGAAACTTTCACTGTCGGAATGCGAGTCCCAACGAAACCCCCAGCCAGTGGGCAAGACCCGTCTGTAAACTCCGATGGGAACTTAGAACAGGTGTGAGACACTTTAAAGCATCCCATTATTACTCACAAAAAGAATTATAGACTCAAGTGGCCATACTGAAATTTGGCGACCTAATTTTTAACACATCGTCTGGTGCAGTGATACTTTCTACGCTGCTTGCCAGATTCAGTCCAGCGCTGTCAAATTTTTGGTAATGATCTAATTTACTACTATAAGCGGCTCACACAGTTTTATTTTTTGTCTACTGACATATCAAGCTCGACCTAAAATTCGGGGTGATACTTCACGGAACTGTTTCCCTGGAAATCTCCCTTCTGGGTTGTGAAATCCTCAATAGCTCCCAAGTTCTTGATGCGTTTCAAAAGAAGCTCCAACACCCGATATCCGGCTCCCGCAGTGTATCCAGGCAGCTCATGACCAGCCAACTGAACCTCGTAGTACGTAAGCCCACGCTCACGGCCCCAATTTCCAACAATGCCAGCTTCGCTTAGTCTTCCGCCGTTGTACTCCGGGTGAAAAGGCACGTAGAACTCGTGGTCCTGTGGGTATTTCTGGAAACCTTGGGCACCATTCCAGGTCGTGTTCTGTAGTGCAAAAAGCGTGCCGTTGGGGGGCAGGAGAAAATCAAGACGGCCGACGCCGATGATGGTGTTGTTAGTATGCTCGATAACGCGGCGGACCACGTCGGTTTGTGCAGGCGCGTTGGAGGCGTCGGAGGCATTTGAATTGTCTTTGCCATCACCAAACACATTCAATGGCGTACATTGGTACCAGTCAACGTGAGGCGCGTTGATTGCGTCTTGGACATCTGTGCGATTGAAGTAGACTTGAGCATTAGGCGGGGAGTAGTCGCCCTGGTAAAATAATTAGCACCCTTGAGCCCGGGATGTCGGGCAAGATTGGAGGATGTACCTGATTAACAATTCCCAGTTGCGAGTAAGTGAAAGGACAGGTATCAGTGATGTGGTAGACGTTGAAGCATGGGTTGGCATCTATCGCGGCGGCGTAGGCATAGTCGAATATATCGCAAGTGTAGTTGCCAGACGGATCTGCGAAGGGGTCCGGGAGTACTGGGAAAGGGCCCGGTGGAGGTGGGAAAGTTCCGTACTCCTCGAGATAGGTTGAGTAGTTGCAGTGTTCGTGAGTCCAGCGTAGGGCGTTTGTGTAAGACTCGTTCAGATTGAGCAGGTTTGCCCAGTACTCAATGAAAGGAAAGATGACTGCCTCTTGCTGCAATGTACCGTCTCCAATGATGGGATCATTGATAGCAACGCCGCCCAGCTTGTAGTAAGTATCGTCGTTTGCGGTGATGAAGGCATCCGCAATGTAGGGGATGTAATATCCCGCGTACGATTCACCGGTGATGTACGTCGTTGCACCGTGCAGCTCAAATGCATCAATGAAGTTACGCCAGAAACCAATGAACTCGAGGCCAAGCTCTACTTCATTTGTGATATTGGGTGTGCCCTGGCTGAAGCCAACTCCAACTGGCTGTTCAATCCAGATAACATTGGTACTGTTGGAAGTTGTGAGCATGTGTTGGGGGGGCGGAGGAATCGAGACAACTCACAGATTTGTCCAGCTATAAGAGTTTGGGACTGGAGAAAGAGTACCGTCTTGCCACAAGAAGGGGCCGTTCTCAGTCAACAGGCCACTAAGAGAGCTGCAGCCCGGTCCTCCGTTCAACCTGATAGAGCGTTGTCAGCAAAGAGGCTTAGATTTAACCGGTAACTGGGTCAAGCCCTACCAGATGACAACTTCGTCGCCAGCATGAGGGTTGGTACTCGGAAAAAAACCAGAAATACAGCTCTCTCTTTTCATGTTTTGACTGTGAGATGGGAAGCAAGCCAGCATAGGACTCGCCTATATCGAAAGGAACATCTGGGATGCCGGTGCCATTGACAACAAACTTCTCAGTGTGCTTATTGAGGAACCTGGAGTGCTTCCTCTTATTGAGCGAAGGGCTCTCCAGAGGAGAAGCATCACGCTTGTCGTCGTAATGGCGAAGGTTCTTGCGGCTAAACGCGTTGAGTGCCCCTTGGTTGAATGCTGCTTGGGACAAAGCCCCGAAGGCTAGAAGAAGCCCGATCACTTTGAACTGCATTGTGAAAACGGCTTGGCATGCATTTCGAATGGGCAAAGTCTCGGCACTCTGTAGTATTTATCACAAACAAGGCGGATGATCACATCAATGCGCATGCTACCAATGTCACTCACGTCATTGCAGGTTGAGATGATAGCTCAAAGTCAACGAATCATGGCACTTCCAGTAGTGGATGATTTTCGTCAACATGCCACTTTCGGGCGTCCGTGTCGGTAACGTCGGCAGTGCCTATGGGTCTGTGGCTGTATCCTTGTCCTAGCTGCCTCTTGAGGCCTAGTGGGGAAACAAAAGTTCGGGCAACTCAGCACTCGCGAAGGCAGATTTATTAAACGTTACACTCGTCGTTCAGAGTAGCTTTGACAAAACCAGCAATGCCCGAAGCTAGATGAGCAGTTTCAATTCGCACGTTGATTCTTCTGAAAGCTTGGCCCCTGGCCGTAACCCATCTCGGCACTTGAATCAAAATTTGGTCGTACCCTTAAGTCGAAGAGCGTAGTTGACTATTTTTGATGGTCGAATTGAGAATTAAGAATTTTGTTTCGGATGTTCAGGTTCAGTCTGGTCCCTAACTTTTTACTGGCCACCTTTGTCACATTCATCTTTGGGGCTTTAGACAGCGTAACGAAACACAACATGTTAAACATCAAGGGGCGGTACAAACGAACACCAGTTCCATGTGACAATTAAGAAAATGCAAACATGTGTCTTGCAACATCCGTTGCCGAGGATATACGATGAACCTCTGCTAGTCAATCAAAACCATTGTAATTTCCCTCTTGACAATGCTGCACACCAAAGAGATCTTCTTTTGTAATCAATGCCTGCGCCATCGTCGGCAAAGCCTGTTAGAAAATAATGGAAGCGGGAAAGTGCGGGGTTACGATGCATGTAAGATCGTTGCCTGCTCACACAACTATAGTAGGAATGATGTGCGAGTTAATGTGGAACTGTAATACGCGCGGTGAGTAGGCTCATTTGGACTATAACTTTATTTGAAACAATATTACCAACTTAATCCACTTCTACTACCTCAGAGAGCAGCAGTCTGAATGTAAGCCCGGAGGTGCCAGACACTTTCCCCGAACATCCTGTCCTACCGGTGGACCAAACACGGGCAAATGAATGGCGACTACCCAATCTCTTACCTAACACGCATCCATCAATTCCTGTCAGCAGGCAGTTATCCATTGGGTAATGATCGTACTCAGCGGGAAATACGGCACGGCAGCACAGTAAATAGCCAGGTAGTGTGGGGCTCGTGTTCCCTTATCAGCGAAACTAAGCTGCCGATATTGCCGGATAACAAAAGTACCGTCATGATATCATAAGTGCTATCTAGTGTGATCAATGCGCACGGTGTCTCTAATACGGGATTTCTGCTGCCTACTAAATAGCGAGCAAGGAACAGCTGCAATTCCTTTCAATTACGCGGTAGCTGTATTTTATAGGCAAACTACTCTTTGGCTGCAGGATGAACTTATGCACAGGCACAGTGGCGCACAGTTCGTTGGTGGGATATGCACTTAGTGTAGACTAGGTAGAACTAGAGATGGAAAGATGTACGAGATCTCACATGGGAAATCGTATATTTGCCTTAGCAACCAACCTCCTCGGCCCAGCCCGCCAAGCGTGCATTAGACTACATAGCGTTCCTTCTCTCCTCCGCCTCACCCTTTACGCTAGCCATAAGCCATTTCAGCTTACCAAGCTTCCTCTGCGAAGTTTGCACAATCTCATGGCCAATAGCGTAGGGCCGAGCGGTCGAGATCCATTTCTTAGTATCGCGATGGCGAACAGATGACTGAATCCAGCCTATACCATATGTGCAGCAGAGAGAATGGTGGTTGTTCAGCCCCAGTGGAGTATTGTGTCGTCGTCTTTGACAGTTGTCAAGCCTCGTCGCTAAACCTACCTAGGTTCTCGATGGTTTCTGTGATTGAGCCCCTTATTGGTCCCACTGTTCAATTCGCTCTGTTGGCGGCTTTGGTGTCATCATCAGCCATGATGCATTTTCTCGAACAGGCGGTGAGGAATTCGCTGTCGAAAGTCAGTCAAGTGACTCGAGGCCCTTTCGGGATGGCTGATCAGAGTGTTTTGCGTCCCAGAACTAAGTAGTCGTTAGGGCGCGAATTTGGGTACAAGGGCCTCCAGTACCTTTCGTATAGGTGGACCTCCCTGCAGCTGTCGCGTTGACTGTTACTGGCGATCTATCTTCTTGGGGACGTTGTTTTATCTCTGCTGCTGCTTTTTTGATAGTTGCTGCCTTCCCAGCCGTAAGTTAGTATTCCCGTGGTAAATCATTCTCAACTTGGCAAAAATCCCGGAAAATACAAAGGCTTCCTTTGCCGATATACCAGGACCGGACAGCCTGTATGCTTCATTCGATAAGATTCATTTTTTTTCTCCGAGTCTTTGAGGCTTACGGTCCAACTGCTGATGTAGCAATTCATTTATCCTCGGCCAAATCCTTAAAGACTCTAACCACGTGCCAAATTATCAGATGCTGAAGTGTTATTGAAGTTGACGCCACACCTACAAGTACCAATCTATTTGGTTGAAGACATCGATGTGGGGCAAGCCTTGCCGAAGCCCCGTCATCGGTTTATGTTGAACCTGGTGGGGCTATCAGAGATACTATAGGGTGTCGTTTTCAACTTAGATCGGAATACGAGTCACGGGACGGGGCGCGCTTTGTACTGCAGCATTGGCTCCAGTTTGATGCATCATGATAGGTTGTTGGTAGTGTGGACGAAAACCATGCCCAGGCCGTTGTCGCGGGATTTTCAACTCCATAAAGCCGCCTGCAGGTTGTAGGTATCTAACCTTGTGCTACAGCCAGAGGTGATTTAACTTGATCTTGGAGTTATTTGTGTGGATGAAGAAATAAGCATATAACAGAGTAATTGAATTGATCCTTCAGGGCCTTCCAGAACTCTCAGTGACCCACACGCATTTCCTGTCACTGTGGTTTGAGTAAGCAGGTCGTTGCGCTACGTATGTAGACTTAACAGAGTTGGGGGCGTGATGCATGCTTACTCAATCTCTTGGTAAACAAGACCGTCAGCCTGCGCTAGCCTGAAAAGACAGTCGGCGGTAACTGATCCAATTACGAGCCTCCAGCTGTCCTGCTTCCCGTCAGGTGACAGGGCTGAGAACACTGTTGCTTCCGCCGCAGCCTGAACAGATTGAATCATCAATCGCTTATCCTACGGGCAGGAATCGATGCGCCTGGTCTCAATATATCAGATCACGACATTGAGTCTGCAGATCCGATAGACTAAGCACTAACCGAGCAAGCAATGTTGAGCGTTGATCATTTCGATCAACTCACGGAGGTGGTCCGAGACTCGAGACTGCACGCCTCGTTCCGCAGTGATGGACAAAACCGGTACACCGTCCATACGCACACCATCTCTCATCGGACAAGGCCGAAGCGCGAGGTATGGATTCACGAGAGGAATATTGGTCAAGGCGGGTTCGGAATCATCCAACTGCAGGCCAAGGACATAGCAAGCCGTCAGGCAGCCGAATATCGAGTTGTTAAGAGCGTTAGGGTTTCTGAATCTGATTTGGTTTTAAAAAACGGTCTTTTTATATTCGTGAACTTGAAGCCATGGCCAAGTTTTCTCATCAAAAGGTTAGCATAGCGCCCCTAGGATTACTCTACTTATGAAATAACATCATTGTAGTATACCGATTTCTTTGTCAAATTTCATGGCTGGTATGATAGCCCTGGATGGATACATATTGCGATGGAATATTGCGAACTTGGACTTGCAGTGCTATCTTAAGAATGCACAGCTATATCCAGACAGCCGTTTGCCAGAAGGGCAGGTCCAGGATATTGCTGCCCAGATCCTCGATGCCTTATCTCTTATGCATGGCGAAAACTTTGCCCATAGAGATCTCAAACCAGCGGTAAGCGTTACATGCACAATTAAATATTAACTTGGTTGTCTTGGCTTACATATATTCTAGAATATCCTCATCAAGAAACAGCCCCCCGACCAGTGGTGGGTCAAGCTATGCGATCTCGGGCTCAGTAAGCGAATTGAGGATAGAGCTTCCACCGAAATCCAAGGCACCACAGGCTTCATCCCCCAGAGCTTTTGGGCTATAGCGGAGATCCCAAAACAGCAGATCCCTGTCTCGGAGATATGTGGTGCTTAGGGGAGCTTGTCTTCCAAACCCTGACTGGCCAAGCAACCTTCAACAGTGTCGCTGAGCTTGGAAAGTACTGCAGTGGTATGGCATCATTTCCTTACCAGGCCCTGAGAGAATACAATGCAAGTGAAGCGGCCATCGAATTTGTGAAAGCCGCAATGCATTCCAAACCGTCAGAGAGGCTCTCGGCTCAGAACGCTAGGACACATGGATGGATGGAAACAGTTTCAGAGTTGCAGCCGAGTGAAATTCTTGGGCAAGACGCAGGAGGTGGTTCGGAATCGTCACTGGATGTGCCATTTTGGCCACAGTCAAGTACAACCCCCCAGGCGAGTGCTGAATGGACAGCCACAGCCACAGCGATTCATCATCCCTTAGCAACCAACTCAACGAATTTGACTAGGGTTGGCCCAAGTCTTGAAGTCACTGACACCACGAAATCTTCACTACACAAACCGGATGTTGAGACAGATCACACCATACAGAACCTCAACTTCTTCAACCCTTGCGCCGCCACGGCGTCCATGTTCCTCTATGCACAGGGATCATCGATCGTCTGCACCCACCACGACTCCCTAACCATCGACCGAAAGCTTTCTGGCCACGTCGATGAGGTCCAATCTTTGGTCGTGGATAATAATAGCGAGTTAGGCGCTGGTCGTTTTGTTGTGAGCTACGACTCAGGCCAAACTGCTATTGTATGGGATTTGATGTCGGGTGTCGAAATCGCTCGATATACATCCCAGGAGCCCCTTAGTTGTGTGGCTTGGATGAGAAATGGAAGTTTGGTATTTGGTATGTATAAAGCCCCAAATTTGTGTGTTCAAGAGAGAGTTAACAATATTATGTAGGTACCACACAAGGAAGTATTGTTCTATTCGAGCCTATGACTTCTAAACAAACTTCATTCACAACACTAGGTCAGACCGCTATAACAGAACTAGCTCCCTTGATCGATTGCCGTACATTTGCGATTGGGTATGTCTTCTTTATTTGAGATCTACGGTTTATTTTTTTATTAACTTCCTATTAGATACCAAAATGGTACTCTTCTTATCGCATTTCTACAGCCTCAATTCACTGTTTTGCACAATCTAGCTGCGTCAAGAGGGCTATCTCCAGTTATTAGATTAGCCTGGCATATCTCCCCTTCAAAACAGAGATGCGAAATGCTTGCTGTACAAACTTGTGATGGTCATCTCCAGGTTTGGAGGGTGCCCAAGTTGTACAATATTGGAGATTCGGCCTACCTCATTCGTCATTTGGGACTAAGCAAGGACCCTGTGGGTGGCCCTAACTGGATGGGGTGGTCCAAAAGCGGCCGGATAATCCAGTACTCTAACTCGTACGTTCAATATCTTACGCACGCGCTTTCCTGCATAATCCTACAGTCACTAATATTCACTTTAGCCAAACGCTATCATGGGATGTCAGAACAAAGCATGTTACCTATGAGTTTATTCCTACTCTGGAACATATCAGAGGTCTCGCTGTCTACGGCCCTGGTGCCACCCTATTTACGCTGGGACCCAACAATACCGTACAGCAGTTCGATCTCAACTCTCCGTCCATCTTGGTATCTAATACGCAGCACCCAGCCAACCTGTTACCACCTCCCCATGTGTCCGAGGAGACTAGCAATTAGCCACTCCACTCGGATGTGAGAAACAACAAATTCGAGTCGGAAAGCAGCCGACCGCCTTGGACATGGGCATGTACGAGAGTAGCGATGACACCTCTTACAACGTCACCACCAAGTTCAGCACAACGCCAAAGAATGAGGAGGTGATCCATATGGATGGATCTGAGAATAATGCCAATGATGCATTATACTTTTGGCCTTGTTACAAACACATCAGAGGTGCTAAAATACTGGAGTCTAGTAAATATTTCGGTCGAAATTAAGGGTTACATTTGGCAAATTTGTATGAAAGGTTCTCAGGCTACGGGCCTTTAAGATGTTTGACCGTGGTTGTTCTTAGCCTAGATTGTTGTAATTGCGTGCATATTGTACAGAATTTTGGATATGGTGGATTGAAAAGAAATTCTTTGATGAAACGACAACGACTGACCAGTGCTGAAATTATACCAAAAGTTCCGATATGGTACATGCCAATGCATTAAGGCAAAGCCGTTTCCAGGCATGCATGTGTCATATTTGTCGCAATACCGCTACGGCAAAAGGGAATGATCACTCCTTTGTCGGTAGCGTTATTGTGGTCCATATCTCCGTCTGACAATATTTAGCACCTATACTGTCACACCAGCGCACTTTGAGGCATTTATTGGAAATTGATATTCATTCAGCCACGTAGACACATGACATTTGCTCCTCACAGAGACGCACAAACAGAGTTCATATGACGTCAACTTTGGTACCGTTGAGTTTGACCATTGGATATCTGAGAATCTAGTGTGAGACAACTTAGTGTTGAGAAGACTTAGCGTCGCCCTGCACTCAATGTGGGAACTTACAAGCGGACGTAATTATGTACAAACAGGCGGACATGCGGAAATGTGGGCGGGCGGACGGACAAAATCCGACTCTAAATTCGAAATGTCCGCTCAGCCACATTGATCGGACCTCAGTAGTACTAAACGCCAACCTCAGATCATCGTGCATGAGATCCACATAGTGACACAGACATCACAATGAGTCGAGATTTGAGTTTGCAAAGACTGAAGGACCCCAAATGAGTATAAGAGGCGCAATCATCCGCCTGCACGACATCATCATAAATCCCAAGGGTTCACTCAAACAAGCAATAGTTCGCCATTGAACTGCCATCAGAACCAGCTTTTCGGTCTCCTACCTGCACGATTTCTACACTCTTACACCTCCCCAGCATCTTGCAACGTCACGTACACAATGAACATGAAGCCGTCTTCGAAGAAAACCGTTTTGATCACTGGAGCTACGTCTGGAATTGGTTTAGCAACGGCAGAATTACTCGCTGGACAAGGATGGCGTGTTATTCTCTCAGGCCGCCGCGATGAGGAGGGCGAAAAGGTGCAGTCTCATTTTATTAGTCACAAGAACCATCGCACACATAACTAACCATTTTTAATCACAGCAAGTGGAATCAATCAAAGTTAAAGGGGGCGAGGCCGTCTATATTCGCAGCGAAATGACGAGCGAAGCATCTGTGAAGGAACTCCATGACAAGGCCATTAACGCCTGGGGATACCTGGACGCCGCAGTCAACAATGCTGGCATCTCAAACGATGCGGCCTTGTTCGCTGATCTCAAAACGGAAAACTTTAGCCAAATGTTCGAGCTCAACGTCTTGGGCGTCTTTGGTCCAGCAGCACCAGCTGAGGCACATGGAATCGAGAGGCACTGGTCGCATCATCAACTTGGCATCCATCGCAGGCAGACGTGGTATTCTCTATCAAGGGCCATACGTAGCCACGAAACATGCGGTAAGAATTATGCATCACCCAATTCTCTTCTCAATATCAGTTCTAATAATGTCCTATTAGGTTGTGGGTATGACAGAGACGGCCGCTATCGAGTATGCAACCAAGGGCATTACGGTCAATGCCGTTGCCCCGGGAGCAGTTAAAACGAAGATTCTCGACGATGCCATCAAAGCGGGCAAGTACAGTGAGGAAAGTATCACAGCAATGTTCCCTGCCAACCTTATGGGAGTTCCTAACGATATTGCACGAACCGACAGTTACATTCTGGATTCCCCATATATGACCGGTCCAGTGATTGGAGTTGATGGAGAATTCTGCGCCTAAATTGGGGGTGAAAGTAAGTAGTAATTCGAGTACTAGTGTTCATATTTTGTGTAACTCATCTATGTTGTTTACTCTTTACTCTTAAAAAGGTAGCTTCTATAAAAGAATTCCCCGGATCACCTCGGACTTCCGACCATCTCCGGATGCTTTCTAGGCCAATATATCGGTAGTTTTGACTGGCCATAGAGTTGGATCAAGGAAAAGCCAATCCTAGGTCTGGGCCTTTGGCCATAGGCGCCTCTGACGTTGAAGAAAAAGGCTAATCCTGATATGCGACAAGCTGAAATGCGAAACCTTGCGCAATAGTTCATTGTAGACCGTGTCCCTTTAGATCCAGAACACAGTATTAAGGCAGAGTTAAGAGCAAACCACTTAACTTGCAGTTACACCTTAATTTCAATCTCATTATCGCACTGCGCTTGTGCAAATTTGACAACAGAGTAGTTCTTTAGCTCGAACAAGGGTAGTAGTGTCTCAGCAACGAATTTTTCAGCACTATATCAGTAGCCTCTCGCTTCTCCTTATCAGACTCATTCCAAGAGGAGGAACAATTTTGAGTCCCCAGGTGTTACACTGCTGATGATGCTGTTGACTGTGCAGAGTGTCAGGCAGTTGATGACGGCATTCTGGTTTCAAAGAAACACTTTTTTGCAATCGTCAAAGTAGATAACGAGGGCTACTCCCCTATTTCTAAGCTTAATTTACGGAGTACAAAACAGTGATTTCTCGCGGCCAGGTGGAAACAGAAGGATCGGCTCGACCGTTTGTCGGACGGTCCGACGAGGGGAAACCAGGGGTTGTCTGGTTTGGGTCGGTGTGGTGGTATTTCGGAAGTGCCGAAACAGGGATAAAGGAAATTGAAAAGTGAAATATGCAAATTGATAACAGAGATACAGGGTAGCTATCACTTCTAAGTTCGATCTGTCAGTTCGTTGCCGGTCTGGTTGGGCCATCTCAGTATGTCTTCAGCGACCAAGACTGTAATTGTCATCCAGCCGCCACAACTTCACAATCCATCCATGTAATCGGCGCCTCTCATCATCGTGACTGCCGGGACTGTAGGTTTGGATATTGCTGTTTCCCGACTCTTGCGCTGAATGGATTTCGCATCAGCCTTAATAACAATACGAACGCTAACCGCACCGCAAGCCTGCTTTAAGACTGTATGGGTCGAGCCCGGACAACACAGCTACTTTTTCCTCAATCCGGGCAGACGTGGCCACCTTGATTCATATCGAGCGCGTCGTAAAGGAAACCTATAATTATGTGGGACCATCGGCGGATAGACGAGATTCCCGGAGGCAAAGGAGCTGAGCTACCCAGAATGACTCTGGAGGTGCACACGCATACACATGTAAGATGATTGCAGATAACTAGAGTTGCTTTTAGTTGAATATTCCCTGTTTGCTCTTCCTTGCGTATGTGAGCCGGCGTAGGTATTGTATGTAATACACCATATGGTGAGCCCATCGTTGACTCAGTCCCCAAGCAGCTCTAAGCATTGCGTCCTATGAGTTGACTGAAACCAGGGATTATAGAACTGATTGTATTTTGTCAAGCAGCACCAAAAATTTGGTGACCGATGCTGATGTTACTCTCTTCTCGCAATCTGTCTGGTTTGGTTCATCATCGAACAGTATATCTGTTTCTCCCCGTCCCTTTCATTTTTTCAAAGCAGTGGAAACCCCAACACAATCTTCCCTTCTTCTGAAACACCAGTAAATCCCGTGTATCCTTCAAATTTGGACTCATCAACAACGAGGTTGGGGCAATCTGGAGGACCTTGTCCAGTCAGCGCTGCCTGCAGCTGCTCCTTGATATACTCCTTGTTTCGAGGGGTAGTCGGGCATGCGGCCACATAAACTACACTGGCATCTTGATCACCCTGATGCTCGGGATCGACAGCATGGCACATCTATTCAGAATCAGCTTCAGTCACTACAGCGAGTAGCGCAAACAAAAACTCACATCTGTATGCCACCAGACTGTATCGCCCGGGTTCATTGGCGGAATGTGTGCAAGACAATCTTGCAGCCGAAGATGGGGATGGGAGCTTGTACTCAGTCGCTGGCTTTGGTCCGTCATCGTGCCAGGAAGCCAGCTAGCCTTGGGGTCAAATATCCACTTGCTGGCATCCATGATATCATCACGGTTTTCTGGTGGAGCAAAGAAAGGTCTCAGGACTACATAGGCAATGACCGTCGAGACTTCGGGATAGAGCATCAGAGTGCCACAGCCAGCCGACGTTGGTGTCAATGCCGTCCAACCCTGAAAGGCACGAAAAACGACAGAGTGCGCGTTGGCCTTGAACAGAAATTGATCGGCATCCTTGCGGACGTTGAGGTCGTAGGCGTCATGAAGTTCAGGACTACCAGAGAAGATGTTGTCATATACTTGGCGGTATTGAGGATCTGCCCAACGACACAGACTTCCGGCGTCAATATGCGGACCAAGACCCAAAAAGGCTTGTCCAGGGGGGCGAATCCGCGCTGCATCTGTATAGCTGAGTGGTTCGGGGCTTGTCTCTCCAGACTCATCGTGGAAGAGCGAGTTCAAGGTTCTTTGCAACAGGATGTGGTTAGGGTGCGTCCTGACTGCGATCTGGGTCGGGGAATTGAATAGCCTGAGCATCGCAGGAGACTCTATGGGCCAGCCACTGATGCTGTCTTTGTTTGCGGCCACAAAGCCCTTGAGGTTCTTGAACATTGACGTCGCCTCCTCGCTTTCGATCACGCCTCTCACGATACAGCAACCACTCGACTTTAGCTCCGATCGTCGCGTATCCGAAAGTCCGCCATCACGGATCTCCTTCATGTCCAAAACGGGAACAGCCTCGCTCCCAAGTGAGCTCAGCCTCTCAGTAACAGCCTCGAGATCTTTGCAGACCTTGAGCCAGCTTTTGCGGAGTGCTTCTTCGCCATACTGCGCGATGACGTCCGCTTTAGCCTTGGCGGAGAATGTGAAGGTGTCTTCGGAAACGCCCTTCGGGGGGGTTTCAAACTCTTGCCAGGCCGGCCAACTAACAAGTTTCCCAGGCATTTTGCGGACGTGAGACTCGGAGAATGCGAAGCCGTAATGATGTTGAGTGTGAGCCACTGAAGGTCGGCGCAAGTTGATGCGTGCGGATTAGCTCGCTATCTTTGTTTTACCGTGTGCGTTATATCTGCGCGGCGCACAATCAGAGAACAGACTTGGCTGGGTCGGACGGGCCGACAAATTTGTGGATACCCAACCTAGATGTACCAGAGCCTATCAGACTCTATCAGATTCTATCGGCTCTATCGGAGGGGTTGTGTGAAGTCGTAGACGGACCCGCCGCGTCAGCGCATTCGTGTGGTGGAGTCTTATGACCAGATAACTAAGGTTGCATTTAGTGTTATCTATCAGACTATTCCCAGATAACCATAGCTAAACCACCTCCACTAGACCGCTCCATCACGCCTACCGGTTGTCCTCTACCGAAAAGCCGTCTTCCCTTATCCCATCTTTCTCCACCACACTATCATGCCTGGCTATGCACCAATCCACAATATCTATTAAAGGTATTCCCGTCTCCAGAATTGCTTCTTCCATCACCTGCTGACACTCCACCGCTCAGTGGAAACGGTCGCTGACCAATTGCTGCGAAGTATCACGAATTGAAGCACATACTTGTTAACGCAAAGCTCAGCGACAGAACCACCACCATGTTTGGCCTCAACAAATCCATGTTGCTCGTCTGCCTCGTGGCAGCACTCAACTGCGCGAGTGTTGGCTACGATGCCAGCATGATGTCTTCTCTCAACATCCTGGTTTGTTTGCTCCTCCTATCGACTGCTCAATTCCTAAACGTTATCCAGACATCATTCCAAGTTCAGTTCGAGATAGATACGAACCTGAAAGGTCTTTTGACGGCTGCGCAAAATCTCGGTGGCATTGTCGCTGGTTTATTTGCTGGCGCCATTGTGGACAGATTGGGCCGAAAGGGAGGAATCCTGTTGTCCGCAAGCATTGTGCTCTTATCTTGCATTCTGCATTCTACTGCGACGCACAAGGCCCAGCTCTTTGTTGGTCGAATTCTCGTCGGCTTTGCCAAGTCAGTAGATATCGCTGCTGTACCAACCTACCTCGTGGAGCTGGCACCACCTTCACGTCGTGGCTTTGTCGCTGGTCTATACTGGGCATGTTGGCTTCTTGGTGCCATCATATCTTCGGCCATCGGCTATGGTGCACGAAGCCTTTCTGGAGACTGGGCATGGCGCCTGATTTGCGTGTGCATGGCGGCCCCTGCCTTACTATGCATCTGCTCGCTTCCATTTATTCCTGAATCCCCACGATGGCTGATCTCCCGCGGCCGGGAACGAGAAGGCCTTCAGGTACTTGCCAGGTTCCATGGCAAAGGAGACGAGACCAATCCCCTGGTCGTTACTCAATTCAGAGAGATTCGAGAAACCATCGCCTTCGAGCAGGCAAACGGGTTTGACTCCTACAGAGCCTGGTGGAAATCCTTTGTCTCTGAAAAGTCGAATCTCTACCGGGGCTTCATTCTCTTGACCCTTGGTGTCTTTGAGCAGACTATTGGCTCGAGTATCATCACTTTCTATCTCAGCAGTGTTCTAACCCTGGCCGGCATCACGTCCGAGAAAGAGCAGTTCGCTATCAATGTTAGTCAGAACTGTGTCGCTTTCGCCGCTGCCCTTTGCGGAATATGCATTATCGACAAGGTCGGCCGAGTTCCCATGTTGGTTTGTGGAACATCTTTCTGTGCCGCTGTTCTCGCGACAATGGCAGGCCTTACAGCGGATCAAACCGACAATGCGCTCGGACGGAATGGCATCATCGCCATGGTCTTCCTATTCCAAATTGGATACTCATCTACTTGGACTCCTCTATCTTTCTCATACTGTGCTGAGGTTCTGAACTTCACCATCCGTGCAAAGGGCATGGGGTACGTGAATTTTACCACCTATACAATGAAAAATGTCGCTAACATGCATCCTCCTCGCAGCGTCTATTCCATATTCACCTCCACTGCGGGTTTTTTCAATCAATATGTTATCCCAATCGGCCTTGCAGGGATCGGATGGCGGTAAGTAGTCTTCAATGTCCGTCCACTTAATACACAAAGACTAACGATGCGAAAGGTTTTACATCGTTGGTGCTTGCTGGAACATTTTCGTTGCCGTCGTTATATTCTTCACCTACTTAGAGACGAGTGGCCTCACTCTGGAGCAGATTGACCAGCGCTTCAATGGTGTTCCTCGTGACCAGCTCGTGGACATCATGGAAGTTTATGATGGAGGCAAGCCTATCTCGGAAGGAGAACTGGGCAACAATTTCAATGGGCAAGAGGTGACTCAGGAGGTCAATCAGATTACCGCGGCATCGACGGATGTCAAGATGGCTTAGCTAATAAGAAGCGGCACAATATTCTTCATAAATTACGTATTCACGTCAAGTCGGCGAGCTACTCCTGGCCCTTCGCTAGATGTGACGGACGCTGGAGTTCATTGTGGAGGTACAGGGTAGTCGGAAAGCGTGTCAGTAGGAACGCAGCAGCTAAGGCATTTGCCACATTGCACGACCGTATTTTTACCTAACCGGGCTGACTTCTTCCGGGCTACTCTGTCTAACAAGAACAGCGCTCCCTTCTTAAAGGGTTCTGCAACCTCTAACCACCAGACATCTATTATTTCGCAATTCTCAGCTTATGTTTTAAACTATGGCATCTTCTGACTCAGAACCGGAAGACCAGACCATTCGTTTCCGCGATGAGACAGCAGCTAAACAAGGGCCGTCACTGCTTTATTATGGCTACGACACGTCCAATCCCGATGTGTTGTACTCGTACGAGTCGCTTCCGTCTCGTGAGACGGACATTGTGGATCGCCTCAAAGGGCGCACAAAACTGGCACTTTGTGGCACCGATCTAAAGATGCCCCTTATATTAAGCCCAGGAGAGAAATATCTACCGTGCCGTGAGACGCTAGACGAGTTCGAACCCATCAACGCGTATTTTTCCAGCCAGATCCATGCCCTCTTCAATGCCCTCAAAGCCTATGAGAATTTAAGCACTGAAGCCAATAAACAGGCATTTCACGAAGATGGTGCGGGTCTCGAAATCACAATCGACCTGCAATCCTATGATATCCATCTCGAATGCTGGCATCGCAGGATTCACTCGCGTCGTCTTCATCTCATCGATGCAGCTACGCTACCTTCGCTGTCGTACGTTACCAAGTTTCGGATCCATGACTTTAAGAGTCAGATGCTCGATTGAAGACGTCCGGCTAGTTTCGCTACGAGTCATCGTGGAGTGCCTGGTACGACTCCCAGACCTACAAGAGCTTGACTGTCCGTGGCTCTGGGAACGGACGCCGATTGCTTACGAGTCGCCTTTGCTGCGCCAGTACACGCGTGAGTGGGAGGGTCTGTGGCGTGACTCGCGCCACGAATTCGGCAGGGCAGTAGACGAGATGCATGAGCAGATACCCGTGTCGTTGAGAAAGGCAAGGTTCTGGTTTTGGGGAGATAGCCACAATTTCAACTTCAGAGATGACCAAGCTGTTGCGATGCCGAATCTTGTGTACCCGGCCGACGAGGATCCCGTATCAGCTGGGTTGCGCCTTGTCGCATCGCACCTTGAGGAGCTTGATCTACGGGCTTTGTTAACGCCAGACCTCTTCAAAGACTCCAAGGGCCCGGTGCAATGGCCACGCATGCGGCGCCTTCGCATCAAATTTCATCCCTGCCGACCCAATGGACGCTAGTACTTTGTCGGACCTCGCGGCGAGAATCTAAACCCCAAAGGCTACAAGGTAACCGATAAGCATTATCCCCCTATAGGTCCGAATGAAGACGACCAAGAGTTGGATGAGGACTATAATGAAAATTGGGCTGAGGAGGATGCCTTCAGTCAAGACATGTTCCGCACGGAGCCGCTTGCAGACAATATCGGACCCCTTCTGTCGGCCCTTGCTGCAGCGTTGAAAGGTATGCCCGCCCTAGAGGAGGCAGAACTCTTTACCCACGTGTCCTGGAACCCGTCGCAAGAGAGATTGGCTGAGTACGCAGATGGGGAACCCTGCAGTGCCGAATACGGCAGTCGTAAATGGGGGTTGAGATACACTCCAGGGAAAGACGGCTAAGGGGTTGCTGGAATGGCAGGTTGGGGTATAGAGACCGCAGGAGGGCGTCATGAAGTTGTTTGAAGATCTGGGTGGGGATAGAAAACTCAAGATGGTGGGGATAGAAAACTCAAGATGGTGTGGAAGGAGTTTGAAATGATGGACACGCTGGGGAATCGCAGATTAGAAGAGTGACCGGTGGGTATCGTTTGACGATGCCAACACGTTCGAGCAGAAGAAGAAACTAGCCAATGACTTGAGTCTCGGCGGGTACTTGATCTGGGCCGTTGACCAAGACGACGAGCACCTGTCGGCATTACAGGTTGTTCTATCACCCACGGAACTCGGCGTCAAAGACATGGCCTATACACCTGCATATGGCTTCCAGCGACCAGATGTGACTCTCTACGATGCCCTGTACTGCTAACCGTTATCTACAGTAACCGCCCCCGCTACACTCACACATCCTGATCCGCACTGGGACCTGAACTTCACTACGCCCTTCCTACCCTATACCTTCTGTATAGAATAGACACGGTCGTCACACTGGGCAGGTGCAGAAATTCATGCTACTGTGTGAATGTCCACTTATGAAAATCTAGTAGCTGTAGCTGTAATTTCGTTGGAAAAGCTCCATCTAGACTGTACGTTATACCTTGCTGGAAGGGACGGTGGCCACGCTGCTAGGCGAACACAGTATTGCCATGTGCCTTATCGCTTGTGTCGTCAAATCGGTTCAAGGACTGGTGTACCTCGCGCACGTGCTTCTCCACTATCCGCTCGGGATCTCATACACTTTCGGTCTCCGGCCCAGTCTGCACTAAGTGCTTCTCCCGCCAACAAAATGGAGCAGTCACAGATTCATCTGTCCTTGTAATCTCGACAAACAGAGAATGCCCCATGCGAAACGAGCGAATTTTCAACCGCAAATAACCCAACAGGTCCTTTTTTCCCCCTTTCACGCGGCCAAATGTGAAATGCGAGCGACGGCCATGGGCACAGATTGTAGCTCCAGCCGCCCGTCTCAAGTATATATAATGCTCCCCTCAAGAGCAAATTGGAGTGCGACTTGGCAATGGTTGTTGGCCTTGGCGTCCTTATCAGTGCTTAGCTCACCGAGCCACGGTTGATTGCCGCTTTTTCAGCCTGAATTAATGGCGCCATGCTGAACGGCCTTCCCTTACTAGGAAGCTCCACAGGTCATTCTCCTTTGTCGTATTGTCTAACAAGGAATCATATAGTCGGTAATAGAGTTGGTACAGTCAGTGGGCTGAGTGTGTTGAAAGCGAGAAGAGACGAGGCCAAACGAGAAGCCAACAGTTCAGTGTGCCACCCTCCAATTACAACATTATGTGGAGACGGCGGCGCTACTGTGAATTGGGCTAGCTATATTGATAGTGGACAAAATGAAGCGAGCATGTTCAGTGGCAAGATGCTATTCATCTGTAACCGGACACTTGGCGACCAAAACTTTGCTAAATTTCTCCGTCTTGCCCAAACCACTTGGCGTGGGTTTCTCCACAGCATGTGGCTGAAACGGCTTAATCAAGGGGCAGGGAAATGAGGGCCAATCTAAAGACCGGATGACACCCGCGCCGGGGTCAGAAGATGGCGCGACGAAATTTAAGATGAATCCCTAAGCTGCTTTGAGCCGTGTTGTGAGAGACCCTGCAATAATGAGCATTGAAGCCCACCAAGATTGGGAGATGACGCCGAAGCCAAATAGAAGACCCTTGCGATGAGGTCAACACCATAATATGCCGCGTCTCCCACACGTCTGGCTTGTTTTTTGTCGATCGTTGTTGCATCCACACCATCACAGATCGTCATCATCATGAAGCCACAACTCAGCGCCCTCCTCCTGTGCGTGGGCTTCTTGTCCACCCTCGGAGCCACCCAGAGCAGTGCGACGCAGAATCTTACTGGCGCCGCATTAAGCAGTAATGCGGTATTTTACAATGACACTTTAATGTAAGTCGATGCCTCCTCATGGCCCTGGACAGATTATTGATCGGGCATTGAACAGCCGAATGATTGCTTCGCCGACGGATGTTGCCAACTTCACGATCCCCGCCACGTTCCCCAAAGACGCCGAAGATGGAGACGTCATCCTGGTCGCTGTCGGCATCGAAATTTCGAATCCCAACGAAAGCTTTGATCCACGTTCTGGCAAAGCTCCGCGGTCCGATCTGAAAAAAATCCCAACTTTGTCAGATGAGCGTGGCCCTGAACAACACCATTGTCTGGGTCGGAAAGCTGTTGCCCACCTTTTCGGTCCTCGAAATCGATTCCAAGAAGGCCTTCAACTACACCGACGGACTCGAAGGCATATATCTATCGGTCGAACAAAAATGCCCTAACCTCCCGGCCGAGTTTTTGATCCACGACGTATCTTTGTTTATTCAGGTCCCGGTCTCCATGGTCAACGAGTCTGATAGTACCACCACTTCGGAACTGCCGACAGTCACCACGCTCGCATCAGCGAACTCGATACAAAGCTCCTCTATCTCAGTTTTGATCGGCATCTATGGGTCGCTGGCCGCATGGTGGTTGTTGACCAATGTCTGATGCTGGTGTTAAGAGTGTTCCAATAGGACGTCCGCTCAATCAGCACACGATGCACAATTTCACAACCATCACCAGATGGAACAACTGGTCTGTGGCTCGAGGCCTTTTAGCCGCGCCGTGGTTTCCGTACGACGTTTCGAAGTCGCGCATTATCTCCCTTTCGAGGTGCACCGATCCAGCGTTGCCTGTAAGGTCAATGGGGCTCCTGCAATTTCTCCGCTTAAATTGACGAGAGTTGCAGTAAACCTACGCCGCGAGTTGGGTCTGATTGCAGGATCAAATTAATGGTTGTTCTCGGCTGTGATGGCTGTGAACAAGACGTCAAATCTCAATTGTCTAGATGCCGACTTCAGATACTAAAGTAACTAGCACACAACGCTACGATGACATTCCAGGCCCCGGAGATCGCGTAGATGGATTGAGATTTTGTACATTTTAACCTGCAACACCTATCGCAAACTGAGCCATTGTAAATATGCTCTCTCAGAACCAGAAAGGCAAAAGGGAAAACTGCATGGTATGGGGGAACTCGGTATGGAAGAAGTATTGCCGTCACGAATAAATTCATCTTCTTGTACTTTACACTATGGCGAGAACAGGACAGACCTGACCGCCACAATATACTTCTCCATCCATATACCCCGACGCAACACTACAAGCGTAACCCAATTCAGCAATCCCACCTTTTGAACAAAGGCAACTACTTAGGCTAAACGTAAGAATGAATCTTGTCTATAAAGATTGCTGACGCCAGTTCTTACAGCCATGGACCTTGAGCTTTGAATCCACCACACCCTGTTAAATGCTCTTAGATAGACGAGCATTGCCGCAGGGGTAGAAGGCAGTCTGGAAATGGTGTGGATAGCCCTCGTCATCTCTTCGTCCGAGTCGAGAGGAATGTCTCAGGGTGGCCCATCCACAACAATGTCCTTGCACACCTGACCCTTTGTGAGAACATCGTAACTGAACCTGATGCCCTCAAACTATGGCGATGATGTCTAGGTTGTCTACGAAGAAGTTCAGGATGATATCTGGCTGTACCAGAGGGTACACACTCGTAAGTATCACCTCGCCTCTTTCGGATACAGACTCGTTAAATCTAATCAGCAAACTGCCCGAAGTGCTGGTACGAGAAGACTTATGTGTCTAAACAAACATACCGCTACGAAGGAGAATCCGGAGTAACGTCTCATCCAGGAGAAAGGCGGACCGGGACATATTTGAGTACAGTAACGTCTGGGTGAACTTGATATTAATGTCCATCTCTACTAAAATGAAAGCTAGAGGATGATCATTAGTCGCCTCTGGTTGCAGTTGAACTGTGACATCATTCATGCACGTCTCAATGACGTGAGGATACGGGGAGCAAGTTGGAAAGCTGCGACAGAGTTTTTTTTCACTGGCAACGCGTTAGTCAAGGAAACCCATAACAGGGTGGGGAAACTTGACATGGACAAAGTTGTGCCCCGGGGGATAACAGAGCTGGAAGATTTTCCCACATGCCTCAACCCTTTTGCGCAAGCCTGTCTATCATTGCCTAGGCGCCAGCGCTGCATCGTTCCCTCGCATGCGGGCATTGGGGCGGCAATGTGGGCACTATCGGTGGTGTTCAGGTATTGCTCTTCCCCAGCACATAAAACGTCATAGAAACTCGATATGGAATAACTCAAGTCGATGAACGCACCAGAAATTGTGATGGTATTCAGGTCAATCGGCACAACCGGGTCTGGCATTGACTTGTCCAGCGGAAATGCGGCCACCAGCGGAGCGAGAAACACCCCAAAAGACCCCCCAGCTATGTGAAAGCCTCGGTGGGCCAGCTCTGGAAACATTTCAGCAGTAAGAGAGTCTAGAAAGTGCTTCACATCGGCAGCGGCTTCATGCACGGTCAAGGGTTGGTATTATACCCCAGTGGAAGTTTTCGAGAAGCCGCTACCAGCCACCTCAATATTGCACAAGTCAGTTGGCTCTAGGGAGTTGTACTTGAAAGTGTGCAAACGAACTCGACGAATATTACATTATATTCTCTTGTCCAAGATCATGGATTGAAGTCGGTGCCAATACCACTATACTCGGAGACGAAACTCAAGCACACCAAAAGGAAACGGTGAATTGGAGTTAGGGAGTAGGGCTGTTGTGTTGTTGCTAGCTAAAGCGGCGGCTAACGGGCTGTCTCGGGAGAGATCGGCTGCGTCGTTGGCTGCCTTACATTGTAAGTGTGAATTGGGACGCCTGTTTTAGCGTGTCAAGGCCCTTGTCTGGATCCGGCTGAATCGGAGGAACACCAATGCGTGAGGGTGTCGTCCCAAATACCGCATCCAACTTGTGTATCAGTAAGCCGGTTCCGGATGAGCTGTATGGGTACAAGCTTGAGAATGCATTTCCCGACCAGTGGATCAAGCTGTTACCTTTAGAGAGAGAGGTATCAGCTACCAATCTGCGTTCATCTTCACTCTACCCTTTCTTCAGTATTAAGTATAAAGGAGATATAGGAAGCATGTAGGTGGCAACAAATTAATACCTTGGAGCGGTATTATCCTGTGTTAACATTGCCAAAGACCTTAACTCTTATCTAAAGCAGTGCAGGAGCAATAAGAGTATTAATAGCACTGTATTCAGCCTTGCTACTAATAGTATAGAAGTGAGACTCTACATTTCATGGAAATATGATAAGGTATATTACTATACAATAACTATCCGAACGCCTATACTCCAAGATCCTCAGCATTATGCCGAATTTTATAATACTATTCGCAACATTATTGACTAGGGCTGTGGCTGGCGGCTCAATAAGATCCGCGAGGCCATGGATATCTTTTTATCTGCGGGTAGGGTTCTAGAGGTAGCCGGGTTGTATATGTCTCTACGACCTGATGCTCCTAGGAGAATGCAAGCCAAGGCTAAAAGGAAGTCTGGCAAAAAGGGTAAATTCGCCAAGGGGACGACGCAGAAGATACGCAGATCAAGTTGGATATGTAAGCAGACGAAATAGCTTAATATAATAGACGGCACTGTTTTAGTGATTTAATAGTTGTCACCGAACATTCGGCTACTCTTGTTGACACTGATCTATCTTGTACATAGAAAGCAAGTAACTAAGTACAGATGGCATAAGTCGGCAATGCAACAGTTAAATCAGACCTGTTGTCTAGTTGCTTACAGATCGAGGCCATTAAGAGTTACTCTGAATAGCATCGAATTCTGGATTTCTTCTGCCCGAGCCATAAGCTCCTGCGCGTCCCAATTAGCCCACACAAATTTGCCCTTGAGAAATTTGGCTTCTTCCGACGCAAGCCACACGAGGAACTCGGCAGGCAGCTCAACTAAGTGAAACAATTAGAACTAGAGTATAGAAGAGAATCTAATATCATAGCACAAACGCACAGTAAAAGGGGTAACGTACCTTCATCTGCCCCGACAGTGATATTGGGGTTGATTTCTGTGGCAATAATGCCCGGGTGAATGCTCACAACGTGAATATCCGGGTTCTCGGAAGCAAAGTAATCGAATATTTTCAGAGCAGCCGCTTTCGTTGCCGCATAACTAAACACCCCTGGAACTTCTGGGAGCGGTGCCCAGTGCCCAATACCAGATCCCGTGTTAAAGAGCTTGGCGCCGGGAGCCGCCAGCGGGAGAAAGGCTTGCAGCGAGTTGATGGCACCCATGACGTTGACCTCAAATGCGCCTCGAAGCTGAGCCTCGTTGTAACCATAAACTGGAGCATCCTCGGGGAGTATACCGGCGTTAGCAGCAAAGATGTCAATCTTTCCCACCTGAGCCACGATGTTGTTCAGGGCTGCCCCAATGGAGTCGCTCTTTGTGACATCGCCGGTCTCCACAAGAACCTTAGTTAAATGACCGGCTGCGCTGATGGCAACTGCAGCAGATTCGAGGCGATCGAGTCGACGACCAACAATGGCAACTGATTTGGCGCCAGCCTGGGCAAAGGCAATGGCGATGGCCTTGCCGATTCCCGTGCCTCCGCCCGTGACGACGACATTCTTACCAGCCACTGATAACTCTGGACGTGTGGGCGAGATGAATGGGTAAGGCTTGTTATGCCATGTCTCGGTGACAGAGACAAAGGCAGGCAGGGGAGGAGACGCCATGCTAAGGGTGGGAATCTGACTGAGCACCGTGGGGGGGAGTAAAATAGAGAAGCGGCTTGAGCTTTGCACGCTCAATTTGATCTTGTTGAAGAAAGCTGAGGATCTCGATTGTAAAGAACAGATATCAGGACCTATAGTAACAAGAGGCATACCGCACATTTATACTTGACCCCCAACCTTTTAACTGGGGTAGGCACGTGAACTCGCTTCTGGGTTGGTTCATTTTGTATTTCGACCCCTCTCTATGGAACTGATTAAATGAGAAATCAACTTCTAATTTTAAGAGATTTGTCATCTATTGCTTTTGGCTGCGCCATAATGGCTGGTCTGCACAGTTCAATTCATTGTCGAGTGCTTCCGCGGAAGCAGCAGATAAGTGGCTAGTCGCCCTAACTCCACAAGCACGCTATTGCTCATTGGTTATTCCCGGTCCAATGAGATATTTGTCAGCCGAGCTTCCATGGAACACAATCGACACTGTGTTGATCACCAGTTTGTGCCGTTTGGTCCGTTTAGTCCTATGATCTCTGAGCGAATTTAACACCAACTGTCCCTTTGACGACGGCAGATGCCCTGAAGCCCCAACGACCTGACGACCCGTATCATGCCGCCGGACAAATCATCTAGAAGGGTCCGTGGCCCCCACTGTTGCTCATGTGCGGCTGTTGGCCATTTCAATGCTAATAAGGTCGGGTTTAGTCATGCAACCTCTGCTATACGAGGAGACTCAAATGCGATGCACAAAAGCCTCGTTGTTCGAACTGCGAGATGTACAAGTCGGACTGCACTTTTGGGGCCACCAGCCGAAAAGCAAAAAGCCGGAAGCAAAGTCACAGTGTAGCCATCGCACCTTTGCAATCTCAAATAGACTGCCTGGAGAGTCGACTTGCGGAACTTCTTCAGAGGATGGACCGGCTTGAAAACTTGGCAGTGCAGACAGAGACAAACGTTCCGGTTGATTTTTCGTTGCCAGTTGTCAACGAGCAAAGCAATGACGTGAGCTCGCCTGCAGGGAAACCATTCTCCATGGAGTTGCCGCCATTGCAGGAAGTTCTGGCTGCTGTAGAGAGATACTTGACGACATCCAACGCATTCGTTCCTCTTTTCCACAGTGGACATCTGTTACGTTCTGTACACAGGTGGTATTCGCACCCGGAACAGAGGAGTTGCAGTACCTGGGCCACCATCAACGTGGTTCTCGCTCTCGCCTATTGCCAGCCCGACCCGGGCGAAGACAGCAGCGTCAGAAAGCCGGCCTTCTACGTCAACAACGCGCAATCAGTGTTGACCGAGCTCACGACACGAGACGTAGACCTCAGAAGCGTCCAGGTCCTTGTTGCAATAGTCATGGTGTTCCAGGGAGCACAAGATCTTGGGCCGCCAACACTACTTATCGCTACTGCCCTACGTCTCGCGCATGGACTCGGCCTCCACACCCGCAGAGCCTCGGCAGAATTGGAAACTTCGCTGGCCTTAGAGAGGGACCGTGTCTTTTGGATAATATATATCCTTGATCGAGATCTCAGTCTGCGCACCAAGCGTCCACCACTCCAGGCCGAAACCGAGATCGACGTAGACTGGCCGCCCGAAGAACCCGATGGAGATGATACGGGGTTTCTGGCCTTTGGAAATGGTCATTTCAATGTTCTTCATGCTCGAGTCCAACTGGCCCATATACAGGGACGAGTTTACAGCTGCCTCTATTCGGTGCAGGCACAATATACACCTCCTGAGGAGCGAAATGAGGAGCTAGCACGCATTCGTCAATTACTAATTAGCTGGAGCTCTCGTGTACCGCCGCAATTGACGCTATCTGCATTGTCACAGGGTGGCACGCCCACCGTATCAAGGTACTTTGGTGTTCTCTACGCTACTCGCCTGACATGTCTGAGCTTGGCCAGCCAGGCAAACCCCATGGACAAGCGCTGGCTGGAAAGCCTCCAAGCTTATGGCAGAAGTCGTGTTGCGAACGCTTTAGACATGTCTGTATCACTCCCTCTTGGTTGGCAAGAACTTGTACACGAATGCCGCGAGTTTATGGCATTTTACATGGCTATACAGCGGAAGGATCCCTCATTTATCTGGTAAGATGTGCACCTCTGGCTATGAGACTGCAGCTGACAAGACAACTCATTAGGATGACTGTATGCACATATATTGTGTGCTTGGTATGTCTAGTAGCCAACGGCTTACTTTATCCGCTACATGACATTGTTGAATACGACAAGCATTTGTCAACCATCGCTCTGCTGTTTGTTGAAACCATAGTCCTTCAGACAACAGACGAGCGACTGAAAAAACTCCGAGATGCTTGCGAGGAACTTATGGTGCAGGCCTCCTTCATATGTCAGGAAGAAGCGCTGGAAGACGAATAAGTACTACTAATATGAACCTGAAATTCAAATGGTTTCCCATTGACAGCCACGGGGAAAGTTACACACATTAGGGTTGATACGGGAAATTGACCTCTCTGTTGTTGATTAGACAAATTGCCACGCTCAGTATTAGCACTGATTACTGATGATATATTAGTTATACTGGTCATATTCTATACTCGCATAGTCCAAATCCATCTTTTGCCATCCCTCAGCCTATTTTGACATCTGCTTCTGACAGTGGTATTAATTTTGTCCGGTAAATAATTTTGTGTCCAATATATAGCACAATCCAAAGTATCAAGCTGATATAACTGGAGAAGAATTCGCTTGTGCTCCAGTCAAAGAAGACTGTGAATCCGCTTGTAATAAGAATGAGGGCGTTGAAGATGAGCCCATACCACGTCAAGTATGGCTGTAAAGGCGCTCGGTATAGTAAGTCTTGTCGATTGATGCCTTGTGCCTCCATAATTTTGAAGAATCGTAGATGACAGACACTGATAAGCGTCCAAGTGACAAGTGCACCTGTTGCGCTGATGTTCATCAACCAGTTGAAAACCATAGTGCCATCTTGAGACAGATTGAGGAATCCAAGCAAGCCAACTAGTGCGGACAGGATAACAGCGATATATGGCGATCCGTATCGATTCGTACGCGTCACCCAGCCCGGCGCAAACCCTTCGTTAGCTAGGGCGACCAGAATTCGACTGCTGGAGTAGACATTCGAATTGGCTGCCGTAAGTACGGCTGTAAGAAGCACTCCGTTTATAATATCCGGAAGAACCCGGACACCAGCCCGTTGCGCTACTAGGACAAGTGGCGAAGCAGACGCGTTTGTCGCACTACTGTTAAGAGCCGTCAAATTATGTGGTATGTCGAGGCCAACGAAGAGAACGGTTGCGATGAAGAGGGCGAAAATTCCCCAGAATGTCCAACGGATCGCAGACGGGATGTTTTTTCTCTGGGTTCTTTGTCTCACCAGCCCCTACACCGACCAATTCCGTTCCCTGGTAACTGAACGCAGCAGTGACGAGAACAGCCCAGAAGCCGACGAATTTGCCTGCGTCGCCACTGACCTCATGTTCAGCAAAGGGGCCAGGAGACCGCCAATATTTGAAACCGATGTAGCCTTCGTCGCCGACACCTGCATTGATGCATATGGCGAAAATGACGAAGCCGACAATTGTGACAACCTTGATAGTCGAGAACCACATTTCAATCTCGCCGAACCATCTGACGGGCAAGAAGTTGACGGCTGTGAAGATGACCCAAAATGAGGCAATCCAAATGGCAATGTTCAGACTCTCGTCCCAATACTGGATGATAAGTCCAGCAGCTGTCAGTTCCAGAGCGTAGGTAATCGCCCAACTGAACCAATAAATCCAGCCCATAGAGAAGCCAAGGGTTGGGTCAACAAGACGACTCGCGTACACTGTCATAGATCCAGTAACGGGCATAAAGACAGCCAGCTCGCCAAGACTGACAAGCACAGAGTATATAATACTGCCCATGAAGATGAAAGCAAGGAGGAGGGAGACAGGGCCAGCTGTGGCTAAAGCGCTACCGATACCAATGAAGAGACCAGTTCCAATGGTTCCGCCAATAGCGATAAACTGAAGGTGCCGACTCTGTAGAGTTCTCTCGAGGCCACCGTTTTCAGCCACATCGTCTTGTTTTGGCTGATCGGATTCGTTGATGGAGTGGGCCGCTCCTTGCGTCATCAGATGTGCCATTCTTGCACCGGCTGGCGAAGCCGAAGTCTTGGCTAACAGGAAGGAAGGATATGAGTTAGAGTAGACAAAATCAGTGAAAAGAATGTTACGATCATGAAGAAAGGGAAGAAGAAAAAACGAGAGAGAAAAAAAGAACAGCGGTCTCGGCGGAGAAATCCACATTGTCAGGCCCACGATGTGTCAGAGAAACATTGCAGGTATATGAGCGCGGATCCGTTCCTGGGCCGTCGGCACGCGTTTAGCAGGCCGGCGGCGAGACCCACAAGCCTTGGCCCATATGATCCACTCTTGACACATAGTCTCCATCGTAAACGATTCATGAGGTTTTGAATCGGGTGCTCAAACATTTGTCGACGTGAATATTCAACCTGTCGGTTTCACATAGTGACACTTTATGGTCTCCTGCCGATGATGTTAGAGTTGCTTCCACAAATACTTCTAGAAATCCAGGCACCACCCCTAAATTCCAACAACAGTGCGCTGTAGTTCACTAGGAACCTAGACACGGGCAGAAATTGTCAATCAAGACCTCGTTCTCTAGGCTTAAAGCTTCTATCGCCCACGAAAATATCGTTCTACTTGGTAACCTTGGTGAGCGCACCATTGCGTTTAGCGCTGTCACCTTCGATTTAGTGCAGCTGACCTCGGAGTACTCCCTTTCCCAGCTCGTTCTTCGCGCCGATAATGTTCCTAAGCACATCTAGGATACGTCGTCGCCAGAGAAGACCCATAGCCTGGATTAACGAAATTGAGGCTGTTTGCCTTCACCTCGAGTCGTAGTCACAAACAAGCTGTTACTAAAACGCCGTTGACTCCAAGATATTGCTGTTGGCGAATCTACTCCATATGGGTCGAGACATACCTGGCCGGGTTCTGGTATCGCACTATCATGCAACATCCGGCTTGATGTAGTACTGATCGCAAGTTCCGGTTCAGTTAGATGAAAGCCATCCGGTAGAAGGGACTTTTTCGAAGGTGTTGGGGTAGGTTTTGCTTGCTTTCAGCGTCTCCATCTGTAGAGAGAAGGCATAACTCTAGAAGCATCTGGCTGATGCGGCTTAGAGGAAGACTATAGTCATATAGTGAGCGGGAAGTAATATAATGACTGTTACTGAGAGATATCGTTCTCGTCATCGGCTGTGTTGTTCATGATTAGTCTCACGTTGTAATGAACGAACTCGAACTAACTTGGGTCTAACTATGGTCAGTTATTGACTCGATTATGAAAACGACTACAGGACATAATAAAGAATTCTCTTGAGTTTCTCTCGCCGTTGTGCCAGTGAAAGAGGTATAATAGCCTCCCCAATATTGAGATCTTGCAGCAAAAATAACCAGGATCGACATTTAAGTATACTAGAATAAACAGAACATCTCCCAAATACCATAGAAACCTAAGCATCAGGAATACCTTACTGCAGCTAAGACACTTAATCTGGCATCTTATCTCTCTTACTTTTCCTGAACCCTCACAATAATCTTACCTCCCAATCCCTCTCTCACCTTCTCAATTGCCTTGTCCGCCCCGTCAAACTCAAACGTCGAGTGAATAACAGTTCGCACCTTGCCCTTAACCAACCAATCTCGAAGCTGCTCCAGGTCTGCCCTATTGTTTTCCGTCTTGAAGGGAAGAAACTTGCGTTTTCCGCCGCTTAGAAACGCTGGTAGCACCAGACTCTTGGACAGACTGGCAAAGCTGGGGCCGTTGATGGCGCCGCCGACAAAGACGAACTTGACACCTTCCTTCAGGAAGGTGTGTGAGGAGGCGTACAGAGTCGGGGTCGAGTTGCCTACGTTATCGACGCATAGGGCGCGTCCAGTGGTCGAAGCACTGCCTGGCGCGGTGACTGCGCCGCAACTTTGGCGCTGGAGATGAAGATTTGTCACTGGGATGGCTTTGCTGGAGAGTCCGATGCCAAGATGCGCAGCCACGGCGATTCGCAAGCTGTGGTGATGCCAATGTTGATCAGATTGTTGTATTTATATGGAGTGATATCTTGTCCTTATTTGGGGTTTATCATCAATCAACTCACCCACTCATCCATCCACTCTTCCACACTCAAGCCGAACAAGCACTGCCCTGCTTCATAGCCACCGGGGGACACCCATCCCAATCACAAAAAGGATACGATTCCTCGCCCTCGACATCTCGGGTGCAAACAATGAGCTTCAAGTCCTAGTGCCACCAAGACTTGTGTAAAGAACAAAAGGTTCCGTCTACCTGAGTCCGATCCCGATCGTAGGTAAAGTAGTTGAAGCCAAACTTCTCGATTAATGTATGTAAGATGCGCATAAAAACCAAATATGCCCTCTGTAGACTATTGAGTGGTATATCGATATCCAAGATATCTTTTATGTCCTCGGATAAAGAAGCAAGTAGGTCGACGCCGCCTCCCTTAGACTCGTCCCCGAGCCAAGATAGAATAACGTCACTCTGTTCCTTTATTTGATCTCACATAGCGCAGGACGAGAGTAGAAAGGTGTCCGGCCTCAAGGCCCGATACAAATCCTCCCTTTGGTCATAATGGTCACTTCGTTCCTATAAGGTCGATTCCATAGTGTTTACTTCCCGTAAACATAAAAGAAAAAAAGAAATGGTCTGACGACTAAATGATGCCCTCACAATCTACTGTTCGTGTTAGTACACCTGCTTGCCTGCATTGAATCCACCCCGTGGATGATATGAGGTGCCTTACTTCGACGACTGGACAGTTCGTTTGAGCTCCCTCTAGTTGCAGTTCGTTAAAAAGAATGTTTACAATCTACGTCCTTACTCGACTGCCTCCAGTGCAAGAAATTCTACTTGTGTGACTCTAAGCCCACGATCTTAATGAATAGTCCGAGTAGTGGATTACGTTGTGCCGCCTCACCTACTAACAATACGTCGACCTATAAAAGAAAATATATATACTAAGAAAATCGAAAGCTTAGTACTGGCAGGGACTAAATCAGGGACTACTCTAGGAGTCAATATAAGGAGTTAATAGATCAAACTAGAGTCCACTTTATAAGCTAATATAGGTTTTAGAGAGATTAAATTAGGGGACTATTTAGAAGTTAACATAGGAATATAAATACAGACCAGATTAAGAATAACCTTTAGAGCTAGCCTAGGGACTAGCAGCTAATACTATTTTAGGAACTAACTTAGAGATTTACAGTTTAGAAACCAGTATAAAAACCAGTTTAAAAAGCGCTTTTAGAGTCTGTTTTTACTTTAATACTGATTCTATATATAGACCTATTATAGGTATTTAATTCTAGCTTGTTAGTGTTTCTTTAATAAATAATATAGCTAGTATTCTTATAACTATATATTACTGAAATTTTCTATCTCTACTAAAGCTCTAATAGCTTCTATATACAGTTAAAACCTCTTAAAAAGGCTATCTCTTATATTAAGCTTTTAAAGAAGTATATCTTTTTATATTATTATAAGATTTACTATTAGAGCTTTTAATTATAAATTACTATAATAGAATTACTATTAATTTATATATTTAGTTTTTTTTTTAGCTTTATTTAATATTATTAAATAGATTAAAGCTATATAGTATTTTTAAATAATAAAGATAAATAGTTAATACTATATTTAGTAATAGAAAAAATAGTAGTTAAATAATAAGGTTATTATATATTGCTAGATATTAAGCTTAAGCTATTACTATTAGAGTTAAGAATAATACTAATAACTATAAGTTAGTATTAACAGCTGAGAAAGCAGTCTATAAAGAAGGTTAAATTTTAATATAAGAATATTACAGCTATAATTAGATAATAGAATTCCCTCTATTAGATAGAGCTTTTATATATATATATTAATTAATTTATATTAAATTTTCCCTATTATTTAAAGCTTTAATTTATATCTAAAGGCTTAATAATTACTTTAAATTATAAGTTTAGTTACTGTAATTAATATTATAATTAAAGTTACTACTTAAAGCTAGCTTAATTTATCTATCTCTTATTTTAATTATAATAGCAGGCTAAAAATCTAAAATAAAACTAGCTATTAAATTAAAGGCAGCTTATAGAAGTATTACTACTCCTAAAGATAAAGATATTATAGACTTAAAAGTTAAAAATAATAATAATAAGAGAGATATAGAGGATAAAGCTCTTAATAATACTGAGGATATTTAATTTTCTTTTATTATTTTACTAGCTAAAGTTAAATAGAATAAAAAGATAGCTATAAATAAGCTGCTTATATTTATATTTATATTAATAAAGTTAATAAAGATATCTTCTTCTTCTAAAGAAGATAGTATTAATAATTTTATTTTAAAATAAATAAAGCTTTTAATTAAATAGATCTTTTAAAATAAAAATAAAAAATACTTTTAAGCTAAAGTATAAGTTTAAACTTAATAATTACTTTAATAATAATAGTAATAGTAATATTATTATTATTAATAACTATTTAAAAAGTTACTTTTTTTATAAAAAGAAAATTAAATAGTAAGAGCTTATTAGCTTTTTTAACTATTTAATATATTAATTAGTATTCTTTAAAAAAGAAAAAAGAAAAAAAGCTTATAAAAATTAAACTATATAATACTTAAAATCTTAAGAATTTTAACTTTAAGATAAAAAAGAATAATATTCTAAAGAGTAAAAATAGCTAGTCTATTTATTTATTTATTATTCTTACTCTTTTTAATTAGTATTAATTATCTAGAATATTAACTACTTTAAAGTAAGAACTATATAGATATAGTTAATATTAAGTTAATATCTTCTATTTCTAGTTAAATAAAACCTCTTCTTTTTTAAAAACCTTATATACCTTTAGATTAAAATTAGCTTTTTAGCTAACTTATATTTATTCTTACTATAGGCTTATTCTATTTTAAGGTAGAATTACTTTAAGCTTTTTTTTATCTTTTTTCTTTTTTTTTTTCTTTATAGTTTATTATAAATTATTCCTAAAAATCTAAAAGTTTTTATTTTAAGCTTAACTTACTGCTATTAGAATATATAATCTTTATCTATTTCTATTTTTAATTCTTTTTTTTTTCTTTCTTTTTTTTCTTTCTTTTTAAAGTAAGTTTTAATTTAGTTTTAAGCTTTTTTCTCTTTTTTTTAATCTATATTTTACTTTAGTCTTAATCTAACTATATCTAGATATTATTAAAAGATAAAACTCTCTATAAGTATATCTATATTATCTTACTCTTTAAGTATAATACTGCTATTTATAATAAAATATAAATAGTCTATTACTTTACTTTTATAATAATATCTAACTGATATAGTTTAATATTTTATTAAAAGTACTTATTGTATTTTAGATATAGAGTTTTTAACTATATTTATAGTTTAAACTTTAATAAGTTAATATTATTTTAATCTTACTTTAATTTTTAACTTCTTTTAAAAGTAACTTATTAAAGTATCTATAGTATAAATACTTAAAGATATTCTACCTCTAAATATATCTTTAGTTTATTATTTTAATCTTTCTATATATTAACTTTAATAGATTACTAATTTAGAGTAGTATACTGCTATTTATTCTATTATTATTTTATATTAAACTGCTAAAGCAGCTTATAAAGCTAATTTTAATTTTACTATATATTAACTAAACTTTATTTTAAGTTTATACTAACTTTATTTAGAAGATTCTTTCTATTAAAACTGCTTTTTTATAGCTTATTTTAGTAGTTTTTAAGTAATTAATTTTAATATTAGTTTTTAAATTTATATTTATATTAAAGCTATTTTAACTTCTATATATATCTTTACTTTTTTAGCCTTTAGCTTTTTTATTTCTAGCTTATTTAAAAAGTATTTAATTAAGTCTATTTTATTCTTATTTAATAGTAGCTTTAATTTTACTATACTTATAGCTTTATTTAATATTTATAATACTATTTCTAATAGTTTTACTATTTTTAACTTTTAGCTTTTAGATATATCTATTTAAACTTAAATTACTCTTAAGGCTATTTTAGCTTAAATTACTAATAAAATTAATATTTAGTTTAATAGTTTTATATTAAAGGTTTTTAAGCTTTATTTTACTTTAGCTAACTTTACTATTAAGTATATCTTTATTATATATCTCTCTATTTTTATTTTTAAGTTTAATTTAACTAACTATTTTCAGTACTATAAGACTTTAAATAAATATAAGTCTGCTACTTTTTCTTTTAGAGAAAATATATAGTTAACTTAATTTTAACTTTTTTCTTTAGTAATGTTAATTTAATTATAATTTAAGTTTTTAAAAGCCTATAAATAGTATAGTAATTAGTTACTCTATAGCTAAATAATTAATATTTAGCTATACATAGTTATATCTATCTTATAATTATTTAGTTCTATCTTAATATTCTCTTTTTTATCTATAGATTAATATAATATTACTATTACTCTATATTAATAAATTTATTTTCCTTCTATTTATATATTAATTCTTTTATTAAACTGAACTATTTAAGGTTATTTAATTTAATAAACTATCTTATAAAGACTGCTATTAGCTTAAACTTACTTATAGTTTATTTAAAATTCTAATAGATATCTATATTCTAATAGAGTTAGAATCTCTATATTATTATATTTTAATAGAAAACTACTATATATTAAGGGGTATTTATATCTTCTCTATATTAATATTATACTAAAGTTACTTTAAAGATATATCTTTTTAAAAGGTATATACTAAGTTTAATATATTCGGCTTATAACTATATTAATACTGCTAACTTTACTTTATAGAGTAATTTATATAATTTAAGAATCTCTTTTTTTAGTAGTTATTCTATAGGGCTAAATTATTTTAATCTTATTTTAAATACCTATTAAAACTCAGCTTACTACCTTTTAGTTTATCTTTTAAATAGTATCTTTATTAAGTTTTCCTGCTATTTTTTAAGTTTTTTAGTATTTTTAGTAGTTCTTAATATAGAATTATAGCAGTTTTATCCTAATATCCTAATAATTTTATACTGGATATTATAGTATATACTTACTAACTTAGCTATTAGATTTATTTCTCTTTATCTTATATAGAACTTTACTACTTTTAAGTTTAACTATAAGTTTAATAAGGGAATAAAGACTTTTATATATAAGTATCTAACTGGTATAGATAGATCGCTTTTTATAAGCTACTACTATAGTAAGTCTTTTATCCTAATGTATATAAAATAGCTTATATATAAGTCGACTTAAATCTCGCCGCTGCACTACACTAGAGCAAAATTGCCTGTGCGTACAACGGTGCGGGGCATGCGAGTGATGTTGCGAATACCGATCAGCCATAGCTAAGCGCCGGGTTAATCAGCGCGAGGGCTTGCGCACGCAGGGGGCTGGCACAAAGAGCGGGGCACAAAGAGGTTTTGCATTAAATCATATCACGTGCACGGGGCCACAGATGACGCGGGCCTCCACGAACACTGGTACGAGCAGGCTTTAACCGTTATTGCGCATCAGCGTAGTAAATGCGTCTTCGCGATACAAAAACATGTCGACAATATCTGGAAATGAGGCAAGTCTAATTCAATTCGACTGTTCTTGCCGCCGATCCTGAGAGCAGCATTTCGTTGCGGAAACGCAGGGTTCTGCTTTCTTAAGACTATAATCGAGAAAACAGCAGAGGAAATTCGGCCGTAAGGTATCTGGTTACCCGATCTTGAACCCGGGGCATAGTCTCCACTGATGGAAAATAGCGAATAAATACAAGGTTTCTAAATTTATCAAGGTTTCGGGGAGGACGCTATGCGCTCCCTCCAGCCTTGACCTATCTGAGAGGCTGATGGATTGGGAGGGCTGGAGGGCTGGAGGGCTGGAGGGCAGGAACAAGGCAATGCTGTTTTCTCGATGCCGCCCTGTTCCTGGGAACAGGGTAACGGTTTGCATTGTTCAGATCATGGGAGAGGATGACGACGCGGACACGGCAGGACGCAGAGCAGGGAGAATTTCGAGTCGAAATGGCGAGGAGTTAAGAGTTAAGTGAACCAAAGTAGCTCGAGCGTTGAGTCGACTTCTGCGGGGATGGGCCCCCGTTTTCATGGAGGACTACTTTGAGCTAACAGCTCGTCTCCAAGGACCAGGGGTGTCGGCGGTTACATAGGCCGATATCCCGCTCCACACCTGATTATAAGGCGACAAGGATGCGCGGCCATCCCCGAAGGGACACATATTGTACCCTTCTTCCGGCTGGAAAAACACACACATGAATACAGCGACATTGCTAGAATTAAGACATTCCACGTTTTCATGACGAGACGGGGCCGTTTTGGAACAAGTCTTAGTTTATGTAAGCTACCCGAAAGTGGAGCCTATTTTGGCCTTTTCAGTGAATATACTGGTCTCTCGGTGCTGGAGCGGCTCTGTCTGGCTTAAAGGAACCCTCCACTCCTTTGATGACGCGGCCTCCGCCAAGACGGGAGCACGCCAAGTTACGAACAAATGTAGCTTCTGTGTGGGTGGGACCTGAACTCTCCAGAGCCGCGAATGACAGGTCTGAGCGTTTAGGCGCCTTAGGTATTAAGGATGCAATACAGGAAGCAAAAGAAAAAAAAGAAAGCTTTATATCCCACTTAGCAGTAGAGCTGCACTTAATTAAGAGCAGTTTACGGTTTAAATATGGGAATTTAAGTAACCTTATTCTTTCTAAACTTATTCTTTACTCTATTCTTAATAGAGTATTTACTTATTATACTATATAGTATAGTACTATATCTACTTACTAACTTACTTTTTTTTTAAGTTAAATTTACTTATTTATAATACTATTATAGTTTAATATACTATATAGTAAAAAGATCTTTTAAATTTAGAACTTTTTATATTTATATATAAGTTTAAAATTCTATAGTAATTAGTTTTAATATAATATAATTTTAAAAATTATATTATTATATTTAAGGTTATAGCTAGTAGATATATACTACTTATTATACTAAATAAAAAGTTTTATACTATATTTAACCTTTTTAACTAACTTAAAGATATTAAGAGTGCTATTTAAATATAAGGTAATTTATAGTATTTAAAACTATATAAAAAGAGTTTAATTAATAGATAGTATTATACTAGCTATAGTAAAATTATATTTATAGATATTCTTAAGTAGAATTATAAAATAAAAAAGATAGTAAAATATAAATATTAAAGCTACTTTAATAAAATAGTAATTTTAAATTTTATTTTTAAAATAAATATTAAGTTAATTTTTAAAACTAGAGAAATGAGTTAAAATCTTATTATTTACTTTAATAACTATCTATAAAAAAGCTATACTACTTATATAATATAAGTTAAAATTTATAGTTAAAAATATAAATAATAAATTAATTAGGAATTTATACTTCTATTTAATAATATAGTAAAGTATATTTATTATAAGGTTATTACTATTTAATAAATATACTATATAAGGTATTATATATATATAGTAAACTTTAATTTAACTGCTATAAATATATTAAAAGAAGTTAATAAAAAGGAAATTTACTATTTTTAAAGATATTAGTTATTTAATTAAATTCTTATTACAGTTAGAGTTAAAATTACTATAGCTTTCTTTAATAGAAAAAACTATATAGTATAAAAACTAATAGCTTAATTTATTAAAACTATAAAAGAGTTTTAAGTATATAAGTAAAAATAAGTAAAAAGTATTTCTTTTATAAGATAATTATTAGAATAGCTATTTAATAATATTCTTAGTTATAATTAATTTTTAGCTTAATTTATAGTCTTTTTAGTCTATTTTTTTAAAATTTCTTTTAGTAAACTATTAAATTAAATAGTACTAAATATAGTAATTATTAATTCTATTTATTTAATCTATTTTTTCTGCCTTTAATTCTAACTTCTATTTACTATAATAAATATATTATACTTTTAGTTATTATTAAAGCTACCTTTTAAATAAGTTATATATTTTTAGTAATACTATTAGTTATATATATATATATATAGTATTTTAAGCAGATTTAATACTATTATAAATAATAACTTATTTAGCTATTTTAAGTAAGTTATCATATTAAAAAAAGTTTTTACTATAAAAAATAGAAGTATTAAATTTCTTAGCTTTTAATAAAGCTAGTATATTTAAATTGCCTGTTATTTCTATAGTAATAATTATTAAGTCGTGCTATTTATATAACCCCTTATTACCAGTTAAATAACTATTATATGAGAATTCGCTGTTTCGCTTAGATTTCCTTACCTTCTCCTTTCCACACCAAAATTACTATAACAGCAAGAGGCGCCCTGGAATCATAGGAAAATCCCTTACAGCCTGACCACAATCTCATCTCGTAGAGATGACTGAGTAGCTGGAATAAAGCTATTGCCAGACGGCGTTAGTATTACTAAGGGCCTCAAGCTAGCCTGTATTCCCCTTCCTTATCTGCTTCCTATTTTCTTTATACATAGTCTTATACTAACTTGTAATTGAGTCGAGGACCGCGTTGAAGGTCGCATTGAGGCCTGTATCTGTAATAGTATTGAGGCTCGTAATAGTAATAATTCTAACTTAATTTCGGCTTATATGCAGTCCTAGCGGATACTTACAGTTATCTGCTATACGTTATTAGGGCTATCAACCCTACCTATTATCCTTAAAGCTAATAATAATAAAGTCAGTAATTATGATAATACTGATAATACAGTTGTAATGTTATTATCGCTATATAGAGACTGTAGATTTAAAGGAACTATAGTCTTTTTATTTATTATAGTATAGGGTTGGCTGTAGAGGCTTTAAGTAATATAGGGGTCTTGGATTTAAAGGAGTAGCTGTTTGAAGTCCTAGGGGTGGAAATTAGCGAAATTTATATATAAAGAAGTAGGTTTCTCACCAGATACTTCTTAAGCTACTAATGCAGATAAATATCCTACTTTTAGATACTCTTATCAGCCTTAAGCTACCCTAGGATCTAATAAGTATATAGAAGGGCAAATTGCTGTATAAAACTTGCCTTTATATACAGATAGAGGCTTTAGGTGTAGGTTCTTTTCAGTATAATATATTGCTATTACAAGACAGGCTTAATAAGCTATTAGGTTAATAGCAATATAAGAAACCTAAGTATTAATATTATAAAGCTATTTGTAATAGAGGAATTTAGTCTGGATATATATATTTATATCTATAGCCTATTAAATATAGTCTTGCTTCTTCTTTTTAAGTATCTATTTAAGGGATTAATAAAGAGTAAGAAGATTGCCTATACTGGTTACTAGAAATAACTTTATATCTTTATATACAGTTTCTATAGAGCTATTAACCCTCTAGCTAAAATTACAATAGTTATCAATATAATACTTTGCCTATTAAAGCCGCTAGGCTATATATTCCTTAGAGATATAACTAAGAATACAGTATTAAAGAGGATATATATTATTAAGCCTCTTCTATTAAGCTTTAAATTCAGCTTCTACAGGAGTATAGATAATATATTTCTATATCTTAAATATCTTTTTACAGCTATATATATTATTAAGGGGTAATAAGAGCTATAATACTAGACATTCAAGATCAGGTTTATATTCTTATAGGGTATTAAGAGATAATATAATTATATTTACAGTCTCTAAGGTATTATCAGCTTTAAAGCTATTAGCTTTAAGATCTTTAAGATTATTAAAGTTATTAAAATTCTACTGTAATCTAATCTTTATCTTTATATTAGTATTAATATACCAGATGTATAGTTACTACTATACAGCTAGAAAAACCTAATTAAGAGCGTTCTTAAGAGCTTTTTTCTTTATCTGTAATAACTACAGAAAGAGTCAAAAGATAAAGCTCTTACCAGTATATATTAAGCTGCTAATAGAGCTAAAGATAGACCTCTTCCTTCTTATTATTAATAAGACTAAATACAAAGTTAACTACAGACTGCTAGTCTAACATCCTAGTCACCTAAAAGAAGAGTATCTTAAAGCAGTTAGTCTTATATATATTATTAAGACTAAAGACCTTAGGGAAATACTTCTATTAAGTCTCATATTAGAAATAAGTCTAAAAAACTGCCTAAATACAGTTTTTATTATTATCTTTATATTTAATAAAATACTGCAGACTATATAACTATAGAATAGAGATTTAAAATTAGATTGCAGTTAGGCTACTAAAAGTCTATTACTAGAGGTATTAATAGTTATTATAGATATCTTTTTGCATAAAATAGCTTAATATTAATATTAAAAGGCAAAAGATTTTACCTATTTCCCAAACAGAAAGAGAATTTATCTAAATAAGTAACTATATAAAGACACACTATACTTAAGTCCTTCTTCAATAGATAAGGTAAACAGAGAGGTTATAAGAGGCAGGATGGTTATAACAGCCCTTAAGTTAATAGACCTAAAGATTATTTGTAGCCAAACTAGATTTCGCTATGATCTTAAACGGACAGTCAATTTTCCTCTTCTTTAGCTGTTAAAGCCCTATAGACTGAGGCTCTCATAAAGCCGGACTGCAGTTACAGCTAAGGGAGATATATTATAGTTATAGGATTCCAGTGGCATCTGGCTTCTTCATAGCAGCCGTCTTAATAAGGGCAGCGCCCTTATTAAAATAGAAGTCTTAAAGGAAGGCAAAGAGGTCATTAAATATATCAAAAGTCAGCGATTCGAGCGGCAGAGGGATTTATATTGAGGGATTTTCTGCTATACTTAGGGGCGAAGGCTCTTTATCTGTAAAGAGGTTGATCTCACTCGGTGATGCGTTGGAAAATTCGTTAATTGTCATAAAATTGGGATCATCAATAAAGAGAGACTCATTTTCACGATCCATCATGAAAAAACGATTGAAATCGGAGTATTAGTAGCATTATAGAGGAGTGTTATAATTGCAATAGACAGTATGATGTAAAGGGGGAGGAAATCGGGCTGCAGAAGGATTTTCCTGATCATGTGATGCCGCACATGCGAAAAGTTATTCAACTGGCAATAAGGGGTTATATGAATAGCACGACTCTAATTATTATAGATAATAGAGGTAACTATACTCCTCAGTAATAGCTGTAACTTGTAGCGACCTCTAGCTGCAGTTTATTATAATCAAATTGATTGGATGGCTCTAGATGCGCGGGACCTGCTGTTATCTAGTTTCGCATTACTGTCGTTCTAGGCCATTGGCAATCCACCCTCGCTAACTTAAACACTAAAGCCACCCGCCCTTGCCGAGAGCCACCAGTAGCTTCTTGCTACGAGTAGCCGCTCTTGCTGACGTAGCCAGTAGCTGCTACTAATAATAACATCCTCACAGCCATAGGCGGCTACTTCCCTCTCTTCGGCTCCTAGTAGCAACCCCTCGCTCTCTGTTCTCATCGTGGCTGCAAGGGGCGCAATTTTCTGGACTGGAAAAGCGCGTCCGGGTCCATAGAAGTGGGAATGGTTTTTTCGACTGACAACAGGGGAACAGGAGCAGAGGGAAGGCAAGGGCAGAGTTGTCCTAATTTAGCAATTTTAATCCGAAACAGTCCAGCCCAGTGAGATCTCTAACCACTGTTGAAAAACCATCGTTGCCCACGGCAGCTATTACCTCAAAGTTAATGAGATATCTGGTCACCATTCTGAAGCCATCCTTGCCCATGGTGGCCCAGATTTCAAGGCTAATAAGGTGAATTCCAAGAAGAAGGATGGCGGCTTGGATGGCAAACAGAGCAAAGGTAGGCTTGGAGAGGCGCCAGCGAGTCTCCCAGCGGAAGCTGTGCCATGTATTGCAGAAACCGGCAAATCCAGTTGTCGGGACGACTCTGCCGTCCAAGGAATGGTCGAAGGGAACAATTGCATACTCGTCCCCGGGAAGCATAGCGGCCTCAATTCGGGCCAGTGTGACCTCCGCCGGAAGGGAAATGAAGAGGGAGTACGCCATAGCAGCGGCAATGAATGAAACGGTCTTAGCACCGAAGATAACGACTTCCTGGCGACTGCCCACAGTGGTACTGCCACTAAGAACAAGTTGGCAGAAGAGCATGAATTGCTGACCCAGAACCTCCGTTGCAGCAAGAACAGCTGTTGGAACCAGCAAAAGCTTCCATTGCCTACCACTTGGCAACCGAGCGCGGAGACCTTTTTTGGACGGCATAGCAATGGTGGCGTGGGTCCAAGCCATGTGAAGTGGAGCCACGACAACAGACGTTAGAATGGCTGTGAGGACGACAGCGACAAAGGGGAAGAATCCATAAGGTTCACAGGGCGTCTGGGCGTGTCCAAGAACCGGATTCACAACGATTTGAATAGCCTTCGCAACCACGCTGTAGATAATAGCGAAGCGCCAGCCCCGCCATCGAGACCAGAAACCAGCGGCCGCCCGCAAGTGCTGGATAGTTGTTTGGATGTGAGCGGTTATTGGCTTCGGCGTCCTGAGAGTGGCAGCTGATACCAGAAGACGTTTTGCGTTTCGGTGTTCCTCGGAGCCACGTAGCGGATTGTCGACAGCGATAGCTTTGGGGGAAACCTCGATCATAGTGAGGGTATTTACGACATGACCGAGTGTGTAGGAGACCTTTGAATTGGCTGTCAGCTTGTCCACCACGCAGGCTTGTATGTTGACGTACGGATATTAAGACGGCGACCATGAAGTAAAGTGTCCCGGACAACAAAAGAGCGATCCAAGTAGGCATTGGCTCGACTTCGTTCTGGTCGAAATAAGCGACCATTTCGCTTGAAGAAAAGACATAGCCATTGACAGCTTCCAACAACCGCCGCACCAGGAGCTGGCTGATGGCCTTGTAGATGGCCATGTTGACGGTAGTAAAGGGACGTGGAGATGGTGCCACAGGATATCGTGACAGCGACGGGAGAAGCTGAGATTGGGATGGTTTCTGACGAACGGGGTGCCTGAAGGACCGAAGTTTGCCTGAAGGAACGAAGTTCCGAAAGGTTCTTCCTTCTGCGCCCTCCTTCTGCGCCCTCCCAGGCTACGCTCGGGCCGCATAGAGCCCTGATCCTTCTAAGCCACTAAGCCACTCCAAACTGATTTTCTCGTGCGGTTAGATCGCTGACCCGGCTCGGCCCTCGCTTTTCGGCGGGGAGGGGCCATGCCCCGAACTCCGCCACCGTCCCGTAGTAGCGTGTCTGCTGGCAGCGCTGAAGGAGGAGTGTCATGGTCTGATCTTGGTCCAACTGTCGCTGGAGCTGGGCCCCGTCCTTTGCCATCTTCTCCTCATCCCTGCGAAGAGAGTACACAAGGGCCCATCCTTGCTCCTCGGAGACGAAATTCGTAAGCGGTTTCGTCACGGCCTTAATGATCTTAACGACTCCAGGAAACTCCGACTTGTTCGGCGTGTCCTTAATTATTACAGTTGCGACAGAAACACAAACGCAGAGGCATAAGTATTCTTTTTCTTAGAATTAAAGTAGGGGTGCAATTAGATCCCAATAAATACTTAATAATAGCCTGCTCCAACTTCTAGCTCCTATATTACCTAACTTTAGGCCTTAGGCTTTCTTTTGTATATTGAGTATCTATTTATTTGTCAGTATAGTACAGTATATAATATCAGAACTATATATATAGGCCAGTAAGTATAAATTGCCTGGTTATTTAAGTTCTTCCTTATACTAGTTAAGAAAACTGTAACTTCAGTTTTAATCTAGATATAGGCTCTTATAAAGAGCGCTATATTAAATACTTCTAAACTAATTGCTATATTCTTTTTATTCTACTTTTCAAGCTCTCTATATCTCTTATATTTTGAGGCTAGGTGTTTATAGGCCACTTAAAGTAAGTCTTATAAATGTCTATAAATCCAACCTGGGCTATTATACCCTTAAGCTTTTTAATATCTTAATAGGGTCAGTCAGACTTAATAGATGCATCGTATAGTAATTTTAACTATAAAGAGAGCGTATAGTTATCCTTTAGAGTCTTATTGTTGGATTTTGCAAAAAGGTCTGCCTCTTGTAGCTCTAAATAGCTGCCTGGGGTGAGATTGCTAGATTTATTAGAACTACTAATCGGAAAGTATTATAGCTGTATGTCAACTTACTTAAAGATCTAATAGAGATAGTTTTTTTATTTTGTAATACTAGATGTTATTATTCTACTATAAATGTAATTAAATAGCTAGCAGTAAAATACTTTAAATCTGTAAGGGTTGGGGGCGGCATGCCCAACCTTGCAATAGATCGTCTCCGCCATTAGGCCAAAAAGATCAACCAATTCGAGTAAGCTAGCATTACTCAATTGTGCCATATAACAGGTTATAAGGGAGGTCCTGCGCTACAGCGCAGCGAGCCCTCGGCAAGCCCTCAGGCTAGCGCACATCCTTATAAAATCTATTATATTTTACTTTCTATATTAGTATTTAAAATACTGAGGTGCCTATATAACTTTTTTATAAAAGTTTAAACTATTTTAAATTAAAGAAACTTTTAAGATACTATACTATAAACTCTTATAGTATAATTCTATATATATATTTTATACTATAGATTATAATTATAAACTTTATACTAAAAGAGAGTATTATTAAATAGCTAATAATACTTTTAGTAAAAGTACTTTAATAGATTACTAAAAGTATAAAACTTATAAGTAAGCTTAGTTATATAAGAGTTATTTAGTTTAAGAGAGAGTATAGTATTAATATATAGAAAATATCTTTTTAGCTTTTTATTTTTATTTTTAATAAATATAGATAGTATAGTAATATCTATAAAGCTATCTTGTAATAGGCTATAATAAAATTTAAATAGTAGCTTTTTTACTATTAAAATATTAATTTAATATATAGTATAGCTTTTTACTATACTATAGTAAGTTATAATAGTATTAATAAGGTTATCTTTATTATATTAAGTAAATAGAATTAAAATAATAATAATAAAAGCTTTTAATTTCTAGTTAAAAAATAAACTTAAAGTCTGTCTTTTATATATAATAAAAATAGCTACTATTAGAGGTAGTAGTTTATTACTGCTATATAAAAAGCTAAAGCTTTATAAGTTCTAAAGATTAAAATTATAGTTATAAAGTTAATAATATAGTCTAAAAAAGAAAGAAAAGTTATATTATTTAAAAAAGCTAGAAATAAGGTTATTATATATTTTAGAATAATCTTAAGATATAATAATCTCTATATTTATAATATTCTTTAAGAGTATTATTAACTAAAGTAGTTAGTACTTTTATTAGGTACTTTTATACTAAATATTAAAAGGAATAAATTGTATTTACAGCTATAAATTTAAAAAACTTATAGCCTTAAAGTTAGAATTAAATATTATTTACAGTTTACTTATCTATTTAAATATCTTTAATTTATTATAATAGCTTTCTTTTAAGCTTTTACTTTTTATTTTTTAGTATTTAAATAGTATTTTAATATTTTTTTTAATTTAAGTAGTAATTATTAAATTTATTTTATTAGCTTTTTAATATAAGTATATATATTAATAGATATAGTTTACTTTACTATTAAATTAATTAGCTACTACTTACTATTTATATATTTAATACTATAAGCTTACTTTAATAATATTTATTATAATTTCTAACTTTAAATAATTACTTAAGTATTTAAGTATAATTAGTATTTAAAATAATACTTTTAAAATAAAATAAAATAATTATAGTTAAATATTATTACTAAATATAGTACTAACTATTTATTTTTATTATTTAAAAATACTATATAGCTTTAATTTATTTAATAATATTAAGTAAAGCTAAAAAAAAACTAAATAGTTAAGTATTAAATTATAAATAGTATTACTAATATAAACTGTAAAAAGGTCAGTTTAAATAGTAGTTAATAGAATATTATAAAACTTATAGCTTTTATTAAGCTTATTATTAATATTATAATATAAACTATAATAAATAGTAATATATAATTAGCTTAATATTTCTTTAATTCTCTTAATTTATACTACTATTATATTATATATAATAAGTTTTATTAATAATATCTTAAAGCTAGTAGCTATTGTAAACTTAAGCTTAAAGCTTATATCTATTATATAGAATAAACTATATAACTATATATACTTAATAAGCTTAAGTTAGACTTAAAGTAAATAGAAAGATTTCTTTATATATTTATTAATACTATTATATAGTATCTATTAAGTATTTATATTAGAGTTAGTTTTATTATAGTAGTAATTTAAATAGTATAGTGAAATAAAAGTATATTATTTAAGTTATCTTAAAGTAGTAAATATAACTTTTACTTATTAAAGTAAATATTTAAGTTATTTAACTATATAGTTAAAATAAAATTAAATATTTAAAAAAAACTTACTATTAAAAGAAAATACCTAAAAGAAATATATAAAAGTTAAAAAGTAAAATTAAATTAAATATTATTTTAAAAATAATAAATATCTTATTATTATAAATTTCATATTCTCTATATTAAGATAAATTAATATATTAAATAGATATTATTTATATATTTTTAATATTAAAATATATTTTAAGAAACTGTAATATAAATTAAATAAGAAATTTATAGAGGTTTTTTTTTAAGTTTCTTATTAATAAAATAATTTTTATACTATTTTCAGAAATATTAGTTATTTAATTAAATTTTTATTATAGCTAAAATTAAAATTACTATAGCTTTTTTTAATAGAAAAAGCTATATAATATAGAGACTAATAACTTAATTTATTGAAACTATAAAAAAGCTTTAAATATATAAATAAAAATAAGTAAAAAATATCTCTTTTATAAAATAATTATTAAAATAGCTATTTAGTAATATCTTTAGTTATAATTAGGTTTTAGCTTAATTTATAATTTTTTAAATTTTATTTTCTTTAATTTCTTATAGTAAACTATTTAATTAAATAATACTAAATATAGTAGTTATTAATTTTATTTATTTAATTTATTTTTTCTACTTTTAATTTTAACTTCTATTTATTATAGTAAATATATTATACTTTTAGTTATTATTAAAGCTGCCTTTTAAATAAATTATATATTTCTAGTGTTTTTTATTTTTATATACTATTTAACAACTTAAATATCTTTAAATTAAAGCTATAAAATAGTAAAAAAAAGATTTATTAATAAAATTAAGTAAAAAAAAAACCTATAAGAATTTAAAGTTTTTAAAAATTAAATAACTTTTTTATTATACTTATTATTATTTTAATTTACTTTTTAAAGTTATTAATTATTATATAGTAATTTTCTTTTTTTTTATATTTAAGTTATAATTCTTTATTAGCTTTTATAAAGTCTATAGTTATTAGAGAATAATAAGCTATAATAAACTTAAAGATATACTTTATATATTTAATAATATATTTTTAAGTTAAGTTTTATACTTATAGCTCTTTTAAATATAAATTAAAAAACCTTTTAAGTTATACTTAATATATTACTTATTTTAATATTTTTTATCTTTTTATTATTCTTATTAGTTTTTAGGTTTAAATACTATATAAAAAAGCTTATAAATATACTAATAGAAATAAATAAAAGGTATTTATAGAAATTACTAAATTTATTTTTATTATAAAAGCTAGAGTTATATATAGTATTATTAGTAAGAGTTAAAATAAATAGATTTCTAAAGTATTATAGCTATTAATATTTCTTAATTATATTAAGAAGTTTTTTAATTTTAAGATGATAATTTTAACTATTAAAAGTATTTTTTAATAATTTTTACTACTATTTAATAGTAATATTCTAATAGATAAATATTACTATTTACTTAAGCTTATTAAAAAGTTAAACTTTAAAATTATACTTTATACTTATTATTTATAAAAGTACCTTTATTATAAAATACTAAAAGGAGTATTATACTACTTAAAGTATATATACTACAGTTTTTTCTATAATAGTTTAAAAGTATCTATATCTACTAGTAAGTATAATAACTTCTTAGTATTTTAATTCTTTTTTAATATAATTATTACTATAGCTTTCCAGTTAATTTCAAAAAAATATTATTTAAAAGTAAAGAAAAAAAAAACTAAAGAGAAACTTATTATTCTTTAGTAGTAGTTAAATAAGTATCTATTATATTTAATATAACTTTATTAGTAAAAAAAGTAAATCTATAAATAGAGTGTTAAAATAATTTACTAAAGTTTAAACTTTCTAAATAAACTAAAGAAATCTAATTACTAAAAGGCTAAAGCAGTAATTAATATTTAGTTATTTAGAGGTATTAATATTATTAACTAAAGTTTAATAGGTTTAAGTACTTCTTTTTTACTTATTTCTAATAGTTCTAATAAAACTTCTTTATTATTGCAGACAATTAACCCCATTGCAGTCTTCCCACCTTCCTTATCCCGCCACTCAATCAGTATGGCCATGTACCTCCACCCCTCCTCGTCGTCACACATGCCGTTCTCTGCTCGTTCATCTCTCCCCTCGCAAAGGAGGATGAATTCTCTTTCCTCTGGAACCGGGTTGTCCTCCAACCAGGGCGGCTGCACCGTGATGGTGCCGAGTTCCCGTCCGCTGCGGCCAAAGATGCCCAGCCTCTTGCGCCTATGCACTGGCCCTCTATATGTGTCAGGGCTGACCGGCTCACCGAGTCGCAGGGTGAGCGACACGGTCCAGAACTGGAGGAAGCCCGAGCCGCTGTGATTACTGAGAATGTCATCCACATAGGTCGGGGGGTTGATATCCGCCAGCACCAGCTTGGTGGGCTCGACCCGTGAGCAGTCCAAGCCGCCAAAGCGTCGCTGAACCTGTGAACCGTAGAAGTTTCGGTTGGCCTTGAAACTGGAGCCGACGCTGTCGTTGACTTCGTTGTGCCTCAGGAGGCGCTTGCAGTCCGTCGACTCGTGTCGCTCCCGCTGGTACCAGATAATCCAGGTCCGCTTCCGGATCGCCTTCTTAACACGCGCGATGCTCCTATTGTACCAATCCCACAAATGGGGCCACGAGCAGCCGACCCAGCCGGACCAAGACCAGCTCGGGCCGATGGGTAGCCCGGATCCCTCCGAGAGCCGCCGGACCTGGTCGGAGAGGGGGGCCCAAAGGAGGAACCAATCGAAGTAGACGGTCGGCATTCCATGACAAAGGTCGCTATCAAGCTGGCACATCAGTTTCCGCGCTACGCCGGCGAAGGCATTATGAGTGTTACCTTCTATTGTTATTATGTACCTTCTCCACACTAGGTCCTTCGTACCACTGGTCACATCCGACAGAGAACCGTAACATGGAGGGATAAGTAAAGAGCTCATATAAGCTGAGGGGGGCTAATAAACAGCTGAGCCAAAGTTAAGCCAGGGGAGCAAGAGGCTGTCAAAGCGGCCACCCGTGATGACTAAGAAGTCGAATTTTATTTCAGGATACCGAAACTGTTAATGTGACACTGTCTTGTGCTACTCATGCGTGGCACTACTGAGGAATCGGCGGGGCTACTACACGCTATTAGCACCCGAACGAAATCTAAACTTCGACTGAGAAGAGGGATAATGATATTACCCAGTAAAGAAAATAACCGTTTTAGCTTTCTCGGGAAAAGACTGGCTTTCAAAGTATCCCGACAGACAATGGCTTATTTATTTCCGAACGCAGCCAATGAGACTAAAAGTTGAACAGGCTGTTCCCATTTAATACGGTAACGTTGCCAGTCCAATAGCAATTTCGAGCATCACAAATACTATTGCCTTGGGGTATATCGTGAGCTAGGTTCGCTGCTCTAGCCCTCGTAGTATCTATTACTTAGAAATACACCAAGATAGCTTCGGAGGCTGCTAGCTTAAATGTAACCTTCCCATTATGTACAATAGAAACCTCCAACTTCTTCTTGCCTTTGATTGAGCAATCTGAGTTCTTAAAGTATTGACCTAATCACCAAAGAATCAGCATCCCTGCAGTAATATCCCTTTAGTGGGCAGATGTGGATTCGCAAGATTGGTTCATATAGTCGGAGCAGTATCCTTACCTCCAATTGTAAGTTCATTAGACGGATTCGCCTGTTCCAAGGTGGTAGTAACTTCACTGGATGGGGCAGTCATTCGCAGAGCCTTGACCTTCGCGCTCTTCAAGCCTTTAAGAGTAAAGGTTGTGCTGTTTCGCTTGCCGGTGCCAGAGTAGTAGTCAGTGTTAATAAGTACAGCCTTGGAGGGCTTGCCGCTCTTATAGAGGATGTACTGCGCAAAGGAGTCGGTACCATCATCGCTAGCAACGATGTGGTCAGCACCTTGAAGAGCTAAACCAACCATCCAAGCACCGTAGAATGGCGCCTCGACCTGATTGTCTGACCACCAATTGAAGAATGCTTTTTCAAACATCAGTCATTGGTTGCTTAAATGAGGGCAGCTTGCATAATTTACCTTGGTTGATAGTACCTTGGTGGTAGTAAAGTCTCTCGATGCCGATCGATAGAGCTAGGAGGGTCTTGTCAAGGACCTGAAGGGCACCACCAAAGGTAGCATCCATCTCCTCATCGAGCCCATGGAAGCCAGTCTCACCTACAAAATATTATTCGATATTAGTATAACTTGATGCAAATCGGCAAAGGAGCTTGAACAAGTCGATAACTGCGTGTATGCAAGAATGGGCTTACCAATTATGTAAGGCCGGTTAATGGACTTGGCTATTGCGATCTTGTCGACAAAGTGTGACAAGTCGGCAACCGTTCTCAAATGGTTCATCTCGGTGCTCAAGGTAGTACCACTGGATAGAGCATAGAGATGCGTGCAGTACGACTTGGTCCCAGCCTTGACACTGGCATTATAAGCCTCGTTTATCAAGTAGTTTGTATCAGGATAGTTGTCGTAGAGGGGAATTGGCACCGCGTATGCACCGGCGGATAGGATAGGGAGAGGGCTCTTCCAGCGATTGATGAAAGCTTGAGCCCATTCTGCTGCGCTGCTGCCTTCCTGAGAGTCGTTCCAGGGAGCAACAGCAATTGGTTTATTCCAGACTGAGTAGTAGACTGGACTCTGAATTAGAAGGTTGCTATTTCGACCCGTTGATATTCCACTTACGATCAGGCTCATTTCCGAGTTCAATGGCCCCCAGATTGTGTCCAGCCCGAGCCTTAGCCTCCATCACTGCTTCAAGGGTATTGGTAATGTTGTCGTTACCGCGATTGAAACCTAAAGATTTAGTCATTTCCCTCCCTCAATAAGCTAGCAAAGACAATAAGAGCATACCTAACATGGTTTCAGCACCAAATTCGGCTGAATTCGTGTTAGCACAATTCATGCTTTATATCAGTTATCATGCCACTTACGGATCAAATCAAAGAACCTGGGTCCATAAGTCAAGTTCATTGGGGCGTCTAAAGGGTTGTCGACATGGTAAGAGACGTAGCCCTCAAAGCCTGGATTGTATGTTGCTCTATCTTGAGTTGTGCCGCCGATTCTGATAGGAATCCTTTTGCCATACAGCGTGGAGAAGTGGTCGAGGCATTGCAGAGGTGGTGTGATGTTGGTCATGTATGATGGCCACATGAAGAACTCGAAACTATAAAAGTCAAAACCCTGGATCGCGCCAAAGGAACTGGGACATCTTTGTGCCCGAATATGACTCACGAAACGCCCAATGGGGTAGAATCTAGCTTCACGGCGCTGGACGGTACCTTTGAAGGGACGGGATACGTCACCCCAGCAGCACTGGCACTAGCGACACCTAGGGCCGTGGCAATGGCAAAGCGTTTAAACATGGCGATAGCTCAATATCGACCATATAGATGATCAGAAAAGCCTGTGTCGGTGTCGATTGAGATGGGACCCAGGGAGCCGAGGCATTGTATAGATTCTTCTAAAGCTACCCGGATTAAAATTCCCTCCGCAAATACAAAGGAAACGTGGGTCGGGACGAACGCTAGCTGGTCTAACCAGCTAACATGACCCGAAAAGATCATACTCGCGACAAATACAGGCGAGTGTAGACACGTGAGAAACTTGAGATGGTTTTCGGTTCGGCACAATATACTCCGCCTTGTTTGCATGGAGACGTTAACCAATACATCGGAGTATGTCAGTCCGATCTGGGGTACTCCGCAGTTCTGGGTACCCCGCAGTTCTAGATTGTCCCGGCACCTCGGAAGAAGCTACAGACTGGGGAAATCCGACTTGTAGTACCGCTCGCAGATGGTGTGTATCATCTGATCAGTGGATCAGTTGATCTCCAGAGGCTAGGAAAGCACAGTCCACACCGCAGTGTGAATTGCATTACTGTCAAGGTCCCGGGTACAGATGTCTCTCTTATGCTATACCCTAGGGGTAGGTGTTCCCTCCCTCGTATCCTTATGGTCAATACCGCGTAATGACACCGAAGATGATAAATGAGAGGATGGGGTTCAACAGCGATCTCAACCTCACATAAGGTACGGTGATCTCAACTTCATCCAAGGTGGAACGGACTAGACAGGGTAGTTAATAGTGGTTCACCAATGCCTGGACGTAGTCGCTAAGACGTTCTTGATAACCCGAGTTTCTCGTACTTCGCCTCGCACTCTCGTATTCTTGTATCTACCGGGGATTCGGGCGGCCGGAAATCTCTGCTTATTACGGTTATAAGGATCAGGCTGCCGAATCCACTGTGGTACGCGTTCAGGACGCTAGCGCATTTACTGACCTGCGCTGGTCATTCGGTATGGGTCCCCCTGGGATATTTACCCCGAATACCGAGTACAAACGCATCGAATCTTCCAGTTCACGGAGAGCCCGGACGGCAATATAGAGAGAGAAAGGGGATCCTGGACTTAGCTCAAGTACCTCCTCCATTAGTGGTGCCGGAGGTTGTAGGCGGATTTCGAGCGAAGATTTCATGAGGCAAAAGATGAATATAATATCATTTTCCACGCCTAACTACAGCAAGCATGCCTTTGGACGACACATCGCCGGTAATTGCCTCGAGGGAAAAGAACTGTCCAACCTGGATCTTTACTGTATATACCAATCTCGCACTTTTCGGTTCGTGTACACCGAAACCTATATAACCTAGCAGGACCTCGCAAGTAGTCAAGCCCCTAAGCGGCCCGAGTCCTTGTCAAAGTTCTTCAGGTTTGCCCACATCCTGAGGAATGATTGCATCATAATTACTAGCGCCCGGAGTAGGTCTATCCGTGACCTCGGTTTCCCGGCAGGTCATTTCCGAGGAGGCCTGGGAAGCGGAACTGCCAAGTCAGCTAGCAAAGGGGAACGCTCCACAGTGCAGAGCTGATAATGTACTTTATATACCTTGGTAAGTCCCCGAACAGATGGGCATAGCCTCAGTGCGGTCGTAGGTTATAAAGAGAGCTTAATTGGAAGCCTCTTGCAGACTAGAGCTCCGACCTCACAGATTCTTTCTCATATCGCCCAACAAAGCCTTCATACTCCTGCTATTCTTACTCCCTTTTGCCATTCTGCCTCAGAATTCTTTATCCCATCGCTCATCTTGTCGTCATTTTTCTGAAAAATGATATTCAGGCCCCTTCTATATGTGTTCACTATCGCAAGCTGGACTGGACTGGTTGCCGCCCGACCTGCTCAACCTGATCACTTGGCTCGAGATGCGGATGCCAAAGTCACATTTGGATCAAAAGATTCCACTACTCTTACCTCCGATGGCAAATCGCCTGCTATATTAGTCCTTGACTATGACTACAATGTGGAGGGTTTCCCGACATTTGAGGTCGTCTCCGTCAAGGGAGACACCTCCATGTTCCAAATCACGTATGCAGAGTCAAGAGCTGCTCTGCATACATTCATGGTAAGAAATCTCAGCAACCTTCATAGCCCCGCCGGCGAACCAATCTCCTCAAGACTCACATCTTTTATTTAGAGCGATGGCCCCCTCCCACTAGCTGCTGCGAGCGATAATTATCGCGTCAATCAGTACAACATCACCAAGAGATCAACAGTCACGAACCGCCTAATCCAAGGCGCATTTCGCTACCAGAAGCTGAACCTCACTTCTCCCGGAACTCTCACTCTCAAGAAGATCGGCGTTAAGCATACTGTCGATACTACACCTCTGACCAAACTTGCGGGTAGTTTCGAATGCTCCGATAAAGACCTGACCCGGATCTGGCACGCTGGCGCAAGAACTATCCAGCTGACGGAAATCCCCAAAGGATCTATCCCCGACTTTTGGGAGGTCACCGATGAGGGCGCTCTCGTAGAGAGTGCCGTGCCTCAGATTCTCACCAGCGCGGTTCAGTATACCAAATACGTTCTTGACTTTGAGGTCAAGCCTCTGACTGGCGAATTTGGGTTCTCCGTCCTGGCCGACACATTGAATTCTGGCATATACATCTCGTGCGATGTCCTCGGCGGTTCTATTTCTGCATATGCTGGACCAACTAACCTAAATACGCTCCTTGACTCTGCCAAGCTTCCTAAGACTCTCGCTCTCAACGAATGGCACACGGTTCGGGCTAATGTCGACATGACTGACATCAGCATCTCTATCGACAATAAGACGGTCTTCTCCTTCAGTCAATCTTCTGTGTTTTACGGCTCCTTTGGCCTCGGTGCAGCCTTTACACACTCAGCTGTATTCCGCAACTTGAAGGCCGCGACGCCCACAGGTGACGAGATCTACTCCTCGTCTCTCACGGATAAAAGCTTCCTCGACGACTTCTTTATGGGCACCAATCCCGCCGATTCTATCGTGGATGGATCGAGGCGAGATAGGATTGCCTATAGCGGCGACCTGGATATCGCTGTCAGGGCGTCCTTCACAAGCACATATGCCCGATCATTTATTGATGGGAGCCTCGATCTTCTTGGGTCCTATCAAACCACTTCTGGATTTTTCATCCCCGTTGCCAAGATTCAACAGGAGCCCTTGACGCAGCTCCTGCCGATTAATGTTACCGGTCTCATAGGCTACTCGTTCAACATCATCACTGCCTTGGCGCAAAACTACGACATGACAGGCGATGTCGCTTTCGCTAACCGGTGGGCCCCTCAGACCACTCTCATGCTAGACTGGGCGCACTCGCAGCTTGAAGACGGCCTGTTCTCTGTAGCTCAGGCTTCTTTCGGTGGCGATTGGAACTATTATGATCCCGCGCAGACTGGCGTGGTTGGGAAGTTTAATGCCGTGTATGCCTACTCGCTGCTTCAGACAGCCCCTTTGCTGAAGGCCGCCGGCATTGATGTTTCGATTTACCAGCAGCGTCTTAGCCATCTTAGAGTTGCTATGAACAATCAGCTATGGGACGCGACTATGGGTGCGTATGTCCTCTCTGAGAGTATGCGAAGCGGATTTGCTCAGGACGCAAACGCTCTCGCAATCTTAGCTGGGGTACCAAGTGGCAACATCTCAGCATTGGAAATCCTCTCGACCATGGGCAAGGAGCTTTTCCTTCCGGCAGGCCCTCTCGCCTTCTCTAAAGCTACTGCTAAGGCTGGTTGGGCTCAAAAGATCAGCCCGTATGCTTCGTCATACCATCTACGCGCTGCCTTCGACTCCGGCGATACCAAATCTGCGAAGACTCTCCTTAAGAGCCTCTGGGCACCAATGGCCAATCCTTCCCACGCCAACTATACTAATTGCTTCTGGGAAACACTTAATGCAGACGGCACTCCCGGTCTCGGTGTCGCCACCTCCCTTTGCCACGGCTGGAGCGCCGGTCCTACAGCTGAATTGAGCCGATATGTCCTCGGAATTCAGCCCACGAAGCCTGGTTTCGAGGAGTGGAAGATCGCACCGCAAACTCTTGATCTGAAGTGGGCCAAGGGCCGTCAAAGAACTCCTCGCGGTGACATCAGCGTTGACTGGAAATTTGAAGACGGCCTTCTGCAAATGGAAGTCAAGAGCCCAAAGAACGGGAGCTCCGTTGGCGTCGTTCACTTGCCTCAGCCGTTGCTTATTCCTCTTTCCAATACGGTTCTTAAAGTAAATGGCAAGGTCACCAGCAGCACAAGCTTCAATATGAAGGTAGGCGAGAAGATTTTGCTTAAGCAGTCGAAGGTGCGCATAGGCTATTGACTGTACTGAATTACAACCAGAGGGGAGCACTTGTGATACCTATATATCGCTGAAGCGCTCTAATAAAATGTTAAAACACTTGGGCTTCTTAATAATTCTCCTTGTGGAGAAACCAAATATTTATTTGCTTTATAAGACCAGTCGCAGATAAAGTCGACAGCCGAAATGTAGTTTCACGGGTTCTGCGTTGGTGACAATGTTTACAGTGTTTATGGTCTTCAGCTAGCTCTTGGTGCTGACAGAAGTCCTCAGCTCCTTAGCTACCAAGTTAGTGGATGTTTTCAACGAATCTGCCGTAATTGTCCAGGAGTCCTCCTGATCCCACGTCGGAACACCTAAGCGGGAAGGTTGGCTGGGTTTAACTAGTCCGTCGCATCAAGGATAGCATGCCTGTAGCTGGGGAGAAAGTGAACCCTCACCGTAGATGAACGGCAGCAAGGAACTGCAACGCTCGATGACGTCGATCTATACGCTCCCATCTCGGTCCGGAGTGCCAACTAACTTACGAAGTACGTGGCAGCTGTCAAGTCAGCCAGCAAAAAAAAAACTCCGCAATGCGTAGCTGGTCATGTACCGTATGTAACTCGACGATAGTCTCGTACATCTCCCCACACCCCAGACTTTCCCCGGCCATGACATAAACAACATCAAGCCTAATTGAGAATCCACGCGCGTCCCACAGCCTGAGACCGATTCCCGTACGGATTATTCAATTACTTTCCCCCGCTTATCATTGGAGTTATCCCGTTTACTGCGGGGGTGGAGCAGAGGTGAAGGAGGAGGGGTGAACGCCCTCTAAGAAATTGTGCCAGATTGAATTGCTACGTAACCAAGGGTCGATCCATATTCCAATGAACTTGTCGTTTTTGATTACGAGGCTAAGAGATTGGCAATTTTGGATGTTGTTACATATGCGCTCGACAAGTATGGGAAGAAAACTGAGGAACTCTGGATTAAAGCTCACTGGTGTAACTTTATTTTACGCTATAACGCCAAATTGATTGGTTCTGATGCTCTGGCCTTTCGAGGCAGACATCGAGCGTATGAAGGCAGGGGGACATCACTGGGTCTATGACTATAACTTTAAGGTCACCTTCATCGTTGTTCCACGGCGAAAGGACACTCCTTTACCAGCTGGTTGGAAGCAAGGCGAATATCAACACTATGAATGGAAGAATTGCTTTACTCCCCACACTGCCGGCGCCTGGGAGGGAAAGGATGGCAAGCTCTACATAGAGTCTGCCCGCATTCATGATAACTTCTTCCAATTTTTCCCCGCTGCTGATGGAAGGAAGCCTAATCCAATAACGAAGGCGGATTTTGTGCGGTTTGTGATCGATCCGATCCAGCCAAGCGGGAGTGCCATTCCCGATCCTCAAATCATCCTCGATTCGCCATGCGACTTTCCTAGGATTGACGAACGTTTCATGACCCAAGAATACGAATGGATTTTCTCATGTGTCTGGCTGCCAAACAAGAGAGATATGGCCAAGAATAAACCTTCATGGCCTCAACGGTTTTGCTATGCAAAGTAACAAACAGGAGAGACGAAATACTTTGATCCTGGCGATGATTGAGGTTGTCAAGAGGCAGTATTCATTCCGCGTTCAAAAGATGCCAGCGAGGGAGATGGATGGTTAATTGGCTTAGTGGTAAAGGAACTCTAGAGCACATGATTTAAATTTAGATGGGAGTAATTTTACAGAATTCAACTCCCTTTAACTTAGATTGCTTCTAAATCTTCTATTTCCACTTAAGGTGGGAATGAGAAGAGGGCAGTGCTTTAACTCTAAAGTAAGTACAAGAATTAAAACACCTTATAATCAGACTCTTATGGTCGCCACCTGAAGTCAGGATGCTTCCAATCGAGATCAGAGATTTGCTCTCGAGTTAAGCCGGACAATTCCTCCTCCTTCTCAGCTTGGGTCTTTTCATCACGTCGTTTGTTGTCCATCTTCATCCACCAAAGGAAGGTCAAAGATGTTATGGAGATGACCGCTGAGACCGCCAGGTTGAGCCCGTTTCCAATCGGGTACATGGGCCCATCCCATGGAAGATAAGTCCAAGTCGCAATAAGGCCTCCAAGATATCCAAACACGCCTGTAAGCCCAGCAGGTAAGTATGAGTTCACTATTTATGATAGTTTATATGACATACCGTTAGTGCTGATGGCGATATTACGAGCTGTATCAGAGACGGTGTTGGCGCTGACTTGGGCATTTGATAGAGAACCACCAAAAAAGGCACAACTTGCAGTCAAGAAGATCGCAGCATAGCGTACGGTGGGATCTGTGCTCTTGAGGAGTATTGCGTAGCCGACCATAACCAGCGGACCGCTGAGAAAGAGGAAGAACTGCCGAGTATCGTAGACTGTTGCAAGCCACGAGATCAGGAGGAGGAAAAAGCTCGCAACAATGTAAGGAGGCACTGTTAGCAGTTGCTGGTGAACTCTTGTCTGTTCCGGATAAATGGTGCGGATAATCGTGGGTAGGAAAAAAGAGATTCCGAGAACGACAACGTTACTGAGAAGGAAAATGAAGGCGGTTGAAAGGGTAATGGGATTGAGGATTCCGCGCTTGAGCTTGGTCGCGTTCACCTTATCGAGTACCCTGTCTTGTGCCACGCGCTCCGACTTGACTCGATCAAGAGCTAGCGTCTTTTCTTCTTCGTTGAGCCAACGGGCAGTATTGGGGTTGTCTGTGAGGAGAGCCAAAGTGATGAGGGATAGTCCAATCGTGATGATACCCTCGATGCCGAATATCATTCGCCACTCTTTGAGAGACCCAACGTGGTCGAGACTGAGGATCCCAGAAGCCAAGAGGCCTCCAAAAGCTCCAGAAAGCGGCGCCATGACGATATACATACCCAAACGGAACGAAAGTTCAGCTCTGCGGTACCATCGAGACAGATAGTAGGCAATTCCAGGCAGCATGCCGGATTCGAAAATGCCGAGGAGAATGCGACAAGCAATTATCTGGCCTTTTGTGTTGGCGAAAGCGGTGCCAATCGTACAGATCCCAAACAAGAAGGTCGTGAGAGGGATAAACCAGCCGGGTCCCATGATCTTGCACAGGAGCGTAGCTGGGATCTCAAAGAGAGCGTAGGATATGTAAAACACGGAAAGAACCAGGTTGTAGTCGTTGCCTTGGAGGCCAAGGTCTTGCTCGAAGTTTGCGAGACGGGCATTACCTAAAAGATGCATATTAGACTTGACTAACCGGTGATTTGGGAACAAATGGCTACCAATGTTGGTTCGATCGATGAAGCAGAAGAGGTATAGTATAGCAACTAAAGGCACGATGTGTAGATCGATCTTTCTTCGAAGCCTCTTTTCGGCGTTCTGGTCGAATTGTAGGCCCGAATTTCTGCAAATCGAGAGCGTGAGCACACCATTGACGGTTGGACCAACAGTTGGCCAAGTTGACTCACAAGTCGTAGTCTTTGAGTTCGTCTTTTGGGAAAGCGTCTGATACATGTTCAAATTGCTGAACGGCGCTGCCGTCGACCTTTTGAGCCATTGCGCAGTCGAGATCGGACGGTCCGCTCTTTCGGGTAAGAATTGCGATATTCGTCTGGCGATTAGAAACAAGTACGGAGGTTTGCTGCTGTCGTTGGACGTCGGAGTGAAGGTAATGAGGAGGCAGGTGGGATTTTCAACATGACTCCAGGTTATATGTTCCCAGATTCTGGACTTGATACGAAGTGACAACACTCATGTTATCATAGTGAGAGCCAATAATAACCATCCCTCGGCGCCTCATCCAACCCCGCAGTCCGAGGTCATGGAGGACGCCACGCCAAGAAGGTCCCCTCTTTTACCCCAGATTGACCCCATAAGCTTATTGAATCAGGAGATCCCTGGCATCTCGACTCCTTTGGCCCGCCGCCTTGCACCATTCACTCCACTCTACCCTACTCTACATCCCGACCTTACTTGCCGATGGCCGTGCCAGGGGTTCATATAGGAAACGCCACAGATAAAGTTTGGGGGGGTGCTGTAGCTCCAGATAACTAATATCGGCTACCATGCATAATTCTTGGTTGACAAGCTAATCCAGTGACGTTGAATGGTCAGCGTCACCATCTTCGACCCCGCTCGTTGTAGACCAAGGCAAAGAGGTCTTGGCCTTGTCGGCTGGCTTGACCGGCACAATGTGCCTTATCCTCGGCTTGTTGAATTTAAGGCTGAGGGGACTATGTTTCTAAACTGTGCTCAAGCTGTAAGCGCCACATCTCATGACGGCCTCCCTTAACGCGCGTCTTTCTTGGCGACCTGTGCTTGCTCAAGCTGCCTGTATTACTATCAGACTTGACCACTCTCCAATACGAGCAGTACCAAGTTCCTTCCTGGCGTATCCCAGATACTTGGGATTTCAGAAACGTACGGAAGGGGTCATTTGAGGTTATAAGTGCGGTACTTTATGGGTAACATGGTATATGGGAGAGTTAAGAGCTGGGCTCAATCCTTATCTCAAATCAAAACCAAAGGATATAGAAGCTGGTTTCTTAACTGAACAGAGGATTCTATACGCTGAGACCTGACGCACAAAATGCTTACGGGAACTCATCCACTTTGAGGTTTAATTGCATCCTTCACAGGCGAATCACTACCAACGCTTCGGAGAACTGCGAGGAAGTGGCTTGCATGCCAAAATGGCTAGGGATTCGGCTGGAGCGGCACTGCTAATAAGGTTCGGACATGGTGAAGCTTAGATCAACGTGGTTTTCGCTGATAATGTTCAGATGATAGGATAGGGCCGCATTACCGCCCGAAGTCCGTATCGGCCGCATCCGCCGCTTCGGGTTGGACAAACACCTTGATCGACTTAGGTTAAAGGCATCAACTAGCAGCTGAATGTAATTAGCCGGCGTAAACGGAGTATACGAGGCCAGGTACGACACTACTCTACGGCCCCCTGCTATACGCTTGATAAACCTTGATCTTTGCTGTTGTTTTGCTTCTGAGGATTCGAAATTAACTTGATGCAATTATTAGCGCTCGTTTACAGACCGAGTTCCGAGGCTCGAATCGTATTTTCACCTAGTGCCTTGCAGCGCTACCGTGACCTGCTGTTCTCGATCTTTTCATCTATCGGGACTCGGCATGGCCTAGCCTATAGCATCATCATGCCCAGGTCCTAGGCAGCGTTGAAAGCATTTTTCCCATCTACCAGTATGCTCTCCTGGTGATTTCCTGGATAATAAGGTTCTCGCTCGGCGAACCCCAAGCCATTGCTCCGTCCCCTCGACGCAGACATGCGGAAATTGGCCACACCAGCACCGCCCCAGCGGGCAACAACCCTGTCGAGCCGTCTTCGCTTCGTGGACCCTGTGGCAGTGTATAGCGAGTCATTTCGATGCCCGCGACGACAATCCTGCTCGAGTCAAGAGTATAAGACTAAACACTCATGGGCCTCCCCCTTGCTGGTAACATTCCAGTGCATGTGTTCTTCGACGTCTACTTCACCCTGTGTCAGCTCTTAGACGATGCTTCGCCAATCCTTTTCGCTGCTGCTTGTCCTGTTAGGGCTCAGCGTTGCGCATACATGACCTCCCCGCCCAGCTTCATCCCCTCTTCCCATTGTCGACCTTGGCTACGAGCTCCACCAGGCTGCGTCCTACAATGTGAGTATACCAAAGTTCGATGGCATGTAACTAGGAAGCTGACGGCAGGGCACGACGTAGCAAACCGGCAAATACTATAGTTTCACCAATATTCGAGACGCAGCGCCACCGCTTGGCAAACGACGCTTTCGCCGCGGAAGCCCGCGGTAAATCGGTCCAAGGTCTAGACAGGCAATGTTACATGAATATGTCCCCAGGCATCCCCGGCGTGGGGCGTCACAGCCGCAGAATTTCTGTTTGCTTACCTTACGGGTCAACCGTATAACGCTTCCGCAGTATTTTCACCTGTCACCTCGTCCACGGTAGATCCAAGAACGTCTGAGGACTACCTGTTTCTAGACGTCCTCGCACCTAAGAAGGCGATTCAGGCTGCTGGAAAGGACTGTGGGGCTCCGGTTCTAGTCTGGATCTACGGTGGCGGTTACGCGTCCGGTTACAAAGACGGATATGGCAACCCGGCCGGGTTGCTGGCTTCAAGCGAGTCCCAGGGCGACAAAGGCATGATATACGTAGCCCTGAACTATCGCCTGGGAGCTTTCGGGTTCCTTGGTGGTCCGACTATCCAGGCCAAAGGCACGGCGAACGCTAGGTTGCACGAGCAGCGCCTTGCACTCGAGTGGGTGCAGGAAAACATTCATCTCTTCGGCGGAGATACGAAAAAGGTGACAATATTGGGAGAGTCTGCAGGCGGCGGATCAGTTATAGATCAAATAACCGTGCGTATTTCCAGACATCGAGAGTGCTGCACCGTCCAGGACAGAAGTGACGTTGATATAGGCATACGGTGGCAACAAAGGCCCCGTCCCCTTCAAGCAAGCCATTTCGCAGTCACCTGCCTGGCGGACAGTCGAGGATAGCGAGAACGAGGCCGCGCTTTAATAATTGTTGAGTCTTCTTAACGTTAGCACTATTGAAGAGGCACGCCGGTTGCCTTCAGAGCAGCTAATCGAAGTCAACGCACTCCAAATTGCTCAGTACACTATCTATGGTGCGCAAGTGTTTGGCCCTACCGTGGACGGTGATTTCGTGCCCGATCTTCCGGACCAGTTACTTCTACAAGGAAAATTTGACAAGTCGGTGCGCGTCATGGCTGGGTTCAACGGTGACGAAAGCCTCTACTTGACCCCACTGTCCCTCACCGACGAGGCCAATTTGGCGGGATGTATACGCTCACTCCTACCCTCCATATCAAACTCGGCCCTGCACACTATCACCGAGGACCTCTATCCACCGGTCTACGATGGCTCCTATCCCTTCCGAGATTCTGAGATGACTTTTACCTGTCACACCTTCGCGCTCGATTTCGCACTCCAGAATAAGACTCACGTTTACTCATTCACAGAGCCGCCGGCACTACACGGGCAAGACATCCCATACACTTTCTTCAATGGCTTCGTCGATTTCGGCGGCGCGGAAAACGTCTTGCTAACCCTCGGGGTCTCCAACGTGACTGTAGCACATACATTGCAGGCATTTCTCACTTCATTTACAACAAAAGGTTGGCCACGAGGCCCAAAGGGTGTCCCCCGGTTCGACAAGTACGGCGCCGAGTCAATCATGTTCAATCTAAACAGCACCAATATGGGCATGCGAAAGGATCCGAATGCGAATGGTAGATGCCGCTGGTGGTTGGAAGGATCGTGGCGGTGAGGGGCAGCCTGACAACCCTCGGAGTGTTGGAACAAATGTCAACCTGGCTTGCCTTATGGAGAGGCACTTACTGCACCAAAGAAACGTAACCATAATTCCATATTGTAGCTCGCCTTGAACCGGTCCCCATGTTCCCAGACAATTATCAACATAGGAAATGGATAAATTCCCGAGGTCCCAATCTTTGTGCCGGCCTGTTGACGTAGCTGGTCTAGGTCGATGCTGGATACTTCGCGTGGGAGAAACATCATAGTGCCCTTTCCCATAATCCAGACAAGCCGGGTCGTTCGGGGACAGTACCGTTAAACACCGTTTCGACTACTTCGTGGCCCAACCCGTAGTGGCTATGGTGTAACGCACACTTTACTATCTTCTCGCTAACTTGGCCGAGATTAATAGCAGGTCGATTGTTGACTCGCGGTCCCGCCTACGCCACGTGTTTATTCCTCTTGGTCACAGACTATAAATGGAGCGCTCGTTTGCAAGGTCAATAATGGGCACGACCTCTTACCTTCATGAGGGGCATAACAGTAAGAGCTGATAGCACCTTACGGCTCCTCTCCTTGTACGTTCCCTCCCAATACTTTAATTTTGAAGTAAGTATTGAAATCAAAAACAAGTTGAAAGTTGAACTAGTTTTTGAAAAAGAAATTATATAGAATTAATAACGACCCTGTCTACTAATATCTATAATTTGGCTGCTTCTTCAGCAATGACATCGACTAGCCAGTCTCTATGAGAATCCACTAGCCACGGACTATGACCTGACTTAATCTCGAGTGGCGTGGCTCCCCATTTCTCGGCAGTGAAAAGCTGCACCTCCTTTGCAAAAATTTTGTCGTTCGCGCAGACGATTAAAGCTTTTGGAATGTTCAATTCTATGGGCGTGCAGACGATGGGGACCTCGAATGGAGCTTTGCTCTGGTGGCAGACATGCGCCCAAGCCTCGTCCTTGGCAGGTTGATCAATATCTGAGTAGAAGGCATCCTTTGCCTTGTCCGATATTAGAGGGAGGCGTGTATTCTAGACCACAATGAGTATCTGTCAAAAGCATAAGTGGCAAGGATACTTTAACGTACAGATACATTATGAAACCAGCTCGTCGTCCATTGATGACCTCCAGCTTCATACATTGAAATCCCCGTCTGGAAAATAGGCGTTGGCGAGATATATATGGCCGATCCAATACCTCCCTTGAGGCCTTCAGCTGTTCGCTCAGCAATAGTATTGCCTTGAATCGCCACAGTGAGAGGCACTCCACCATAGCTATGGCCGACACCAATGACAGTTCTACCAGAGTCTAAGACTGGTAAGAGTACATGATGAATGCGCTTCACATCGTCATGGTACGTTTTTTCCGTCAACGGAGTCATCGTAACCGGAGCTGGCGAGAGGCGGGACAAGAACTGTGAAACCTTTGGCGTTGAGTGCGTCGATGAGAGAACGGTAATGGAAGGGTCGATGCCATGCCCCATGCACGAGCAGAATCACAGGCTTCTGTTTGTCTTCGTTCATGTTGACCTTGTCAGATGTGTGAGGAGACTGTGAGGGGTATCTGCTTACGGGGGAAAATCACTTTAAATGAAGAGTTCGGTGCTGACGGAGGCTGATCCTTTCCTAAAATGGGTGATGCTGACAGAGATCTCATCACGATGTAGGAGTAAGCTTGCGTTATTAGCCTAGAACCTACCCTAGAGCTGGTTATAAAGCGAGGTCCTGTCAGAGTCTCAACGTCCAGTACTGCGTTGTATGTTGAAAGGGAAACACATAGAACTAATCGCAATATCTAGACGCGTATAATAAAATGACGGTATCAAGAAGATTCTGATCCACATTTATCATGGCAGCACACAATCGTCCAGAATCCAAGTGCAGTAATTTTTGACCATTCGGATGGAAACGACCAAGTCCCCTGATTATACTTTCTATTTCAATCTAACAGATAGGAGCTATAGGGATGTACAAGTGTCTTTCTGAAGCAATTCAAGTCACGCGGCATAAGTCGATTCTGAGGACACAGGGAACGTTCGGCACAGATCAATTGTTACACTCGTGGGGAAGGCAGATCTAGCTAAGAGAGTCTGGCCACCTACTTACAGTGGTGGCATTCCCTAACCGAGGTCGAGCCTCCTGCCGAACCCGCTTCCCCGGCTGCCAAGGCCAGCTTGAAGCCGGCGGCGATGTCCTTTGATCCGACGGCGCTAGCCCGGGCCGCATGCCCAGCAACAATTTCGTTATCCCATAAGTGTACCCAGCCGCATTCGTTTGCATACATCCAGCCAGTAGACATCCTTCTCCTCCCTATCCATAGCAGACCAGATATGTGTAATGAGCTCAAACACCTTCTCAATCTTGCGGAGAGGAAAGGCATGCATATAGGCGGACATTCGAGATCGCACAAAGTCGCGTGCCTGAGCCATCTCGATTGCATTGCACGCATTACCTCCCTCACAATAGCCTTGCACGATATCCGACGGCATGCGGAGTTCACACGAGACAGCTACAAGCATGAATGGCTGCATGCAGCGTGTTCGAGACTCAAATGGGATGTCTCGCAGGATTTCGACTATGTATAAACTTAAGTTAGTCAGCCACATTCTTCTCTCTTCCCGAGATGGTTTCTTCAAGGCTGGTTGTGGCTGAAGCAGGGTGTTTCGGTCCCAGGGCTGGTAACGATCGTTGAGCAAATCTGAAAAAACTCGGTATAGCTGGAGCAAGCCAGTGCAATGAAGGGCCTCGTCAATTTTAACAAAGTGCAGAGGGCGAGTATTTAGGTCCCCGGGATCGTAGATGTTCGTTGTGATCAGCAGTTTGAATGCCAGGAGACGGCGCTCTAGCTGACGGGCTTTCCGAATCGAGGTTTGGAAATAGTCCAGGTCCTCCTCGCAGAAGAAGTCGATCTCCGATACTCTCTTCCGATGCTTGAAAATAAGCATGCCGACATCGGTGAGAAATCTGAACTATCTTTCCCGATGTCCCAATGAATGAATGTGGTGTGGTCGACTCGTGAGCGTTAGGAGGACCAGCTTCAGCGATGGAGTGCCGCAGGTAATTCCTATCTAGCTTCGTCTCAGACACAAAAGAGAGAAGCATGGCCCAGTAGTCAAATGCACCACCGAAGAAAGATAGGCGAGAATGGTCCCGAGTGTTCGAAGCCCAGGTGTGCAGCATGACAAGCGCATTGTCGAAGTTCTCGTGTGCTAAATCATGGGGGTTGACCCAGCTTGCTGTGTGGCCAAGTAGTATAGCTCCCAACATCTTATCCTCAGCTTCATCTTTACCACTCTTGAGACATTGAAGACCCAGCTGGCGCTCTCTGGTTGCAACGGCGTGCATTTCCGGAAACGTCCTAGTTAAGCACGCAGCCGCCATGCTTTGCATGGTGTGGTAGAGGATCCCCGATGACTGCCACATCGATGCAGTGAGGACTTTTAACGAATTCATTTGGCCATCCCACACGGAATAAAGTGAGATGACCTCTTTGAAGAAATAGTCGGATAAGATGGAAGGATATCAACAATCTCAGTGAACCGGGTAACTGCAGTGGTGCTCTCCAAAGACGGTTCTCCTCTCGGCTCTGTTTCCAAGTTGACGAGTGGTCGCGTCACTTGCACATCTAGGGGCTCCATACTGCAATTTTGATCCTGATGAGCTTGTTGGCGATCGGTATCGGTGAGTGGTTGCTCCTGCAAGTTATCCCATGTGAGATCTTCGAATGGCGTGCTAGTCATGGCTGAGAAAGCGGTAGGAGTTGCGGGAAGGAGAGGTATCATCTGCTCTCCGAAGAACGGGCTGTAGGAGGGCTGTGCGAAGAAAGAGTCCAACGGCGTCGCAAAGTTCCAGTGGCTAAGTAGATAGGGTAGCTCCGACGTGGGAGATGCGTGTGTTTGGCCCGGAGTTGAATCACTATACCAAGAACCCGTTGACGTGTGGGTATTCAAGATGGGATCTACAATACCAGCCTGATTTTGAGCCCTGCCGCTATTGACCGGTCCTGGCTCGTCATGACGAGCGTCGGAAATGGTAGATGATTGTGCCTGAAGCGGTTTTGTGGCGCCCATCGCAGGTTTAGCACATAGCCCGGGCAGTGGAGGCCACGATCCGCACAACGAGCGCATGCCGGGGTTCTTTGATCACATTTGACCTGCAGGAAGGAGTTAGCCTTCCTTCAATTGACCAAGGTGGGGGACCCTGGATTGAGAGTGGATTGGAGCAACGACGCACTCTCCTGGCTTTGCAACGGAGACAACCGTTGCGCGATTTACGGTGTGGAGCCTTGCATGGCATGGCGCTGGCGAGGCCAATGATGGGGAATTGTCGAAACAAGGCGTGACGGAGTCAGTCGCGTGTTTGAGGGAGGACACAGCAGGTTTGTAATTGAGAGGATTGGCAAGAAGTTGGAGAGAAATAAGTAACTAGAATCTCATACTGGAATACCCGGCGGGTTGACTAAGCCTGCGGCCGAGGCCCCCACCTCTCCTGGCGGAGAGGTGGTATCACAACCCGTATCTGCGTCACTTGCGTATCCGTATCTTCTAACTTTAAAAATCTATATAAAATAGGCTATAGATAAATAAAATTTAAGAAAAAGCTCTCTATATACTAATACTACTTAAAGATATAGAAGTTAAGAAGATTTAAATTTTCAGCTTATATTAAAAGAGCTATATAGCTTTAAATAAACTGAGTTCTATAATTTCCTATTAAATATTTCTTAGAAAATCTTTAGATTTTAATAGTACATATTTTATATTTTATATAACTTTCTGAATATAGAAGTAAGAAATTCATAATTTTAATATAGTATAAAATATACTATTATTTTATATATAAAGAGAGAAATATAATTATATATCTAATATAAAGCTAGTTAAAAATATTTAAGATAGAATTTAAATATATAATAATTTTAAAAGCTTTATTTTAAATAAAATATATAAAAATTACTCTTTAATATATAAAAAGATTATTTTATAGAATAAAATATTTATATAAATTAGATATTTTAAATAGATTTTATATATAAAAAAGAACTTAAAAAGTTAGCTTTAATATATTCTTTTATAATTATATATAAGTTTTTAATTTTAATTTTAATTTTAATTTTATTATAGTAATCTAATTTTATATATATTTAGGTATATTTATCTTATTATTTTATCTATATAGTATAGCTAGTTATTAAATAATAGCTATATTCTTTAAAGAAATTATATTATTTTTCCTAAGGAAACTTTAATAGAGAAAGACTCTACTTACTCTATAAATTTATATCTTAATAAAAAACTTATAAAAATTCTAAAAAAATTAAAAATCTTATATTTAAATACTTAAGGTATTTAATTCTTAAGATATCTATTTTATATCTCTTTTATATAACTATATATAGATTTTTTAAAGTTAGAAGATACGGATACGCAAGTGACGCAGATACGGGTTGTGATACCACCTCTCCGCCAGGAGAGGTGGGGGCCTCGGCCGCAGGCTTAGTCAACCCGCCGGGTACTTAGCTTCATAGATAAGTAGTAGCCAAATGGCAGTGGGCGGAGTCGGTGATAAAGATAGCCGCAATTACAGTATTTCCGGTATCCGATATCGGTGTATCCTGGTTGAACCGGATCAATTAAGATTAACTATGGCCGTGAAGCGCAGATGAGGGAAAATATGACAAATACGACTGAATTCACTGAAAAGAGTGACCTAGTTATACTAATGGACGAGCAATCTAGTACTACTATGCGTTCAGTTTCCCCAAAACTTCTTCCATCCACGGACGAAAACATTAACCTGCTTAAGTTGTTCGTACTCGCTATCGGCGGAGGACCCATCTTCCCAGTGGCGGCACTCTTCGTCAACCGCCTGCTTGCGTCCTGCGGCGTAAATGTCCACGTTTGCTGCCACGACAAACTTGGTTTTCTTGTATACCTTCCAAAATAGAAACATAAAGCAGAACCAGAGTAGCCCAAAGTAGTTTGTAATCAGGCCACGATATGAGAATGGGGAGAATACATCGAAGCCGACAAAAATGCAAACCGTGCTACCAAGAAACAAGTTCATGTAAGGTGTCCAGGTACCACAGGGAGCAATGTAGGGGAAAATGACGGTGTCCTCGGTGATTTCACTCGCTGGTGGCTTGGAGTGGACCAGCTTGGAAAGCCAGGGACGTTGGTTGATGTTGTTCTTCCCGACAAGGGCGTATCCTTGAGCTTTGAGTGCTCGGCGCCACCCAATGAAGACCCAGGCCTTTGCTGTGAAGTTGGCACACAGGGACACCGTCGTCAGTCCAACAAACCAGCTAAAGACGACGTAGGAGCCGTTTGAAGCCACGAGAAAAGAAAGACACGAGATGGCGGTGATGGTAGTTACGGCAACCCATGGCACGCCAACTTTAGTGCACTTGAGGAAAATCTTTGGCGCTTGTCCATCTTGGGCCAGGGAGTAAAGCGTTCTGCTTGAACTGTAGAGGAAGGCATTGCCACATGATAACCCCGAAAGTAGGATGAGGAAGTTGATGAAGCCGGGGAGAAAGCCTTCGATCCCGAGATTGAGAAGGCCCACTACCCAAGGCGATGCTGCTGCACCAGACTGTCCCGATGCAATGGCTCCCAAAAGCCGGGCGTCTCGCGAGTTGCAGAGAATTCCCACAGCAAGGACGCCGATGAGATAGATTCCAAAGACGCGAGCCAGCACCATCCTGGCCACGTTGGGAATGGTCTTGCGAGGGTTTCGGATCTCTCCAGCAGCGAGGGCGATCATGTCGGGTCCAGGCATAGTAAAGACGGCGTACCGGACGGAAATGCAGATGCTCAGAAACATGCCAGTAGCGCCATCGGCATAATACGAATGTATAAAATCGCCGTTGGACCAGTTGCGGAAGCCGTACGCGTCGTTCTGTGGGTTGCCGCCAGCCATGGTAATGATAGTTGCCATGACCAAGCCGATGAGCAAGAGGACCTTTGTTGAAGACATGATGAACTCTGTTTCGCCGTACCACCTGTTGTTGAAAACCTGTTAGTGAAATCAAACCAGAGAGGATCATGGCCCGAGGGAGCATGTACTTACTTGACTGCAACCATGTTGAGAAAGTAGCAGATGACCATTGACATGGCAACCCACACAGCCGGATTGATAGACGTATTCCAATATTCCATGACAGTTGCGACGGCTGAATACTCTGTGCAAACGAGCATCGTGCCGGCAAAAAAGTAGGTCCAACCCATGGCGAAACCGAGAGCAGGATCAACGAAGCGATTCGCAAGCTCGTAGATGGAACCGCGGACAGGAAGCCATGCTACCATCTCAGCGACGTTCAGACATGTAGGCCAGATGAAGAAGACACCATAGATGAAGTAGCCGATGAAGAGTGGGAGTGGCCCTGCGTCGCGTAGAACGGTGCCTACGCCTACAAACAGACCGACTCCAATACCTCCAGCAATGGCCATGAGCTGGACATGGCGAGGGGATAGACCACGGCGTGTTTGGTGTTGCTCCGTAGCCTCCTGGACACCAAACTCGGCCGACTTCCTGACATCGTCGCCCGCCAATTCCTTGTCCGGGAAAGGGGAGACGGTCGCCATTGCTGCCAAGCGTGGAAAAACTGGAAAGTCGGAGTCTTCGGTCTGTGAGAATCGGCGTAAATGTAACTTTGCAAAGACAAAAGTCTTAAGTTGAGTGGTGGTTGGAGGTTTAAGGAAGTGAAGGGATGACTAGGCCTATAAGTAGGTCATCACATATCATAACTGGGGCGTAGATGAATAGCTTATCTGCGGGGTTCTCCACCCTTCTCGAGAATCTGGGGAGATGTGCCTTTTTCTGATGTCGATTCCAGAGCTTGAGCTTCGTAAAACCACTCGAGTAGATGAACATTCTAGTTTCCACGTTGACCAGGGGGGGGCTTGTCGGTTTATCGGCCCCTGCTTGTTTCGACGAATCGCAGGGTCGCTCTTAGCAAGTCCAAATCTACCATGGTTAGTGATAGGCACTATTTCCGTTAGAAGTTTAGCACACCTGCATCTCTCTCTGCCTTGCCTGATTCAGTCAAGTTCCAACTCCACAATGGCTTCATGTTGAACTCGCAACCCCAGATTTTTATTCCAATGAGAGCCGGCATTTAGAAAACCATGTAGCCACCGATAAAGTCCGGTGTCGGCCACCGCATTGGCCGCCACTGCCAAGAGACTCAGGTCCACACCTTCGTTTACTTGCCCGTATTCAGCAAGAGTCTCGTTTTTACTGCCTTGGCCAGATATCTCGTCGTTCTTACTGATACATTGAAGATGGGTCCACCAGGCATGTGTCCCGGCAGCCAGATACCGAAGACTCTGCAAGCGATCCCTTTGATAAGACATATATGAGACGTATTTTCCGGAGACATTGATAGCAATTCGATTAGGCTAATCAACCGAGTCTAAATCTTGGCTTCGTATCTTTCATTTCACAGCTATCGTCGCTCTCTCTTCCATCATGCCATCAAGACCATACCCGCATCCCAACGGGATGCCATCCTTTTGGAGGTCATCGCCTGGGAAACTTGACACCTATCGCTCCCCAGAAGGCATTCCTCAGATGACAGATATCGCCATCATTGGAGCCGGGTTCTCGGGCGGGTCGTTGGTCAGTCATCTCCTCGCGTCAGAACAAGGCCGGAGCAAGAGTGTACTTGTCCTTGAGGCACGAGAGCTCTGTTCTGGCGCCACTGGGCGAAATGGTATATTAACATTCATTTCTTTCATTCGATGTCCTAACCATTTGCGTGTAGGTGGGCATATGAAACCAGACGTGTACAACATGACTGCCTTTTTGGCGTCAAAATTTGGTATCGCGGCTGCTACAGAGGTAGCAGAATTCGAGTTTGCCAATGCCAAGGCTGTAGAAACATTTGCAAAAGAGTCCGGTGCCGATTGTGAATACTTCGTCACGAGGGCTGTCGACGTTCAGCTATCCGAGCCACACAATGCATCCATCAAGGCAGGCTATGATAGCCTTCTTGCGGCAGGTGTCGACGTCACTCGCAACGCATTTTATATGCATGGCAAAGATGCCGAGATGGTAAGTAATAGCAAAAGTCCACTCTTGACAATTCTATAAATGAATGGCGCTGATATTTGATACGTCCTAGATTTCCGGTGTTAAGGGTGCCAAGGGAGCATTTAGCTACACTGCAGGCCATGTTTGGCCATATAAGATGATCCACCACATGTTTTCTCAGGCAGTGGAAAATGGCATCAATCTGCAAACTAATACACCGGTTCAATCAATATCTTCTACCCAAGATAGCCAGGGATACTGGGTGATTGACACTCAGAGAGGTGCCGTCCGTGCGAAGCATGTCATTATTGCAACGAATGCATACACAGCAGCCTTGTTACCAGAGTATCATGATAAAATCATACCCTATCGTGCGATATGCAGTCGCATCGTGGTTCCTAACAGCCCGCCTCTCCTACCCAACACCTACACGCTTCGGTTCAATGAATGGGACTTCGACTACCTCATTCCTCGCAAAGATGGCAGCATCGTTGTAGGAGGAGCTCGGAGAGCATACTTACAGCGCCTCGAAGATTGGTATGGTAACGTTGATGATAGTGAGCTCATTGAAGGTGCTAAACACTACTTCGATGGCTACATGCAGCGCCATTTTAGAGGATGGGAATCCAGTGGCGCAAGAACAGATCAGGTCTGGACCGGAAGTGCGTTGAGCTCCTCTCCTTCAATTCACCCGTGGACTTCAGTTGACCTTTCTTTGTAGTCATGGGATACTCGTCAGACAGGCTTCCAAGGCATCCCAGGTCGGGAGAACATGTTCATCATGGGAGGCTTCACGGGTCATGGGATGCCTCAGATCTTCTTGAGCGCCAAGGGTATCAGTCAAATGGTGCTGAGCGGGTGCGGCTTCGAGGAGACAGGGCTGCCAACAGTGTTTGAAGAGACCTCGGAACGGTTGTCAAACACCGAGAACTTTGTCATGGATCTATACAATAGCATCCCTTCAACTGCTAAATTGTAAACGCTACCGGTTCAATAGTCGGTTGACCTTGTTTATTCTATATGCATTGCAAGCCGCACATATAGACACAACGTGAAATCCTTACAGGTAAAGATAGGGAACAAACTAGCAAGATGGCTTCTCATAACAAACGTACCCCCAATCCCATCCCCAAGATAATCTCCTATGAGGAATCTGTCTTCGTCGTGAACTGCTGCCCGTCACAGAACTGTACCCACCCATCCAGATCCCATCGTCTTCAGCAGGGTGCTGAACCCCTCCGTCCCCTTAGCGCTAGAGATCTTCGCCCTCGACTTTGCGCTCACTGAACCCGGGGCGCCACGGGGATATTCGATGTGGAAGACGGCCTTGCCAGCGTTGATGAAAGCCTCAAACGTCCGTCCCTCGTTGTACTTGACACACTCCTCGTTGACCTGGAAGTCGACAACGTCGATAACGTCGGGGATGATCTCGCCTGCGTTCTTGAGTCCGATACTGAGCCCATACTTGCGCGCCTCGCGGGACAGGAACTTGATGAAATCAATCGAGTCGGCTTTCGTCAGGCCGACGCCGTTGTTATTGGACTGCGGAGACTTTAGTCGGTAGATCCACATGGTATGCCCCAGCGCAGGGCAAATGATGAACTTACATAACCGTCCACATTGTCTGGGTCGATGCCATCGCAACCCTTTTCCGCCGCGAGCTTGATTCTCCTGGCCATGATGCTACGGACGTTCTCGCTCCTCAGGTCCAGCCACCGCTCGCCCGGCCAGTCGTCCATAGCCTTGCCGAGGTCTGACTTGGCAAACTGGCTCGCATCGGGACGCCATTCCTCGAATGTGCCCGCGCTAAAGTAGCAGATGACCTTCTTGTTCAGGCTGTGCAGTGCGGCGATGGTCTGGGCCGAGTTGTCGAAGAGGTCGATGTTGAAGACCTCTACGTCGGGAGTAACGGACGGATGTCTCGGGTCGATATCGAGCGGTGAGTTGAGCACAATCTGCCATGATGTTCCCACAGCCGGGACCCAGGGCTTCTGTGGGTTTGTCTGTTCATTGATGGGGAGAGCTTGGGCGGACATGATGGATGAGCTTCAGAGTTAGCAGTATGCCAGTACGCGCGGGGCTGGAAGAAAGAGCGTCCTCATGGTGGTCTAAGTATTCGTATTTCGCCCCACTGAGGCTGAGTCGTCTGCGTCAGGTGATCCGCAATGAGAAAATGACATTCCAGTGATTCCACCCTCGAAATTCTTCAAGAACAACATGGTGTGTGAATGTGAATAGAGCTACAATACGAAACTTAGAATAGTAGGCGTAATTTATTTATCGACATTTGAAGGCGTAATTTACGGCTTTAAATAGCAACCATTCCAAGCCTTGTCTCATACTGCACTCAGTGAGCTGTTTGCAATCTGGCTAACCTCTGCTGGGCTGAATAGCTTGGCATGACGAGACGTCGTGTTTTTAGAAGTTGGCCATGCTACACATCCGTCTAGTTGGTATCCTCCTAGACGATCTCATCTCCTATGTATGTGATATTCATTGCAGTTGGCGGTATTAGCGATCCCTCTAGACGTGCCATGAGCCTGCGAGAGGACGTGCTGTACGCATACAAGCTGAGAAGAATGCAGCCGCCAGTCACTGGCGGGTCAAGAACGTATGCTCCGCCGTAACTCTCATCCACATCTGCATCTTGATCTTCCCCAAAAAAGTCGGTGTTCCAGCCATTTAGACAGCGTCCAAAGTTCAACTCGTCATCCGCGAAGGGGAACGCCTCCTTGGTTCTTTGGTCCGGCGCCCATTTTGCCGACACCTCAACATTGTAGCCGTCCTGTTCGAGCGCGTCGGCTCGGCCGATGGTGTTTTCGGGGTCAAGCACATAGCTGGACGAGCAAAACGACTTGATTACTTGCTGTGGTTCGCTTATGGTAAACTCGAGATAGCCCGAGCGGTCCGCGAAGCAATGGCTTTCGCCGACGTCGATGGCCGTGTTGGTTGGGTATGACGCGGATGTTACGGATGTTTTAGTGGCTGTTGATCGGGAGGGTGACACGGTTGTCGTGGCCTCTGGATAAGTGCTGGTGGAAAGCCTGATCTTTGTCGCCGTTTCGGAGACGGTGTTCCCAGAATAAGAAGGGATAATGGTAGCCGAGGTTCCTGCTAGCTTGGTGGTGGAAACTGATTTCACGGCGGGAATGGGGTAGGCGGTCTTGTCAACTGTTACATGGCCACTGTTGACGGGGTGGAGCGTTGACTTAACCACGACACTCGCAGAGAAGGTGATCTCGTAACTGGATCCCAAATTTCCATATCCGCTGTCATTGTCGCCTTAGTCGTACTCAGCAGGGTTGAGAATCATTAAAGGACACGATGGGGCCGTTGTTGTAGCAGTTGCAGTCAAGAAGCAACTAGTGATGACTTCGGTCGACGTAATGGTGCATGATGAGGACTTGCATAATGCCCAATAGTCTGTTACCTTGGAGTTGTACAGTCACACCCAAGGTAAGTGTTGCAGACAGTGGCGCAATCATCATTGTCATCGTCTTCGTTGTCGTCGTTACTCTCTTCGCATCCAGCACTAATCCAGTTTCTTATTTCTTTAAGAAATTATGTTAAAGTATAAACTATTTGGTTTTTTTTATAGCTTTACTCAATATTATCAGATAGATCAAACTGTATTTTCCAGTTTATATAGAAAAGTGTAATACATTTTTTATGAATAACATATAAAGCACAACAAAATTCCTTTTTTTTTTAAAAAAAAAAAAGCTAAAAGTAATTAATGGCAATAAAACAGAGTCCAAGCTCTCCACTTACCAGCTATCAATACAACTTGATTACCTAAAGACTACACTCTTTACCACTACCAGACCCGTGACCTGTGTTGCTCACCAGCCGACATGCTGATCACACTTCGATCAAGTACCGAACGCCCCCTTGTCTACCCTATACCCCTAGGATAGACATAGATCGTCACATCTATCTCCAAACTTGGAACGGATAGTGAGACTCCTAACTTAACTTGCGCGGAACGCAGGGGCGTTATATTACCACCAATGAGGGTCCGCCATCCGTAGCCCGGGATCTCGAATAGGCATTCACCATCCCCCTTCATTTCACCACGCGATTCAATCTTTGTTAAGTGAGGTTTGTGCGACTTCGATTGATTGTGTTTCTCCGCGTCGTGCCAAGTCGGTTAAGTCGGTTGTCAGATCGCCATATTGCCAAGATCTAGAGCCTCAATGACTACACACATATCCGGGTTACCTATAGGACTTATGGGGTCTTGACAGCGAAGCAGTGTTCCGGCTAGGGTTGGTGACGATCCATCAAGAGTCCTGTCCCATTACACTCCTGCGTCGTCACGTCTCCGGCAATTCCGGCATATTGCACTAGTGCCTCTTCCATAATTCCGTCCTAGTTCTGTCGTGTTTCCGGCAGTCTCGGCACGGCGTACTATCGTTTCCTTTACTGTTTTCACTTCCCCCTCAGTATATTCGTGAACCATTGGAGGAATTCAAGATTGCCGTCTTGAATGGGGATCGGAAACAAAACTCCTGTACGAAACAATGGGGGTTAAGATAGAAAACGCAGCATATAATAGACGAAGCCATCGCCAACTCTATGGGATCTTCATTCCACTGCATCACAAGAGACTTCGCATTTTCAACCTTGACAATGGTTTCCCTAACCTCCACCCTGGTGCTCGCCTTCGCGACGTTTGCGACAGCCTCTCCCGTGGCTGAAGCCGTGGCTGCGCCTCTGGTTACTGCTGCTCCTGACACTACCCTCGACAAGAGGGCGACGAGCTGCACGTTCTCCGGCTCGTCTGGATATGCCTCAGCGAGCAAGTCTCAAGCTTCCTGCGCCACTATTGTGCTCTCGGGCATCACTGTCCCGTCTGGCACTACCTTGGATCTCTCTGACTTGGAAGACAACACTCATGTAAGATGCCGTCTTGTGCCCAGCCCAAAACTGATACTAATCAAGAAAATTAGGTCATCTTCCAAGGCAAGACGTCTTGGGGTTACAAGGAATGGGCTGGTCCCCTGCTCCAAATCAAGGGCAACAAGATCACCATAGAGGGCGCCAGCGGCTCGTACCTTGACGGTGGCGGTGCTCAGTACTGGGATGGCGAGGGCGGCAACGGCGGAAAGACCAAGCCCAAGTTTTTCTACGCGCACAGCCTAACGTCCTCGACCATCACCAACCTTCACATCCAGAACACCCCCGTGCAGGCCGTCAGTATCAGTGGATGCGAAGATTTGACCATCACGGGCATGACGATTGATAACAGCGCTGGTGATACTGGTGCCCTCGGCCATAACACGGACGGCTTCGACATTGGTACTAGTACAGGTGTGACAATCACTGGAGCCAATGTCTACAACCAGGATGACTGCGTGGCTGTAAACTCGGGAACTGTATGAGCATCATCCAGTCTTACAACTTGGTACCTTCATGTTCTGACTTGTTTAGGATATTTCATTCTCCGGAGGCACATGCTCCGGCGGTCACGGTCTATCCATCGGCAGCGTGGGAGGTCGTTCCGCGACAACACCGTCAGCTCTGTGACGTTCTCTAACTCCGTGGTGAAGAGCTCCGTCAACGGTAGGAGCAATATCCACCCAACACAAGCAAACTCATCTGATATCATCCTAGGAATCCGCATCAAGGCCAGCGCGGGTGACACCGGCACCATCTCCGGGGTGACATACTCCGGGATCACGCTCCAGTCCATCTCCAAGTATGGCTCCCTCTAACTCAACTCATATCTCAAGTTTCGATGCTAACATGGAGCGCAGATACGGCATCCTGATCGAGCAGAACTACGACGGTGGTGACCTCCACGGAGACCCAACCACTGGCATTCCCATCACGGACCTCACCGTCGAGAACATTTCCGGAAGCGGTGCTGTTGCTAGCTCTGGGTACGATGTCGTTGTTGTCTGTGGCAGTGGATCGTGCTCCGACTGGACGTGGTCTAACGTGGATGTCACTGGAGGAAAGAAGTACTCGAGCTGCCAGAACGTGCCGAGTGTGGTTGGAGGCTGTTCTTAGATGACATAAAACCCCTCTCGAGAAAAGAGGGGGCGGGAGGTATTCGAGATCAATACAATCACCAGATTCAGGATACACACCCTATTGAGCATCAATCCCTGGATCGAATGTGCCGTACGCCATCCAACAATTATCATATGTACAAGAACATATCTATATTGAGATACCATTCTGTGGACTGCCTGATTGGCTCTATACGAGTTTAAACAATAAAAGTAAATCATATTTATGCGCCTACTCGCGTCCTTCCACCACTCTTCCGTTCTGCTGGTTGATCTACATGGTGTGTATCACGACTTCCGGGATATAGCAAGATTCAAATTTCGATTTAGCGAAGCTTCAATATCTCGTCCGAGTTGCGTTCACGACGGCACAACAATGACAACGAGTGGTTGAACTTCGGTGGTCTTCAACTTGTGCATTTGCCTTGCATTATGCGGGGAAGCTGTCTGCCAAGCCCCTTGCGCCATCAGCTGACGTGACTGTAGGTGGGGATAACTTAGCATGGGTCATCAATTATCCCGAACGACTTTGAACTTTTTGCTGCCCGCGTCTCTCTCCAACTGCAACTATCAGTGACCCTTCACCTAAGTGTCTGTGAAAGTAGCCTCGTCATGAACCGGCTCAGGCGCCTGATTGGGCGCTCCAAGACGCCAGATATCGGCGAGAGCAGCGGCGGTCCTTTCGAGTACACACCGCTCAAAGACGCGTCCAACTTCCGGATCCTTCGCCTCCAGAACAGATTCAGAGATGCCAACGGGGACTACAGCCAGATTCAGCTGCGTGGGTCTCTCATTGAAGCCTCTATCCACAGCCCCCCAGAGTATTTTGCGCTGTCGTATTGCTGGGGCGACTCGACGCTCTCCGAGGAAATCATCATCGACGGCCAGTCGCTCAACATCACAGCCAACTGCGTCTCTGCGCTGCGTCGCATGCTGCGCGGCAAGCTTGGAAGGCATATCTGGGTTGACTCAATCTGTATCAACCAGTCTAATGCTCCCGACGCACTCAAGGAGCGGGGCTTGCAAGTAGCCATGATGGACCAGATTTACAGGAACGCCACCCAGGTAAATGTGCACTTGGGCGAGGGCGATGCAGCCTCCGATGTAGCTTGCAGGTCTCTGAAAAGTCTATCACTGGCCATGATTGGAGCAAGTGTCGGGGAGGTATTCCGAAAGAAGTACGACAGGCTGGCTGATGATGCGTTGAGTAAGTACCCCAGACCTTGTTAAAACTTGGTGACTAAATCAGAGTTAACAGTGGCAACTCCCGAATTTCCATATGGGAAATTGCACGGTGTCTTTCGCCTGCAGTGGTTCAGGCGCACTTGGGTAAGTATACTCAAAATGATCATCTAACAGGACATAGTCGACTAACAGCAGCCCGTTTAGGTGGTGCAAGAAGTTGCCCTCGCCAAACAGGTCATGTTCTACTGTGGTACTCATCTCATACGATTTGAACTTATTGTGCTGGGCGCCGACTTCACTAAGATTCCTTACTCGAAGCTCGACGCTAACCCTTTGGCGCGGCACTGGCGATCGTATCTCGAATTTCATAGCCGCGCCAAGGAATTGATCGGCTGGAGAGAAGAGCATGATCCCACAGAGAAACTCACTTCCCTTCTAAGCCTGCTGGTGGTACCAGGCATGATCCTTGAGGCTACGAGGCCAGAGGACAAGGTCTTCGGGATGTACGGCATATGCAAGAGGCTCGGCTACGAGTTGCCAGCACCAGACTACCAAAAGTCGCTAGCCGTCGTCTACACTGAAGCAGCCAAGACTATTCTGCATTTACGATCAAAGTCTTGAATTCTTGTCGGTGACTACAGAAACTTTTGCCTGGGCCGATGGGCTCCCATCATGGGTACCCAACTTCTCGGGCTGCATGAGCAAATGGTCCCCATCGAGCCCGCCTACAATTTGTCCTGTGGGGGCGAGGGAAAGTTTGAAGATCTCGGACTCGACTCAGTGTCAATACCGCCTTGGGCCAGGTGATATGGGACTCACGGTGAGAGGCCGCCGCCTTAACACGATATCTGCTGTTGGAAAGCCCTGGATAACGGACTCCTATACCAGCCTTCTCGGGGGATCAGAGACGAATACAATGCAGTACGCTGACAACCTCATCGACTGTATCAGCAGCTGGCTTGCGGTTGTCCAGGGCCTCCCCAAATCTTCTAGCTGCAAGTCAGCTATGGAGCACATGACACGGGTTCTGACAAACAATATCTCGGACAAATCCCCCCGGTGCCATTTGAAGACATGGTACGCTATCTAGCTGTTCTGGTTGACATGTCTGCATCGGAAAACCGCACGCGTTTTGCTACATTAGCAAGCCTGCCGAACGGCTCTCTCAGCCGCCAGCAGGAAGAGTTCCTTGGCCTCATGGCGGGATGCAACCTGGCCATTACGCGAATCTTCGGCTCAATCTGGCAGACCATGTTTCGGACGGAGAGCGGTTACATGGGCATGGGGACACACACTCTGACGGGTGGTGACATAGTGGTCTTGTTCGAGGGCTGCGCTGTTGCAGGGGTTATCCGGCCGTTCACTAATGGTTTTAGATATGTTGGTCCCGCTTATGTGGATGGTATAATGGACAAGGAGCTCGGAAATCCAGGATCGGATGCGGACAGTGAGTGGTTTGTTTTAGTATGAAATACTAGATATAGCTTCCGCGTTTTTTTAGGCGTTATCCGGCCATCTCGCGTCCGTGGTTATGTCTCGCAAGAAATCAGACGCAAATAGAATATGGCAAATGGATTCAGCCTCACGGCTATTCAGTCCCCCATCGTTGAGATTGTCCTCTCCGCGAAGTCATTCACCTTAATGTGCTCTAGCAAATCTAGATAGTGGCCTCTGAAGTACTTGAATACTCTTAAAGCGCGGTTCTGGTATGTTACTAGCAACTTGAAGACCTGTCCCTTGTCACTTTCCTGGCTGGCTAGCCGCATAAGCTTGCCCATCGCCAAGTCCGTGACATCACTAAGCCGTTACGTCTCCTAGAAGGATATCTCGTCAATGATGCACATAAGTATGCTATCTGGCTGCTGTTGATTGGCCAGTTTCTTAACACTCTGCAGAGAGCGTCGGGCTCTAGTCTCTCAAGCAGCTTCCGCTTCTTCCCACAAGAACGAGAGATCCGTAGGGATGCCGCTCTTCATCAGCTGGCCGAGAAGCTGGCCCACGAAACTCGCCATCATGCTGACCGCTAACGAGCGCTGTGCTGCGGGATGATTACATTTTGGCGGAGGCTCTGATATCCAGAGGCGCAGCATTCATAATCCGAAACGCATAATTCAGGAATTTTATAGAGAAGGCCCAGAACTCAACACAACTGCTGGTCAATAGCCGTGACAATCTCGCTGCCTTAAATAACGCTTCTCCCATTTGTGTGGTCGCCGTAGAGCTAGCACGAAAGTCTGGGACGGAAGCTCTCCCTATCTTCGCTGTCAGTTACTTCTGCAGCGAGCACCGGCCTGCGTAAAAGAGAAATGTAATAACACAATAAGCATGCACTCCGGATGGGTTCGGTAAGATGTGGAAACGGCAGCTCTAGGTAACCAAGTAATAGCTGAGGTAACTAAGTGTCAATGAGAGTGCTGAATGAACGTGTACATATACTAGGTGTGCTTATTAGGGTTCTTGGGAATACATCATTACATGGGGACTCCCAGCCCTCGCAACGACGCTCTACCCTATTGCGGCGCGGGTAGCCGTACTGCCTGGCCACATCTCCCGAGTCGTCGCCAGTGGGTGTCTCGTCATGATGCGGGCCACCGCGTTACTGAACTTCTTCCACCGTTGGGCCTACCTTTTCCTGAATATAATTACTATACTGGGCAAATTCTAATAGAGCAAGTTAGTTAGTGTGCTGGGTAAACATGTCATTCGAGATCATGTGCTTACGGTCGACTTGGGTATGCTTGAATTTTCTTGCTGGCACGCGGTTTTCGAATAAGATGTCAATCTCTCCAAAAGTGCGATCCTTTGTTTCGGGGAGGCGAAACCAACACCAGATGAAGCAGAGTAGGTTAGTTCCAGCATAGAAGAGGCCAGTCTTTGCACCCCAACCCCAGCCTAAATTATTGATTAGCATACCACGCCGTCTGTGAGATGTTGTGATCCAATAAAAGGGGACATACCAGAAGCAGAGATCATGCGTGGCGTAACAGCGTTATTGAAGATCGCCGTGAGGTTATACACGAATCTGCCGATGACAATCGTCTTGTACCTAAGCCTTCCAGATGGTGTCTCGGCCACGATCGGATAGCAAACCGGTCCAATCGTAATCATGTTGCAAAGGGTTGAAACAACGAACAGTAGCCCGATAGCAAGATAGGCATCTTTACTTGTTGACCACCCGAGGCCACCGATGGCTAAGAGGCAACAGAACATGAACGCCAGACCGGACATGTAGATTGTCGCTCGTCCAAAATGGGGGAAAAGAACCCAGCAGATCATACCGCCAATGATGTAGCATGCGGAAAGAGAGATGTTCAGGTTGAATGATTGGACCGCGGACCAGCCTGCTGCCTGAAGGAAGACAATGACGAAGCCGAGGATGGCATTGCCGCAAAGGATTTGCGCGGCCCATACAACACAGTTCTGGCGTATGAAGGTTAGCGTTACTCGTCTCCCGTTGAATGCCAATGAGGATTCTTACGATCTCTGTCCGGCGCAGATTGGTTCCCCTGAAGCACTCCAACAGCGACGCACCTCCAGTCTCAGCTTTCTCAAGGGCTGTCGTATGTCTGATATAAGCCAAGCTCGCTTCGACCACGCCCTCCTTGTCTGGTGAATCTGAAGCGAGCCTTCTCAGGCTTTGTTTTGCGAGTTCGATCTTGCCGCGCCGGACGGCATTCCAAGGCGATTCTGGGGCGAAATAGGCCACAAAGAACAGCGGTACTGGCCAGATCCATTGGAAGTAAAATGGCAATTTCCATGCAAGGTTGCCTTCGATACTCAAAGTCGCCCGAACAACGCCAGATGATAGGAGAATTCCAAATCCCCAACACATACAGACCCAAGCGGTAACATAAGGACGAAGAATCGTGGGAACAACTTCGCAGGCGTAGGTAGTAGACAGAGTCTAAGTCACAATATGTTAGTTGCATTGCCCGCACTCTAGAGCTAGAGATTGATAACTTACCTGGAAAACGCCCCAAGCAATGCCGCATAGAGCCTCACCGAAAGCCAGAACAGACAGAGAAGGAGCGAATGCAACAATAAAAATCGTACCACATAGCCAGGCCATAAAAACCATCATAGTCAACCGCGCGCCGAAGCGGTCCTGCGAGTATGCGTTGATCAAAAGACCAGCTAGTTGTCCGACTTGGGCCGAGTTCGAAAGACCTGACTGCCAGGCGGGAGTGATGACCTTTTTCCCCTCGGCTGCGCTGTATGTACCAAAGTGCTGCTGAAACTGCTCTTGGCCGTAGAAGGAGCCGATCTAAGAGATCCAGTCGTTGGTTAGCAACCCCCATGGTTTCAATTGATGCATTTAGATGTATTGACGTACCATGACTAGATCGTAGCCTTCCATGACCAAGCTGACAGAGAGTAACGCAGCCCACAAAACAGCCTTCTTGTACTTCTTCAGAGCTTGGCGAATGGTGAGCTGCTTATCAGCAGCGTCGGCATCTTGAGCGCGTTGGATGAGCTCAAGAGTTCTTGGATCATTGAGATCGAGATCTTCGAGCTCGTGCTCGGTCGCAATCACTTTGTCGCTCGTCATGGTTGGAAAGTTTGTGAGGAGGACAGTGGGTGGTTGGAGTTGTCGAACGTGACTGCAATCAGGAACATGTTGATCAGTCTGCGACATAGGATATATGTACTCGTGGCTCGTCAAGGCGGTATCCCCTCAAACATGTGTTGACCCCACGGGGATTTAAGGGCTAGATTTGGAGATGGTGGCCAAATCCTTGAGTCGCGCGGGGAAAGCAGCAGAAGCGCTCCAATGCGATCAAGTGGCGCTTCATCTACCGCTCCAGGACATGTCAGTTGACTTTGCCCTCACAATGTGTAGTGCATTTCCCGATGAAAGGGGCACTTGGAGCCGGGCTGGACTGGCTAATCAGAGTTAATTATCCCACCGGTGTTTGATGGCGGCGGTCATCCGAGCACCAAACAATGTCTTCTCCCACCGGGATCATGTAGTGCCCTTGTACATAAGCGCAAGCCTCGTACTCGACTTGGCTGCCTCCCACCGGACTCGATCCACCGGGCTCGTGTCAGGGGCTCCAAGTTGCGTCGTAACTCCAGCCACCCAGAACAACAAGCCATCACGCAGCCGAGATACCTTTGGATTCTGAATGACTGCTTCGTCAGCTTGAAGGTCTCGACCCTCGCCTTTTTTTTTTTTTTGGACTTGACCGTACTCCTGTGACTCAGTTATAATCTTTGTCACTAACTGTGTACGACGAGACAGATAATGATCATAGACCCCATGGCAATAGACAGGGACTACGCGTGAGATCTTGGATGCTTTAGAAGGTAACGAGCGTGTAGCATTCATGAGGCCTGTCTGCGGACTCGCATTGATTGAAAGTCAAGACACTGCGACTTGCTAACCTACAGGAGGAGGCAATTGGTATTCACCCACCTTCTAGCACCGGCCCCACTAGCCAGCCCAATTAAGCCAAGCTTTTGATACTTCTCTTACTCTGAAAGGAAAGGCGGCCAAATCAGGGTTGAATACTTGCTGCCTCCCACTGGAAGAAGTGGTAGCGCCGCTCTATTCTGAAAACACCATACTGTTTCACCCAAAGGACACACGTGTGAGATTACTCCGGTGGATACCATGCTTTCTGTAAAAGCCCAACCGTCCGTTTCGCATTCTTAGACACCTTCTTGGCAACCCGTATTTACACCTTCCATGGGACAAAAACTAGCTCCAACAGACGTCCGAAGATCGACATGGCGGGCAGGGAGGCTTGAGAGCTGAAACCTGGGGTCGGAAAACGCGGGGCCCCAGGTACCTTGCAGAGCAAATCCTTACAGCCATCAGGTGCTATTTGAACTTGGATAATATACGGGACCGGCCCACTCCAGAAATCCACTCCGTTTTCCTCATCTAGATCGTAGCAATGATGCCAGGTCACTGATGGGTCTTCATCATGGCCGTTTATTACGAAACCAGCTGGTCGATCCTGAGCACCATCGGCCTAGCAAATTTCTTCTTTGCCTGGATTGTCGTTGGCGTTACAAAGCTGACATTCCTCTCCGCTGTTCCTATCGTCGTCTCTGCGGCAAGTGCAGTCGCTAATGGTCTATGCTACTATGCTTGGTACATGGACTCCGGCAAAGCGAGCACGGCAAGCGCATACGCTGTTGCGGACATCTTGTGGATGGTAAGCCGATCTTCTTGGGGCCCTGCATCCCTCGGTTCTCTGACTGACACACACATCAAAGGTCCAAGAGGCTGGGCTGTCTTTTTATAGTTACGCTATTCTCTCTCAGGTCTTACGGAACCGGAAGCGACTGGTTTTCTTAGTCCTCTTCTGGGTCTTCATGTTGTGCATTTTGATGGCAAGATTGATCTTGTTGGTCTACCGGATCAAGTCCATCCTTCAAGGCGACCAGATATTCAAGACCATCGTCAATGGAGCACATGTCGGCTACTTCATGTCGTTGGCGTCTGTGGAGTGTCTCAGTGCTTTTTTCCCTCTTACACACGTTCGCAGCAGCTAAAAATAAAAGGGAGCAAGCTTCACTCGGATCACATTTCATGAAACATCTCATGCGAAGTACAGAGATGCGACTTGCATTACTAGCACTCATTGGTGTGGCGAGAGCGATCACCTTTCTTTTTCAACCTCCAATCAGCGGAGCAGTTAGCACTTCAAGTCAAATTGACGTCTTTCTCTACTCACTCGAATGCCTCTTTCCGGTTATTCTTTTGTTAGTACCCTATCCACTTGTTATCACGATCTAGGAAGACTAATTAAGTGCTCAATAGCATTGATATGCTGGCTTCGAAGATAGCCTTCTCTCAACAGACACAAAACAATTCCTACCATCTTTCCAACAGGAGAGCAGTCCGCGGCGAGCGGCTTTCCTCGACAGATGATTTACCACTGCCATCAATGGCACCGACAGAGTTGCGAAGGAAGACGCAATCAATTCATATCACGCGCATTACTCCTCCGGGTTGCGCATCGTCGTCTTCATCGATGGAGAGAGGGGAGTCATATAATGATTCATGTTCAGGCACGAGTGAAACAGGAATCATCAAGACAGTTACCACCACAGTTGACATAAGTAATTAGCACTTGGTAACCATAGTGCATGATATCTCCAGTAACCTATGATATGCATTACAAGCGGGTGAAACAGACAATCGAGTGAAACACTGAACAACCATACTACAACTATCGGCTCCAACCTCGTGAATTTGGGGATTTCTACTCCAGTCAGTGCACAAATAGCGTCATCAAATCTTCCTTTGTGGCAGTCTGGAAACGAGCTGTTGGCTAGCTGTGTACAGTCGCGGAAGTGAGGCCGGTCGAGGGCAATTCGGGAGCAGTTGATCGATTCGCCGGAGCCCGGTTGAAACCATTTTTGGTACTAGCCAGTAGTTGAAGTTCATCGATTGGATGACCGGGCGAGATTGTGACTCTACTATGCGCTTCAAAATTGGGTAAGCATCGTGCAGAGACTTAAGGCGCTCGGTGAAGCGTGCAACAGGCTTCCAATCGTTGCAACGTTGGCGGTGCGCCGCTTTCTTTGTCAAGGACAGAAATGTGCGTTATTCTTCATACTGGTAAAATCGTATGGATCATTTCAGGCTCTTGATCATCCCATTTGCCAGGTGTTGCGTTTTCGATGGGCCGTCTTCAGGTAGCTCTCGCCATCGCGGACAGTTGGCTGTGAACCATGACTTGGATCCATTTAATAGGATTGGCTTCACATAAACTTTTACCGCTCTCTGAACTGCTTTGAGTAGGGTCCCTGTTTGGTGTTTGTTAATCCTTGTAGAGCGAAAGGGACGGGCTGCGCGTTAGCCATCCGTTTGCTGCACTCCAGACAATGAGCTCTTCGACGTACTTTGTGACTTTGTGCGTCATCTGCCTCCAGATTCTGTCTGACAGATAGAAGGGCAGTGTAGTTGGCGCAGGCGAACCATCCCCCGAGATTCCCGCAGCGATTGATAAGCTCTGTGTCTAACAAATAGAAGAGATCGGAGAGGTTGGAGATCCCGTCCTTCCGTGATTGCGGTGTTACAGATCCGGGCAAGTAGTGACTATGGGCTGAGCGAATGTGGCGGACTGGCCATGACGATTGCCATGCCTCCGCGGATGGATTCGCAAAGGCGCAATTCGGACAGCCTACGTGCATCTGTTAGACGAAGCGGCTTGGGCTAACCTACTTTTCAACAGTTGCTTTCCAGGAAAGGATGATGTCGAAGGTTGGACGGAAGATCCTCACACTGCATGCGTATAGGGTAGTGTTCATTCATTAATTAAGCTGGAAAAAGTAGGACGCTCTACGAGAGAGCTTAGGTATCATCGGATCACTATTTCATATTCATCATTAACTGTCAAGCTATTAAACTTTAAATAACATGAAGTCGTGTGGCGGCTAAAAGGGCCTTAGGGCATTAACGATCTTGAAATGACCAGACGATCTGTTATGATACACTGTTGTCTAAATAGGGAAGGGGTTGCGTTCGTCCTGTAGCTTAAGGATATCAAGTGTGGATTGAGAATAAAGCCTTGCCGAATGCTCTATATCCATTCACCGAATTATGGGGAACTTAGAATATCTATACCTGGATCGCGACTTCACCGTATAAGCCGTACCAGTAGGTCCAGAAGCCGATAAAAAAAAATAGCTATCATAACAAACCCAGGGATAAAAAAGAATGACTTTAATATACCCATTCTGACAAGCCAGCTCTACTTGATAGCAATGCCCCGTGTGTCGCTGATATGGTTTTTGAATCGTTTAACACTCCTCCACTTAAATGAGATCTGCCGCAGACACTACCACACCAAGATCCAGGTCAACTGGCGGAGCATCTCTAGAAAACTGTCTGCCAGCAGGAGGGATTCCTAGTCCACCACCTTCGCAGTCAACACTTTGAAGCCAAAGTTAGGCCAGTTCTCGCGAGATTCAAACAGTTGCTTCAGAATATTTTATTTAAATACATCACAGAGGGTGGGAAAGCGATCTTTAGATATCTATAGATACCCACTAATTCAGCTTGGGTACCCGTAGAACCCATAGTCTGAGTAATTTACACCCTACCTCAAGCCTTTATATCTATTACTCTACAAAGTTAAAAAATAGTAAGAAGTCTTAGGATATTGGTGAAGATTCCGCTCAACACTCTCTCAAATCGCATGTTTACGCAGAATTAATAAGTTCATGTGTAGCGCATGGGAAGTCTATTCAATTTCTTGGCATCATCCGCTGCAAAGTATGCTCCAACGTTTTTGTCATCGATATGTATTCTCCAAACACAATGATCCATTATGCAATCTACTACTTCTTGATATTGTTGGTGTAAATGATGCGATCAATCAGTGTCCCTCTCGGCTTCTCTGGAAAATCTATGAGCAGTGTTCCAACCCTTGCAAGCTTGCCAGACCCGCCCTTTGACTTGACGTAGTCCTCCAGCACGACATTCATCGCTGGGTTGCCATCTATCTACTCGGTTGCGTAGTGCTCGTTCGAGGCTGGAATCTTGAGCTGGGTAAGAGCCACCTCCGTAACGTAGGTGGTAAAGCCAATGTACCACGAGTTCGTCGGACCAGGTGAGGAGACCGCCGCATCAATAAAAAACTTGACCGCCTTCGTCTTGTCACGCAAGGGAGTACCTCCATCGCTGTTGTATTCACAGGTGTCTTCAATATACAGCGGTGGAGTTGGTTGGGTCGGGTCGTCAGGAGCGTTAGCGAGTCTGAACTGTTGGCTGTACTTCCAATTCGTCGCGTCGACTCCAAACGGTTTCTTCGGATTATTGAGTGCATTCGGTGGAGGAAATCGTCGAACGCTATTCCTAAGGAGGGTGCACAGAAAAGCGTAGCACAGGCGTCTTGCTCAGTCGGCCTGAAGCTGCACCAGACTACGCGTATGTGATCGGATAGATCTGTGACTTATACCATATAATATGAAAGCATCTAATTGGATGCTTTATTGGGTCGGTCTCAGGAAATAATGGTGGCAAGGCATCCATGAGGCCTGCGGCAGACTGCCAATTTGGCGTTGTGGAAGACTGAGGTTAGACAAAGATTGTAGTTGCAGTCGGAATAGTCTTGTACAATCTCTTAAAAAAATCAAAGGCAAATGGTCTTTATTAACTCTGACAATACGCTCTTCAAGTTCTGTCTCTCTGGCTGAAAGGAAAAAAAGAAATGAAAGATGCGATGATGATCCTTCCCTCCGTGTGCAGTTTCCTCCCTTACTTATCCCTAATACATCCCTGCTAGCGATCAGCTAGCCCAAAGTCCCTGTCTCCCTGCCACAGTACATCCTGGATAGAGACATGTCTTTAATAGAGTCTACCTTCATAAACTTATCCACAAGTTCTGCATAATTCAGTCAGTAGGCACTTCCGGTACATTAAATAAGTCTAGCACCACATTTACTATTGCAGTACTCTCGAGTCTTATTATCGACTATGCCTCTATACCGGGATTCCTCGAATATTGACACATAATAGTCGTCGGAACAGGACAAATATGGCCAAGGCTTGACTTAGCTTGATATCCACCCCTAGACTTGTTTATTTCAACCAACGCTTTTCTATTGAGTTAGTCCGTTGTTACAGAAAAGGATCCCAAGGGAAATTCCAATCTCGTTGGCGTCAGTGCTATCCCAGACTACTGAAAAATAGAGGCTGAAGCGGCACATTGCGTTGCCTTGTTACTGATTGAGCTGGCCGTGACTCTGTACTCGCTTTCTAACTTGATGTAGGGTCCGAGCGTCACTGGGTGTATGGTAGAAACATTGTGAAGGAATTATGCTGCAAAATTATACAGCGCTGATATCGTGTCTCCTCGGGCTCACCCCTGTATGGTGGCTCCCGCCGCCACTTGATTTCCGCCACTAACGTGCCCCAGTTCTCGAATGCCAAGCCCCAGATAGCTGTTGACTATTTAGGTGAGCGAGCATGAGGCACAGCAGCTAACAAACGTCATCGGATGTTCGGCGGATGTTCGGCGGATGTTCGGCGGATGTTCGGCGGGAGTGATTAAGGTTACTAGCTTATAACTATGATTAATTACTGTTGTATAGCGTACGGCATATTTAATCCAAGGGATGACTGCTTAATCGAGTGGTGTGGAGACCAAAGATGATGATTGTCTTGATCTAGGATGCCTCCAGCCCCCTCTTTTCCAGAGAGGGGTATTATGTCGATGAAAGAAACAGGGATCAATTGCAGTGTTCGGCAGAGGCCGTTTAACTTCTGTCCTGCATGCCAAGATGCCTAGGTCTTTCGGATATTCCTCCAGATGTAGGATTGATCGGCTTGATTGGTAATCTTTGCGGGAACGCCGGCAGAATGATCCAGGACTAAGAAGTACCGAATATGGCAGTAAACGCCGTCCGAGCTCTAAGTTAGATCGATATAGTTAGTGCCAGCATCATAAACAACATGGGTGAGGTGGTAAGCCCCGGTAATGCCGCACCTTGGCATGGCGTCATTAACTAAGGCCACGACTACGGAGTAGGACTGGCCGGTTCCATTAGAGATATTAAACTCGCCGTCCCCTCCGAAATGATCGATCTCTAGCTCTCATCTTCTCTTTTTCTCTGAAAAGGCTGACTCAACATGCACTTCACGCAGTTATTTGTCGGTTTTTGTAATTTTCTCGCGGTTGCGGCTTTGTACGGCAAACAACCTCCAGGGATTATTAAGCACGATGGAAAGCCAATTGGCAAGGAAGAGGTTTACGATGGGCGTACGCCATATAAATATTCCAAGATTTACCGAAAAACTCATCACTTACCTTGTGTTGTGCGACAGTTACCTTATATATCAGTCAACCCAAATGGCCTCAACAAAGTGATACAGCTGTCTTGTACCTGACGGATGTATTCGGGATTCCGCTACCCCAAAACCGACTGTATGCTGCCTCCAAGCCCTCGAGTGTCTCAAACTTGTACTAATCCAATTTATTTGCACAGTCTTGCCGACAGTTTCGCTCGTGCCGGATTTCTTACCATCACGCCTGACCTCTTTGATGGTGTTCCCCGCCCCGCACGACATCACCTTTGACGCCGCAGAGTTCCTGAGCAAGCACAATGTGAACGTGACCGACCCCATTATCGAGAAGACTATCGAGTACATCCGTACCAAGCTGGGCGTGAAGCGGGTCGCTGTGACTGGGTACTGCTTTGGCGGTAGATACGCCTTCCGTTTCCTGGCGGAGGGGAGGGGAGTGGATGTCGGATTCGCAGCTCACCCCAGTTTACTCCAAGATGATGAGGTTCTCGCCATTAGAGGGCCAGCCAGTGTTGCTGCTGCTGGTGAGTCATTAATCATGGAGAGAGACTGTTGTTTCTTCTTAAGGAGAGATCATGCTTACAAATTTCTTTAGAGGTTGATTCTCTACTTGAGCCAGCGCGACGTTTGGAGATTGAGGGCCTGCTTGGCCAGGCTGGACAGCCATTCCAAGTCAATCTGTACTCTGGAACAACTCATGGCTTTGGCGTCCGCGCAAACGTATCTGACCCGGAACAGAAGTTTGGCAAGGAAGAAGCGTTCTGGCAGGCCGTCCGTTGGTTCAATGCCTGGTGAGAGCCCACGGTTGGAGTTTCACACCGTTTGGCAGAAAATCACAATTTATCTCTGTGACCGGATTGGAATAGACATATAATCTTCGAGATAGTATTCGGGGATAAGGCTTAACTTGATTTTCTGCTCAACGTTCAATGTACACACAGTGTACACGTTACTCCCGATATCTCGAAACGTCTCCATCTGATGCTGGATTCGCTCCACCAGCTCCTTCGCCTCTAATCACTTCGTATACAACCTTAGCCTCGCTGTCTCATGGAAGGCACTGCAGCTCCTGTGATATTCCCGTCTATCCTAAAGGTCAGTATAGGGTAGGCCGGGGCGTAAGGTATAATCAAGCGGATCAGGATATCTTAGTGAACAATGTAATTCATGGGCCTGTTAATATATAAAAAAGGGCAATTCTAGATACTTAGATGTATTGAAAGTTAAGGAGCGTAAAGGTTAGTCTAGTAGTTCTATAGGCTCATTGCAGATGTCGATCTCTAAGCCCGGAATCATGTTGTTGTCCTTGATATCCTCAAAAACCTGATCAAGGAACTGGTTCCATTTCTTCCAGCTCCCCTTGTCTCCAGGATATAGAAAATCAGGGCCTTGGGTGCTATCGGCGCCCCAGAGGTCATGGATCAGGACGATGAATTTGCCGTTGTGGCGGCGCGTCGTGCGGTAGTTGGACAGAGTTGACTTCCAGCGACCCTTTTCAAGAGCATCAGTGTTGTCTCAAGAGTTAAATACGGATGACTTACCTCATATTCGTTGAGTGCCCACCCCTTTGCATTGGTCTGAGCGCCGCCTGCAAGGCAGTAGTTAAAGCCAATGTCCTTGAAGTATTTCTGGGGAATGTCCGTATTGGCAGTCCATAGATGAACCCAGAAGTGAGCTTCACAAAGCAATTGCCGGAGCATTAACAAGAGCACCCTTGCTAGTTCTCGAGTATGGTCAAAGCAACAAGGGATTCCGGTGGGAGGACGCATGTGCTGGAAATGGGAAACGCACAGTCTGAGACTTGCCAGACAGACCTTGAAATACGGAGTACCATGAATCGACCTATTCTCGCCATAAATTCGTTTAGACTTGTGGAGATTTACACTCTACTGGCCTTCCTCTAACAGTTTTGGACTGGTTCATAAAGCCTTAATTTGCCTGTTAAACCCTAATTAAGGGTTTATGAGGAGCTATAGTACCTAACAGCTGGGATCATAAATTAGCGTGGAGGTCCGTGCAGATCATCGTGGAGATCCTTTCCCATAGTTGAAGTTTTCGGCAAGCGGAGAGATACGAGGTCCCGCAGCCGCCACTTCGGGGCTGACGACTTTCTCATTTCCAGCCGCCTGTCAAACGGACGCTTGACGTATACAGAGATGGAAGAAATATGGTTACATTATTTTCTTCTACACGTTCTTTCTTGATTCTGTATCTTTTACTCGCCACAGGTGACCTAAAGCAGCTCAATAGCTGGATGAAATACAATTAGTGTTCTTCGGTACTAGCCATAACTAGTTCTCCACTGGAGCCCTGCTTCGGTAATTGTGTTTTCCATACCTCGTCGTCTGCAATCCATCTGGTCTACGATAACGTTATTGGCAAAATTTCTGCCATCTCATTGGCCGAGATCAATCGACTACTTTCCCGGGGGAAGTGCTTGATGTACTCCGTACCAAGTTCCAGAATCTGGGGAACAGCTTGCTGTGGCGTCTGCGGGGAAACGGACGGGTTGACGGGTAGACAGACCTGAAGACCCAGTTCATGCCAAGGTATGCTCCCACCGGAGATGTGGGGTCTAAATGGACTGTTTCCCCGGTGGGATATCGGATGTTTTGTGCCCACGTAACTGCTGAAGAAAGGCCATTCCCATTGCCCTTCGTTCACTAAAGGACTGCACCTCTGCATTATGACGATTAACCTGCGCAGGAACCTGGCCTTGGAGATGATCGACCGTTGAGTGGCGTCGTTTTGGCCGCATCTCAGCGACACAGCAGCTGACTGGGTCGGCTAATCCCTGACCTGAGCGCCATTGGGGTAGTTTTTGAAGCTGAAAAATTGAGAGTGGTTGTAGTGCTGGGATCGGACCATGTGGTCCGAGGAGTAAAAGTCAAAGGTAGGGTGAAGAATGACATCAAAAATTCGCAAATGTACAAAATAATCAACACCATCAGTGCCATGATACGTGACTGATGCAGTAGAGGAACACCTTGGACGGTCCTGCATGACGACCTGTCAGCCACACATAGCCGCTAAGATCGTTATGGGACACTTCTCCGAGGTAGTGCCATGGTGTCTGTTGGTTGCGGCATTCAACAGCAACCGCTTTGGGCTTTACTCTAAGAGCATGCCAAGGGAACAGGGACGGCTCCCACGAAAATCTTGCCTCCATTCTTCTATAATCCCTGAAAGACTAGGGTCCAAGCCCCTTTTACCTTGTATAGTAGTTGTGTTATCTGTCCCCAAGGGTGTTGGTGTAAACTGCATGTTGGGGAGGTGCCATTTCTCGTATATACTAGTAACTAGAATAGCTAGGTAGACTCTCGCACGCCACATACCCCAAGGGAGGTCTGGAGCACTTCGTGCTCCCCTGGTGTTAAATCACTACTACTACAAACTCCCTGTCAAGCCCATTTCATCTGCAAGCCTAGAGGTATGCTTCGGCGCATATCTCAACTGTGCGTCAGGTGCATAGACGGCATGGTATCCTGTGAAAGTCTCGACTAATCCTACCCTATCCGCAAAGCCCTTTCCAGTCGGCCATTCGTCCATTGCATCGCCTGGCCAGAACAGACTCGGGTCTCCGCGCTCGAGTGCCATTCGGTGCAAATGTGGTGCCGTGCGTAGCCTCCATCGAATCGTGAAGACGCACAGCCGCTTCCAAAGGAAATAACGAAGCAAGGGACCCGTGAAAGACAGAAGCAGGAGTACGCCACCAATGAGGACAATGACGAGGATCACCCATGCTGATGTTGTAATCTTCCCCCGCTGCTCCATCAGTGTCAGCCGGCACGTGGCTAGCTGCTCCTCCAACACGTCTACAGTCCACACTGGGAGACCGGGTGAGACATACTTGAGCCAGCCAGATACGGCTCGGTTGGCAGAAGTGAGGAGCAGCATACGACTCGTGAGGGCTAGACGGACAAGTTCAGCGTGCCCGCTTACAGCCCGTGGAGCCAGCTGCGTCGATCCGAGGGATAGAGTGCGGCTGGCATAGACCGACTCGCAGCTGCCAGTTATGACGTGAAACAATGGGATCCATGTATTAATCCACATCAGTTCGAGGAAGCCCAGACTTGCCCTGTTACTGGAATTCCCATGCTTGTACACATATTCACTAACCGCATCATTGCCTCTCAGAGAAACGCAATCTCCGTCTTGGTCGGGGCAGTAGGTATAGCTCGTGTTGCATATAATTGGTATGATTCCGTGAATGTAGATGTACGTCTCACTGCCATTGATAGGTGCGCTGGTGGTCCCAAAGACCGGATCATCGCTTGGACCTGGGCTCAAAATGTTGCCAATATGGTAGAAGAGAATTGTCAGATCACCGTCGTGGGCCAATGTACTATTGGGCTCCCAGATGGACTGTCGCGACTTCCCTGTCGTATTGGAGTAGGCGAATAAATTGTAGCCATATCCAAACCGCTCCGCAGGAGTGAACTCCTCTGTCACATACGGAGTTTCGCTAGTGGTATTCGTTGTACCGTAGAGCAGTCCGTATGTATCCGCCCCGTCTGCCTTCTTCTGAAGGAGTTTGCTGCGACCTTGCACCTTATAGCAGGTGTTCAGCACGCCGAATTCGGCATTTTCGGACGCTGTTTTGCTGGCAACACCCAATTCAGATTGCTTTACCCAGAAGTCGATATCAACTCGCAATGAATTATTCCGCTCGCAGACGGGCGCCCAGTTTGGACAGTCGGAAGAGATCACGACCCGGTCTTTGTCATGGGTGAGGCCGACAGACGTGGCATTCGTCGCGCTAAAATTGTATCCATGCGCGTCGACAGACCGCATCATGTCTAGAGAGAGCAATTTGTCGTAATGGGCTGAAGCCATCCAAGTGCTGAAATTAAGCATCGGACTGCAAAACTCAACTGAGCCAGGAACCCCTTGGACCACAGGAATTCCTCTGGCCAGAACCAGAGGCAGAAGGAAAGGGAATACAGTCAATACTATGGCGCCGAGGAGCCAAAGAAAGGTAATACCCCAGGCCTGGCGGCGCCTTTTGCGCCAACTGCTAATCAGGCTGCGTTGCGTGGCCGGCGTACTGACCAGTGCGCCAAGAGGGCTCTTCGTGTTCGCCATGGCCACTCTGAACTGGTCGACATCCCACTCTCGGTGATCTTCAGAAAGAAGCGAGAAGAGAGCCATGGTGTATGGCACAAAGAGTCGCACCGCGACTGCTTGGTATAGGAGAGTTATTAAAGCAACAGTGATTGCCCAGGTGCTGCTGCTGATGACGACCGGCCACCCATAGCGAACTATGGTGTTCCATCGTCTCATTTGGTCACTGGGGTAGATGCCGCTGGCTGTATTGTTCATGCTTGATCGGGTTGGCCTTTGATGGTTGAGTTTGTCGAATATTGGAGAGGAGAGCAGTCTCAAGGGAGACAAATTCTCATGTGAAATGCCGGTCGATATATAAGGTCCTCCGTTTCTATATTTTTATCTGATTCATCAGGTGACATCCATTCCGGCTAGTTGTGATATCATATGTCGCCAATTTTCAGCTCCTTGACAAACCTCCAGTTAGGTGTCCCAAAAGACCGCTGTGGCGGCCTCCTTCAACATCCTCCCTTACAATCACTCCAGTCATGATATTTCAGTGACAGCCCAATACAAATTCGCTGGTAAATGCTGCCTTATTATCTCGTAAGTGTATACGCAATACAGGGCGGTGCATGAATAGTATCATATACAAGTAATCCCCAATCATTATATTCCAGGGTCTGTGCTGAAAAAGGATTTAAAAAAACCGTGCCCCTTTTGCTAGCTTGGGGATAGGGGATTCCTGCATTGGTCAAGTTAGCCTAGGTCAGCTAACTACTCTTCATAGGTATTTGCTTTGGGGCATTAATGCTTCCCTAGGACCTTTCCCTCATTCCAAACGCAAGAAGATTCCATCCTAGTTGCTAAAGCTGCAAGTAGTCCATAATTCACACCCTCCACCCAAGGGCAAACCGGTATCCCTCAAGATGCCAACCAGCTTTTCAGGCGTGGCCTGTGACATGCTCGCCCGACGGTCGATGGAAGGGTTCTAGGCACCAACGGCTTAGCCAAGTCAGCCCAGCGATAGGCTTTAGGTCAAGCTTTCCACACTCGGGAAGCTCCGTCTCAGCAGACTCCTGAGCCTGCAGACAGTGAACAAGTGGTGGTAATGACATGTCATCTGATTGTATGCAGTATTGTAGTGGCAAGGATGTAAGGATGACGTCAAGTAGTTCATCCCCGCCCATTCTAGGCTACTGCTCCACGCGGCCAACCAGAAACAGTGAAACACCTCTTTATCGAATGTCCTAGGTGGGACACCAAAATTCAGAGCTTCAAACGAGTAGCGGATGCGAGTGGACAGATCTAACTTTCTTCCTGGGAGAATAGAGCGACGCCATAAACTCAGACGGGTCGTACATAGAAGGTCCATAGGCGGAGCATTGGAGAAATGGAGAGCCTACAGGCGGCTGCAAGGGACGAAAATGTCACCTGTAGCACATTCTCCGAGTTCCGTGTAATCCATGAACGGTCCGAGCTAAGGCTGTAGCCTTGACGATTGAGAATTTCGATAGCAGGTTGGTCGGGCGTAGTGTACGATGGCGGAGGCGAAGGCGAGATTTATCGATACGAATGGTAGCGATATTACTCAAGACACTCTGCCCATCGGGCGAGACTGCCACCGACTCGACGCCATCACATTGAAAACCTCGCATTTTTTTTTTGGCGCTCTCTTTGCCTATAAGATCGCCCTTGTCCAACTTCGTTCCTTAAGGCTCCTTTGCGCAAACCGCGACCGGATTCCCTCTTCTGTCTCAATCCTGAGCTTCAGGTATCGCCATCCATATCACTTCCGCTGCTGACCGGCAGAATAACACTATCAGAAGCCGATAAAGCGTTGCGTCATCACCTGGTCACATGCAGATGAACCAACCAACCAATTAGTTTTGGCGGAGGCTGCATGATGCGGCCTGTATCTGCCAGCCGAATATCACGCAACCCCAAAGCCCTCAGTTCGGAGTAGGAATCTGACTAAATTTCCACGCCTCTCATCGCTCTAGAGTCACCGACTGCTTCAAATCAACTGCCGCCCGAGTGCTCAACGAAGTCAGAAATGCAGCCCGGCCAACGAGAGTACCAGCACTTCATCCCACAGTTCCTGCTGAGGAACTTCTCCCACCCATTTGTCTGTCCCGACACTGCCGGAGCGCTGAAGAAATGCAAAAAGCGTCACCATGAGAAGAAAAAGTACCCGGGTGACCCGGTCCTCAACTGCTTGGATATATCGTCCGGTCACTTTTCCTTGCAGGAGTGCCCGGTCAGTCGCGTTTGTGGCCAGTACGATATGTACATAAACGTGGCAGATACGTCGAAAGTTCGTCGCCGTCTGGAGACCAAATTCAGCAACTTGGAAAGGGAAGCGAGCCGGATCTATCACAGAATTATCAGTGCCTACGAATCTGGACAGTCCCAAGTAGGCTTGACCAGAAACGAAAAGGACTTACTACGGAAGTTTATTTTTTTGCTCAAGTATCGCGGAGCGCAGTTTCATCAGAAATACTGCAACCCCAAGAGCATCAATGATTATCAGGAGAGCGATAAAGAACTTCTGGAGGCTTACATGAAGAAAAGGGGTTTTCACCGAACGATGGACGTATGGTTTGAGTCTCTGGAGGCAATAATCGACATAGAAATGGACGCCGACCGAGAATGGGAGCAGCACATCATGAAGAAGATGTATTTTTCTGAAGCTGCGTTTTTCATCGATCGAATACAGACTACGTACCTCGCCATTTGTACACCGGAGACCACAGAAGAAGAGTTCATTCTTACAGACACCAGCTTCAATGTACGGGAAGGACCTACCACGAGCGTACAAGACGAGAACACTGGCGAATTCTCGCATTCGTCTCATTGTTTCCACGAATTTTCGACACTATCTCCACGATTGATGCTCGTTCTGCGGTCTCTATCTCTTCCTGAGCCTATTGAGGACACTGTCCCAGAGGTGAGGGCGGACAGGAGATCCGGGCGGCTTATGTTTTTTTGGCCCCGAACAGTCTATTTTGGAGGATCTTTCTGTGCACAAGGCATCTTGTGACTATCTGGGAATGAGAAATGCGAGGCGAGTACACGCACCTGGACGGAATCCGGTGTACCGCAAGGATGATAGGTTCTACTTCAAAATTTTCCGAATATCCAAGCGTCATGTACGCTGCATCAATGGCCTCTTACTCGATCACGCTTATCCTGGCTCGAGAATTGTTTTCAACAACCAAGACGCCTTCCTGGACCTAATGGAGTGGTTCTTGACAGAGCCTTGCGAAGTAGGAAAGGGTATAGACGGGGAAGATAGAATTTCTCGGCTAAGATACCTCCTCAACTTGACTAGGTTTATGGCAGATAAAGGGAGGGATATACAGCTGATATGCAACCTGCTGCCGATACAAACTACCACTGATGTGGAAAGCTCTCGGCTGATGAACATAGCCTCATCTAGGATGCAGGAGGAAATGATGACTGGGAACACTGCTGACTTCAGTCGAAACTGGACCTTTGATGGGATTTATGAGAAACTAGGTAAGTTCATACGGCGAATACGTGCTGCAAGGAAAACTAAAACTCGAGTCCTAGGTGGGACGCAAGCATCGTTTGCAGAAGACATGGATCAGTCCATCTTGATGCTTTCCTTCTTCACCAGAATCAGTTACTGGAGTCGGGAAATTCCCGAGACAGTTCGGGGCGAGAACTACGGTCGCATTGTGGATGCATACCAGCGCCTTCCAAGCAGAAGATTTTGGATGTACCTGAAAAGAATCAGATTCACGCAGTCAATGCTGGAACGGGGAATTTGGTCAACGGAGCATCCATCATTATACGACGACCAGAATTGGCGAGGTCCGGAAGATTTGGTTACCTATGGTCAGTCAAGTTATTCTCAGGCATCATGTTTCGTTTAGGCTAACCGAGACGTCAATAGCATATCCTTTGATCCAACCATACAAACTCAACACCACCATGTACAAGGCTTTTGTAGATCACATCACCAACTCGACCGGTGGGGAGAAGACCTGTACGGCGCATCTCTCGTCACCAAGGTACGACGACTCAGAAGCGATGATCGAGATGCTTGCGCGGGGTAAGTTCCGCCACGGAGGACAATATAGTTCTTATGCCACTAACAATAGTCTTAATAGGGCCACCTCAGACGAAATCATATCAGTATGATTATGATGTGATAATAGATGACATTGATGAGGACGACGCTGTCGATCCTAAAAGGCGAAGAGGTGCGGTGCCCGGAGTTCAGACATCCGATGATCATTTTGAAGAGTTTATTCGTATTTGGTATTTCCTCTTCACCTTCCTTGTTTGTCTCATTTGGGTCTTGTATCGGGTAACTTGCTGGCTATTTGTAGTGACAAAGCTTTGGCTCAGCTTGGTGTACCCAGACGATTTTGTTCAGCTTTGAAAATAGTTGGCTATGTGTAGAATATATGAGAATAGTGGAAGCACCATAAGTGACGATGTCCCTTGTGTATACGGATTGCATATGCTGTGAGAGAGATAGATTCCGAATTATCGCCTTAGTTGCTGTTACAGACAGGTTGTAACAAGAGGTTAGAAGCTAGAATGGCGTGCAGATCTTAGATCCCAGGAAGATCCACCACTAGACTCTGTTGAAGAGGTCTACTCGAAGACCTTTTGCAACCTTTTATTAACATCCAATATATCCGCTAATTTAAATAACAATAATAAAGCTTCTTTTATTATAGAGAGACTCTTTAGTTTCTAATATAGTTCTTAAATCTATTATTAGAAAATTAAAATCAAGTTAATAAGCTAAATAAGTTAAAAGCCTATAACTATCTCTAATATTCGAAATAACTTTCCTTAAGCAGTTTCCAGTAGGCTCTACAAGCTAGACATAAACTCTACAAGCTAGACATAAGCTCTACAAGCTAGACATAACAGAGTACATAAACAAGGCTTAAAAGCAGTGGTGGGTGGGGTGAAGGTCAAGGCAATATAGTCGACGAAGGTTAAGCAATATAGACTTGCAGCAGTCGCACGACGGCCTCGTACCCTTTCGCGGCGGCCCACTACAGCGGTGTCCAGCCTTCCTCGTTCGCCGCCTCCGTGTGGGCGCCTGGGTCGATTAATGCCAACTTAGTCTGCTCTTTCTAAAATAGCCTCTAAAACTCCTGCCACTCTATATCTCGACATAAGGTATACCAGACTGATCCCTTCTTGCAGATAGTTATTAGATATTTCTCTAGTCTTCTGTACACATGCATCTATCATTCCACAAGAGGGTTTGATGGCTCTGTAAAATATTCCAGAATATCCTCTTAAGAGACACTTCTAGTATAATTATATACGCCACCTATAAGGTCGTGGTGTAATGCAGGAAAGGAAACTGGGATATAATCTTGTTACGCGTCTGACTTGCTGACCGACCGATCTCCTCTATCGCCACGTAGCGTATGCAAGTCCTAGAAAGCCGATGGTGTGCGATTACCAGACCGGATTTGGCGGTCCCGGCCAGAGTCGACAGGCACTTCTCGTCGAAAAAGTCCTGGACGGATTGGTGGATGAACTGGACGACCACCCTTCAATCTGCGTTGCCTTTTTTGCCGGGTCCGTCCAGCTGTCCTGTGACGCCATCGTCGAGGGGCCGCAGATCATCACCGCCTTTTACGCCGTGCCCGAGCTGCTCTCAGAGCCGCTGCGTCACTCCGGTCCCTTCGCGCTGCCCCATGTGGTGGCGGCCCGCGAAGAAAGCCGAAACGGTGAGCAGGGCCTCCGGGGCCGCTGGTCTCTCGACGACATCAACCATAGGGCTTCCATTGACGCGTTCGCAGCTACGCACAACCCGGAACGTAACAGCCTTCGGATTGCAGAGCCCGAGAGCTCGTAGTACCTGAGAAAACCAGTTTCTGGTATTGCCCCGAGCATTTTGTTTTAGCCGCAAGTGGATAACTTCGATTCGAAGGATTTGAATACCGCGAGAAGATGGGAAGAGTACGATTTCGCTTTGGTTGACCCATGTCGTGACAGGCTAAAAAAGAAATTGCTCAAGGCACCATTCGCTGGCCGCGATATGGAATGTTTCTTCTGTCACATCCGGCAGAGACTAAAAGGTCAAACATAATTTGGAGCGGAGGGCCTCCCACATATGAGCAGTGGAGGGCCTCCCGCATTTCAACCTTCTCACCATTCGCCACCTAGTGAGTCATGGTGCATGTATATGACGAATATCGGAGGTCTGATTAGCGACGTGTTAGACAAACAGGGGGTCCTCGCATGTGACAGAGCCAACACTCGGAAGTGATTCGTTGTCAGCCTGCAGTGCTGTGTTGTGCGTGACTTGCTGGCTAATTAGATGCCGTTTTAGTAGGAACCCCGCAAGCACAACACTTCCCAGGTGCCACAACTCCCGCTCTTCAAACAGGGGACTCGTGGCTACGTACGATTGGCTAGTCTGGGCATGGAAATGTGTGCCCTGCAGGATGTAACTATAGTATTTGTGTGGATATTTCTTGTTTATATGATGGTGTGACCAGTTTTCGTTGCCCTCTCTTGCAGTCCTAAACTCTCATGTTCTTTCTAATCATCTGATTACACGGGATCACACGATGGCATCCAACATCATTGCCGAGATCTCTCGCGTGGATCTCAAAGAGCTCATCACTCCTCCTGTGGCATCGATTACGGACGTGAGGCATCTTTCCTCCTACAATTGGCTTGAGAGACCGACTCCTACAATCGCTGTCCCAGGCAGTCCACCGCTTTGGTCTGCCCCAAAAACTCCTCGACAGCTAAAAAAGGACTCTGGCGTCGTTTACGTTGACCAAAACACGGCTCGGCATCCTGACAGCCCGCTTGAGCCCCTCTTTCGGGCACTGTTCGTCACAAATCCTTCCTTCGACATCGGTTCGATTGATGTCGTGACCGACCGAAACAATCTCCGTAAACTCCTCTCGTTTGTTAACCCCGGCTCGACTACAAGCGAACTCGACCCTTTCACCATCGACATCGAGGTTACCAAAGACACCGCGATATTCCGTCGCCAGGAGATTGCGGCCCGAACGTTCATCAGGCCACATGATTTCAAAGGCTTCGGTCACGAATTCGAGAAAGCATTCACTACTAGCCAGATCAATGGTAGCACTGGACACCACAGAATTGTCTCGTACAGCTTCGGTGGTTTAAAGTTTCTCGTGCGCCATGAAACCGATGGATATGTCGGTGCTGAGAGGAAGATGCCTTGGTCAGATGGCAAGAAGCGAGAAGATGACGGCCTCTCCAGCACTTTAGCATCATTGTCTCTATCCTCGGATCACAGCCCTACTGATTTCACCCCTAGCGGGCCCAAACTGACAGTCAAGGAAGAAGGTCAGGCAGTACCTCTCGAATCCACAATCGAAATCAAAACTCGGGTCGTCCATAGACGCCTTCAGATCCACGACGTCGCACCGCAGATTTGGGTATCTCAAACTCCTAAGCTCGTGCGAGCTTACCACAACAGGGGCACCTTTCAGAAATCGGAGGTTGAAGACGTAGCGGCAGAGATTAAGACATGGGAAGAAGTCAACCAGGCGGACCTGAGGGTATTTGCTGGACTGATTAAGAAAATTCTTAATGTGGTGAAGGTATGTGGTGGAAATGCCACGGTAAACTACGATGGTGGACACAAATTGGTAGTTCGGAAGGTTGAAAGGGCAAAAATGCTGCCCGAAGACTTGTATTCCAGATGGGGCGGCTCCAACGTGGAAACTGATACAGAACGCAGGGCAGCAGCTGAGAGCAAAGGAGACGAGAAGGTCACTGCATCTGGCCCAGAAGACACGAAGGGCAAGGATGGAAACCACAGCGACATGCCATACCTCGCCTTGATTGACTATGGAGTGAATAATGGGTTCCGACAATTCTTTCGTCGCATGCCGACCCAACTCTCCGACTATCGGGCTCTCTGCCAGTCTCTTGAGTCTCTTGCCATTGACATTACCGGGGGCCGCAAAATTCGCGACATTATGAACGATTTGAGAAGAGGCAAAAGCGACTGGGATCCGGACGACAGAACAGAAATCAAAGGACTGAAAAGTCTCGCAAGGGATTCGGCTTTTCGACTCCTCTATGTATTCCTCCGGGGCGGAGTTGAGTCTGGTGTCGAGGACAGCAACATGGCTTACAACGCCACCGTGTTTGTGGTGTCACATGGCCGAATATTCGGATACAAAACTCGGAAGATGGTTCGTGAAGCATTCATGGAGCGATATCAAATTTCGAACAAGCAGCGAACCGGTTTGGATAAGTGGCCTATTAAAGATTCGTTTTATGCCGGATCGGAGAAAGATGATGTGACAACTGAGGAGGAGGACGTCTTCTTCGACTCTGATGACTCCTTTTGATTTATGTTACTTGTGACTTCAAAAGTGAACAGCAGGAAAATATCATGCATGGTACTATAGCAAATGATTTCAAAACATATGCTAGTCCAATAAGCTCACTGAAGCCTGATACCCAAGCGCTGTTGATAAACAGCTGGGCTCTGAGGTGAGAAATTGCGCGTGGATGCAGGATAATTGCCCCAATGTATGCATCCCGCACCTCTACGGCTTTGGCGTCTATGATCACCAACGTGTGAGTGCTGTCCCTCGTATTTGATGTGAGCAATCCTGATGAGACTCTTGGAGCTTTAGTTCACGCATGAGGAGAATTGCCCTTGGTACATTCATACCGCTTGGCAGCGCCGTATTTATAAACGCTTTCGATACCCGAACGTCTGGCATGACACCGCCAATTCGAGTCATCATTTACCAGCCAACTCCCCTCTTTATATCTGGAACACCTTCTGCACCTTTGACCAAGTCTGCAGCACCTTGCCCTTACGTAGCTGCTCCGCGTCCCACTCGTGATCCATGACGACAAAGTCAGCCCGCATGCCTGGCTTCAAACTGCCAGTCCAGCTTTCAGCAAACCGAGAGTATGCTACCCCGGCGGTAAAAGCGTGCATTGCTTGCGACAGTGTTGTGGCTTCTTTGGCGTTCGTTTGGGTGGTCATTGTTGGAACCCTTGCCGACTTTCGAGTGGCAGCGGTATAAACAGTGGGCAACGGCAGATGACTGGCTGACGGGCATCTGTACCAAGAGCCAAGACCGATCGACCGTCCAAGAAGGGACACACTTGAGCTCTGATGTGTCTGCGCGACCATGGACAATTCTATATCTTCCGAGGAAACACGCTGCTCTCGTCTCCGCGTCTCTCGTTGTTTCCAAGACAAGTAGAAACCAAGGCAGATGATAGTCGCAGGCACCATCAAGGCGACCCACACCCAGATGAGATCGGACCTGTTGAACGGGGATGATTCTCCTGTAAAAAAAGGCATGGCCAACACTGCCTACACGTCTCATCTGTCAGCTCGTCGAAAAGTGCCCGAGGACAACTTTGCATGGGCCGCTGCCCCTGCCGTGGAGACGTATTCACCTACAGCAAATGATGTTCCCGGAAGAAACAGAACAGTCACAAGAGCCACCTGCAAGCAGGGACGAGTCAGTAATTGAGCTCATGTGCAATGGCCTGAATTAATCGGCTGCGACAGACACATGGCCAAGGCTGCAGGATACGAGACATACTGTTTTCATAGCGACGCTGTCTTTCATCATCTCCTCGCTAAGTCTTTGTGACTGAATTGCCACTTGTCGGGAAGCTTCGGTTTCCTTCTGAGTTTCATGGGGCACCTTTGCCGTCTCCTCGGTCAGGTGCTTCGTCTGCGCTGCGATATTCAGTGACTCTTTCGCCTGATCACGAGTTGTCTCCAGAATCTTTTGCATCGTTTTTCGGTTCTGGACAACAAGTTGGTCGCTGATGGCCTTGTTGTTGTCCCCGAGCTATTATCTGGGGTCAGATTGAGGCTCGGCTGATGGAGTGGGATGACTACTCACCAAGCCCATAACGTTTGTAGCCTTTTGTTGTAGTTCCTCTCGAAAGGTGCGCAATGCCGTAAGCATCGACTCAACTCGGTCAAGAGCTGTGAGGACCCAATCGAGGTCTTGCTCGGATCTTCTGGCAAGGAGACGAACAAAACAACGATGACATGTCAGATTATATGACCTTGCCTGCTCTAAGATGTTGGAAAATAGTTGCAGCTCGGAATCGTATCGCTGAGGATGGGCTGCGATACAATGCAGAGATCTGTTAGTTTTGGCATTCAGCTGGAGCAGGTCGCTACCGGCCGCCAAGTCTTGTCGAAGCAGCGCCTCTTCCTTTAATCGATTAGAACCTCATCGGTATACTCGTCCATAAGTAGACATGGGCTTACATATGTGATCAACTGATTGTCGACGCTACTCAGAGAGTTGTTCCACCATCTCAGAGCGCTGTTGAAGATGGCCATCTGAAGGTGGATTAGATCGCGTCCAAGGCGCCGAGATTGGCAGTCCTGATACGAATCCCGAAGGCGGAATATCGGTTCTTCCACGACCCTCTTCCACCGACCATCTTGAAAGTTGAAGACCACCGCCTTGGAGCTTCCGCGGTCTTCCCCGTCGGCCCAAAAGTGCAATGCAATCTTTGACCCCCTGACATCGACATTCGGACCGTCCAAGTGAAGGTAGTTGATGGGGTTCATTTGGCTCTTGCCTTTGACGTGTGCCTTTGGGTCACGGCACTTGACCTGAACTCGGATGGGCAAGAAAAACCAAAAGCTCAAATTGGTGTGGGCGGCTTGGCTGGGGAAGCACATGGGAGAAGGATACTCGATATTAGCCAGGGCATTAGTGAAAGATACCGACAAATGACAATGACGCCGGAGGAGTTTAAATGCACTACTAGACAGCCTCAACCTGTTGGCATCTGGTGGGCTTTCCTCATCCGCACGTACGAGATAGCGGTTTATGAAGCATTTTGCAATATTAGCTTTTCAGGAGGACCGATATCTGAACACAAGTTGTTCCATAAAGTACTAACAATGTAGCGATTTCAAGACCTTGAGAATCCTGATTTTGAGATTTGCTGTTAGTCGGGCGCCGATAATCATGGAACTTGGTTGCTTCTTGCGACCCCCTCGCCTCATCATAGGCCACTGAGCTGTCAGTGATAAGAAGGCCTCCAGGGGTCCTATCGGCGTACTTATGGCGAAACTGAACGTTCTTTGACCGAGGCTGGAACCTGTACGTCTGGGATTGGCAACATCGCAAATCCTTCTCGCTCGCGGTCGAGTTCGCAAGCAGGAAAGCAGCTGAACGCTGTAGCATTTCAAGTTCCGACTGCACCCACGAGGCTTCGGGCTGTGAAAGATGCATTCCGCCTTCATTGGCCATCAGCTGGATACAAGACAGCAGCCTCGGGCGGATAAGGAGCAATGATAGCAAAACCTGATCGGGATTTCGTACACCAAATAGGATATTGGGATGACTCGACTGCTCTAGCGCTGGTGCCGGCCATACTAAATTTGCCTCAATCCTCTGATTGGCGGCGACAATTGCAGCAAGGCCGTCCGTCGCTAAAGCGGGAGTCCTCGTGTCTTCAAGAGCCGACAAAAGGGACTTCTGGAGGTCTGCCTGACGAACGAGGGCGTTGTCCAAGTTCGAACAGTGAAGATGCTGTTCTTCCCGGAGATTTTTAAACTGTTCGCTTGACTCGCCAATCTTCTGGGATAAAAGTTGGAACTCTCCATCTGATGAGGTGCTTCTGGCCTGCAGCTGGATCTGGTCTCTTAGAGCGCGAAGGTCTTGGCGAACGATGAAGTCTGAACTGAGCAGGACATTCCGAAATTCTTGAAAGCTCGAGCTCACGGTTTTCATTTCTCTACTCAGACCAATTCCGTTCTGTCTATTGACGGATAAGCTGTAACTCAAGGACAATCCTCAGAGGCCGCGAAGGGTGGTCGGGGATTGACTCACATTGAGCAAAGTTGGAGCGAAATGGATAAGCAGGTGTTGTTCTTTTCCAAGAGATCGAGAGCATCTTGGAATGACCTCTCGTTCCAGGCAAAATCGGCCATTGATCTCCATCGACCGAGCCAGGTTGGGGTTGTAGTTGGGCTAAGAGAGGTTCTCAATTGCTGGATCTGATCCTCAGAAGCCTTGAGAATAGTCGATACCTCTTGCAGCTGGTGTTGGCCTTCTCTAACAGCGGATAAGGACCTCTGATAAGTCTCGACCCAAAGTCGTACTTGGGTAGCGGTGAGCGTAAGGTCCCTTAGGATACCTAGATATCGATGTTGCTTTGCTGGAGCATTTCGCAGCCCCTGTATCAAGTCATAAAGCTGGATAGATGAACGATTCTCAATCACGAGGGTACAAATTGTAACTTCACGAGTTAGCACATTTTGCTGCTTTACTATTGCAATTAAGATATATTAATGCAAACATATATTTACATCGCATGTTAAAAAATAAAATAAAAGGGCACGTATCTTAGTAGGGAGCAACGGTTTCGCTTCGTGTTTGCTATTCACTCAACCCCCTCTATCCCTCTATGTTACATAATATGCATCTCTTATATACACAACTTATCAGCGCCTCCTGTTGGAGTGTGCATTCCACTTTTGGTCTGATGAGTTAGTGAGACAGAATGCAACACTCTATAACAACATTTCCTCTTCATTATTCTCTAACACATGGGGCGAGCTGATTGAACTTGCATCCTCCGGAACGAATCCAAGCTTTTTCATCTCCCGGAACATCTAAAAGATGCCCTCAGTAGTGTTAACAAATCCTGTCCATCCAAGCCGACTGGCGTTGTTAAGGCACTGGCTACTGAAGTGGAGGGTTACTAAATTTCGTCCTAGAAAATGCCTGGGTGTCTGTGATGTCGTACTGAATGTCGAAAGTGCGAAAATAACGTTGGATACCGGACCAAGCTTCGAACCATCGGTTGATTTGACCCTGACTTCCACATCTTCACTGTGTTCGAATCGTGTCGATGCCACATTTTATCTTAGCATCCTCCTCAACCGTGATGCCGTCCCCATGTCCAAGACTATATTCTTGGCCAATGGAGGCCGGGTCGTACATCTTGCCATTTCCATTCTTCGGGATCGAGTCGTAAACAAATGAGCGTTGGAATTTCTCTTGCCGGCAAGGCTGACAAATACAAAGTATTTGCGCGACTGGCGGACTTCATCAGCAGCTACAGTGCTATGGTCATTCACTCGGCCTTTGTCATGAATAAGGAGCAACAAAAAGGTTATAGCAAGACAAGATTATGTTTAGGGAAAGATAAACCCCCTATTCTTATGAATAAATACATATATCCTCTATCTTATGAATATATACCTAGTACCTTAAGAAAGTTAATATATTCATAAAAGAGGATTTAAATTTTTATAAGTAAAAGCTTTTATAATCTCAAGAGTATTACATAAAGATATATATAAAGCTTTATAAAGCTTTATAAAAGCTACTTATTAAACTAAAGAGAGAATATACCCGGGCTCTCGGATTTTATTACTAAAACATTCAATGAGTGATATCAACTAACTCTCTTACATATATATACGAGGGCTGAATGTTTTATATAGCAGAGTCTCGGATTGTAAATTGAATGCCAGGACAAAGAATGTTTCAAAATGTATCACTATCTGAATTGCTATCCGCTCCATTAAGGGCGAGTTGCTGCTGTCACGAAGTTAAAAAAAGACGGTTTTCTTCACAATTTTAGCATTTTCAAGACCCAATGCTTTCACAGTTCAAAATGTATCACTCTACAACCAAACAGCCGGAAGGCAACCGATTTGATACCAGAACGTGAGCCTTCATTCTGAATATTTAACTGGCAAAGTACCAGGATAGGATAGAAACAAAGCAAATCACTTAACATACACCTTCAAATATTTCAAGGCCATCAAAGATTATATTTCCTTGCCGACTTGCGAACCCCGGACAGCAATACACCAACCACAAGAACCACATGGCCTCTAAGCCACACTAGGCTGTTCATCGTACGGCTAACCTCAATCATTGTCCGCAAACAACTTCAAGATATCCTGTCGATCATGCGACGCCGCGACATCCAGTGAACTCAGGCCTTCCCCGTTCTCAGCCGTTGGATCTACTCCCATCTCTACCAGCAGACCGAACAACTCGGCTCCGTCCTTGTCTAGACGACCACCTGATGAGTGGGATCCAAAGAGAGTCCCACGTCTGATCAGGTTAGGAGGACCACGCGCCACAACGTGAAGCAGAGTATCCCCGGCGTCGTTGATGGCCCGAAGGTCAAATTCTTTAAGAAATTGGCGATGCCATTCGAGGTCATGCCTCTCTGGGTCGGCCAATCCCTGCACTGTGGTTTCGACAAAGCAAAAGACAGGCGTGTTACCCTTTGCGTCTCGGGCGTTTCGGTCGCACGCCTTGTCTAGCAAGACGCGGAACGTTTTGGCCAAGTACTCAAGCTCTCTGGTAGTGCTGGACGAGTTCTCTAGCAAGCCAAGGTTTCGAAGAACCACATGTAGGTTGTTCTGTCCATCTTCGTCTCCAAGGCCGAGCGCGTCGGCACCGCGGTCGAGGAAATCGTAGGCCATCTCGTGCTTGTAGTACATCAAATCGTCGCCAAGCTGGCGGATCAAGTAGAAGAAAGCATCGTGTCCCTCGCTGTCCTTGAGTGACGTGTTGGCGCCAGCCCCTAGAAGTGCATCCACCACTTGAGGCGTTTGCAAGTGACATTCTGAGATAATTGTCTTGTGAAGAGGCGTCTGCCCGTTTTCATCCTGGACGTTAACGTCTGCACCAGCTTTAATAAGTTCCAAAGCGAAGATGTCTCGTGAACCTTGGGGCACGTAGCCGTACCAGGAACAAGCTGACAGCAGGGGAGTCATGCCAGAGTAACCCCTGGCATTGATGTCAACGCCAGCATCCAAGAACGGTTTCACAGGCGCATTGTTGGCGCACACATGGTGAAAGGCGTCGTCCTCGTACGGGCTCGCCCCGTGCTTCAGAAGTAGCGTCATAATAGCGGGAATCTCCTCGTGACCCTGCTCATGTTCCATGACGCTTTGCTCCCATGCTTCAGCGCAGGCTTTGAGTGGAAGTATCTCGCCTCCGCTAGGTGCGCCCTCGTACCTTGCATCAGGGTCTGTTCCTGCTTCAAGCATCGCTCTGACGGCCTCCAAGTCCCCCCGCGTGATGGCGGGGATCAAGTCTGTCATGGGGTTGTATTCCGGCTCCGGTATGGGTTCAATCTCGGTAATGACCTCTTTGCAAAGGCGTCCATATGGTCCAGCGTTGATGCCGCGTCTCTCGTCAGTCTCACAGAGGTCGACGCATTTATAGCCTAGACTGTTAGCGGTAGTCAGATTACCGCCACGCATGGCGATCATTCTAAGCGCGAGCGAATGCCACCAAAAGTGGCCTGTAGCCAACTTTTGCATGACTGTATGGTCCTCGTAAGGCTTGAAAAAGGGAAAACGACTCTGCTGGCGTTTGGAATGTTCTTGTGTGTCATGTTCGGGTCCGCGCCGATGTTAAGCAAGAGATCTATAACATCGACATTGATCTCTCTGCGGTCCACGGCGACGTGGAGAAGCGGGGGCTTCATGTCATTGATATCCTTTATGAAAGGAGTCATGACTTCAAGCACGGCATGGGAACCGCCTCGGACGAGCGTGTGAAGTATGGATTCGTCGTGGTAGAAAATTGGCCCCGTCAAGTCGATCCCAGATTTTAGAATCTCTGTGATCGAGTCGTACTGTCTTTTGAGAATGGCAACCAAGAGCATGTGGATCTTACTATCAGATTCACCGCTCACTTGATCTTGGTCTCCTGCATCCGCATCTTGCTGCCCGCCGCTGTTCATTGTCGCTGTGTTCTTTGACTTTCCTTCATCAGCTGCTTCCATCGTTCCGCTAGCTTTGGTTCTAGACAGAATGGGAATCATCGGCGTTTCGTAACTGGCGAGGAAGTTTGCAATGCCCAAGGGATCTGGCCTCGCCAGCTGTTTCAAGAACATGTCAAAAGATTTGTCGTGGTATCCAAAGAGGTTACCACGATAGGCACGAAAAGACCGTCGACGCCGATAACTCTCCAAGACCGAATCCGCTGCCATTGATTCGACATCTCCATCCGAAGTTTCCAGAGGTATCGACATGGCGATATGTAATGCCGTCAAGCCTTTCTTGTTTGTTCTTGCGATATCCGCCCCAGATTTGGCAAGGATTTTGACGGCTTGCAGGTTCCCCGCTCGAGCCGCCTCGTGAAGGGGCGTCTCGCCATTATCGTCAGTGAAGTCTAAGCCCAAGCCGGCCTCCATCATCTTCTGACATAGAATCGCAAGAGAGTTGACGTTGCCTGTAGCGGCTTCATGAAGTGGAACTCGACTGTTCTTCGCCGGACAAACAGCGTCTGCCCCTGCCTCTAAAAGCCTCCATACCCGAGCCTCACAGATGGGAGCTGATAAGTGCAAAGGCGTCACCCCTGCCAAGTCAGCCGCATTAGCTTGCAGGTCGACTTCTGGCGAGAGCAAAAAGTCAAACCAAATCACCTCTACTGCATCCGTATCACTCATGAAAGGCCTAACTTTAGGCCGGCGTGCTGCAAGGTGTAGAGGTGATTGGCCAAGGTAATTTACGCGATCTTGGAGCAACCTGTTCGGGCCAATGTAGCGAAGCTTAAGAAGGGCTTTAAGGCTGCGCAATGACTCGGTCTCTTTGAAGTAGGTTGGTTTGGCGTTGCTGGCAGCCTCGTGAAATATTGTATTTCCAAAGCTGTCAACGGCGTCTGGCCTGGCGCCGTTTGTGCAGAGGAGCGTGACAAGGTGGACCATTTCGCGGGTTTTTAGGAGCAAAGACATTGGAGTCATACGCTGGGGCCCCTAAGAGTAGATGCAAACCTTTAACTCCAGTTAGTTCCGACACTGGTGCCATATGGGATGGAAAGGAACCGTCACGTCGCAGGGGTTTACTCACAGCCTTTTCCCTCCTCGTCTTGTGCCTGGAGATCAGCATCTCGGCTGAGAAGCTCTGAGATAGCCGGGTCTCGAAACCTGCAAGCTTCCAAGAATACCGTTCGACCATGGTTGTTACGCGCTTCAAGCTCGGCTCCGCTTTCCAACAACTTGTCAATCATTATTTTGCTAGACCCCCAGTTGTTTCCAGATAGAACAATGAAGAGGGCTGTCTCGCCAATGCTGTTCCGAATAGTTGAGTCACTGTGCTTGAGAAGCTCAGCCAGACTAACTTCAATGTCTTGAGGCACAATTCCTTGGCTCCAGGACTTGATAGCAAGATGAAGCGGTGTGTCTCCGTTCACATCTTGTTTGTTGAAATCGGCTCTTAGTGCTTGGAGGCCGTGAAGCGACGTGGGTTGGGCGTCCTTTTGACCACATATCATGTGAATAGGGCTTCTTCCGTCACTCCCGGCCGCATTGATGTCTGCTCCATCTGCAGCTAGCAGCGATACCGCAGGAAGCTCCTCCTCCAGGCCAGTCATCATATGGAGCGGAGTTGCGCCTAGCTTGTCTCTCGCGGCTGAGTCGGCTCCGTAACGCAACAGAAGCGAGACGAAGGCGGTCTGGCAGCCGTCTTCCGTTGTCTTTTTTGGCCACTGGAAAAGTGCCGTCTGTCCTTGCGAGGTTACGACGTTTGGGTCGGCGCCTCTCTCGAGAAGCATCTCTCCGATAGCGATATAGTCTCGGCAACTGAGCAATTCATGACTCGCCGCTCCTTGAGCTGTTTTGGCCCATTCTGTAGTATCAGAGCCCAGCCCAGCCCAGACATGCAGTGGAGTCAGCCCTTCGTGAACGTCGTTCCGCACCCTCTTCGGGTAGTATTCATCACGGCCAGCCGAATCCGTGCAGCCGATTCGGGGATCAGCTCCGTAACTAAGCAAGACCTTTGTTGCCTGTGTCCTAAGAGCACGACATGCTGCTAACATCGCCGTGTTGCCTTTTTGATTCTTGCTGTCGATGTTCTCTCGAACCTCTGGATACTCCAGAAGAGTCCGCAGAACATCAGCATGTCCCCCTTCAGCTGCCCAGTTGAGCGAGATCGAAGCCCTTGTTTCGGTGTCAAACAGCGGAAGAAGGACTTTGACGACTTCATCGAAGCCCATTCTACAGGCAAGCTGGATCGCGGAACATCCTGCAAGACCTCTGTTTGCCTCGCGCGCTCCGGGACGACCGGGAAAGCTGCGCATGAATTGTTTGGACTCATGGTTGTCAGATCCAAACAAAGACTCAAAAGTTTCATCGCTCCCAGGACCAATAAGACGGGCAAGATTGGCGTCGCAGATGATTAATACTTCAAGGCATTGCACATAGTTTCCCACGACGGCAAGATGGACAGCGCTCATCCCACGGATGTCGGTTGACTCTGTCGAAGCGCCATGCGCAAGTAGTGTAAGTGCTGTCTCGGGATGTCCTCTTTCTACAGCAAACATGAGAGCTGTGCGGCCAAGCTTATTTGCTTGACAGTGGACATCAAGCCCATTGCGTAGCAAGTACTCGACGTACGCCGTCAGTCCAAAGTGAGCGGCAATATGCAGTCTCCTCAGGTCGCTAGCCTTCAATGATTTGCTTAGCTTCGATATTTTTGTCCATACCTTTAGTTCATGGCTATCGTCCCGTAGCAAACGGTCTAATAGTTTGAAGACCTCGTCATCCGGGGCAGAAATACGGGCGACATGGTTCTGCCAGTGTTGGGAAGAGTATTGTAGAAAAGGGTCCTTCTCTAGTTGATCTATTGACACACGGCCCCAATAGTCTTCGATTTTGATAGAGGCCAAGACGCCAGAGAGGAGGTACCGCAGGCAGGTTATGGCTAGTGTCTTGTGCGAGCCGACATCATTTACCTGAGTGAAACCGCCTTCGCCATCTTCGACATCAATAAAGTCCGAACCGAGGAGAAACTCTGCAAAAGAGTGATGACAGACATGAATCGTTTCGTCTTTCCGGATTTCGAGAAGCGGTCCGCAACACCTTCTAATGGCTGCCTTGGCGACGCTAACGTCGTCGAACAACTTGTAGAAGAGAGAGACGTGTGCAAGCTCAACCAAGCGGAGAGGGCGGAAGCCGTGTAGGATCCATGGAAGAAGAAGCCGCTGCATCTTGTCGCCGTTTTCAAACTCCGCTGCATATTGGCGAAGGACGCTGCCGTACAGATCTGCGAGTGAGCTCGGAATCACTTGGAGAAGCTCGTGGACTGGTGTCGGGCTCTTTACAATCTCGTCCAGCGTAAGAGAGGCATGAAGGAACAGGGACTTGGAGAGAGTCTCGTGAATCAAGTCTTGTTCATCAGAGGTATGGCATCTCTGGGACTGCGTTTGCAGTCGGTATTTGATGTAAGTTGAGACATCGGGGCCAATCACGGTGCTACTCAGTCGAACGATCAAGGGGTTGAAGTCCCGGATCAAATTCTCCAGCAGTGAAAGAGGGCGACTGGTAATCAGAAGTTTGACTGATCCCACACTTGCAGACACCAATTCGAGAAGTGTGGTTGCCAATGATGACTCCTCGCCGGGGAGAATCTCATCCCACGCGTCTACCACGAGGCAGACTCGGGGAAGTGTGCTGACAACCGAGACAAAGAGTTTCCAAAGCTCGGGGTTTGAAATTGAATCGACGTTGCTGTGCGTTTCCATAAATGTCTGAACAAGCTGCCTTGTGTCTGGGACTTGAACAGCAATTTGAGCAATGATGTCGCGGACCATGGAGGCAAGAGTACAGTTGTTAGGAATGATGCGCCGAAAGAAGAAGAAAGCCACGATCGATCCATCGATGCTACGTAGACGCTCGATCACGGAAGATGCGAGAATGGACTTGCCACTGCCCGGGACGCCTTTGATCCAGAGGAGGTTTCGATCCGTCGAGCTGGACCATGATTTGAAGTCGTGGTGCTCAAAGAGCCAATCTGCGGTGCCAGGCGCCCTGATTCCAACATGCTTGCGGTATTCGCTACCATCGCCATCGTAGTCGGTGGGCGTGAGCCAGTCCAGTGTCGCTTCCAGCGTCCGGGCCTGGTCTGAAATTAGGTCAGTTGTGCCGTCGCAGCTGACGTACTGAGATGGAACGATACCTGGATCTTCCAAAAAGTCTTCGGCCTTGGGGTCTTTCTCTTTTTCCATGACACAATCACGGGAGTTCTGGAAACGAGGTTGTGACGTGGTGGATGTGATGTCTTGTCGATTCGATCCCTCGAAGTGCATATTCTCCCAGGAAGGTGATCGGAGTGAAGGCCATTTCACAAATGATATTCTCCGTAGTATTTCGGAGGTATTTTAGGCAACAGCCGGAAGTTTGTGCTTCCAGCTGCGGCGTGTCTGGCTAGCATGGAATTGCAGTCAAGCTATTGGACATCTCTCATTGTCTAGTTAATTGTGGCGGCGCCTCACCTCGTATTCCCAGAATTAGAAAACGTTTCTAAATCTGGCCTAAACCCCTACCCTAGATTTTACTAATTAGAGATGAGAAGAGGGAGGTGAGGCTGCGTCTTGTATGGTAAAAGAGAAACTAATAAAGGTGATAGACTAATTTAATAGGGGGAAAAAAAGAAAAAAAAAGGTAGGCCTGTTCTAGTCACTGCTGTTTGTAACCACCTTGCCCTAAACTGGGCTGTATCACCCATGATATACTGACTCAGTCTCAGCCCCAGTACAAAATTATATGAGGGTAACCAAGCACCTAGAATCAGATCGACGGCCCACTTCTTGGCCTGTATAGAACTGTAATACCAGGCGGCGGCGATCGATATAACATATGTCAACACAGGTACGACGATAAAAGCCGTCACAAAGCCGTCAGGAACCGCGGCCTTATCATCCTCGCCAGGATTGAGCAGGAACGGCAGGGCCCAAAACGTCTAGCTAAATTTCCACACCTCTCGTCGCTCTAGAGTCACCGACAGCTGGCTGTGGGCTGCTTCCTAAAAATGCAGAAAGCTTTAATTTCCCCTGGTTTCCCCCAAAGACGTTAAATCCCTGACACAATACCTAACATCTACCCCTCTTCAATATATGCAGCACTGTCGGGTTTTTGTTCGTTTACTAGACGACTGAAAAATTCCAGCTTCAAGCTACGGTTTTATATTTGCTTTTATACAAGGCTGGTCATAGTCCACGTGACTCTATACGGTGATGCTCCAATAAGCAGGTATGTCTGATAAACGAAGCAGGTGTATGGGAAAATAGCGCTTCTGCTTGACCTTGGCGTTCGACCCCAGAAGCCTCTGAAATATTCCGGGCTATTCTCTCTGAACTGCCCGTACCTCAGTTGCCTCGAGATATTTAGGATTCTACAACCAATCGCGATCTGGGGCTCTGGCTCTGTGCATCTGGGAACACGAAACCTGCAGTCCATAGATGTTAATACTGTGTTACAGATGGCTGCATTTCATGGGCACCATGACATCGCGGAGTTTCTGATACTGCAAGGCGCTGAGATCAATACCGGAGGTATCGCAGGGTGTTCCACGACCGCACTGCACTTTGCTCTCGAGATGAAGAATCTTGATATTGCAAGACTACTTATTAACAACGGTGCTGATGCAAATGCACCACCCTCTTCCTGTTTTTCCCGCAGAAATACTTACCTTCAACTACTTAGTTGCTTTGCATAGAAACCTGGATTGGGTAAAAGTCTTAGTAGATCACGGCGCGGATGTCAATGGCACTCTTCATCGCGAAGGATAAAAGGGCACCACTACACTCCAGTGTGCTGTGATGAACAGGTCTCTCGACATGGTACGGTACCTCATCGAAAAGGCGCCGACGTCAATGCTGGATTTGATTACGATAGACAATCCATCACAGCATACTGCGCTGCAGTATGCTGTGATGGATTGATCTCTGGATATGATGACGTACCTAGCCGAAAACAGTGCCGATATCAATGCACTATTTCATTGCGAAGGTACAAAAAGCACCACGGCTCTCAAAAAGCCTGCGATGAAGGAATCCTTTGATATGGTGTACCTCGTCAAACATGACGCCAATGTCAACGCGGCGCCAGCTGGGGAGGAAGGCTTAGCAACCTTGCAATTTGCAGCCAAGGATGGAGTTTTTATCATATCTGAATTCTTGATAGACACGGCGCTGATATAAATGAAGAGTCTGCAAAACATGGAAGAACTAACCTGGAAGAAGCAGCAGAGAACGACAGGCTTGACATGGCCCAGCTACTTCTCGACTATGGCGCCGGTCGTGGCGGCGACAATCGGCAGAGTGTTGAAAGCGCGTATAAAATGGCCGATGGAAATGGGCATTTTGCTGTTGGGAGCTTGATTAATGAATGGTTTTGTGGATTAGACCGCCTTTAAGCTTCCAATTAAATGCAGTCGGTATCCGAGATTTGCAGAAACAAAACAGGGTTATTTCAGCCATGTTAACTTGTTGGTTGTTTTGATTTTGTTTCTTTGATTTCTAACTAGGCGTCCCCCACCCCTTGAATATAATCCTCAGGCACGCATCATCATATTATGAGAGGCTACAGGTATAATAAAACAAGTACAATATAGGTATAATAATAATGGTGATGGCCGAATGATGCACATTACCGTAGGGTAGGTAGGTAGTTACTGGGAGGTTATGTAATTCAAACTATCACTACGGACTTTTCGTGGTTATTTTAACATTCCTTTTCTTCTCAATTTGTCTGTTTCAGCTGGGCTATATGATAGCATCTGGTAAGCCCGACTTCTCCTGGTGCTTTGCCTCAAACAGCGGCTCCCAGACTGTGCAGGCCCTCTTTGTTGCTGCGCCATTGGCCATCTCAGGTGGAGATAGGAAGAACTGTTTACTACCTGAGCACTCGATGAGTTGACCATTTAGATTGGATTGTGTTAGGCACCAATTGTATGCTTCCACAACAGTTTCAATAGGCGTAAGGCTGTATAATATGTCAGCTAACAAGTTTTCGCAATGTAAGTAAGTAAACTTACTGCTCTGGCTTGGTTGCATCAATAGATGCCTGGGGTACGGCCCCGGTTACTACAATGCCCGGTAAAACAGCGTTGAGGGTAATATTTTCTTTCTAGGAGAAGTCAGCAGAGGTTGGCGTCAGGTACTATTGGAGCAGAATGTCTGACTAATTTGAGAATCGGCGCCGCCGTTCGCACAAATTGATTAATCTGTCGCGCGTTAGCTGAAGCACGACGAAACTCAAGAGCATAGAACATATCACTGACGGCGGCCTTAGCTCCGCAGTACTCGGGGAATGTCTGGTGCGGGTGGACTGAGGCGATAGTTGATGTTGCGATGATCTGGCCTCCTGGTGTTTTGTTCTTCCTCATGAAATGAATCGCAAGTTGAACGCCGTAGAGAAAGCTCTCGTAGCAGGCTTTGATAGACTTCAGAGCTGGCTTGGGTGGGATCTCGGTCTTGCCTCGATGGTTGAAAATGTAGATGGAGCCGCGGTCTGAGTGGCCTGCATTGGCTAGCAGGGCATCTATTTGGCCCCATTTCTCCCACACCTGGCTGAAAACTTTGGCTTGATCATCATAGTCGCAGACGTCGAGTTGAAAAAAAGCTGCATTGGTTCCAAGCTCCGTTACCACGGCACTCCCGACTTCCTGCTGGATATCGCAGCACGCCACCCGCCAACCCTCATTTACCAGGTGCGTTGCGAGCGCTTTTCCAATACCGGACTTACACCCGGGTCATTATTATATGTCTTGGGCTATTATTGATAAATGTACTTACCGCAGCGCCAGTAACAATAGCAACCTCCGGTGGCTTGTCGTTAATCTTCTGGGTGTTCATAGTTCTTAAGAGGATATCTGAGGCTTTAGGGGGGGAGTGTACTTGATCAATGAGGCCTATACAAACGAGTTATCAATTGGGGACAAAAAGGGGAGAAGATAAACTGTCGACATCAATGGCATAAACGATCAACACAACCTAAATGTACCCATCTAGTGATATGGTAAGCGGCTTAACCCGAGCGAGCATGAGGACACCCCCGGTTTAAGGATGCGCCGCAAATTTAAAGATAAGCACCGCGGTCAACTCCGACTTGCCCCTCTTCCTTACGACGGGCAATGCCGCCCACTGGGTCTCCATTCCGCGACACAGGGCTCGCTGAATCGCCAGCGATAGCTTCAGATACATGAATCGCGTTTGTGAGTGAAAACGAAGTAGATTGTTTATATGCTATGGGGATACACGGGCCCGAGTCTCAACGGTTGAGTCAGTGGTTGCGACATGAAAAAGCATTCATCTCTATCCACCACCTCGTGCATCTAGTAGCAGTGGCATTATTAGAAACTGGTTAGGACGTCCCTAGAAATTTCCACCATTGACCGGTAAACATTGGCCAGTGATAAAACTAGACCAATCTGAAAGAAGAAAAAAACTATGGCATCTGCGATATCTGTCGCATAAGCCATCCTCCCCTTTGGTATCGAAGCAATCTGCGCCTTTCCAACAACAACGCTGGGGTCCCCTTGAGGCGCACTGGCGACAGTGGCTTCCGCTAAAGGGGTCTCTGTCGCGCCTACATCCGGGTTAATAGTCTTGCATCGGCATCGCGGAGGACGTCTGATGACATACCTGGGGCGACCAGATTTACGCGCATTTTAGGGAAATCGCGAGCCCAGGATCGTGTCAAGCCAAGAACAGCATGTTTCGAAGCCGTGTACGCTGCCAATCCAGCTACTCCGCGAAGAGAAGCACCGCTTCCGACATTAACGACTGACCCTTGACCTATACTGCGTACCGATCCAGGAACAATGCCCGGCGTTTCAATGTCTTCCTGGGTTGACATTCGACACAGGGCCTCGTTTGCCATGTTCCAGGTCCCCGTAACATTAATGTCCATCGTTCTCTGGTACATTTTGTCGGTGCCGATTTTGCCTTCCCAACCTGAAATGCCCGCACAATTCACAAGTCCATCTAGCCGCCCCGGTATGGAATCCAGAAAGGCTTGACAGTCCTCACGTTGGGTTACATCACATCGAAGTGTAATGTAACATTGTTCTTGGTTGGCGAGTTCCTCTGAGGCCTGGGAAGCGATATCCGCAACGTAGACAATTGCGCCGAGTGCGAGGAGTGTCTTCGCCACGGCGAGCCCAATACCGGAACATCCTCCCTACTAAACTCAGTCATGAAACCAGTTCGGAAGGAATGTTTGAACCAACAGTAATAGCAACTTGCCGTCCAGCAAAAGGAAGTAAGCTTTGCATCGCCATCGTCGTTCAAGTGAAGAGCTTACGGAAATCCACACAATCTCAGACGTACAGCATTGAACCATCTGCAAAGCAGTCTCCGAAAATGGGGGATACTTATCAGGTTGTCCACGAGTGCCGCTTGCCCGTAGTCGGGTCTAGCGAGGAATAATACTGAGATGTTGGTCAACTGATAGCAGATGTCGGATTAAGGCGAGGTGGCTCCGCCAACGGATGCGCTTCTCCGACAAATGGCTCCACCAACTGACGCGGTTCTCCGACCCTTCGCCAAGACGACAGGCAATTCTAGCACGTATCGCCTCTTGCCGACCGGAGGTCGGAGGGGAAGTGTTTCTAAAGAATTATATAAGTTTGATGGTTCGAATACAACTGCCAAATCTCAACTTGTACTAAGAAATTCCCTATCTCTCGGTTTCTTGAAACGAAGAACCTTGCAATCAATTAATCATCATCTCATCATGACAAAACGCGCACTTGTGACGTACGCCGTCGATGTTGACGCTTGCGCCAACTGGTGCGTCACCAACTACACATTCCCGACCTTGCAACAAATTTGACTAACATTTGTTGTGCAGGATCAACACTCGTGACGGTTCATCCATCGGTGCCACCGACGTCTCAAGGGGTATCTTCGGAGCCAATACTGGCACTGATCGCATGCTCAAGCTGTTTGAGGACAACGGTATTAAGGCCTCATGGTACATGCCAAGCCATACAATTCTCTCCTTTCCGGAGCAGATGGCCAAGGTCCGGGATGCCGGACATGAGATGTATGCGCTCTTCTAGTGTGCTTGAACTGCAGCTATGGTAGACTAACAAATATTTATCAGAGGCTTACACGGTTATACGCACGAATTTGTCCGTTTCCTCACCGAAGAGCAAGAGCGAAAGGTCATGGCCAAATCTATTGAGGTGTACCAAAAGTTTACAGGCAAATACCCCAAGGGATGGGTTGCCCCAGCCTGGGAGGTTAGCCCAAAGACCATGTCCATCTTGGAAGATTTTGGAATCGAATACGACCACTCAATGCTGCACCATGATTGCCAGCCGTACTATGTGGCAGATGTCCCCGCCGATTCAAATGTGCATACGGACTACTCCAAAGACCCCGATACCTGGATGAAGCCTATGACAGAACACAAGCCGACCAAGGTGGTTGAGATCCCAGGATCGTGGAATGTGGATGATTGGCGTAAGTCGCTTCTGAGCAAGCCTTAAAACTTGTATACATGCTAACGACTTTTCCAGCACCTATGAACTACACTAGGCGCCCCGGAACGCACGGCTTTGTCAACCCTCGAGAAGTCGAAGTGCAATGGCGGGATCAGTTCGACTTCTTCTACCGGGAGTATGACACGTTCGTGTTCTGCATCAGTTGCCATCCCCAGGTTAGCGGAAAGTCGAACGTCATGTTGATGCATGAGCGCCTGATTGAGTATCTGAAATCGAAAGAGGGTGTGGAATTCGTTACGATGGCTCAGGTGTGCGACGAATTCAAGGCAGGAACGTTGCAAGGAGTAACCATCACGGCAGGAGTTTCTAGTTAGGGAAATGTTGACATTAACTTAGATTAAGAGAAGATTTCAATATCGATGCGAAATATCATTGGGTTGGGCATCGCAGGCATCGCTACGCGAGCAATTCTCAGGCATATGCTTCCCTGTGAGCAACTTCCTATGATTCACCGGAGGAAGACTTCAAAGATACCGGCCGCCAAGCGAAGTTTGATGCTACGTCACACATATATACTTCTCTCCAGTTAGGGACTTTCAATTGGGCCCTTGCATCCAATTTACTGTATCTGAGTGTGCGCAAGGTGTCTTGGAGTTAGGAGATTTTAGACTTGGTAGAGCACGAGCTCCACAGTATCGTCGAGTCTGATCAAAAAAAGGAAGTTCTAATGCTAATATAAATAACCATTGCCACTATATAATCCGATTTTGTTGTTGCTGAAAATCAGAACCCTATCTCTATCTGCTCCTCTATCTCTCTTGGTCTACCCATGGAGATTACTCCCTTTCTCTCAGTGATATTATATGCAACATTGAATAGCGTGTTTGAATCATTGTTACCGTACTGGCGCCGGTTGATAGAAGCGGGGAAATTTTGCTCGTCCTTAAACAGCTTATCAAAGGAAGGATAGATTGGTTGAGACAGCTTGGTGACGATGGATGATCTTGTCTTTTGGTCTAGGAAGGAAGAAAGCTAGCTATTTATACCTAGGGATCTGACTGATCCAGATGCCCTTGATCCGATGACGCCGTCAATAGTCGACTATCTAGGTTGTTGAGGTCAAGCTAGGTTGTTGAGGACAATCTGGGTTTGAAGTCTCTATCTAGGGTCAAAGGAAACCACGGTACGGATCCAATCCTAATCTAGGTTCGAAGGAAACCACGGTACGGATCCGGTCCTATGCAAAGCTGACTTTTCCTATCAGTCTGTCTGACACAGCTCAAGAAGTGTGTCGTAACTCGCTTTTTCGCCGACTTCCTTAGTCGCGAGCTCCTGGAGCCGAGCGGTACGCTTAGGCGAATCCTCAAGCCACAGAGGCTCGAAAACCCCTTCGTGCTTCAGTATGAGATTGTTGGCATGGACAACACGGCCGAGATCATCAGCTGGTAGCTCGTGGAATCCAATACTAGTGCATTCAAGGCCCGTTGGACCGGTATCGTCACCCAAGAGTATATGGCTGCTCCCGGCCAACCCAAAAGATTCGATGTTATCCAAAGCTTCTCTCTTCGTCTTGGATTCCAATACGGTACGAAGGGCAAAGTGAATAGGCATGCGTTCCGAATCCACACCCTTGGCGCGGATACCGTTGAGGAGGCAGCCGACACCGTGTTCATTGAATCCGATTTTGCCGATGATGCCGGCTTCCGTAATCATTTGAAAAGACGGCAGGCCCATACCGGGGACTCCCTTAGGATTGACGCGCAGAATAATCAAATTGGGCTTCTGTTTGCTCTTCCAATCCCAGTTTTGCGCCAGGAACGTTGAGCCACTAGAGGTTTTCCAGCCCAGAGTGGTACAGCCATCAATCGCCTCAAGGGCCATTGGCCGTCTTGAGTTTTCATCAAAAAGCCCAAAGGCAATTTCACTGCGAATGTTCAGAGCCAGTACGTCCAGAACGTCCACTTGGGCACCCTCAGCAATCGCTTCTATTTCCTCATAGTACCGTGGGAACTTGGCCTGAGAAAATGGCTGGAACTCAGCGGTCCGCTCGCGCACCGTGGTCCATTGCAAGTCATTAAAGGCCTTGAATAAGACACGATAAAATTCAATCGATCCGGCAACCTGCGCTGCGGCCTGTTGACCCACTGCGAGACCAATCTACAAGTGCTTGTCAGCTTCTCGTTCATAGATGTCAAATTGAATATCGCCGGTTTCACTTTTTCTTGGTCCAGCATCGATGATTGAGTAGTGAAAGAACGTAGTGAATGAATGACGTCCGGGATGCGCGTGAATGGCCGGGCTGTTATATGTAATATGAAAGAAGGACCAATCCTACACCGTAACTTATATTTAATACTAGTCTTCCTTTTTGTTAGGCTGATCGGTTTCTAGTTCCCTTTGTCCTCTTCACCACCACCCACCACAGCTCCAGAAGCGAATTAAATATTAATTATTAGCTAAACAGAATATTACCTAGTCAGAGGGGTGTGAGATTGAGATAAAACCCCTCACAGGAAAAAGAGGGGCTCGGAGGCATCCTAGATCAATACAATCATCAGATTCTGGGTCCACCTCTATTGAACACTAAGACCCTTTGATCGCAAGCTCCGTACGTGATCCAACACATCTCATTAGCCAGCAATCAAGATCTTCTCAATGCTCTTTTCTCACCTGAAGTTGTGATACACTTCCTCAGGGAAACGCACTGTCGCTGCTGTCAAGTCAACTAGCAGAAGGGAATGTAACTCTCCATAGTGCGGAGTTGATAGTGTACCTTAAGTTATGTTCAGAGGAGCATGTCCAGGCTTTGACCGAAGAAACAGCAATAATTTCAATAGGCCGCTCCTATCAGCCGCCTCCCAGTGTTTTCTTGGGATGAATTTTAAACTGGGTATCTCGCAGGATAAGGGTTAACGGACCTCTTCTGTCCTGCACTGTGGGAATCTATCTCGTGAAATTCGTCTGATTGCCCCTAGCTCGTATCACAAACGATGGCTATAGGCTGCCCTGTTCGTTGATGCGGCCGACGGACGGCTGTTTCCAAATTCTTCAGATATTGGAATCAGCTCCAGCAGGGCCATAACCAAGTTTTAGTTCATGCACCCGTAAACGTCGAATGCTCCGTCTTCATTCCACACAGCACGCCGAGCATCTGTCAAGGAATTTTCAACTGCTAGCTTACAGGTTTAAATTTCATATTACTAGTAATTCGAGCAATTCTATTCCAATGTACACACACCATATAATTACCTCTATATTTTACGAATTAAATTAGTAGTTCATATTCACGTAAATCAATTGCCTCTAGTCTATAATTAACCATTACTAAATATAACACTATGTACGTTGCTCAGGCAATACTCTTTATTCTCTGCTGCTGTAGAATCTTCAACTAATTTATAACTTCAAGACTAACCTAGCTATTGCATTTATAAGATAATGAGTCTTGAGCTCACCTACAGACAGTGAGCTATTGGCTTGCGCAGCAGCGAGTGTACTCACCAGCTACAGTGTGTTATAATGTTTGGTTCTGACCGTTCAACGAAATGATAAGAACTAGACGGACTATTAAATCCCACTCCGGATTAATCAGATGAGATCATGCTTGCGGAGGAGGTGCTATTAGGAATTACTGCTCCCGGAGTGCAACACGCAAATGTGGACTGATTTGGCTATTGACTGTAGTACTGTAGTTGAAGGTAGTTAAGCTGAATACCGCTTACAGAGAGATTACTCTAGTAAAGCGCGACACTCTCTATTGCATTGCGAGATTCTCAGATAATCTAATGCTTGATGTGGCACCACTCACACCGAAATATACACCACCTAAAAAAGAATTCATGTGCTACGTCAAAAAGAAAAAGAGGCTAAGTAAGGCACTTGTACCCTCAAAATTAAAATTCGCTCTACTCTACGAATGGTAAGTGGGTATAGATGGGAGGAGGCTGTGACGGGCTTTAGGTCTGCTAGCATACGCAATCAGATGGTGCTGTAACGGTCTGACTCTAACTGCTGCGCTTGGAGCCGTCGCACTAAGCGTCTTTTCCAATATCATAAATGGAAATATCATTCCAGACCCACTGTGATTCGTTGACGTAGTTCTGAGTAGTGCAGCGGAGTCTCAGAGTAAACCAAATATCCTCATCAGCGGCCACGAATTTCAGTACTGTAGGTCTGATACTGGTTCAAGCACTGAACTAATGGATACAGATCCCAAGAACTTGAAGATAGTGTCCTGCTGCTGAGCTTCTCCCAATTTGCATGGTGAGAGCGCAGCCTAGCAAGGGCGTATCGAATATAGCTGAGGAAGAAGGATAGCGGTTAACAAGCCTTCCTGTGTCTCTGCATGGCCCTGTTAATGGTCTGTGCTTCGAGCTGTGCAGTATCATCCACTACGCGGGACCGCTTTTCATGAGAGTGTAGTTGATCTTTCCTGAGCTTCTGACTCGTTGTACGGCTGCAAAGATTGACCATCAATTCTAGTCCGCGACTGGCGTTGCCAGGGATCTACAACCGCTGTGCTCCGACAGACCATACGTGAGCCGTGTCCTGATGCGAGGATAGCGCGTGATGCGGTTGTGCGCTGTGTACCTCTTACGCTATGAGCTGCCGACCCCGCTTCCCTGTCCTGCGCTACTTCTGAATTGACTACAGGCTTCTGCAAAGCTCCAAACATAGCGTATCGTCCGCTCCGAACAGTCAGTCGTTCCCATCGATGCTAGTTCCCTGGCCGCGGGCCGAGTGGGGTTGGGAGTGGATCGCTGGTGAGGCGGACGGTGCGTGAGTGTGCGTCGTGCTCGAGTGCGGCTAGTGAAAGTACTGTACGAATGGAGTGGTGGACAGTAGAGGCACGTGCATCACGGCATTAACGTAGTACGGGTGGAGAGCGGTGGTCGTCTCGCGAATGGTTCCGTGGAGCGCACACATAAACGAGGACGCATGCCAGCTTCCTGCTCGGCCGCCAGATGCGTGCAAACAGACGACATTTGGCTTGCAATAGCAGACTGGGAATCCGCGCCATGTTGCTATATAGGTTGATGACGAGCGGAGCGCGTGAGTGTGCGTTACGTCACGCAAAAGACTGTATAACAGGAATACAGCTAACGCGCGACCGATGAAGAACAATCCGACACCACTGAGATAGAAGTAAGAGGCGGGTCAAGTGGAGGGGCGGAGTGCTTTACCATTCTTATTGAACTCAACTGAAAGAATAACCGCATGCGAAGGACACGTGCGTCGCCGCGCGTCGAAATGCGCCAAGCGTGCATTCATACCGTCGTTCCACAGCGGGCCGCTCGTAAGCTGGAAGATTAATCTGTCATTAACACAGTAAGGCTGGGGGTGTTTAGTCCATGTGGTCAAGTGCTAAGTTACTATGTACCATAGTGTATCACATCAGTCGGTGGGGCACAAATCATATATTCAAGCCACGAAAAAGTAGTACTACTACACCTTGCTTCGCTCGATAGTAGGTCCTCAGACTGTCGCACGAACCACATGAGTCCACGTCGACGCCATCGACTAATGCCGATGTTTGGCGATCCCATTCCGGATACTCATGGGAGCCGCAGTCCAGATCTCTGGAGGCACCACCACTTGGGCAGCGCTGATGCCAAATGCGTGCACGAGTCCGGCGCGTCAGTACAGCCACATAGGCTCTTACTAAGATTAGGATGTACTAATATTCTTTGTCTCTTCTTCTCTTTACCCGATGTACTATAGTCGCTAATGCAGAGTGGTCGCCAGGAATCAGGGGGAAATCGCAATCGGGCGGGTTTATCAAATAACGGCCCACATTCGGCTGAGCAGGTGTTTTAGTTTCTACCTCTGAATTGAACATCGGCTTGTCAAGATTCCTCATGTCTTGATGCTCTTGAGCTTACTTACGCCATGATCGTTTCTCACTGTGTCCCGGCATACTGAAAAGACAGAGGAAGCCGCTGGGCCCACGGGACTCATTAGTGGCTGAGGGAGCGGACATTTATTATACTATAACCACCTTTGCTTGGCTTTTTATTCCAAGCTCGCCCAGCACACGCCTGATCTAGCGCACCCTGGTCCAGCGAGCCAGGACGCACAGATAGCCCTTGGTAAAACCAAAGGTGATCGCCAGAGAGCAGCTGCCATTGTAGAGGCTTTTTCGATTCTTCGTGGAACAATTACGAACATATGCGGCCCCACGATACCTTTACGTCG